>OY829329.1:62664005-63864005 GCA_963691655.1 Toxonevra muliebris | reverse complement strand
AAAAACTTGTAAAGAAAAGAAACTAAACTACACCATACATTTACATTACATAGAATAAGAAGCCTTAAAATGAAATGATGAGACATCAATACAGCATCGAGATTCCCACTGTATCTAAGACATCACGCGAGCCAATGCAAAGAACAATACAATAGCAATGGCAATTGGTCCAGTTGAGCTGGAACCATTGCACAAATTACCCGTGCAAACGTTGCAAGATAATTGCTTTACAAATGGCAATGAAGGATCCGATTGGCAGCCAGTTTGTGTATTGGAGATATCACCAAAATAGCAGGAGCGTGTGATTTGTGGATGTCCAGGAACTGTAAGAGAAAGTTTAGAAAGAAAATTGTATTAGATTTCAATTTAAAAAAAAAAGTTTATTCAATGAAAATGTATGATATGATGTCATTTGAAAGATTTACACCTACAATTAATAAAAAGAAAAAATTGCGTACTCATAAAAAATATAATAACTTAAATTAGAATTGACCTTGAAAATTGTGCTTAAAAAAAATTACGTTATTTATAGTAACGCGCTATTTTAAGGTGTGCATTTCTGTGACTGTAACTAAGTTTTAAGTACTTTTTATTACAATGCGGCATTGTAGAAACTATGAAACTAATTTCACTTTTATGCGGAAATTATGGTAATTTTATGATCTTTCTATTGGGAAGGAAAAAAAAATGGCAAAAATATATTATTATTATTATTTTAGGGTAATAATGTAGAAAAAATTATATGTCCATGTAGGGAAAACTAGTGTAATCTATTTATCTTTAGCTCACTAGGGAATACAACGGGATAAACGCACATTGTGCTACATGGAGTAGGATTAAGGCCTCCAATAAATAGTATTTACTACCTAAGCCTGGAAAGTCGTACCCATTGTGAGAAGGCTACTGTTTCTATCCTCTCTTTCTTGTCTCTTTAATAGAGTCAGTACCAATAACAAAAACGATTTCGGGATAAATTAATGTCTTTATCTCTAACTTTTGCGTCAACATCAATAGAAACCTGTCATACTTCTCTTTCTATTGTTTCAGACGAAGACATGAATAGTGATAACACAGCTCCATAATAATGACTCTAGCTTCACAAGACGATACGTATTAAATATGTAACGAAAAGGAAGAAACAGCAGAACATATTTTATGCCACCGTGAAGGTCAAGTGAGGATCCGACTTCAGATAACGGATAGTTCTCCTAAAGAGATATTAAATTTCCTCAAAGGAAACGAGTTCATACTCAAACTATAAACACAATAGATTCTTTGAGGGATATCACAATCACAAGACCCTAGATGGCCGCAGTGGCAGTGATCTGGGAATCTAATCCCACCTCCTTAAAAATCTGATCTACTATTATCCATAAAAAAACTAGGTGTTTCTACGGACTCGACAAATGAAGAATTTGAGTAACTGAATCTGAAATGTTGATTTTCGTGTTTAGGAGCCCCCAAATAGTCAAAAAAAAACTATTCACGAATTTTTAGATGTCCAGGTTTAGCCGTAGGCGATGCACACATATTTTTACAAAAAAAACGTTCAGGGAGCTTTAAAATACTCCGACTTACACAAAATGTATCTCTATCGATAGAGGAAGGTTCTATCTACATAAGAAATTTGTTTTTTACACATATTTTTATTATTAAGTATTATATTATATTATTAAAAAAAGGGAGGTTGTTCCATAAAAGTTTCGACGATCATGATTCGATTGTAACAAAATAAATTCCAAACGATAGAGGAAAAACCACAAAGACGTCAATATCAAAATTGTTTGGTTGGCATTTAAATTAAAGTCAGGAAAAATTTTCAAATTCATGTACATATGTGCACGAAAATCCTGAGAGGGTTAAAGCATTCGAGGGGAAAATCTCATTATGGTTTATGGAACCGTGAAACAAGCCAACAACCCCCCTTTGGATCCGGTAGTGCTTGTATGCATTTATCATCTAGATCCTAGATCCAAAGGGGGACCGAGTGGGATTTATCCGCACAACTCCTTCCCGACCAATGTTCAATTGCTTCTGAATAAAAAAAAAATAAATTAGTTGAAGGAACGAAAGTGGAGGTGTTCACTTCGCAAATCTCTGGGCCTGTTAGTGGTCAAGCTATACGGTTCAGTAACTATTTTCGTTCTGAAGTTCGAATTTATGATTGAATATTTCGATTAGGAGGGAGAACATCAAGATTGAAAAATTTGTTTTTAAAAAAGGCTAGTTCTGAAAAAATTACATAATTTCACACTAGAAAAATAGATTTTTAAAATATTAAAATATACAGCTCTATAAAAATAAGTTTCCTCCCAATATTTCCTAAAGAACTAAATCAGATTTTTTTGTACTGTTTTCTCCATTAAACAAAAAAAGTTTGAGTGGAAAAGTCAGTCAGCCACAAAAGTATTTGAACCCCAAAAAATAACACGCTTTTGTCGTGGTAAACACAGGGGAGAAAAATGTTGTTGTAGCAATTTCAATCAAAATCCTAGTTGTAAATATCTATCAATTTTGTTTTCATTTGTCATCGGTGTATTTGGTGAGTTCGTGACATCAAAAACCGACTATGGCTACTGGGTGCTACAATGGTAATAGTGGTATCAGGTGTTTGTCGGATGATTTTTTCTTCTCCTTGAGCCTCGCCATATAGCAGTTTAGTATACCACCCCACCTTGATCAAAAAGTTCCCGGTATATCCACCGTGTGGCACTCCCATCGTTCCGATTTGAGTTCGGTTTTTTTTTTTTGTTAAGTTGGTTCATCTGTTGTTGATATTCCCTCTAAATCTTAGCGTCATAGCTTAACATTTGCAAAAGTTACTTAGCCAAGCGTACATCTATCTCTGTGTGTGTTGGCAATTTTTCACAATTTTATTAAATTGAGTTGTATTAAATTTTGCGTAAAAAACGGTTTTAATGGTGCGCGAACGTTTGAAATGTTGGAAAAGTGTTTCGGCAATGATTCTCTAAAGAAAACGGTCGTTTACCAGTGACACGAGCGGTTCAAAAGTGGTCGTGAGTCAATCGAAGATGATGAACGCAGTGGCAGACCATCGACATCGAAAACCGACGAAAACATTGATAAAGTAAAAGAAATTTAGGTCAATAACCGCAAATTAACCATCAGAGAGTATTATTTGGGCGTTATGAGGCGTTTGCGTGAAGCAATTCGCCTAAAGAGACCAGAATTGTAGACAGAAAACTCGTGGATTTTGTACCATGATAACGCACCGTCGCACAGTGCCATCATTATTCGTAATTTTTTGACGAAAAATGCAACAAATACCATCCAACAGCCACCGAATTCACCTGATTTTGCTCCCTGTGACTTCTTTCGGTTCAATCGAGTTAAAAAACCATTACAGGGAACGCGTTTCAGCAGCCGAGAGGAAGTAATGGAAAAATCGCAGGAAGCACTGATGAACATACCGCAAACCGAATATAAAAAATGTTTCGAGGATTGGATCAAGCGCTGGCATAAGTGAGTTGTAGTTGATGTGGATTACTTTGAAGGGGACAATATAGATTTAGATGAATAAACTTGTATTTTTAATTTTCTGAATAAATTCCGGGAACTTTTTGATCAAAGTGGTATAACTCTAATCTGGTTTCATTTATGTTAGAATCCCTTTGCTTTTGACACCCGGCAACTGTTTTTTTTTTTTTTTTTTCATTTGCTATTTGCAGCAACCGAATGTTCAGAATAATTCTGTAGCAATAAGGAATAACAGCTAAACTCAAAAGTCGACTAAAAACATGTTGCGTATTTTTCATTATAAAACCCAAAATATTGAAAGTTCTTAAACAATTATTGGAGTTTAATTAATAAAAAACTATGGAGACTCCTAAATTGGAAAATTTTTTCAAAAACTTTTAACATTTTGGGATATAAAAATGATGATAAAAAATACACAGCAGGTTTTTATTTCACTTTTGAGTTTAGCTGTTATACCTTATTGTCACAGAATTTTTGACTGACACTTGTTCTTCGTTAAAGTTACAGCTGTTGTAGGTCTATGCCAACAATAAAAACCATATATCGCCGAAACTCTTACCAAAATAGGCAAATTTATTGAATTTTTCAGTCGGAAACTTTATCGAATTCCTATGGTTCAGAAACCGCAATACGATTTTTTTATCTGAAAGATATTTCACCGCTGGACATGAACCAGACTATAAAAATTGTCATTCAAGTCAAAACCTAAACTTTTAACTTTAAAATTCCAATAAAAATAAAACCCCGTATAATTTACGTATCTCAACTTTTTTACGTGTTTGATTCCCGAGTTTCTTCATTTAGATTTATTTTAAAGCTGATTGAAGATTAGTTGCTTATCGAAATTTGGTGCAAATCGTATTAAAATTGTAAATTTCAGTTAAAATTTTGTATGTCACACGGAACTAAATTAATGGAAATACAAAGTTTTCACAATTTGATCAAATTTTCTTAAAAAAATTTAAATAAAATCGTAATTTTTGATTGAAATTTGAAAAGTTTTGCAATATCACAGGATTTTTACGAATCCCAACGGACCCACTTACCCGCCCATCCGCACGAGGGGCACATCCGCTTGACGTACGGATTTGGTGACCGATTCAGATGCATTCCGGAATGCCCTGATAAAGCGCTGATTGGGGAGAATAAATCTCTATTTGGTCTTCTTTACAGCTACAGATTATTAGTAATCATCAGCTGTTTAACGATTAAGAAAATTTAATACATTTAATTTTATATACTGGAGAGAGTCGGAAATGTCAAAAATGTCGTGCAGAGAATTGAAATTATTACACATACAACGAAAAGGGTTATTTTGGGCATAGTTTGTTCTACAAGCATCAAGTTTAATAGGAATTGGATATCTAGAACAGCGATTTGGAACATTAATTTTGATTTCATTGAGTAAAAATTGAGAATCAATATAACCATTTAATAATTTAGTCACAAACATCACATTTAGCATAACTCTTCTGCTCCGAAGAGTTGGCAAGCTTATAAGTTTTAACCGTTGTTCATAAGGCGGGAGGTGCTGTGATGGACTCCAGTGTAACGAACGTAGAGCAAACAAGAGGAACTGTTTTTGCACAGATTCCAACTTATTGATGGATTTCAGAAAATTTCTTCCTCTATATTGGCCAATAAAACTTTTACATTTTATTACGCATTGTTTTTCCAACATTTATGATCTGTTTCATGTTTTTGTGAACACTTTTGTGAGTCACTGTATATATTCAATCTTTAAAACAGCATGTTGCAAGCATTTGTGCAAGTGTTGGGTTGGAATGCTTAAACAAATTTCATTGACTTTACATCAATAATAAATAAGAAAATAAAACTACCAGATGCTAGCTCATTTTAATTAACAAAAAAAAACAGATACTTAATAAAAAAAATTCTAAATAAATTATAAATTCATCTAAACGATTGATGGTGTTAATTTTGGTTATGAACTTTTGCTTTGAAATGAAAACAAATGCATTAAAACCATTGAAACAATTCACATTTCAATTATAATTATTATTCATATACTATTATTTCATTTATTTATAATAATTTGTTATTAATATTTCTGTAGTAATCATGTCTCCTCTACTATGTTACAAACACACACAAAAAGAGAACAAAAAAAAAAAAATAATTAGCATTAAGGCGGCAAAATATTTCCATTTATTTACAAAATTATAAACAAATAATTTACGAATAACAAAAAGACCGCAAAAAAAAAAATGCTAACTAGTAAATAAAAATTCACACTCAAAGAATATAAGAAAATAAATATTTGTGAACAAAAAAACTTTTTTTTTTCATTTAAAACGCTATTGATATTGATTAGCAGTTTCTGCTATTCACAGTTCACAGTGACTTTGACTGTGTGAAACAATAAATTCCACTCAATATGTGACAATAAAGCTAATATTTGAAATATTATTTTGCCTTATGTTTTCTAAAGTAGAGAGAAACAGCTTTAGTAAATATGTAAATACAATTAATTGTTTCTCTGTATATACTCGTAGTATATGAGCGTGATCACGGATCATTCACTGTGCTGTGACGTGATTTTTTTTTTTTTGTTTGTGATATTTACCATTTCGCTGAGAAATTGCTGGTAAGCGAAATTTACTTTACTTGCTTTATACCTACTCAATATTAGCAAAACGTATTTGAATTTTAAAAATATAAAACACGAATGTTTTGAATTATAAAATTGCTATAATTTATAGCATCAATCAAGTTTTCTTTTTTTTGTGTTGTTTTGTTTTTGTATAATGACATACCTCAAAAAAAATTTACTTAATTAATGCTGGATATATTGTATAGAACATCTTGAAATATTGAATATATTTGAATTTTTCATTTGGGTTTATGTATGTGCATGTTCATGGATGGATATAGGATTTTCATTTGTGTGAAAGTCAAACAAAAATTCTGTGCTGATTTTTTATCATAGTTTTGAAAAAAAAACTGATTTTTTATGACATGATCACTTAGAAATTCGGCTATAATCCGATTATTTTTTTTAATTTTTTTTAGGTTGAAATAGTTTTGGGGTTAAGAAAATACATAAATTAACATTAAAATCGTTTTCTTTTATAAGTGAAGTTATTTCAAAATAGGGACATTTGAAAGATCTTTATAAAAATCTATTATTTGATCTTTTCAGTAAAATAAAAATGTGCATTATTTTTACTGAAGATTACTGAGAATATACTGGAATACATATGTATTTTAAATACATTCATAAGTAGTTTTCAAATGCCTGTTTTAACTTTTTCCTAAATCCAAATCAAGAATTTAGATCCAACTTACTTCTAATGCTAGATTTCCACACTATAAGAAAATGAAAAGTGTACACTACTCCGAAAAAAACTCACTGAATTCTTTTTTCAGTTTGGGTATCACAAATTATAAGTTCACATTTATTTTAGTGCACACTTGAAAATTCATAGCTTAGGAATTCAGACCCAAGTTTTCTTGATTAGGAGGCTTACCTAAATTTGTCACAGTTTTGAATCTCATTAAGAGAGCCCTGAATTATTTTCTAATCTCATGTCTAAGATTGATGACAAATTAAATTACATTTTTCATATTTTAGCTTTGAATTAATTTAAGTATTTTTGGGGAAGACATTCCCAAATTTTCTGCTGAAAAAAAAATATTAAAATGATTTCTTTCTGAATTAGTTTAATGACAGTTCTATGGTAAATATGACACGCTCAGAGGAAAAGTGAAGCATAAAATTTCCTAGAGGAAATGTGAAATAGAAAATTTCATAAGCCCAAAACGAAGTCTCGTTCTACTTTGCCTATTTGATTTTGTATGTGTGTGTAAGTAACAACTCTTCGTGCATAATCGGCTATATCGCTATAGTCGGCAAGTAACGAGACAATTTTTTCCTCTAGTAAATTTTTTGCTTCACTTTTCCTCGTAGCACGTCATATAGTCTTCTTTGTTCTAGTTCTGCAGACAGATTTGTCTATTAAATAAAATTATTGAACAGATTACTTTTTAAACAGCAAAACTAAAGTTGTTTGTTTAAAAAAATGTAAAAAAAAAGAACTCTCAATAGTTTTCAGTACTTTGTAAACAATTAAATTAGTCTTTATTTGTTTTCGTTCTAGTTTTTTTTTTGTTCTCGTTCTAGTTTTTTTTTTTTAAACAGTATTCAACAGACATAATTGCGATTTATTTTAGTAATAGTTCTAGAACTAATATTTATTTGAAGGTCCTTCAATTACTCCATGGGGTCCGGAACCTTTTCTTGGCGTAAGTTCTGGGGAGATTAAACGTTGAATCAATGATTTCGTCTGTTCTATCTATAGAGAAAGATGGTCCGAGCTTGATTCCTGCAGAACCACAAAGTACTTCGTGAGACAACCTAACAGGAAATCAGCGGAATTTCTTCTCAAACTGCGAAGAAAGAACTTGAGATTACTGGTGGGTATTATTACAGGGTACAAAACCTGTGGCCAGCATATGACTAACATGGGCGTCATCACCGATCCAACATGCCAATCATGTCTTGAGGACGATGCTACTACAGAGCATTATCTTTGTAGCTATCCGGCGTTCGCGAGAATGAATAATATCCATACTCTCCCTCTTCCTGAGATTCTAAGGTTCATCACTGAAATAAAGAAGATCAAGGTTGAGTGACCTTAGACTTTTCTTCTTCCCATTTATGCCCTCACATATCTTTCCTGTCTTTCTACTTTTTTCTACTGGCTCTATCTTGGGTATAATACAATGGTCTTTGAGACTGAGTGCTTTGGTTTAGTCCAGCCCACCTTCAACTCTAAACTCTAACAATTTGTTGTTTTAATTCCAAAAATAATTATTTCGGAAACTATCCACTTCTAAATTTTTCATAGTTTTATAACAGAGTAAAGAATATCTGAACTATTTTTTGTTTTTAAAATTAAGAAAAAATTGAAAGTTAATTGTTTTCAAAACGACCCTGGATAGATTATGTCTATTTGTCAGACTCCTTTCTGAATTACTTTGGTATAAGTTCTAGAGTTAGAATGTCTGATTTTTCGACTTTGAGAACAATTCTAGAGATGGTGTTCTGGGTACCAGTTCTGTTTGTGTAATGCTTGTTCTGTTCAACTTCATATTGAATGCACTACTTTTTTGAATTACTTTGGAAATAGTTCTAGGTTTCTAACTAGGTTTCTTTGTAGTTCTAGAGTTAGTGTCTTTTGTTCTACATCTGTTTGTAGAAATCATGTCTTTTCCCATTTAATAATTAATTAATACTTTTAATAATAATAAAGAGAATACTAATTTGAATACTTTCTGAAAATTTTCTTTCTGCTAGTACTAGAAATAACTTACTTTTGAAACTAGTTACCTTCTACTCTTATAGCTTCTAGTTTTCTATTTTCCTATCGAGTATTTAATTATGTTACTATGTAGTTGAATGCATAGGCGTTAGGTGAAGGTAAATTAAATATAGCATAACCATAAAGTTAACCATAGTCTGTGACTAAATAACAATTTAATTATACACGTAAATAAAACATAAGTGCTCAGATTTTTTTTTTACTGATTAATTGCGTGATTAATTGTCTGCAAAAATGGTAAGTTGCTGCTACCAACGGAAACGTTTTTATCATTAAATTTTGAAAAAATTGGTGTAAAATTAAATATAAATAATACTTAAATATAAATAATACTTGTGTGAATAGCTTTTGATTTAGTTTTGTTGATTTGCTGATTTTGAATTTTCTGAAATTGTTTCAAAGACAGTTCTGGTCTGAAGAAAACACTACATCGTAATCATTGGGTGGATATATTCGAGCTTAGAGCCTTCAAGAACTCACGAGTACAAATTTTGAGTCAACTTGAATGAGACTAACATTTATCGTATGCAAATTGAAGTTCACGATTCTTAATCAATTCCAGGATCTTGAATTCTTCAGTCCTTTGCGATTTTGATTTTTATACTTTTGTTTTTTTTTTTAAGTTAATCATTCCCGAGCCGGGAATCAAACCCCAGCGATGAAAGTCTATACTACTGTTATTAGACCACCGAATCTGTTAACCATTTTGGTTCGTTTTGAACGAAGATTTGGCATGATGTATAATCTGGAACATAATTTTCGGTTTCGGATACGCAGTATCTGCTTGGCTCTTTTGGTATAAAAACTTCTTGTGATTAACTCCATCTAATTAATTACGCAAATCGGGAAGTTTTCCGCTTTGTGTTTTATAATATTAAAAAGACTTTCACTCTCAAGTCAGCACATCATCGTTTTAAATTTCTAGAGGGTTTGATTTCAAATTCAAACCAGCAAACCTCAATACAAAATTTTTTAACAAATTCTTGGTAATTACGTGAGATGAAGAAATAAAGTTAAAAAAAAAAACTCCAAACATAAACAGTAAACAAAGCTAACTTTAAAATAAGCTCAGTTTTTTTTTGTGTGACTTTTTTGTTGTTGTTGTTTTGGTTGAAAAAACCGGTTGCGTTTTTAGCAAAGACGCAATTATTACAACCAACCATTCTCAGTGTATATAACCAAAACATGACATCATTACCGCAATTCACAAATGATGACATCCGTAGCAACAAAAACAACAAAAACATAGAACATAATATTATGTAGTCATATATATATATACTCGTATATGGAAGTAGGTAAATACATATATTCATATACATCGTATACATATATTTATAAAAAGATATATAAACCAAACCAAAGCAACAACAACACGAACATCATAAAAACTAAAGAATTAATCACAAATTGAATACAAAACAAATAAATATTTATAAAAAAAAATAATAATTGTGAATGATGATGATGATGATTGAATAATCACTTAATTGATATTGAAAAAACATTAGAAGTATCTAGTATAGACTCCAAAAAATTTTAATATCCACTTACCACTCTCCATGATCTTCTTCATGCAACCGGTGGCATTTCTTTGTGGGAAGAATGATTGCAGATAACGTGGTGGTGCAATGCGTGCACAATCGAGTTTCAAATCATCAGATGAATCAAACTTTTCACCGCATTTTGGTTGCAACAGTGAATCGCATGTATAGCACTGGATGGCATAAGCTGTAAATGTTAATAAAAATATAAATATATAAAATAAATATTAGTAAATATAATTAAAATTTTAATTAAAGGTTTTGCTTTGTTGGGAATATGAAAAAGTTGAGAGTTTATGGGGAAAACATAATTATTAAGCTCAATAGAAAAATTTTACCCATGGTCTTTCACAGGAAAGGGAAAGTGTTTAAGGTGTAGTTTGTGCCCTGTGTATTTTAATTTACTTTGAGACTATTTTATTTACTAATTCTACTATTAAAATTCATAATTTGTCACTCAGCCAGACCTCTAAATTTTTCTGAAAAAAGGATCTGATTATACATGGTAGTTGCAGGACTGATTTTTTTCATATTTCCAATTGTTTTCACTTCTTTAAAATATATGTAAATATACAACGGTGGGATTCATTAGTCCGTTTAAATGCTTTTTAAAAGCTTCTTTTTTTAACTCAGACGTCTTCTTTTTTTTTTTTTAATCACGGCACCCAGCACCTTTCTGAGGGAGAAGGACAACAGAACAATCTGGTATCCCGGGATTTTTGATTTATTTAAAGTTCTTTGACTTATCTGCTGAAAAAAAATTCATCATTTGTCACTGCCAGATCTCAAATTTTTTCTGAAAGGTTCTGATTATAGCTATTTTAAAAGTTTTCTATCAACTTAAGGGCACAGTTGTAATTTTCCCTACTTCGAAATGATTTCTCTTTTACTAAAATAAATGAAAATATGCAACCGTGGGATTTAGTATTCCACTTTTAAAACTCAAAAATGTTTTTAGATGGGGAAGGAAAACAAGGAAAGTTGGTGCCTAAATTTTTTGATTTTTTTCAGAGCCTCTTTTATTTATCTGTTACAAAAAATTATTGCCAGTCCTAAAATGTTCTCTGAAAATACCTGAAATGTATAGCGACAGTAGCCGGGGCCTTTCAGAAAAGGAAGAAGAACAAGAGAAGAAGATATCGTGGGTACTTACATTTATTAAGAACCTCTCTAATTTGTTTAAAAAAACGCAAAACAATTCAAAATTCGCTGCTGCTGGGCCAAAAATTTTTAACAAGCCCTAATTATAGATATTTCAAAATTTTTTTTATTCTGACTTTTAAGAAGACGCTGGTTTTTTGTTCAGAAAAAATTTAATTGAATTTGTATTTTACTGAGTTGATCTATTTGTGTGAAAACTGGGCGTGACCATTTTCTGTTTTCAAATATTTTTATTTTTCCTGATATTGATTCAATTTACTAACATACGGTAAATAGGCCCACGCCCATTTGAGCAATTCAAAAAATAAAAATATTTAGAATCGAATCGAGAAGTAAAGCGCCTCGATTTCATTTTACGTTTATCATAATTTTTTTTTTTTAAATTTCTATGAAAGTTGGGCGCGGTTTTCAAATTCTACTTTTCGTTTTAACTCATTCTTCATTTTACGCCCATTTTTTTTTTTAAAATTTGTATATGAATTGGGCGTGGTTTTGAACTAATTGAATAAGTTTCGTAACTCGGATGATTTAAGAATTGTGGTAAAATAGTACGTTGAAGGCTTAAGGTTCGATTATGCTAGCGTAACGTAGAAATCTATGGAAGATAGAAGGTAATCACTTACACGCACTGCCTATGAATATCACAGAGTTGATATGTTATAGTTGTTGGCAATGTTACTAGATGTTACATTACGTTTGCATAATCAAGCCTTTAGGCCCACTCATTCTCGTTATACGTGTTATATTTGTACACGAATACACTTGTATTTTTTCTTAATCCACCACATTCACTAATGCTGTCCTCTATTATATTTATAAATATTTTTATTTAATTTAATTTTTTTTTTTTTTGTATTTAGCATTCAATAATATACATACATACGTTTATAATTTACACTCACCAGTGCAGGCAAAACAGGCGATGATGGCCACAGCCAAAATATATTTCATTGAAGACACCATGATTATTCTTCAGTTGTTGATTATATCAAATATGAAAATTCAAAAATTGATGCTGTCAACGAAAAAATCAAACAAAAAATTTTCTTTTTTTTAAACAATTTCACTTTTCACACATTAAAAACATTTTCACTTTCATTGTTACACACTGACAATTTTCATTTAACAATAGCAGCAACAATTGTTTATTGTTGCTGCTATACTTGCATAAATTCAAATTGCTACCTAACTAACATCTATTAAAAAAAAAAAAAGAAAAAAAGCTTACCTTAAAATGCTTGACTGCTTAATATTTTTTTATCTTATTGTTAAGAGCTGAAGAGGTTTCACGTCTTGCTGGTAACTCGTCGATCTAGCAACTGTGGCAGCGGGCGTTGTTTTGTTTTGTAGCTAAGTTCAAGAGTGCGAGTTGTGTATATGAATGAATGAATGGATGCTTTTTTCTTTTCTTCATTGAGTTACTTTTTCTGTGTGTTTTGAGTTATATTGTATTTTATGTATGTTATGTGTATTTTATGAGTGTTTGTGTCAATACAATGAAAGAAGAAGAAGTAGAAATAGAAATAAAAAACCGCACCCTACCTTCCACTACCCTGTTCTGTTTAATCATCAAAACAGCAGTTTTTAAATGAAATTCAAATATTTTAAAATATTTTTCTGTCTTACAATGTCTAAATGAGTGAGTTTTTGTTTGTTTTGAGTTAATTTTTTAATATATAAAGTCATACAGTTAATACACTGTATGTATGTATATGTAATTAATTTCTTAAAAGAAGACCCTGTATAGAATTACATAGGGTAGGAGATCTTAATATGTATATGGTTGAATCCTACGAAAGGAATTTTCATTTTGGAAATTTTTTCTGGGTAAACATTCAATGTTTAATCGTTTCGGTTTATAACTTTTCAACTTTTTGAGACACCGATACCGATTTGTGTGCCCAATTATGCCTAAGAGATTTTTTAAACTAATTAAACCAACTCTTACGAAAGGTACAGAAGCTGTAGAGCTTCAAATTCCTACGATCCACAAAAAAATTTAAAATATTAAAGTTCCAAAAATGATTAGAATTTGTTTAGGTCGCCACCGAATAAAATAGCAGTTGATTAAGCTAGAAAATATTCAACTAAGCACTCAAACTCTTTCTGTGGGATATAGAAGAGAGCACTTGCAGAGTCAGACGTTTGCGAAAGAGAGATTTTCATCTGTAAGGAGGAGGAAGGGGAAAATCCTTCCGAGAGAGTATAACTACTAAAGAGAGTATAATCAAGGAAAATTTCTGAAGTCTGCATCAATCTGAAAGACAAAACAAAGACGGTTCAAATTTAGCATAATTTCTGGTCATAACTTTTAACTGTTTGGAGATATTCAAGAGATATTTTAAATTAACTTATTATACTATTAATAACTTTATCTGAATTCGTAGAGGGAAGTGGTGGAGTTTCAAACTTTTTCTTCTACAGTTCACGAATCGATGAAAAAATCTGAAGATCGCCGTTGAACTTTAACGTTTTTGAACTTTAACCCTTTCAAGACCTTAAGGAAACCAAAAGAGATAACGCAAAATCGTTCTCTTACTCCAATTCCATGTTAAAATTTTTGATAAAAACAGAAATTTTGCGCCTCTGAAGGCCTGGTCATCGGTGACTCTGTGATCCTCAATGGAATTTTTTTTACGAACTTATTCTGTACATTTTTTGTAGATATATGTTTTTAAAGACAGACAAATTTACTTAGTATTAATTCTTCACTTAACCCTTTCTTGACCTTAAGGAAACTAGAAAATATAGAGCTAAATCGAGTCCAGGTTCGCATTCTGTGACCCCCATTTCATTGTAAAAAGTTCTTAAAAAGTTTCCGTCCTTGGCATAATTAGTATTTCTAAAAAAGTAAACAAAATTTTTAAAATATGGAGCATCGTGTTTGAGTAAATCGTTTTTTCTATAATATATAAAAAATTTGGCGTATTTAATAAAATATTTTCAAAATTGTGAGCGATTGAAAAAAAGATATTTTAGGTCACTCGGGTGTCATTAATTAGGTATCAATTCTAAACTTTTTTTTAATAATAACTAAAGCGCAATCAATTATCTTTTCATCGAATATAATTTTATTAAAATCGGTGGAATAGTTTTTACATAAACTGAAAAAATGTATTTTGGGTCATAGGTGACCAATGGCCCCGAAGGGATTAAACGCCATCTGACTCGCGTCGATGAACTTTGTATATTGCGAAAAATCTACCCGGGTTCTTATATTGAATTTTCTATGGTTGAAAGAGAGCAAAGAGCTTGCCAAGTAAGGAAACGTAAAGCTTTAAATGTTTATAACAGCGTTTTTCGTATAGTGACGGTATGGTAATTAATGTGTGTGCGATATGAAGAAGAAAGCATAATAAATTAGGAATTCAGAATATTAAAAGACACGGAAAATCAAAACACAGGTTGAAAACGAAAAAAAAATGCTGAGTGGTGGATGGAACCTCAAAAGCTCTAATCTATGAATTAACCTGTGAAATAATAGGTTTAAAACAGTCTAAACACCAGAGGATTTTTTGACTGTGAGGGGGATGAACGAAAGAAGTCTCAGCTGATAAAATTGTAACATAAATTCTAAAAATTTTACTTATGTATTGTACCATACAGAACGGATTCTTTTTGGGATATAAATCCAGTATTTCTGTCAGAAGTCAGAGGCGAAAAAACGTTCAGAGCCAGAACGCTGAATTCCACCCTGTACTCAGATTTTGTCTACCACTTCTAGTACTCCCGCTCCTAGACTCCTGGATATTTTTTGCTTTCAAAAAGGTTGTTTATAATGAAAACCCACCCAAAAAAAAAATTGCTTCGAACAGCAAAACACTACCACCCTCCTTACCCCTCCTATGAGGTACCATAAGAAATCATTACCAGATATATAATCATACTGGGTAAACGTTTGCAAATTAAAAAAAGAGATTGGGGCTTATGAAGGCCAAAACTTAGATGAGCTTTTAAAGAATTAACCCTTGATAGGTCAAGTTGTGACTACTTTTTGCTAGAGAACATATTTTTGAAACAAATTACCACGATCTTGTGTCCAGTATAATCATATGTACATCAAGTAATGACTTCATAGAACACCCTAAAGGAAGGATATGGGTATACTGAGGTGCTGATGCCTAAGTAATTCTTTTGCTCATTAGGTTGTTCAATCACTATTTGGTTTTATATTTTATAATGTGCAAATTGTTGCTGTGGGAAAATATAAAAATTTATAAACCTGTGGCGTTAAAATTAGTAATAAAATGAATAACAAATAACAACAGATTTGAACAAAAACCTCACAAGAGAGTTACATAATAGATATGTACATAAGTAAAGTTTAATTTTGGTTAAGGTTATAAACTCAAAAAGTACTATAACAAAAAACTTTACCGTTCATTGCTAAACTGTCATTATTCAAAATTTCAGAATTTTTATGCCAGTTTCAACGCCATCCATACCTCGTGTTCCAAGTAATGCCTGGTTTTTATTATGTCAAATTCAATCAAATTTGCCAGCATGTTGGCAAATTTGATCAAGGAAATTCTCCCTTTCTCTCTCTTTGACTGGGGATATGACATAGTGAAATCCAGGCATAAGAGTGCTGCATACAAAAAAGTATCTAAAACTCTATCTTTCATTTATATATCTGAATCGTTTTATGCCTAAAAGAGAGCATAAATTCACCTTGACTCATGTATAAAATATTAAAATCATAGGTGAACCAATCAAAAGACAGTTCTCCTTTTCTTTCTTATGAAGCTCAAAAGCAAGGTTGCATTTTCCCATACTTTGAAATACTTTCCCCTTCATTAAAATATATGAGAAAGTGTAACTTTGGGATTCATTATTCTGCTTAAATGCTTTTATACTATAGCTCAAAACTGTTTTCTTTTTTTTTTTTTTGTTTAGTGACGGTACGTTAAGCAATGTGGTGTGATGTATAAACTATTCAGCATAGCAACACGTATCATTCATTACATAAATAAGTCAGTTAACCAAAGTTCTGTCGTTCCGTTTGTATTTCAATTTAGAATTTAATATTAACACACAAAAAATATAATCAACATGCAAATAAGTACGACTATTTGAACTTCATTCAGTGCGTTAACAAGGAAGCAAAATGCGTTTTAGACACGCAATTCAAGGAACCACAAAACATCGTAAATAAAGTGACAGAAGTGGGGGGCGAATTCAAAAAGAGATATACGTATGTGCTTCTATGCATATGCGAAGGATATTCATAATTTTTCTTTCTCCCTCTCTCTCTCTCTCTGATATAACAATTATGAACATGCTCGTTGAAATTCATAAAATTACATTTACAGTTTTTTTTCTTCTTAATTCTGCTTTAATGCGAGGGGTGCATAGTTAAAAAGGACGATGACTAAAAAGGCAAAAAACAAAACTATAATGGAAGTTTAAAAAAAATAATGAAAAATTCTGAGTTACATTTTGGATTAATGCGCAACTCAATTTGACTTTGAGTGAGTGCGTAAATGAGTGAGTGGGTAAATGAGTGAGTGGGTAAATGAGTGAGTGAGTAAATGAGTGAGTGGGTAAATAATTGAGTGAGTGCTTCGAATTTTAATTGAGTTTTGAGCTTAACAAAAATACAAACACAACAGCCGAAATAATAAAATTAAAATAAAATAAAAGCATTTAAATTTGTTTTTTATTTTACATTAACTTCCATATGCACGTATTATGTACATGTGTATATGTTAATTGCACTATTGTGTGTGTGACCAGTTTAACATGTACAAAAATTCAGACAGACAGAAAACAATAGCAATAGAAAAAAATTATAAAATTATATCTTCTTATGTGATAGGAATTAATTTGATGTTGATTTGACGTTTCTGTTGCGTTGCTTTGCTCTGCACACAATTCATGAGATTGTATTCATTTGTTGTAAATTAAGTTGGTAACCATGAAAGGAGGGTGTGGCTGAATACCACAGTGTGCGACAATTTTATAGCTTACAAAATCAAATGACGATTATATAACTTTTCGAGAGTAATTCGGGATCGCTGATTCCGACCCTGTACTCGGATTCTCTCTACCACGTCTAGCTTTCTTGTTACGGAGGGCCGAACCCCATAATTTTGATATATGTATGAGAGACTTAGATTCCATTTTTTTTTTATATATTTATTTGAATTTTTACATGTTTCGTATGGAAGAGAAAAATTTCCGGGGTATTTGACGAAGTCTTTTTTCAATATATGATCATACTGGGTAAACGGTTAGGAAACCTATGATGATGTCTGTGAATAAAATGTTCCTCATCAAAAAGTAATTGGAGTCATTGAAGGTTAACATCACCCAAGTCGATTTGTTTTTTAATTAAACCTTAAAAAACAAAATCTTGCAATAATCTCTTCAAAAAAAAAAAAAAAATTCCAAACCATCTTCAGAGAAAATAGTCTATCTTCATGAAAAAACAAACAAAAATTACCTAGGCAGCAGCACCAGTCCCTTTACCCTCCTTTGGGGTGTTATTTGTAGCGATTGTATATGAACATACTGGGTTAACAGTTGCGAAACCTATCAGAATTAAAATTAACTAAAGGAAATAGAAACTGGGCTGCCAAAACGTATGGACATCAAAAAATCTTGTCGTAGTCTCCGACTTTAAATACCAACTTCAATTCAGATTACTTAACTCTCAGATTAAACTTCACCAAAGCTAATTGGAAGCGAAATGAAGTGCTGAAGTGTTTCGTTGAGAAAATCTAAACCGATAGATTTAAAATCGATTCTGGAGTTAACGCTGCTTTCTACTCAAACTTCTTAAATGTCTACGCCTACCAGGCTATCTTCACAGATAATCACACTGCTATCAAGGCTCTACACTCAAAAATAAGATAATCCAATATAAGAAAAATGTAGGCAAATAATCTTATTCAAAGCAAGGCAAGGATTGTTATCTGCTCAGACAAATTTCAGTTAAAATGCTATTACTAGATCTTAATATTGTTCAAACTGATGGATCAATGTAGGAAAGAGCTTGCATTCCTAAGTTTCGGACTAGATATGAGTTCCTGGCCATAGGAACGAACGGATTCGTTAGATTTGATTTATGCCTAGACATTGCCTAAAAGTAATCCCTTCCAGGATAAAGTTACATTTCCAGTGTTGCCCAAAAAATATATTTGGGTTTGAAATGACAGCCAGCCAGCACTTAAACCCTTGTAAAATTCCCTTACTTCTTCTAGGTTAGTCAGACCTAACACCGTCTGACTTGGGTTTGTTATAATTTTCTGCTTGAATTCTCGTCTGTGGTTTTGTTATAATCTTTTAAGTTAAACTTCAGTAGCGACGATAAATCGAAGATTTCGCAACGGAAATCACGTTGTTGTTGAACTCATACGAAAATAATTAGAAACGAAGTTATGCTGTGTTTTTAGTGAACGAGGTCATATTGGGATCGGCTGCATACAATCATGTAGAATCGATTTCTAGCGGCTTTATTAAGAAAGCTTGATTCCATATAGCTACTTTCCTCTCTTATGTTATATATGTGTACTACGTCGTATTTGTGCCAATAAGTGTAGAGAGTATCAACAGAAAAAAAGCTTCAGAAAATAGAAAGAGGATGCGTGCAAAAGCTTCAACAACAACGGTCACGTGAAAAATCGCGTTTTTGTTGCACTCATACGAAACCAGTAATGGTCCATACACATTTACGAAATTCTGTCAGCTATAACTGTCGCCGTGTAGTCAGCTACTAAAAACAATGGAAGCATCACCACCTGCAGCAAACACAGCCAAAACAACAAAAGCAAATTCCCTTCTCTCTCTGTCGCTTCTCAAATTAGAAATAGATTTAAAATGATCTACATCCACAATTGTGGTCTGTGGTCATGTAGTCGTATCATCGCCAAAATAATCATTACCATAAGAACATGTTGCTTTTATAATTTGAGAGATGTAGTCGTGTAGCTGCTGTCGTCAATGTGTATGGTGCATAAGAAACGAAGTTATGCAGTTCGTCGCCTGACAATTGATTTGGCGTATAGGCATAGGAATACTTATACACATACGCCAAATCAATTCTCAGGCGACGAGTTGTTAATTGGCTGCAAACAATCAGGAGTGAGTCGACTTCTAGCAGTTTTATCTCATGTACTTTAGTGAGAGAGCAGACCTAGATGCCTCTGCTTGATATAGCAAATAGCAGAACTTTCCTCTCTTGTGTTATATATGTGTACTAAGTCGTGTTTGTGCCGATAAGTGTAGAGAGTATCAACCGAAGAAAAGCAACAACAAAATAGAGCGAAGAAGACTGCAGAAACAATGTTCAAATAATCAGCAAAGTTTAACTTCTACTGTGAGTGCCTACAGACACTGCTTCTGCTGTAGCTCTAATCTAGTTTTCTTTTCTATTATATGATTTTTTTTCTAATTTTCTTCCTTGGTTTTTTTTAGTGTCTTCCGAATTTTTGTTTTCATTTTTGGTTTTCTGTTCTTGGTTTTTATTATAATTTTCTGTTCTAAATGTTTGTTCTGATTTTTTTTTCTGTTCTAGATTTTCTACTCTGGTTTTCTGTACTAGGTATTTTTGTTCTGATTTTCTGCTTTGATTTGCTGTTCTGATTTATGTTTCTGCTCTGGTTTTCCGGTTCTGCAGCGATCTTTTGTTATGGGTTTTTGTTCTGGATTTCCATGTTGATTTCTGAGTTTTTATTCTAGTTTTTTGTTCTGGATATCTGCTTTGGAATCTTGTTCAGGTTATCTGTTCTGAGTTCTTATTTTAGTTTCTGCTTCTGATCTGATTTTCTGCTTAATATTTTTGTTCTAGTTTTTAGTTCTGGGGGCTTTGCCCTGATTTTATGATCTGGGTTTTTCTCAGGGTTTCTATTTTGTTTTCTTTTATTCGGTTTTTTTTTTATTCCTGTTCTGATCTTCTGTTATGAGCTTTTATTCTGAATTTCTTAACTGGTTGCTTGTTCTGTGTTTTTAATCTGATTTCAGATTTAATTTGTTGCTTTAATTTTCTCTTAAGGTCCTCTCTTTTGAGTTTCTATCTGCAACTAGTAACAACTGAATTAATATGCGCAAATAATATTTCTGGTTGTAGCGCAACACAAGCGTTTCTGATCACTAATTTGACTTTTGTTTTGTTCTACTGATGATTCGTACTTGTTATGTGTACGCACGTAGATAAATGAGAAATAAAATTGTTATTTTTAATTTTACTATTTAATACAATAATAATTGTTGTTATTGTTGAAGTGTTCCAGCTAATTACAGCAGTTGGCTTACAAAAATTAGTCACAAAATCTAAAAAAAAAAACCTTAATCACCAAAAAAAAGTACGCAAAACTAAACCAAGTATGAATTGTTTAAGTATTCATTGAAAACATCATATGCGGAAACCACAATATGTACCTAAATATTTTTTTAAATACAGTGAACTTGTATGGATTCACTTTTTACTTTTTGGGAATTATTTGAAGCCACTTTTTGTTCCTTTGAAGTAAAAATGAAATAACATAAGGTCAAAGTAATACAAAAAAAAAGAAAGAAATTCAACAAAATGTATCAAATTTCACAAAAGGAAGTGCAAAATATTTTTAGATAATGTTTTTATTTTATATATCATATATAATTTAATTAAAGTTGATACTAATCAAATTGAAATTGAAATTGAACACCATTCAGAAATAACATTAAATCATTAACATTTTATGGCATTTTGATTAAAATCTTCAATTACGTTTTAAGTGTTCAAGTTAATGAAAGTGACTGTTTCAATTCTAAGTACAAAATATAAATTAGTCTAATATTTAATATATAAAAATTATCACTCGGCAGTTCAAACATCATCTACAAACATACGAAACAAAAACTAAAAAAAAAGGTTCATATTCGTGATAATATCTTCAAGTCTTTATTACTTATGGATTTACTGTAAATTGAAGATGTACAAAAAAATTTAAGAAAAAACAAAAGAAAACAAATTATGAAACCTCAATTTAGAAGTGCTCGCATGCGTACATTTAAAATATCAACTAAATTGAAATTAAACTCAATTAAATGTTAATTAACTGAACTCTGGAATGGATGGACAACGGACGATCTCACCGTGTTCTAATATGTTAATAAATAGCTATGTGTTAGTATTTAGTATGTATGTATTACTTATGAATATATTGTGGGTGTTGCATGCAAACGACGTCGTACATATGTAAATCCGGTTGAAATTACAGGTCAACATTTTATTTGAACTTTACTTTTCTTTAACATTGAAACAATGTGAAATTACAAAACCGAAAAAAAAACAGAAAAACAAAAAATTTTAAGTTAAATTTATATGCAGTCTGCATTAGCGGGGGAGAACGGAAGCTTAAGCCCCCATATAATAAACCATAAATTACGAATTAATTAACATATAAATTAAGAAATTTTTGTTTGTGTTGTTTTTTTATTTTTTACTTTAAGTAGATTTAATTGTTAAGAAAATTGAATTTGAATTGCTCAGTAGCTTTCTCTTGATATTATTCTTCTATATGAATAGGGTGGAATTTGGTTTGTTTTAGAAAATTTCTTAGATTTTGTGTTAGAAAAAAAGATTGTGATGACATATTTCATACCAAATTCGAAAACTCTTAAGCCGTTTTCGAAACTCATAGTGTAGGAAGAAATCTTGATTCTAGAGATGGTTTTCTCTCCTTGGATTTTTAATTCATGATAACTGCGGGGACTATTGTGATATCCACCGATTAAAAAGGGTTGAACTACGCCTTATGCTCTCTATGAGATCGATCACTTTTTGAAAAAAATTTGTCTGTTTTTCAATTTACTTATATTCCCAGTAGGCTGGGAATACTCACCTAAGTTCAGACTAGTTGTCTCCATTTGTACTATGGAAAAAAACGTTAGTTGAGTTGTTTTGTTGCCACAGCTTTATTGCAGTTTGGGCTGCGATCGGTTTATTTATATTCTATTCGTGAGATTTAGGTGTGAGAGCAGTGCTAATAACTCAATCTTTCAGGTCTCATCGACATTATTCAGAGAGGATAAGTGTAAAGATCCCCGCTTTGTGCTATTTAGAGAAACCCTTTCTCGTCCTGGGGGATAAAATCCTCAACGCACGTAATGCATTGACGACAGCAGCTACACGAAGCTGACGAAACACAATGAAAGTGGCACCACCTGCAGCAAACACAGCCAAAACAACGAAAGCAAACCCTCTTATTTCTCTGTCGCTTGGGAAATTAGAAATAGATTTAAAATTGACTACAGCCACAATGGTGGTCGGTAGTCATGTAGTCGTGTCGTCGCCAAAATAATTATCTCCATAAGAACATGTTGTTTTTATAATTTGAGAGATGTAGTCGTGTAGCTGTCGTCGTCAATGTGTATGATGCATAAGGAATAAAAATAGAGAGGGATTAAAGAGAAAGAGATAGAGAGAGAGGAAGCTAGAGGAGGATAGAAAGGAAGAGAGATCAACAGGAATATATAAGTACAAGGGAAAAAGGGAATAGGTGTAGGAGGAGGAGGACCTCATTTGATATGTGCCATATTTTTTTTCAAGCAGTGAGAGAATAGATCCACCCTAACCTCACCCAAAGATATTAAAACTGCGCTTAGGCAATGTCAAGAATCGATTCATGTCTAGCTAATTCATCCGCTTTCTCATTACCATCAATCTTAACCCTTTCGACCCCGATTTTTCTCCTGTGGTTCGTTTTTTTGTTTTTCTTTTTTTGTAATTAGATCATGAAATACTTATCCTAGGAGTGTATGGGCCAAATCGGAAACCGCCTCGCCCTACCATTTACGCGATAGAGTGGGTTGCTTTTGGTATGGAAAAAAATTTCTATCAATATTTTTGTTTTATGAAAATAGTTAATAATATTATATAATGTTTATAGAACAAAGTTATATAATTATTTTGGAATTTTTTTTCAATCAGTATTGAGAACATAGCATTTTATTTAGATGACTCTAATTTGAAGTACACTGATTTACGGCAATACAGCTGCACTTTTTTAAAAATAACTTTGACAGTTGCAATGAAATTTATGTGGTTTGTTTAGTTTCATCTTCTCAAAACATTAACCTATTAGTATTAATCCAAAGAAAAAAAATCAATCATAGCCTTTGCTTTAAGACGACAAAGTGGTAAAGTTGCTCTCAGGCAACTTCGAGGCTGAAAGGGTTAACTGGTTATATAATAAACCGAACCGGGAACACATGTAGCCTATATTACAGTGTAGAGCATAGTGAGAGACAAATTGGTTCACCAACTATTGTTGACTCTAGGGCTTTGACAGTAGCAGCTTGACTGTAACTTGTTAAAAAATATAATTATCCTTGCCTCACTCTGAATAAAATTATCTGTCTCGCATTGGATCTATAGCACAGATGCCCAAGCTTTTGCGCACATGCAGCGTGGCCGTTGATAAATTTCAAAAAGTTGCAAAAAAAAGTGTCACTGAGAGTAAAAAAGTCTCATCCCATTTTATGATGATTCCCAAAATATTTCAGCTCTACCGATTACCGTTCTATTCTGAAAAAAAAAACCTTTAAAAAATCGCATTTTCTCGAATCTGGTAGCAAATTTAAAAAAATTTGTATGCAGAACCCTAGCATTTTTCAGTATCTATCATTTGTGAATTTTTAATTGGCCAAAACTAAAAAGTATGTAAGTAATTAGTGCTGCGAACTTTTAAGTTAAAGGCAATGGATTTTTCGTATAATTTCATGTGAATATCACACTTTTTGCAAAAAAATCTCAAAATTTGCAAGAATTTTAAAAAAGTCTCAAATTTTGGGTATTTTCGAAAAGTCGTGTCAAAGTCTCCAAGCAATCAAAAAAATTGCAAATAGCAACTTTAGTATCATAACCACGGTTGAAACTTTGGTACAATTCTACCAAAACTGGTACATTTCTTACTATTTTTCTGCGTTTGGTACATTGGTACATGTTTTTAAAATTTGGTACATTCTGTGGGCAAAGTTAGCTCTTATGATATTTAAGAATTGTAAGCTTATGTTCAAAATATTTTTTGTTGAAAAAGGTAAAATTTAAGTATATATAATAAAAGAATTGTGTGTCGGACGTTAAGAGTCTCATTATATCTAGTATTATTGACATCTTAAATTGTACAAAAAAAATTTTTTTGGAGTTTATTTTACGATATTTTTGTAGTGTTTTTTACGTTTAAATTGGGCACCTAAAAAAAAGGTGTGGGGCTGGCCTGGGTGATTACAGTATTTGAAGTCTTCTTAAACAAAAAATTTAAATATATTATTGTTCTGTAGGTTTGTCATTCTAGCAGGTAGTAGATTTAAACATTTGGAATAAAAAATAACAAAATGGCGGACTTCCAAATTTTTTTTATTTAAATCGCGTTGTTTTTTGTTGAAAATCGTTACAAAAAATAGGAAATAATGATTAAAAATAAACAATTCTACTACCTGCGAGAGCCATTGGCGTGTAAAATAACACATTAAAAGTTCAGCCCAATCGGTTTTATAAAATTCTCTCAGACCCCTGAGCCGGTCAAAAAAACGTTGTTTCGAGAAAAACGCTTTTTAAGTTTTAACAACAGATAAAGTTTTCACAACAGGCGCTCTCGACTAAGAGCTATAATTTCGTTAATATTTTGAGTTTTGGTCTGAAATTTTTACAGTATACTTTCAATATATTGTAGTTTCAAAATACATTTAAAAAAAATTGCACGTTGGCACGTATTAGTCCGTCGTTTCTTAACGACATTATCGGGCAATCCATATTGAATATGAATTTATTAGGAATGGGGAGAGAAAAAATTACGCACCAAATATTTCTCTCACATATTGGAGTGGTATTAGTGTGGCCATCGCTAATCTATAGCCACACGAACCGAGTCTGGTCTGGTGCATTTCTCTAATTACACACTTTTTCTTATACCATTAAATGGTCCTGCAGTTTTGAAAGACATGGCTGCACCTTTCATTATTTTATTTATTTTTACATTAAAACTACATAGAAATTAATTAAGTGCATAGGTGCAATTATAAAACCACAACAATGATATCAAATGACTTTATGATGATGATGATGATGTTGCTAAAGGTCAATTGTTTTTTTAATTAGCGATTAAAGTGGAGTTACCATTGAGTTATTAATCTAAATAATGTACCTATATGTCACACAACTAAGCAAAATATATAATATTATTAATATTTTTAAGAATACATTATACAAGCAAAGAAAAGCTTAAAGTTGTCACTCTAGCATACGTAAGTAGCAGATATCTATCTATAAACTGTTGCTAATATTAGTTAATTTAATAGAAAACGTTAACAGCTAAAGAAACTTGTTTGACACATTTTTGAAGCTCGAATACGAAAATATTTTCAGCTGTTTTTATTTTATAAATTTGTATTGTAGTTATAAGTAGATAGAGAGAAAGCGGGGAGAGAGAGAGATGTTTATTATAAATTTATTGAGAAATATAGTATGTGAAAAATGCATTTTTTTAAAATAACTTTTTCAGTTTATCTATGTGATTCACAACCATTTCCACTGAAAAATAAATCTGTTAATCGTGAAATGTGCATTTGTTACACCTTATCCTATAATTGAATTATGACAAAGTTATTTTTTTAAGTGGGGTATAAAAATTTGCTCTACGGTAGGCATACAGTGGTGATCAGAATTGAAATAATAGTAAATGCATGTAAGCAAAAAGTTGTTGAACAAAAGTTACAGTGACTCATAAAACTGATCACTCAAAATGGGAAATTTTTGAGACATAAGAATTAACCAAAATGGCGTCAAGCCAAAAAGTAATAGAATAGTTAAGTTTCTACTCATCCAGATAGATGAACAGAAGTGAAAGCAAATTTTGAAATCAGAAAAGGGTATTGTAAGTCCCGAAATTAAATTTTTAGAATGGTCAAAACTAAAATTTTAACTTTGACATAAATATAAATAATAGAGCAAAAAAAAGTAAATTAAAAAATAAAGCAAAATAAATAAGACAAGAAAATCAAGAAATAACAATTGTAATATTAAAAGAAGAATTTATAAAAAAAATATAAAAAATAAAATGTAAAAAATACACATAAATAGTGGGTACTTTGAGAAAAATAATTGAAGGCGAAATTTTTAAATCTTGCCATGCTTTTGAGTTGATGTAGATAGGTAAATCATTCCAGCATCTAATGATGCTGAAGAGAAAAAGTCTGAAAGAAAAGATTACAGCAATATGCTTAGTACAATAGTAAAACGCAGTTTCTAATTTTAAAGTAATCGTCAAAGACAAAACCGAGAATATTTTAACACTAACTGGTAACGTGGTAAATTTTTTTTTACGGCAAAAACATATCTGGTCGATTGGGAATCAAGTCCACAGTAAACAAATTCTGAATATGAAATTAAAGGCTTGAACAGCAATTTTCTTGTTGCCAATGAAGTGAATTTGGCAATCAGTCGTAGATTTCTTAAGGCACAGTAGACCTTCGATACAGTATTATTGATGTGATTATATACAATTCGAAGTTTTGTTTCTTGATCTGATATCGATTATTTTAGTTTTGTAGCTGAAACTATGGATTGTATAAAGCTACCACAAATTTTTTGCAGTTGGCTACTTCTGAAGCACACTTGCCTTCAAGTAAAATTATAAATTTTTGATAATAATAAGAATATGTAAATAAAAAACAATAATGAGCATAGTTTTTTACACTGGGATAAATCTGATTGAACATTAATGCTGAGATTTAAAATCAAATACTGAAAGAAAAATATTTAAAATTTAACGTAATCTATGGATTGCTGCCCAAACAGCTGGACTTAAATTTTGACCAAACATAACCAAGAAATTCTATAGAAAAATTATGCAAGACTTTATTGAAATAACAACTCGGAACCAATACGAAATTTTTGAAATCCATAATTTATAATGTTAATTTCGAAACAGAATAACTTTCCTATATTTGATAGAGTGAATATAAATTTTATTTGTATAATTTTCCTCTAAAAAATTAATATGAAAGCTTTTTTTATAAGTGAATAAGTTAGATAAATTTACTACACTTTTTGTTTCACTTTTTCACGCTAATATCCAGTTACTGGTTTTTCTCATAATTCTGATCGCCACTGTAATTGCATTGAAAATACACAATAACTAGTTCATCCTAAAAGTATGCTATATATTTTTCAAATCAAAATATGTTTTTGCTGCATGTGTACCTCCGATGCAAATCAATTGATTTTTAAATAAGTATCACTCTCTCTCTCTCTCCCCCTCTATCTGTCTATCTATCTCTCTGAGTGCAATTGAGCAATTTTAATGAGGTGCCAGCAGTAATTGTGCGATATCTAAAATTAATAGCCCACAGGGATGTCTGTAATAGAACTAACACCACCACCCTACTACTTAACTTGACATGCAGACTAACTTAACTAATCAATGGCGACATGTCACACTATTTGCATAAATTTAATTAAAACGACAGGAAGTGTTTGTATAACGAAAGACTTTATTATTAAGAGAACAACAGACACACAATTACAGCAATGAGATTGATGTAGAAAAAGATTACAATGATAAGAAAATAAGGTAAAAATATCAGATGCCAAAAGGAATTTTTTATAATAAGAAAATCAATATTTGATTTAAAAATTTGATAAACTCAAGGTACTTAAGTAATGAAAAATGTTCGTTCATAGCAAAAAACCAAAAACGTGTAATTTAAAAATAAAATTATGTAAATTATGACAATTATGCGTCATAATTTTAACTCGGTTGCTTGCAAAAATTTTCATCTCACCTCCACTTAAAGTAGGTGCTTTATTTGATTTTTCACTTTTACTTACTTAAATTTACAATTACCTACCATTATTTTGCTATTTATTTATTTTTTTGTTCATGTTTTCTTTGCTTTAGTTAGTTAGCGTGACTGCGCGTAATTATGCAGGATTTATTACCAGTTATGTCTGGTTTGAGTGTTTCATGGTATTTTTCCTTCCGTGTGTGGTATGTCAAATTCTAAATGATGTCCTTGAACTCTTAACAAGATTGCCGACTGTTGTTCGATGGTGTCAGTTGTGATGTTTGGTTGGATTGCTGGTTTAAGCTAAATATTTTCATTTAAGTATATTATATTTATAAGTATGGCAAGCATGATAGCATTCTGAAGGACATTCACCTTAGGTTTGCTTAATTAAATGAAGTATTTTTTTTTTATTAGAATATACATATGCATGTATAGTGGTAGATATATGTAGATAATGTGGGTATATTGAACTGCGACCAATGTTTAGTAGTTACAGGGGAACTTTTTGTTGTCAGAGAACATTTAGATGCTTAGATAAAGTATTTATATATATTGGGGTTTGCTTTTGCCGACTATAATAGCAGGCAGATTACTTCACCTCCTGATTATTAGCATGTTCTGAGAATGCTTCGTTTCTTCTAAAAGTTTTTAAAGCCTGTAGCAATGATCAAAATGTATGAAATATTTATAAGGAAGAAAAAGGCGAGAGGGGGGGACTTTTTTCGCAAAATCCTCCGTGGCTTCGCTAAAATCTCTAATTCCAAAAAAAAAGACACACTAGTTTTTCCATCAAGACCAGATTGAAAGTGCAATCAGTTGTTTAGAAGCTTCGACATGCAAATCTTCACCGATGGATACAAAAAAGGTTGTGGACTCTGTGAGCATTTCTACTCAGGACACTCGCTCTAAATCATTGCTTCTAATAGACTCCACGGTCCGAGCCTTATTCAAACTAAAACGAAGATAGCAGTGAAGCTATTATCAAGACCCTGATTTCAACAATAATTGGTAGATCAATATGTGGAAAAATTGCCTCTCTAAGTTTCAAGCTGACCATTAATCAATTTTATGTGGGTTCCCGTAACACTGAAGGGAATGAGAAAGTGTTTGAAAAAGCTGTGCTTGTATCCATAGGTGTACACAGGTAGAAACAGAAGCAATTACCTCCCCCTGAAAACTGAAATACATACTAAACATTTAAAATTTAATACGAAAAATGCAAATTTCCTTTGGATCCTTACTCCATCTCTCCTTCCCTATTTGTCAAGAATTTAAATACGTCTATGGAATGTCTGCGGATCTTGAATCTGCCCCCCATTGACCAAGATCTTGCATCATTATCAACATTGCTTAGGAGCTATGAATTCCAATTCCCCTGATCTAGGTAAGGGTGCATCTATCCTCTATCCACTTGGTATCCTCCTCTCCACTTGTGTCTAGAATTTCTAGAATTCAATGGACAAAATATTTCTAGGCTTATAGTACTTCTCACGGGTCACGGGCGAGGAAGAAAGCTTTGCGCATTTTCTATGTAGGGGAGTGCCGTCATGGTCGGGGTGCTGTCAGGGTCGAAACAGTGTCATTATATCTCACTGGCGTCCGTTAAGTTAATATCCAGTATTATTTGCCATGACGAAAGCAAAATTTTCATGTCATTTCGAGTTGAGAACATGAAGTGTATATAAATGTTAAAAGCAGAAAAGTGACCGCGTGTTAAAAGAAGATTGAAAAAATTAGTTTGAAAAATAACATGCAAACATCAAAGTAAGTTAACTTAAATTGTTCGATAAGGTTTAAAAAGTGGAAATATGTAGCATTTGTGTGTTATCAGGGTCGGATCTTTGCTTGTAATCAGGGTCGGAACACCGAAAATGTTGTTGTAATGATGCGTTTTGACTCTGGAAATACATTTTTTTCACCTGTGCTTGTTTTTCATGTCAAATTTTCCTTAAAATTCACACAGAGGAATTTTAATTCTGATTTCAGGTCTCTTTTCCCGGTTTTCAAGTGTAATTTTTCCTTTTTCTTTGTTTTTCATGTTTTCTCAATCCTATCCCTTCATTTCTTATTGTTTTTTTTACACTGCTCCGATCCTGACAGCAGTGTTTCGACCCTGACTACAATTTTTATTTTTTGTTAATGTCCATAACTCCTGGACTATTAATCCAATTCTATTTTAAAGTTTAGCGAAAACATAGAAATATGTGGGATCTTTTCAACGATATGCAACATAATTCGGTATTCAACGGAAGTTATGAGCAAAAGTCAAAACATGATCCAACCCTGACGACGCTCCCCTACATATCAGTCCATCTTAAATGGTTGCTTTTTGCACTCACCCTAGTTGATATCTAAAAAACTGAGTTAAAAAGACCTTATGAAACCTAATGGGAAATTGAGAGCAATAAAAAATCTGATGCAATAAAGGGGCAGAGTTCATCTCAAAAGTATTGCTTTGCCGATCTTTTTACTGAAATTGAAATAATTAATTTCTGCTGTATCTGACTCTAATCGGTATTCATCAAAAAGTAGTTTGTCTGCCCTCCTGTTATCTAAAACTCTGAAATACAAACAAATTTTAAAAATTTTAAATATAGCTGCACGTTTTTGCTGAAATATTTACCACTTACACAACTTACAAAGCTTTGGTAGTGAAATCATAATAATCTACCTAAAAAACTCTTATAAAACAGACTCTAGCATTAGTAAATTAAAATTTGAATGCTTAATAAATCTCCTTTAAAATAAACTCTAGAGGTAACAAACCGAATCTTTATAGACTGCAATCCCTACGCTGAAGTGCCTTTATAACAAAATTTATTCCAATGACTTTAAAACTTTTCATACAACGACATCTGTTAAACATTATTTTAACTGAAATTCAAATTATTCAAAAAAAATAAACTATTTGATTTATGTTGATGTTTTGAAACTTTATTGAATGAATTTTTTCTAATTAATATTTCTGTGGAATCGGCGGAATAATTTTGTATCTCTTTTGTTTAACAAATTGAATCATTTATTTATTAATTTTCTTCTTGTTTTATCTTGGATTTAAATATTATGGAAAAGTTTAATAATGTGGAAGAGAGCAAAGTACAATTCTAATAGTACAACTACTTAAGCATTAAACATAAAAATTAATATAATGAAACATTGATACTATTTTTTTTTTTTGGGCATATTGTTTGGAATTAATTAAGGTATTCACAGTTCAACATAATTTTAACATAAGTTAGGTATGAGTTTTTAGAATTTTTTTAAGAAACATTAAAATATTTGTGAGAAATTTAAGAATACGATGAACTGTGTATAACCTTAATATATTTATGTAAATTCGTTAGCTTTGTTTTTACTGTTTTCTTGAAGTTACCATATGTAGGTGAGAATGCAACAAGTGATTTTTTTTTTGTAGTGTGTTTTAATTACTGAATGATTATTCCATGCTTCTCAATAAATTCTTCTGTTCAATTGTTTAATAAATTATATAAATTATATAAACTTAAAATAAGATTTACTCATAAATAGATTAATAAATAACATTAATTTACATATAAAGAGTTATTAGAGTTTAACTACGTCTTTAAGAAGTAAGTTTAAGTTTGTAAAAACTATTTAAAAATATTAGTTTTATAAAAAATTATTATAAAATACTTAAGAATATAAATACAAAAAAAAGCCTCATTAAAACAAAATATAATACTATCAAAAGTAACAAGAAAAACGTAAGAAAAAAAAAATTAATTGAATATCACAAAAAAAAATAATTTCTAAAACGAAAAAAAAAAAAAAACTTAAAAACTAAATTCCTAACTAAATATACAAGTTTAGGTAGTCTGCATTGAAATGAGCTTAAATTAAAACCATTTTAGCCACAATGATCGGTAACAATATTGTGCACATAATTGCAGCGATTTGTGTTGCTGAATTGCATCTATCAGTCAAACAATCCTCACAAAATATTCGATTTACATTCCTTTCGGTGTTCTCCTCATTGCAATGATCCAACGAATCCGATTTATTGGTGTAGTAACAGAAACGTTTAGTAACCGTTTTGCCATTAACTGTGTGATTTAAAGAAGCAGAAAAACAAATCAAATTTAAATATCTATAAAAGCATATAAATCGCAGATAGTACCTTCTTCAACGGTCTTGCGACAAACAGCACGTTCATGTTCGGAATTGATGGTGCTATTACAATTGCGCAAAACTTTAATATTATGTTCTTCCAAAGGCTTCGTAGGAATGCTATCCTCATCGAAAGTTACATCACAAAAATCTTCAGCGCCAATGGTATCAGAGCTACAATGCCAACATTCCAAATGTTGCTGATGATAATCGGCAGCTGAAAAATATCCAAAGAAAAAGTTTCTTATGAATGAAATATTTTTTGTTGTTCGGAGAAAAACGGAAAAATATTTTTTATTTTTTTTGCTTGTTAAATTCCGATTTGAAAGAGAAGAAACTGCTGAGTAAAGAAGTTTGAATTTTTTTTAAATAAACTGCACTTAGTGTTTGTAAAGTTTTATCTCTCTCTCTCTCTCTCTCTCTCCTTCTTTCAGTTACTCTTCCTAAAAAATATAGTTTCGTATACGAAATAAACCTTCACTGATCTGAATACATATGTAAAGCTTGTGTAATCATTTTAATCCTAATCTACCAATTGGGTTAAGTGTGCAAATGACCTTTAACTCTTATTAAACTCTTTCTTCTCATATATAAATAAATGTTTTGTGTGTGTGTGTGGGCAAAAATTCATTTTGACATTTTGCAAATGAAAGCAAAAGTTTTTATATGTTATTGTCACAACACACTACAATAATAAATTCCAAATGCATACACAAGTAAAAGAAAAAAGGAAAATAAAAGAAAAAAACGACAATAAAATTTGTGACAATGTTAACAAAAAAAAAAAAAACCCCAACATACAAAAGAAGTAATGTACGTCGTATGTGGGATAAAAGACGTTGACATCATCATCAGAATAATAATACATACCTACACACTCACAAAAAAAATGAGCAAACTATATTTGGAAACTCTGATTTAATGGCAGACAAACTTTTTAGGATATAGCAGTCATGAAGGCGCCCACCGTAGGCGAATATTGTAAATTTAATTGATAATGATGATGTGGGAAATGGTTAAAAAGAAATACAAGAAGATGAAAAAATTCACATATAGAATAAATTTAGGTTAAATTTTCGTTTTCTGGATTATCTTAAGCGTTACTATTTGGCAAATCCCTTGGTAGTTATTGAATTATGACAAAAGGAAAGTAGATTATAAATAAATTTACTTTGTACTGTATTGAGTCCATAGAATTTAGCACTGAGAGGGTAGTATGATTTTCGATGGAGGGCCGATGTGGCATGATTCTGGTTCCTTGTAGTACCCTGATGACACTAATTTTGATTGATAGTTCAGAGAACGTCGAACGAGCCCCCGTTGAACGTGCCTCTCGTCTCACACTCTTACTGTCAGTACTACGGTCAGCTGGTCAACCAAGGCAGAGGCGGGGTCTCAGCAGACAAATTAGCCGAGCTGGAAATGGTTATACGGCATGACTTTTTTCGGACCAAAAACTATATATTTCTACCAAAAATGTTTAAAAAACTGTAAATCGATTTGAAAAAAACTGTATATTTCGCTGTAGTTGTATTGAATTTGTGCTTGGAAGAAATTTGACGAAGCGATTCCGGCTTTGGTATGAGGTATTTATAGAAATCAACGCATGGATATTTCTAGTTACATTTGACGATAAGAATCGCCTTCAAAGTTTCCACTTCTTTCAAAAGTATACTCGCAACGAATTGCCGATTGATAAATTTGAATTTCCCAGCGCTCAAAAATTGTATATTTTTTTCTTAGTATAAACGCGGTATTTTGGTAAAAAAGGCGGTATGCGGTTTTGGAGTTGAAAAAACGGTATACTACCGAGATACGAGCGTTAGGCATGACTTATAGAAGGCCCTGCAATATCTATTGCCCTTAATACCGAACCTTGTGGGACACAATTGACGAGGAGTTTGATTCTTTAAAAAAAAATGAGCTTCTGTGGTTTTGATCTTCAGTGGCTTCAACCACTTTTCGATGGGAAACATTTTTACAAAAAAAAAATGGGCAATTTTAAATGAAGGTCAAAACGTACACCCCCAAAAATACTCATCTCTAAAACAAAGAAAAAGTTTCCTCAATTTGAATCCACGAAAATTTTTTTTCAAAATGAAGAAAAATGTGTTCAATTTGAAGTAAGTTATTTCTTCATTTTTAGAAATTTAGTTGCGGTGCTGTCCACCAATTGTAATAAAATCCCAAATTTTAATTTCATTAAAATTTGGGAAATGAAAATATTTCCTCAATTCAAAGCAATTTTGTATATCTAAATGAGGAAATTGTTTTTAATGCGCCAAATCATTCCCATTTTTCCTCAATTTGATAGCCGTTTTTCTTCAAACGAGGTAAGTATTTCTCTGGGTGTAGTAGCGTCCTATGGGCGTCTTAATGGCTAATACAGATCTCTGGAGTTATTTTATTGCCTCATAAAAGCTTACACATGGCAACGTAATAGCTATCACCAGATAGTAGAACAAAAAACCAGATCGACCAATTTTTTATTAGCAAAAAATGAGGACCAGCCCTACTCCAATCATCATCTATTTGAGCCGCAACCAGACTAAAAATTGCTACGCGACATTGCGTAACGACTCGCTATTCTTTTGTGGTTGAACGTTAACTCTGTTTTATACCCCAAGCACGAGAATGACATACGACACTCTATCTTCTGTTTGAAGACTATAGCACTACGTTCGGCAGTATTAATCACGAATGCATCTGGAAGAGCTACATATTTCCTGATCAGTTTCAGTGACGGATTCAAGTCCCATTTACAATAGTGCGAAAACGCGAGGCGAGTTTCGCAGTCGATTTCGACAACGAGACCATTCGTCGCAAGTCTCATTGTTCAATTTAGAATTAAGCGAGACGCGATTAATATGAAGCAGCTGTTTAAAATGATTTTACTTCATGTAGAGCTACCATCTTTCTTTTTCAAAAATAGTGTATATATTTTAAAATGAAGTTATTCCCAAGAAAATATAGTAAAAAAGATTATTTATTAGTTCAATAATCGCTGTACTAAGGATTATTCCGTTTTTCCACAGTTTTCTACTAATATACTTTTTATTTTATTTATTTTTAACAGTATGTAGAACATCTGGCAGCTCTATATGCATCAACATTGCGTCTCGCTCGCGAGGTTTTTTTAAATTTTCGAAATTCACTGGCGAGACGAGAGCTCGCCTCGCTTCATTGTATATGCGCACATTGAAACATATTGAATGAAAATTTGTCGACGTGACGCTTTCGAACATCGCCTCGCGTTCTCGCTCCGTTGTAAATGGGGCTTCATTTTATATGCGCACATCAGGGATTCCAACTAATTTTTCTTTCTCCCCGGTAACTCTCGTGAAATTCCCCGATTTTCGACCGAACTCCCCGCATCGGTATAATTTCATATTATAACAGTACTTTTTATATAAACATTTTATACAATAAGCGAAAAACATCCTTTACGTAGGCTTAGAGTTACTCTCGGTCAGAGTTATTTTAAGGGTCCTGTACTTTCTTGGTTAACATTTTTTTATCAATTTTTTTTTTGGATTGATAAATTGATAAACATTTTTTTTCTGCCATCTATTTAAAGACTTCAAGAAAAAATTGTGTAGCAATTAATAAAAAATTATATGAAGGGTTTTTATTGCAGCTTCATGGAAGACGTTTTGAAAATTGTCAAACGCAATGGTGTGCGTGATTGCGGCTCACTGGAGCATCTAAAATAAAACCATTAGAAAAATTATAACTGTACTCTCAGGACATAATAAGATTATTTTGTTTGATCAACAATTCACCAATGGCAGTTTTTCGTAAAAACAAAGTTCCAAATTGTGGAAAGAATTAACCAAACTTACATCTTGGGGCCATAGTTGTGTAGAAGAACATATTTAAATTTCAGTTATCGTGCACGCCAATGGCAAAAACCTTGTTTTGAGAAAAACTGGTTTAAAGTTTTGACTATAGGTTTTAAACATATAAAATATACTTCTTCTTCTTTATAATAGCTGACCGTAATTTGCAAGTTTATAAGTTGCAGTCACCAAGAACTACCAGTTATTAATTAGAAGGTGCTAAATAAAGGCACAGCAAAGGCTTTCTGGATGACTGAAAGAGAAGCCAAAGCACTGCGCAATAGCGTTGAACTGTCTGATTACTAAACGTAAACAGTGTTTTTATGGTGTCGGTTGCGAATGCGCCAGAATTGTATTTAGGAATATAAAATTTGGCAAAAATATTCTACAGATTGTTTGGGGTATTTTAATATTGAAAGCTGAACGGTTTCAAATTCCCCGCAAAAAACAGCTCATTCCCCGATTCCCCACACTAAGTAAAATTCCCGGCAAATCGGGGAATTCCCCGCAAGTTGGCATCGCTGGCGCACATTGAAACACATTGAATGAAAATTTGTCGACGTAACGCTTTCGAACATCGCCTCGCGTTCTCCCTCCATAGTTAATGGGGTTTCAGAGGGGTTTTATAGTCATGGTTTTTATCTGTTTTAAGCATTATTTTATGACCTTGTTTTTAGACTTAGTTTTGGCCTGATTTTTGGTCTGGTTTTGGCTCAAATATCGGAATGATTTCTAGTTTGATTTTTGATCTAAATTTAAGTTTGTTTTCGGTCCTTTGGCCTAGTTTCGGTTAGGCTTCAGTCTGAATCTGGCTTGATTCCAGATCTCAATTCTAGTCTATATTTGGTATGCTTTTGATTGTTCTGACTTCAATGTCAGTATTTAGTCAACTCAATGAGTTAGTTTATATGTTCTTTAGAATGGCTTTCTTTAATAATTATATCAAAATTATTGCTCTCACTGTATTTTTATTGAGGAGTATGCAAACAGTTTGTGCTACTTTTGCAATGTAATCAATATACATAAATGTGATTATCTTTCATAGTACATTAGTAATTATATTTTTAAATATACACACATATATGCACTAGCGGATACAAGAGGGGGGCTTGATTTTATTTCCAAAGCTCAATCCTTGTGGAGGGATTGTAACTATTTATTTTTCAAATAGTGCATACTTTTTCTGGGAATCACTATTCAAGCATCAGAAAACGCAGATTTTTGTATTAAAACTCCCACTGGATCAGCCAGTGAATATGTATATAAAAAATAGTTCAATGAATTAAATTTCCAGCAATAAAAACTGAACTTCATTGAAATCCGGTGCTGCTTCCCCCTATAAATTCAAAAGGACACCATACAGTGCGCATTTCATAGTGTCGCCACAATGTCGCCTGTTCTAGTTTTCTTCTCCGTTACTTTTTGTTGTTACTATAACTGCCGCTGATTTTCTCCACTATTGCTGCTGCTGCTGCTGTTTCTGCTGATTTTATGTCATCATAATAAACATAGTAGGCAATAGAGCAAAGTATAGCTTTGATTTTGTGTCAAATATATACTACATATATATATATATATACCCCCTCAACTATGATATGAATTTATCTAGAAAATCATGTCAGACAGAGTAATACTCAAAAGCAGGCAGGAGGGCAAGCTATATAGATGGCTGGCTGACTAGCATGTAGCCGCAGCAGCCGCAGCAGCAGCAGCTTCCTTCCATAAAGCATAACATTTACAACTTTATTGTATATACACATCGTTGTAGTTTCTTTATATATCCAATTGCTGATGTCGCAATTACTAGAGCGGCGTCGACGGGGCTGGAGGATTGCCATAGGCTTGAGTTGGGGTCGTTTGCTCAATGTTAATGTACATTCTTCTTCGAGGGTTGTATTTCTTCATACATATAACTCCAGCAGCAATACAGCCTATTGTACTATTGCGTAATTTAGCCTTTAAGGATAATAAAACTTGTTTATTTTCGAGTGATAATTTTGGGATTACTTTTTCTTCGGCGCTATTATGGAATTTATTAAGTTTTTGTTGTTATGTTGAGGGTTCAGTATTAGGTGTTTTCCAGTTTTTTGTGCGACGAGTTGGTATGGAAATTTTGTTTGGAAGAAGATTGTTTCCCTTGTAGATGATGTAAGCTTTTCATTTTCTTTGTTTTTTTGATAGCCTAAATTTGATATGCAAAGTTTATTGCAATTAATTTTCACTTTTTTATAAAAGATTAATTTATGTATGACATAATTTTCTTATACTAACACTATACTGTATAACATATAGATGGACTAGGAAAATATCAGAATCGGGATTTAGTGGCAATGTAAAAAAGTTTTTAAACATGTTTGCTAGAACTGAATTTTATGTATTTGGTAGTTGGTTAAGAGTCAGAAATCACATTTTTCCAACCACTTCTAATTTTCCAAGACAATGAGGTCAAAAGTCCTCAAGCGAAAATATTTCAAACTCAAAATATCTGCAATTAAGTTCAAGTGTCTCTACATCAGTATTTTTTGAGAGGCTTGTACTTAAATCATAAATTAAAATTTTTCAATACTGAGTAATTTTGCCTAATTTTTATATTTCAACAACTCATCAACTCATTCATACTGGGTTCGGATAAAATCGAGACATTGAAATTCTTTTACTATCCAGGCGGCGTCATATCTAGCGACGCCAATGCTTTAATAAGGACATAGATTAAAGTAAAGTTCTCCGTTTATTTTTTAAGTTGCGTACAGTATGGAATTTGCATCTGAAATCAGGCCCAGAACCAAGCAAACTTTGTCAGTATTTTTAACTATACGAGACGAGGAAAAACAAAAGGAGAGAAACGAAATCGAGAAAAAATTTTACAATCATAAAATGTAGAGTTAAGGACATGGAAGAAATTTACCGTCAGCCACTTGACTAAGACTAGAAAATGAAGCAGTCTAAAAACCACGTTGAATTCTAAAAGACATCAACTAAACAAGAACATCGTGGTGCAAAATAAGGACTTTGCTGAAGATCTATGTTACCATTAATTGGAGCTTTTAGTCAAAATCGATAAAAAGCGCAGAAAGTGCTAATGAAACGGATATGCGTTGCGAGAGGAATTAAGCGAGATATGTCGTAAGGCGATTGACTGGAAATTTCATGGACCTAAAAAACGGAGTGTAAATGAAGAGATTCTAAAATACATCTGAAATTACAAAATACACTGGAAAATCTTGAAGCAAAGTAAAAGCATTGGCAAAAAATAGAACTCGGTGGCGCGATGATTAGTTCAGGAATTATGCCATCTAAAAAATATATGTAACTAATAATAACGATATTCCGGTCTGCTGAAATTGAAAATGAAGTCCAAAAGCATGAATGGACTTAACTTTTATTTTAATATAGATTTAATTATACACAAGGGTTTACTTAATGATATTTAGTCTAAAAGACTCTAGTCGAAATTTTTGTCAGACGCATTACTTGAAACACTTAATGAACTATGGAGAACGAGGTCGCCTAGTAACAACATTCTGAAAGACATCGAACGAACAAACAAATCGTGAAGCGAAGTAAAAACATTAGCGAAAAATATAATCCGGGGTTCGAGTTCTAACAGAAGTACTAAACAGGCTTTTGTGGTATTGTCATAATGGCATTGAAGATTGGAATCGCAGCACCTAACTACTGCAGAAGCTTCGAGGATGAAGAAGAAATTGAGACCATCCACCACTTCTTCTGTTCCTTTCGGAGAACTGCAGGACCTAATGAAAATTACGCCGACACTAAAGTTCACTAAAAGCACGAATTAGTTGTTGATAAATGCGTTTTTATGTATCACGTAAATAGGAATTCATAATACACCGTCATTTTTTTGCCCCGTGAACTTTCAGGGTTTTCTGAGCACTATACTTTAACCTAACCTGCGCTGCACTATGGATTTATTGGGAATCATGCTGATGATACCACCTTGATCAAAAAGTTCCCGGAATAACCACCGTGTGGCGCTTCCACCGTTCCAATTTGAGTTCTGTTTTTTTTTTGTTAAGTTGATATATCTGTTGTTTATATTCCCTCTAAATCTTAGCGTCATAGCTTAACATTTGCAAAAGTTACGTAGCCAAGAGTACATCTATCTCTGTGTGTGTTGGCGGTTTCTTGCACTTTTATTAAATTGTATTGCATTAAATTTTTGCGTAAAAAACGGATTTAAGGGTGCGCGAACGTTAGAAATGTTGGAAAAGTGTTTCGGCAACGATTCTCTAAAGAAAACGGTCGTTTATCAGTGGCACGAGCGTTTCAAAAGTGGTCGTGAGTCAATCGAAGATGATGAACGCAGTGCAGACCATCGACATCGAAAACCGACGAAAACATTGTTAAAGTAAAAGAAATTTTGGTCAATAACCGCAAATTAACCATCAGTGAGATAGCGGATATGGATCCGTCCAAGACATTTTGGTTAATGATTTGGTTTCCGTCGTGTAGCAGCAAAGTTGGTGCCAAAAGACCTCAATTTCATGCAAAAAAGAGACCGTGTTGACGTCGCAAAAGACATGATTTGCGAGGCTGAATCCGATCCCTCATTCATCAAAAGGATCATTACCGAAGACGAGACGTGGGTTTATGAGTACGACACATAATCCAGACATCAGGCAAGTGAATGACGTTCACCAAATGAGCCGAAACCAAAATAACCACGTCGTTTTCAGTCAAAAAAGAAGGCAATGCTCGCGGTTTTCATGGATTACAACGGTGTAGTGCCTCATGAATTTTTGCCAGAAGGCCAGACAGTAAACAAAGAGTTATTATTTATTTGGGCGTTATGAGACGTTTGCGTGAAGCAATTCGCCGAAAGAGACCAGAATTGTGGACAGAAAACTAGTGGATTTTGCACCATGATAACGCACCGTCGCACAGTCATTTTTTGACGAAAAATGCAACAAATACCATCCAACAGCCACCGAATTCACCTGATTTGGCTCCGTGTGACTTCTTTCTGTTTAATCGAGTTAAAAAACCATTACGGGGAACGCGTTTTAGCAGCCGAGAGGAAGTAATGGAAAAATCGCAGGAAGCACTGATGGACATACCGAAAACCGAATATAAAAAATGTTTCGAGGATTGGATCAAGCGGTGGCATAAGTGTGTTGCAGTCGATGGGGATTACTTTGATGGGGACAATATAGATTTAGATGAATAAGCTTGTATTTTTAATTTTCTGAATAAATTCCAGGAACTTTTTAACCAAGGTGGTATTTCTGAAATCAATTTTTAGTTTAGTGCAAAGAGACAAATTTCAACAATCATAAAACATTGAAAAAGGAAATGGATTGGTCATACGTTGCGAAAGGACATAGGGGAGACAGAAACCTTCAAGGGATTAGAAAACGACGAGTAATCACACTTATTGTAAAAGACACAGGAAAATCGTGTAGCGAAATAAAGAAATTGGCGACAAAAAAACAGGCTGGCCCGATATTTTGTTAAGGACTTGTGCCCTACTAGGAGTTAAAAGCAATTGATAATGATGGCACTTTCGGATCCAAAGGAGGTTTTTGGGGTTAAACCCCCCCCCCCCCCCCCCCCAGCTCTCTCGTACATTTGTATCATTGTTCATGAATCAAAAAAAAAATTTGATTGGGAAAAAAATTAAACCTCCTCAGGTGGATAATCATGATATTTCAATCCGAAAAAGGAGTTCGAAAACATAAATAAAATAAACTTTTAGTGGAAAAAGTATTAAATTTTGCCCAACGTTTTTTTTTTAATAATATTTGGATCTGAGTGCAAATAGGAGTACGGTAGTCTACGGTTAATTGACCTCCGCTTAATTGCGTTTTCGTTTGTTTAAATTTTGAAATTGTACGTTTTCACTTTAAAAATGTTTTAAAATTTCTCACTTAATTGGTTTTTCCGCTTAATTGAACCAAAAATGATGTGTTGACGCAGATAACCGGTACTTACTGTATATTGAAAATTGCGGCCCTGTACTAAAAACCACCGCACTTTACTATATATATATTTTTGGAATATCTGTCACAACAAATGCCACCCCCTTTCCTAAATTTCTCAAACCTCTAAACACAATGCAACACAAAAACCTCGCAACCAACGCTACTTTCTATATGTCAAACGATATTGGTGTGCAGATAAATAAAAATATCACATTACAAATGTGAATTTTTGAAAAGGATATTTATGTTGGTAATAAGGTGATGGTGAAGCAATTCATTTATATATATAAAAATACTTGAAAACAAAAAATTCTCCATAATACCCAATAATGATAAGCGTATTAAATTTATGGTTTCCTTCCTGCCATCATCAAAATACATACTTACTTAGATACAAATGTGACCCCAAACACCAATGAAATCAATACTTGAAGTAAATACAAACTATAATAAAACCACAAAAGACTTAAGGAATTAGGTCATTATTCAAGTAGCAACTTAAAGTTTTAATTTTTATGCAAAAATTTTTTTGATTTTTAATTGTATTTTTACAAGTAGAAAGTAGAAAGCCTTTTTACTCCATATGCCATAACTGACACGCCAACATGTGTGTATTTTAGTTGTTTTTCTTACTACAAAACACTCCCAAGTGGCATAATTTTACATATGAATTCATATTCATTATTAACTAAAAAACAAACTACCAACAAATTGAAGACGTTGTCATAACTGTTTGCTGCTTTGAAATCAAGGATAACTGACAAGCAGTTTTGAAAGACCGTGTAAAGAAGTGAGGGAAGTATGTAAGAATGTTTGAAATTAGCAGTTACCCACTGCTGTTTTCTCATCATAATTTTAAGGTGCAGCAAAAACAATTTTAAAAATGAAAATTTATTTATTACTTAACAACACAAAGTTGGTTTTTTTTATATTTTTTTTTTATCATATGTATGAGTGAAATGAACTCGATTTTAATACATACAACATGTGAAATGTGGAAAAAATATTGAAATAAAAAAAAAGGATTTTAAAAGCATTGCACTTTACATAAAAAAGAATGATAATAAATTGAAAAATTTTGACACAAAGTGGGTCAAAAGTTTCAGCTAAGTATTCATGGATAATGGGCAAATATTTGCCAAATAATTTTGTCAACTTTGGTTTTGAAATAAATCAAGAAAATACTAAGGAAAGAAGAAAAAAAACAGAGAGAAAGAGAGAGCGAGAGAAGTATAGCAAACGAAACTGGCAATAAAAAGTTGTTATAATGTTGAGAGAATCTTAATTTCTCAATTGAAAGCAAAGTGAAGAATATTGAAAAAAACTGTTATAATAATGAGAGAATTTCACTCTACCACACCTAAGTGTGACTGCGATCGACTGTGATTGGTCAATCGAAACCATGTTTGCTCATGTCACATGATTGTAAGTCACTGTTGCCAGATCTAGAGATTTCCCGCTAAAACTGAAGGTTTTTTGAAGCCACTAAGGAATTTTTGAGGTTTTTTATTTTCCCAATAAAATTTTTAGGTTGCTAGAGGGTTTTTAACTGAATTAAATCTACCGAAAATGTATATTTTTAATATATTTATATTATAACTTTCTAACTTTTAATACATAAGTCTAAAAAAAATTTATACGTGAATTTTCTATATCACAGATATAGAGTTTGTTCATGGGCAACACTTTATTCTTTTCATTTTTTACACAATGACACCTGGCAATGTTAATTGCTAGTGGACGTGTATTTTTCTCCAATTTTTGCATTTCTACAACAGTTTCTTTTGTACTCGCTTTAAACCTCTTAAAGTTCTTAAGATAATGTGTTTTTACAAAATTTAATTTATAAAATCTACTGATTATCAATTTATTTTCATTTTCGCATAAATAAATAATGCATTTTGGATATAAATTTGAATTAAGGTAAAAGAGAGGTGCATGATATTTCTAATGCAACTGATAAAAGAAATAAAAAAAAAGTTTACTAAATAATTTGAAACTTTTGATAACGTAAAAATATGTTACGCCTGCCAATGTAACGAGTGTGATAAGTAATGCAGATGTTATTTATCCTCATGCAGTTCAATTTAAAAGTTTTATTGAAGAAATCGATCATTGTATTTCGAAACTAAATATGTTGTGCACCGAGCCAACGATGGTTTCACTTGAAAAGGAACAAATATAGCTGAATTTTGATTTGTGGTGCATATACTTGAAAATTCGTATGCAATTATCAGTATTTTAGCATTAATACTGCTGACATGCCCAATATCTAACACCTCGGTTGAGAAACTTTTCTTTCAAACGAATTGTATCAAATCCAAAATACGAAATAAACTATTAGTTTCTACAACTGAGAAAATTCTGCTTGTCCGCCATTGCCTAAAAATTGTCCGGATGAATAGTTGCATCACATTTCAACACACTCCGAGTGATATATATATAAATATTGTAATGAAATCTAAATCTAGAGGTTTTTTTTCTAAAAATGCCAAAACTGAAGGTTTTTTGATACATCTAGAGGGAAATAGATTTCACAACAGTGTTGTAAATATCCACACTTCTGAAACTTATATAATTTAAGAATCAATTATTATTCCAGATTATAAATTTTATACAGAATTTAGAAAACAACTCTTGTTCGATCTTCACTCAAATGAAAATCTTTGAAATAAATCAGTTATTTGTGAGCATTCTTCCCGCCCAAAATCTCCCACGTAAAATTCTTCTTGTTATTTCACTAAAAAGTTTATTCATAAAAATTGCATACAACAATTTATTTTCTCCTTTCACTGTTTAAAAAAAAATTACTACCAATTATAAACAAATGTGTGTATGTGATCTTGACCAGCAGGTGGTTTCTGTAGTTTGGTTTCTGTGTACTCGCAGCAACATAATTTATTATTTTAATTTTTATCGAATTAATTTCATGAAAATTTATGGATTTGCATAACTACCTATACTTTCATAAAATAAACAACTTTCTCAAATATTTATATAAATAAAGCTGAAAAAAATAAAACAATTCAATAAATTTTAAGCATTTACTAGTATTTTATTTATAAATACAATAATCTAACATTGAACTTTGTAATGAACTATTTGAACTTCCGTTGCGATTTTGTTTTTCTAGGAAAAAATCTTATAAAATTAATATAAATATACAAATTCTGTGTAAGTTAATAAAAACCATTAATTTGTAAAAATGTTTAAATTTTTTAAGTCAAATAATTTTCTCTTAGATATTTTGACATAAACTCTATAGTAATAGGTTCTGCTGGAGTCTATTCAGAACATATGATATTAATGAATCATTTCGATTTGCCGACTTAGCCAGTATTATCCGGAGCAAATTTCTGGTTATCTCATCTAACTTATAGGCTTGAACTTGGTCTGTCTGCATTCCAGCTCACAATGAACATGCAGGCAAAGTAAAGAGTGTTCACGAAACAGATAAGAGCGAGAGAGAAAAAAACTAAAAAAGAAAAGGATTAGTTAGTGAAGCAAGGATCAGACATTCCTCAGGTGCAATTAGTAGTAAGGGTAGATATACTCTCTCACTTCTTCACCCTTGCAAATAGCAAATGAAAGAGACTGTCTCTGTTACCTACGTTGCAACCAAGAAAGCATTGCCAAATATATGACCGTAAAAGAGTCAGGTACCGTCCTGATATCCAAACTGACTGCAGTCCTCACGAAATACTTGAAAATTAATAAGCATGAGTCCAAAACAGTAAAACTTGGAACAGACTCTCTTCCACTTCCTTTGCCTTTGCATTCTGGAAAATAATTTTAAAAGTACTGAATAATAAAAAACGTCCTCTTTCGGAATCTCGAGATCCGCTAGTAGCCACGATACCGATCTGATTAGATTTTCTGTATATTTTAGTGCCACTACATCAGGTGATCAGGAATCTCTATAGGAGAGCTCAGACCATATACCAACTCAGACGGTATTCTATCTCAGACCGTGTTCCAACTCAAACTGTGTTTTAACTCAGACCGTGTTTCAACACAGATCGTGTTCCAACTCAAACCGTGTTCTAACGCCACACTTCTGTTAAATAAAAACTTGACTTTAATACTAATCAACTAGCCGCTTTTATTGTTAGAAGCACTTATCAAACAGCAGGTCGATCAGTAATACAGTCATAATTAAAGTGGGAGATCCGAGTTGGAACACGGTTCAAGTTGGAATACATTTTTAGTTAGAACACGATCTGAGTTTGAATACCTTTTGAGTTAAAATAAGGTTTGAGTTGAGACATACTTCATAGTATGCTACATTTTAATAGCTTTCACGCTCATAAATTGTGCAATTAAATGTAAAGATTTATGAACTTCTAATGGCATAAACTTATGAATACATTTTCGTATATTTGAACAATTATTTCTTGCCTGGAAGACAAAATTAAGGCAGTTGAGATTCCAGTCTGACACTCATTCACTAAGCCAGCGAGATGGTCTTATATAAATGTTTATAGTAGGGGTGACCCAGTGGCGGATACAAGAATCATTTTTGGGGGGAAAATAAAAAATAAAAAATTCTCCATATGAACCAAAACGCGGGCTGGATCGTTTTTTTTTTTTCTCGTTCGTGTATCGTTTTTTTTTTGCTTATTCATAAACTTTATTTAAATGACTAACAATTTCACAGGTATGGTCATGTGAAAACTTACTGGTACGTTACGCATTCTATGGAAACCCTGTTCTTGTAGGAAAGCATTTCATAATTTCTATGATATATTTCCAAGTTAAAGGATCGTGATTCCTACCCTGTATTCAAATTTTCTCTTTCCCATCTGGAATTTTCTTTATATCAACCCGAAACCTATAATTTTGTTTTTTTTTTTTGGTGGATTTAATTCTCTACCTGAGAATAGAATCCGTTGAACTGGAACTTGAGTCACGTATTTAAGAACTAAATCACCGAAATGATCCATTTTATCAGAACAATCCATTTGGACATTTTTTAAGAATTTAACCCCATCTGGGAATCGAACCTGAGGCAGATAGAACTCCAGTCAAGCACTCATCCACGAAGTAATCATTTTTGAACGTCGTCGAGCTGTTTCTGTTTTCTGAACTAGATTAGCAGCTTCTGTAGGAGATTAATTTGACGCTAAAATCGCAGTATCGTCTGGATAAGTAGCTATAGTAACACCATCAGTTTCAGGCAAGTCGCAGGTAAAAATCGAATAAAGAGCAGTACCCAGAACACTGCCTTGTGGTATTCCGGCTTTTACTTGACATTTGGCTGATGTTTCATCATTTACTTTAACATAGAATGATAGGAGTTTAAGACCAAATAAAATTGAGCTAGAAGTGAATTTTTTAATTTGCATAACAGCCCTTGATGCCAAACTTTTTCGAACGCTTCTTGAATGTCCAGAAATATGGCAGAGCAATATTTTTTGCGTTCCAGAAAGTCAGTGACAATATTCACTATGCTCAAGAGTACCGTCAGCCGTTAGCCAATTCAGGGGGATCAACATGTAACACCTTGGTGTACGTGCCGTAACTGTTTGGACTGATGGTAGTGCGACTATGACCTCCTCGTGGTGGCGGCTGGTAACGGTGTATGATATGGTCATGTCTCTATCATGCACCGGCTAACATAGTTGGGCGGAGAGATGGTTCACTCTCTTAAATCAAAACCCCTAATCCAAGGTGGAACAGCATATGCCGAGGGATGCGTGGCTAAGAGGGCGCTTAGTCGTTAATTTGCGAACTCTGGATACCAGGCGACCTCCAGTTTCAATCAGCCCTCCCATGATACAGCGGGCTATGTCATGGGTGATTTTCCTTTCCCGCCCACTCGTGGGAATAAAACATGTTAAATAACCGAAAGGAAAAAAACAAGGATGTGGAGGATGCACCTAGTGCATCGACAGTCTGTAGTGCTGACGGGCATACAGCTGTCCCAATTTCCATGTCTACCGGCTTGGTAGACATGCCTTCGGGCGCTTTGGCTTCTGGGCCTCTGGCTCCCAACCCCACTAGCAGTGATGTTGGTCCGGCTACTGGGGTCTCGGATAGGCCACCAACACCTATCCCTGGTGTGCTTTCGTCCACACTTATCGGCGCCAGGGAGGGGGTCGTATCCGAGGAAGACTCCTCGGATATCGACTCCCTCTGTGGCACGGTAGTGCCGGATAATTTTAGTGTGTGCTCGGAGCAATCTGGGCTCACAGCTATTGGCGCAGAAGTTAACCAGATGACGCTAAACGCGGAGTCTGGTTTTGTCAAACTTACTTCTGCAGAGAAAAGGAGGTTCCGTTGGGCTATGGACTGTGGTCTCTCCAGAGATAGGTCTCTGGAAATAGCCAAGAATCCCCTTCTCTCCCTTCCGGCTAAGCCGAAAAAAATCAAGCGTGTGCGCTCGTTGGAGCAATCACAGAGTCTCCCCGACTCCAAAAAGCCCAAGAACTTCCACACGGAACCAGCGAAAGCCACTTACAGCCAAGTGGTGAGTAGCGTTAGACTGGGCTTTGTTTCGAGCGACATGAATAATCGTCCTCTTACAGCTGAGCAAGTGGCTCTTGTGCAGGAGGCGATTATTGACGTGTCAATCGAGCTAGCTGGCAAAGACGTGCTCAAGCCACAATATGAGAACTGTCTGCCCAGAACGGGGTGGTTAGTTCTCACGTGCGTCGACCAGCCCTCGGCTGACTGGGTGCGTAGGCACTTCAAAAAAATCAAAGACCATTCGGCCCTTGACATAGACCTTGTGGAGGAGGGTAACTTTCCCAGGACTCATTTGATCCGGGGTTACTTTCCTCACAGCCTGTCGCTGACAAGTGAGAAGGTAGTGAGCACACTTGGTGCACTTAACCCCTTCTCAACTGAGCAGTGGAAGGTTGTTGAGCGACGCACGCAAGGTCCGCTTCTCCATCTAATTATGGTTATTGATGATGCGTCAATGACTAAATTGCTGGAGCTCAAGGGCAGGGTCTGCTACAGATTTGGGTTCATCAAATTGATGCTCAAACCTGTGGCCGCTGCTACCAAAAACGCTGGACCTGTATCTGAGGAGCAGGTCCCCTCTAACACTACCTCTACCAGTACGGTAGACAGCGGGGAAAAAGCGATGTTGTTGGACATGCTCCCGGCTTCTGCCGATTTGGTCGGTAGCAGGACCGACAACATGTCAACAGTGCCTCTAGACGCTGTAGAGCCTTCCACAAGTCGCGCCGCTGGGCAGACTAATGTAAGGACTCTTCGGCGGCTGAGGTCCACTGGTGATATTGCGACCGGTCCTGTTACTTGGGCCAGTATCGTCGGGGCGTCGGGTGCGCCAGGTAGCGGTTTTATGGCGGAGAGTGATGTTGAGAGGCCCTCTACTAGTCGTGCCGCCGGGCTGACAACCAGAGGGCCCTCGCAGCATCAGTCATCTGCTTCAGAGACCGCTTCCAGGTCGAAAAACAAACCCGCTGCCTCCGTTTCAGTGAGGGCTATGAGCACCGTGGGGTCTTCTGCTGGTCGGGCTGTTGAGCCTACCAGTGGAAGGGCAGCGCGGCTCTCATTGCCACACGTAGAGGCAGTTACTGTGTCTTATGACACAACAGTCACAGAAGGGAACGTAGAGGCAATGGCTGCTGCAGGACCTTCTACCAGTCGTGCTGCAGGGTCGACTAGTAGTGGGGCCTCTCAGCAAACACTGTCTTCTGCGACTTCAGCAGTACTGCCAGGTGGAACTCCGCTGGCGGTTCTGCCCCACAATTCGCATTCTTCCGCTCGGGGAGGAATGCCACCCAACTCCCTTGGCAGGGCTGCAGCCCATGGCAGAGGAGGAAGAGGTGCTAGAGGCAGAGGACCTCGACGAGCTTTGGCTGGGAAGCTCGTCCAACGGTCTCTAGAACAGCAGAGACGATGAGTGCCATCAAGGTACTCCAGGCGAACCTGCACCATGCCATAGGGGCATCGGCCACAGTATGCAGGCTTTTCGCTGAAAACAAATTCACCCTTGCGCTAATACAGGAGCCCTGGGTAAGCTGTGGTCAGGTCCGCGGACTCAATACGAATCATAGTAAGTTGCTTTACTTTCGTGGAGATGTTGTGCCAAGAGCGGCCATACTAATTGAAAAAAGTTTTAATTATCTCCCTCTTACTAATTTTATTTCCAGAGATCTCGTAGCCATACTGGTGGAGGTCCCCACTGCGAACGGAGTACAGGAGGTCGTGCTGGCGTCTGCATACTTTGCTGGGGACTTGCAACAAATCCCACCAATCGAGGTCCAGGATTTAATTAGTGACTGTCGGCAGTCCAATCGTCAATTTGTTGTTGGCTGTGATGCTAATGCCCATCATACCATCTGGGGTAGTAGCAACATCAACGAACGAGGTGAGTGTCTTCTAAATTACTTAGTATCTAATAGTGTAGATATTGTAAATAGGGGATGTAAGCCTACTTTCATTACTGCAGCCAGGGAAGAGGTGCTGGACCTCACCCTAGCCAGCAGGATATTGTCCGATTCTATTGTGAATTGGAGAGTCTCAGATGAAGCGTCCCTGTCTGATCATCAACACATAGTTTTTGACATTCCAGGACGTACTGAGCTCCTTGCTAATGTAATTAATCCTAGAAGGACTAATTGGAGTCTGTTCCAAGCCATTGTGGGCACAAAGATAGATTCCATTGCTACCTCCATCAGCTCAGTCGATGAACTGGAAGAGGTAGCAACTCAGCTCAATAATGTGCTAATTTCTTCCTATCAAGACAGTAATTTCGTTCCTACAACTAAAATGGTGCGCAAGGTACCCTGGTGGAACAATCAGCTGTCAGATATGCGCAAGCATGTCAGGAAGTTATTCAATAAATCAAAACGTACAAAGCAGTGGAATGAATATAGGGTTGCACTGACGGAGTACAATATAGAAATTAGGAAGTCAAAACGCGATTGCTGGAGAAGACACTGTGAGAGTATCTCCTCGCTGCCTGAGGCAGCACGTCTTCAAAGGGTTTTCGCCAAAGACTCTTCTAATGGGGTTGGTCTCCTCAAAAAGCATGATGGCACTTTTACTGCCAATCACCGCGAGACTCTGGAAACTTTACTTCATGTTCATTTTCCGGGGTCTTCTACGGAAGTTACTCCGTCCTCTCCTGAAGTACATGATCATAGGATCTGCTTCTCCAATAGGACGAAGAGCCTTTCAGGGGTCATTTTTGACCGGAATAAGGTTAAATGGGCAGTGGCCTCTTTTAAACCTTATAAATCCCCAGGGGGTGACAGGATCTTTCCAGCAATGTTGCAGAACTGTCTGGAAACCATCCTTGACCACCTAGTTAAACTGTTTAGGGCAAGTTTCAATTGGGGATACATTCCAAGTTCTTGGAGGAAGGTGGTTGTCGTCTTCATTCCCAAACAAGGCAATAGGCCTCTGGAACTCCCTAAATCTTACAGGCCTATAAGCCTCACGTCTTTCCTGCTTAAAACCATGGAAAAACTGCTTGATTTACACTTTAGAAGCAAACTTGCAAGCTCGATACCTCTTCATCGAACGCAGTTTGCTTACATTAAGGGTAAATCGACCGAAGTCGCATTACATTGCCTTGTCAGTAAAATTGAAAAAACCTTTCGATCCAAAGAGATTGCGCTCTGTGCTTTCCTTGACATTGAGGGTGCCTTCGACAATACTGGATTCGGTTCTATTTCCAAAGCTTTGGAATGTAAGGGTATTGATTCCCAATCCATTGCCTGGGTGGATGCCATGCTGAGGAAGCGTGAAATCTCATCCACGCTAGGCAAAGCCACTGTGTGCACTAAGGCTGTAAAAGGCTGCCCACAAGGCGGTGTTCTATCACCTCTGTTGTGGTCCTTAGTAATTGATGACCTTTTGACTAAACTAGATGAGTCTGGTTTTGAGGCCATCGGTTATGCGGATGATTTGGTAATCATCGTCTCTGGAAAGTATGATTCAACCATCACGGAGGTGATGAAATCAGCTCTCCTATTGGTTTCAAATTGGTGCGCCGTAGAAGGCCTATCAATCAATCCCAACAAAGCAGTTCTTGTTCCCTTTACTAAGAGATACAAACTGGACCTCGGTCCCATTTCCATACAAGACACTGTTATTGTGTACTCTGATGAGGTCAAATATTTAGGCATCACGCTTGACAAACGACTAAACTGGAACACTCACTTACACACTGTCCTCTTAAAAGCCACTAGGGCTTTCTGGGCCTGCAAAAGACTCTTTGGTAAAACATGGGGTCTTACTCCTAAGATGATCTTTTGGCTCTACACCATGATAGTTAGACCTGTCATAGCCTATGCGGCTCTAGTGTGGTGGCCCAAAGTCATGCAGGGCTCGGCCATCACCAAACTTAACAAGCTCCAAAGGCTTGCTTGCGTCTCCATAACTGGAGCTATGCGCACCTGTCCAACTCCTGCCATTGAAGCGCTGATTGGCCTGGTGCCATTACACATTTTCATCAAGAAAACAGCTGCAAATACTGCTTTGCGGCTGCGTATATCGTCAAGCTTACTTGAAGGCAACTATGGTCACCTGAGCATTCTTCACGAAATCCCTAACACTCCCATATGTACTGTATCGGACTATATGGTTAGGGATCTATGTTTCGGTAGGAAATTCAACATCATTCTTCCTTCCAGGTCCGAATGGGATGGCCAATGTCCCGATTTCGGTCCCTTTGCTCTCAATTGGTATACAGACGGCTCGAAAATGGACTGTGGTTCTGGTGCCGGAGTTGCTGGACCCAATACTAGAATCTCAATCCCTCTGGGTATTTGGCCCAGTGTCTTTCAAGCCGAAATATACGCAATTGAGACCTGCGCTAATATAAACCTGTATAAAGGTCTTAAAGGCGCAAATATTGTAATTTTCTCAGATAGCCAGGCGGCTCTCTTAGCACTCTCTTCATGGAGTTTTTCATCTAAACTGGTGAAAGAGTGTTTTGATAGTCTCCAGCGCTTGTCTACCCGTAACAAAGTTACGCTTTGTTGGGTACCCGGCCACCGTGACATTGCTGGTAATGAAGCCGCCGATGAACTGGCTAGGCAAGGTTCATCTACCAAGCACTTCGGCCCCGATCCGTTTTGCGGAATCGGCTGGGCCTCCACGAAATCTATCGTTGAGGAGTGGTCTAAGGCAAAATGGCTAGAGTATTGGAACTCCATCCCGGGTTTAAGACAGGCAAAAGCTCTTATCATTCCGCTTGCCCAAAATCAGCCCATTTCTTATTCCAAACCTGACCTTAGGCTATTGGTGGGCTACATGTCTGGACACCATGGGCTCAGATATCACCTAAGCAAAATAGGTCTGTCCAATGAGACAGAATGTCGTCTATGTATGGAAGATGACGAGACGACAGTTCACATTCTGTGTGAGTGTCCGGCCTTGGCTCGGCTCAGAGGAAGAATCTTCGATTATTCGTTTTTGACGGCTGATCACATGAAATCTTCTTCAACGAAAGATGTCTTGACTTTTATTAGGTCAGCCGAACGTCTTTTGTCATAAAATGGGGAATGGCACAAAAGATCTTTTAGGTCGCAGTGCCTGCCTGGTTGGGCTCCTCTATTACTAATAATAATAATAAGAGTACCGTGCTTATGACGATTGGTGATTCGGAACTATATTCTTATTTTCTTGTATTATTAGCAATCCCCTACTTCGAATATTTTCGAGAATATTGCCAGTAATTTTATAGGTCAATATGAGGGCACTGAGTTTTCAGGTTTATTTGGTTTAGGTATCATTATTATTTCAGCACATTTCCATAGAGAAGGAAAGTGGTTTAATGAGCAAGATTATTCATTATTTTTATAATTGAAAGTAAGTCGTAATAACTAAAAACAACAATAACTAACTATGTTCACCTTTTTGTCTGTTTAAGTTATTAAATTTTTAAGTGTTTGAAAATCTTTTGGCGGAGGAAATTTCCCCCTGTTCCCCCCCTTGTATCCGCGCCTGGGTGACCAAGACAAAGTCGGTTACGGGGCAATGTCGGTCATTAGCGATTTTATGTGGTGAACATGGTGGATGCCAAACATTTTGTATGGCTGTCTAAATTCATTTTCAAAGTGAATTAAGGCCGCAAAACCGAAATGAATTTAGCCCAAGCGGCCTAATTTAATTTTTTGATCGCGACCTTATTTCACGCTATCTATTTTCACTGCACCGGTGAACAAGTTCGAAGGGGAAAAAGTCACTACTGTGAATAAAATTTTTCATTTAGCAACACTTTATTGTGACGTTTTATTAATGCAAAATTACTTTAGATCTTCTTCAGTGATTTTTAAAATACCATAAAGAATTATTATTCCAAAGTTTTTTTTTTTTTTTTTTTTTGAAGAATTTTAGACTTTAATTTTAGAGTTAAATTTAGCTGGGTAGTAATATTCTGTTTTTTAATATTTGTTTTTCAGATGTAATTATAGAGTTTTTTTTGTAAACAAGTAGCCCGGGTAAAGTCGACCAGGTGACACCGGGGTAAAGTAGGTCACCGATTTATTTTTTATTTTAACTCTTGTAGGCCAATTTTTTCAGTAATAAAAAATGAGGATTGGTTGATTTTAATGTATAAAACTCAGGAATGAAGTCGAAAATCGAATTGGGGTCTTTATTTTTGCTCGAGGTAAGGAAATAGGTGGTCCATTAGAAAGCTTGTAATCCCGATAAATGGAAAATTAAAAAAATATTATTAATTAAAAAAATATGTATTCAAATTGCATAAATGTAAAATATAATCAATTTCCTATTTCCTAATACTTTTCCAACTTCATCAAACAACTAAAAAAATTTTTTTTTTTAATAATTAAAATTATCGCAAATAATCTGCCTACTAGAGGGTTAATTTAGGAAATTCCGGGGTAAAATTGATTATCGTATTTGTGTTTTAATTTATAAAAAAAAAAACAGGGCAATGTCAGTCACGGTTTTTTAATGGTATTTTTTTTTTTAGAAAAATAAGAATTTGGATCGGAAAATTTCGAAATGACACTTTTTTATATCTGAATTTATAGTTTTCTAAAACGGAAACTAATGAAGATTAGTCAAAACCTCTTTACTATTTTAATAGTACAAAGAATTTGGATTTGAATGCATTCATTTGGTGCCAGTTTTAAGAATAATTTCCTAGGTTCTCAGCCAAAAAGTGACCGGCATTGCCCCGGTCCTCCCTACATAAAATGTTTGCTTGCTAACAAAATGTAAAATGTATAAATTTCAATTGTAAAAATGAAATAAAATTTGAATTAAACTGAATGAAAAATAGAAATAAAAGAAATATATTATAAAGAGATTACAGCTTGATTTCCGTTCATTGCAAACGTACAATGACCCATCCTCTAGAAATGCATCCAGTGAATGCTGTTTTAAGTGAAAATGCATATCTAGCCGATTTCCCGATTTCAGTGAAAAGTTTTGCCAAAGAAAATATATTAATTGCAATAACAACAAAAAATAAAATTAATTCCCACAATAAGAAGAAGAAGAAGAACGCATAAAGATCCGCAAGCCAAGTAGACAAAAGTATTTCAAAAGTAAATCTGACCATAAAAATTGAATTGAATGCAAAAAAAAAAAAGAAAAAAAGAAAAGAAAAACAAACGTTCTTTTTATGAATATTTTTTAATTTAAACAAATATAAGTCTGTGAATAAAAAGTACAAAAATAAAACAATGCCAAAATTTAAATGTTTACGAGATCTTGCGGCCAAATATATGCGGCTCACAGATGCTAACTGAATTCTTGTACATCCGTCCGTCTATCTGCTACTACAATTGATATTCAATTTGTTTTTTTTTTTTATTATTTTTTTTTTTTATTTTTGCAAACTAAAACATTTTAATTTTTAAAATTTAAGTACACATGAGGTAAAAACAAGCACAAAAACAACTAGTTAGGGTATCTTTATTTGGCGGTGGTCTAATTGTTGTGGCTGCTTTGCATCTTGTTCTTGTGTTAAATGCTCTTATGACTTAATAAGTTTAGTAAAAAGTAAAAATACAAATCTTAAATAAAGATTTCCTTATTAAACAAAAAAAAAAAAAAAAATTGTATAATAAACAAAATACTCGAGTGTAAACAAATATGAATTGAGTAGGTATATAAAACGCAAAGGTGTTCAAAAAAAAAAAAATAAATAAAAAAAATTATTCATTTCACTTTGAGCATAAATTATTTCAAAGGAATTTTGGTTTGAGGAGAAAAACTTTTCTTTCTCATTTATTTTGTAAATCACCTCGTAACTCTATAAATGTCAGGTGAGTGAAGATGATGATGATGCTGCTGCCACTACCTCACAATGGCCTTGCCGTAGCATATGCAATTACAAATTTTCAAACAAAAATTATTTTTTTTTTTTTCACTTGTACCATCTATTTATTTATTTGCTAAATGTTCATGAATGAATATTTAAAAAAAAAAAAAAACTACATAAAATCATACGACTATCTATTGATTTTGCATAGGGGAGACCGGGGCAAAGTTGGTCAGTTTTTGGAGGCCAGGTAAAAGCTTTGAAAATTATCCTTGAACACCAAACCAAAGGAGGGGAAAGGGGAGGGGGTAAGAGTGGTGGTACCTTAAGACTCAGAATTTCGAGCTTATATTATTATTTGTTTAAGAAATATGTTATTTTTCTGTTAACCCTTTCGGAAGCATTAATCACCAATGACCCAAAATTCGTTTTTACAGTTTTTTTCAAAAACCATGTACCATTTTTAATAAATTTATATGCATTGAAAAAAGAATTAGTTATAATTAAAAAAAACTCTGGAAATTATTACCTAATCGTTGGCACCAGAGTGACTTAAGGGGTTATATACGTTTTCATGAGTCAAAAAATCGAAAAAATTTTTATGACTTATTTCGAACAAATATACTTTCAAGAGTTTATGTTTAAAATTTCAAGTCAATCCGAGCAGTAGATCGTAAGTAGCAACTCGATTTGTAGGGCGCTACTGTTCATGAATAAAGTGCACTCAAAACTTTAAACGTGATTTTCTCCGAAACTACCGCGATGTCTCAAAAACTACTTGACCAATTCGTCTAATTTTTTTTTAAATTTTTTTCCTAGTTACAATATGAAGTACTTGAACCATCATTTTTTCATGTGCAGTATTTGTCTTAACTAATAATTTTTTTTAAATACATTTTTGAGACTCAAAAAATCGATTTTTTTTTTGCATCATGGTTTCCGTATGAGAAAAAGGTTTTTTTTTTTCAAAATTTTTCGTTCAAGTACTCGGCGCTGTAGTACACAACTGAAAATTTTTTTTGTCTTTTTGATTACAGTTGAGTTGTTGGCATTCAATCGTGGTCACCGCCAGACTCTGCAGAAAAAACGCGCATCAGGACAAGAGCTACAACTTCTACAATTTTCAATATTTTTTCATATCCGACTACTCTTTTTTTTCGTAAGAATATGTACTATGTATACCTGTTATGCTAGTTTCAAATAAATTATTTCAAATAGTCCAAAAAAAATCACAAATATGCCCTAAGTTTCCCGTACCAAAACGTATATAACCCCTTAATCTAAAAATAAAAAAAAGTTTGTTGACCTATTTTCAATCAGTTACATTTTTGACAATATTTGTCCAAATAGCCCAATTGTTATATTAACAATTGGAAAAACTATTTACTCAAACATGATTTCCCATTTTTTTTTCATTTTTTTTAAATTATGTTTTGATATGAGTCACCAGTGACCCTAAAGCCGTCAATGGCAACATTTTAAAAACTTTTTACAATGGAATAGAAGTCAACGAGGGAATCTGGATTCGGTTTTTCTTTACCATTTCTAGTTTTCTTATGGTCAAGAAAGGGTTAAGTGAAGAAGCAATACTTAAAGACTTGGTACATTTTTTAAAAAATATTTAATAAAAATTTACTAAAAAAAAGCTCGTAAAAAATACTCATTGAGGGCAACAAGAAATGGGGGTCAGAGAATATGAATCCGGGTTCGATTTTCCACTATCTCTTCTGGTTACCTGACGGTCCCTAAAGGGTTAAAAAATTATGTTATTTGCCACAGACCAAGTTTTTTTGTTCAAGTCTCCTCACAAGGGTCATCAATACAATTTTATAGAAATTTCTAGCCCATGTCTAGCGACTTTCCTTCTTGTCATTCCTTTTCCTATTAACTTAACAACTTATCAGTGGTCATCGACGAAACTTTCAAGACGTTCCTTTCTAGGGTCTCCTCTTTGCCACAATAATGTGTACTTCCTCCCAAGCCTCACTTTATCTTTAACCCCTCACACGAGAATATGAATGGTTATCGAGAAAACTTTCTGAAAGTCTACAGTGCATGTTTCTTAGATTTCTTTCATGTTTGTCATCTTTTAATCTTTTACCAGACGAGATGCAAATTTTTACGACCATTCGTGTTATTTGTATAAATATATTTTTAATGCAGATATCAGAGGAGAGCGAACCTAAGAGGTCCCTCGAAAACATCAACAAAACATATATTCTCGTATCAGAGCGTATCAAAGGGAACAGGACGAGCCGATTCCTCAAACTGAATGATTTTACTGCAAGGCCCATTCGTTTGGATTCGGGTTGCATGTATTATAATTATATTTGTGAATAGTTTCCAAAAGTGATTTATACCGTCGTATATTTTTATAGCTTCAAATATAATCATTCAGTTTTTGATGATGAATTTTGCAAGAAGAATCTGACAACATAATTTTTCTATCACATCGAGATTTCAAGAGATTCTAACCTAAAAATGCAAAGAGGGTGTAATTATTATCTATATCAATAGATATACAAAATCGGTACACATTTGCAATAGGGCGGAGGAGAAACTTTCAATTTCATCTTTTGTGCCATTTTTGTATTCTTCATTCCAATTTTTCTTCACTTAATTTAAGATATATCCATTCTCATTTGATTCTTTGATAATTGGGACTATCCAAAATTTCTCAGGCCTGTGTAATTTTTCCCATACATACCTTGAATTTTATATGCCACTGCCAGAAAGCATACGCTAGCTAAGAATAATCTCATATATTGCGACATTTTTCAATCAAATTTTCAATTTCCGGTTTTTTTTATAGTAAACTTTAGCTAGTTGTGAAAAATTCTGCTGTTTTTTTTTCTTCTTTTCTGTTTCCGCTAGTCACACAGAAATTAAGTAATTACTGTCTTTCGTTGACTTTTATGTTAATACATACACACACAAAAAGCGCACAATTAATTTTGCGTGGCGGCGTTAATCAAAAGTTACTCAAAATGCTCAATTAAAGCAAATCAAATCTCATCAATTCAATTCAATCAACAAACACAGACACACACACCAGCAAACAACTTCAATACTACGTGCAACGATAAAAAAAAAACAAGATGGACGACACAATGGCGCCGATTTCCGTTAAATTCAAAAAATCCAGTTGTGCTTTTGCTCAAATCAAAACTTTTTTACACCAAGCGAATTTTTTTATTATTTTTTATTTTGTGTTTTTTTTTTTTTTTGGTTTTCAATAATAAAACGATGCAAACACTTCTCCAACTGAACTGCGACTGAAGCGTACGGCATTCATTGCCAGCAAAGAAGCTACAAATATAGTAAGTGGAATATGTATGTGTATAGCTGCTGGTGTTTCTGCTTGAGGCTGGTGAGGCTGGCTGATGGTGGCTGCTGGCTGGTGGTGGTGTTGATAGTAGAAGTGATGGTATTTTGCATAAGTGACGTCGTTGTTGGCGTTAGCGCAAATGTGTAGCTATTTGTTTTTCTGTCTGTCTGTCCGTCTGTCTTGCCTTAGTATGTGTTCTACAAACATGTAAATATTTAGTTATGCCTTCTTTGTTGTTTGGAAATTTGAATTTTTGTTTGGCGGGCACGCTCCCTATTGTTTTTTTTTCTCTTTTTGCGTTATGGAATCACACATTCTTCGTGTTTGCTTCTTCCTTTGGCGCCTTGGTGGCGCTTGTATTAGTCGCAAAGGCGCCATTTTAACATTTTTTTGTTTGCTTTTCTTTTTTTGTAGGATACGCAGAAATATTTGTGCAGAGAAATGTTAAAGAATCCCTTTTTGAGTTAATAGAAAATGAGCTTTTTTTTCTCTACACACATTTTTTTTTTTAACAGTAGAAACTGTAAAACAGTTGGAATGTCACTGAGCTTATATCTGGTTTCTGTCTAAACTTCTGCACAGTTGGAGAGACATTGTAATAAAATGTGCTTGGTGGGAAAAGCAGCAAAAGTTTTTTATGTGTATGATAATATTCCCAGCGGAAGAATCTAACGTGTAGTAAGCGAAAGCAGATCCACTTTGTGGAAAGAAGAGAGTTTTTTTTCTATTACAGAGTGCTGCAAAAAAGAATGGCGGAAAATGTTTGTTTCTTTATAAACAAAATGAAATCCACAAATCGTCGATCTTCATTAAGTTTTCATATATTTTGGGAATTATTCTTTGAATATATTTATTTTATTGATGATTTTATATACTTATCATTTGTAAAGTCGGTTTAGATTCAGTCTAAATGGTTTTTACAATCAACGCAAAGAAAAAAATTTGAAGAAGGGAACATGTAGGACAGACAGCGAGAATGAGAACGAGAAAAAAGGATATAAGAAATAAGGCGAAAGAGAAAATGAGGTATTAAGAAAGAGTATATCAAGAAAAGTGGTAGGAGTAGAGATAGGAATAAGAAGAGAGGAAGGAGTAAGAGGAGAGGAAGAGGAAAAAGAAGAGACGAAGGAAAGAAAAAAGAGAGAGACTGGAAAAGTAGGGAGAAATAGTGAAAGAGGGCGAAAACGTAGAAAGAATTTGGGAAGAGAAAGAGGAACAAGTGAAAAGAGTAAGAGTAAAGAAAGAAGAGTATTGAAGTAAAAAGTTGTAGAAATGGTAAAGAAACAGAAAATAGAGAGTAGAAAAAAAGGCAACAAATGATAGAGAATGATAGAGAAGGAGAAAGAGTAGATAGGGATAAGGGAAAAGAGCAAAAGGAAAGACAAAGTAGAAAAGTAAAGAAAGAAATGGACAAGATATAGAGAAAAAAAGATAAAAAAAGAGAGAAAAAAGAGAATGAAGAGTCGGAGGAATAGTAGAGAGAAAGAAGAGTGAATGAGATTCAACAACCGAAATAAGGTAGAAAGAAAAAATGACAAACAGAGAAAATATATAGAGAAATGGTGCTAAAAGAACTAAATGGTGGAGATAGATAAAAAGAAAGAATAGAGAGTGACAAACTGAGTGAAGGAGACAAAAGAAATTATCACTGAAGTAAGGGAGAAAGAGTTGAGGGGAATAAAAAACTAAGGAAGAGACATTAATCATTCAAGCTTATATCTACGCATATAAAGCCGTATATTACTTACTCTCCCCATATATTTCCCCTGTATTTATACTCATTAGTAACACGAAAGAACCATAGTCTTTCAAGCTTAAAATATAAATAATAAGAATATCGATTTTGAACTTCAGAGATATGTTAAGTTAGGTTAGGTTTGGAAGGCGTGTGCGAATATATATACATATATATATACCCGCACTTGCACTCGGAGACTTAATTGTCCACTTGGAGACTTGATTGCCCTCATTTAAATGGTAGAAGGAGGCCACAGTATCCGTCAGCGGAGCATTAGTGCAATAGCACAATGTCCAGTTATGACCAGTGCTGTCGTTTTAAAGGGAGAAATTTTTCCTTTTCAGAGGAGGATTTTGCTTTACAGGGGAGGAATTTTGAATGAAACAAATTCATATAAAAACCAAATATTCCTTTTTTGGAAACAAACGGTAGTATCAGTAAATAATAAAAAAAGCAGTAATGATTAAAAAACTACAACAAACTTGTCTTCTTTCTTCTCAAACCGGGTAAAAAAAGTAGAATGTTATTTGTGGTACTTTGAACCAGCTTAATCGAAGGTACCTAGAAGGAGACACCATTTTTTTTGTTGCTTTTCTTACCAACCATTACTGAATTAACAGTTGCTGTCAGCAAGCAATTTAGTTTTTTGTCTTTAATTAGATTCAATTGAGAAAAAATTATATTTGCCGCTGTACTGCTATGTGGAAAACTTAAAATTGCGCTAATTAATTTTTCCAGTTTTAAAAGCATTTTTTCTTTTAAAACATTCTTTAAATGAAAAATTTCACACCAAAATTCTTCCAGTTCGAATTGTAATATACTTATATATATAAATTCATTACTAATTTATTGATATTTATTAAATATGCAAACTTACTTTTACGCGGTTTTTCTACTATTTAGTTCAATTGTCAAAAATTACAAGCTTTAACACAAAGACATGCAAAAACTTCTGGAAATGGAACACGAACTTCTGAATTTTGACAGTAATCCAGCGATAAAAAAAGTAGAGCTAGTCATAGTAACAAATATTTCAGACAGACAGAAACTAAAATAACCCAACAGAACATATTCAAGAATACAACCCAAAAATTCAAAAATATGAAATAGAAGGATTTTTTACGATTGGGGAGAACAGGAGGATTGAGATTTGAGCGGAGTACGAATACTCCGATCGGAGTATCTTCAGCAGCACTGGTTATGACTCATGTGAGCAGACGTACCGCAGATTTGTTGTGCCCTAAGAAGACATTTGTCTTCTTCCTATCTAACCTTGGACATAGGGCCCGTGAAACTTCACAGTCATTTAGGTTAGTCCAAGCGTCATTTGACACTGCGATGATGTACTCCTCTCTTCTCCCAGAAAGTTCACACATCGCATTTTGTATAGAGGTTTCATCTGCTATTTCGTTCCCTTCAATGTTGCTATATCCAGGAACCCATCAGAGACTGATTTTTTGGTGCTCAATGGCCATCAGTGAAGCACGACATTTCTTTACAATCTCTGATTTAGCTATTTTGGATTCTTTTGCCTTCATTGCAGCCTGCCTGTCAGTAAAAATAGTGATATTTGAAATCCGAATCGTACTGTCTTGTAGAAGTCGGGCTGATTTCTCAATAGCAAAAATCTCAGCGTGAAAAACGCTCCAGCTGTCAGGAAGACGATACGACCGCCTTAGCTGTAGGTCTTCGGAGTAGCAACCAACTTTAGATCCATTCTCCGTCTTAGAACCATCGGTAAAGATGGTAATACCAGCATTACCTGTTACCGAACCCGACTCTTTCGAATCTTTCCTAGTTAGATATAGAGTTGTAATTCTAGTAATAGAATCTAAATTTGAACTCATATAATCCGTGGCCACATCTAATTCAGCTTTGATTCCGTTTTGACCCCTCGGCTTTTTATCTCACTCAAAATTGTTTAGTGTCCCTAGTTCGCTGATCTCCACACTTTGGATTCTCTTCATCTAAGAGCTATTTTTGCGGCACAACCTTGAACAAACACCCGTAACGGTAAGAGATGAAAGATCATATTCAGGCCTTCTTGAGGTGCACTACTTACAGTCCCTGAGATCCTCAGGCTGTACTTTTCCCATGTGAGCTCGGTTGCTCTTCTTACCCAATGCCTTCCATCAAACGAGGGACTCATAGGTGATGATGGGTGGAATGATTGTGCTGTACATACAATGAATAGCGTACGGTGACAATCTTTTCCCAAAAGTTCTTTTACAGGTATAGTATACAGCCAGTCCCTTCTTCGTTTTATGTTCGATATTCCTTTTCCAGCTTAATTAGAGATATGTTAAGTGCCAATATGGAAATTTACAGAGTTGCACAATTTTGAATTTAAATTTTTAAGAACTTAATATTGATTCTTACTCTGCCTGAAGCGGCTTTTGTTGGTTAGCTACTTACAATAACTGCACACTAGGTAGATAATATGTTGTAGGCTTGAAAATGCAGCTAACCAAATTTTCACCCAAAAGTGACGAGAAGCTGAGTCAAAAATTTCAATTTATTTTATTGTATTTATGCAAATTTTAAAATCTCAAGAATTTTGACGCTTGACCTTTGAATCGCATTTTTCTCGGAACCAAGTTTTTTTGTATTGTTTGAAACACGCCTTCCCAGTGATTGTGATAACTCGAAAACTACTTCACTGATCGATTTCAAATTCTGAGCGAAAAAAAGGCGAAATAAAATTTATAGTCTATAGTATTAAATGATTTTTCAAATATTTTTTAATTTCTTTAATTTCTATCTTTTTGTTTCTCATAAGCGACAGAGTCAGAGTCTTTTGAAATTTTAAAATCAAAGGAAATAAATCTCCCGCTCTCAGGTCATCACATTGTGAATGAAAGATTTATTGTTTTGATGAAAATCTTTTTTTTATCATTCAAAAATCAAAATTTTAAATCTTAGTCTTGGAAAAATGTGTCGCCAAATGAACCCTTCATCCAATCACTTTATTTTCATATACCACCAAAATCTTTTTAACTATTTCATTTCAAATCAACCGTTCCGGGGTTAGATTTTGGGACTTTGGAATATCAACCTTTTTTTTTTTTTTGAATCCTATAATTCCAAATTTTACGCAAATATAAAAAAAAAAATTAGTTCATTTAATATTTATTCGCTCAAGTTACATTTAAAAGTAAAAATCACTAAAGCAAATATAATTTTGTACACAATTCAAAGCTACAAATTCATATTGAGTCTTTTGAAATTAAAAAAAAAAAAAATTAAACGCACACTTAACCTAAGTTTAACTGCATTAATGGTTTTATTAATGAAGTGATAATTGCATAAAGAAATTGTTTATTATATATTTTTTTTTTGTAGCTACCAAATTTATGCATAAAAATTTGTTTGTGCAATCAAAATGAAGTTTCAATTAAAATGCAAAAATGGGTGGTAACCTTTAGATTAACTTTAAATCAAGCTCACTAGCTAGGTATACAAAACTTTATTTCCAATAAAATATGTAATTTTTCATGCCAAAAAAAAAAGAAAAAATAAATAATAATAAAAAATAAAATCATAGAGAGCGCCAACGCATTAAAAATGTCAAAAGCAGCTTTCAAAAACAAAAATAATAAAAAAAAACAATAAGTACGCGTACACTTAAACGCAGGTTAAACAGCATGTGGCAGTTAAACATTATATGCATGTATGTATGTATATAAAGAAGAAAACATACAGTCAGACAGACAGACAGACAGGCAAATAGAAATACAGAAATTCAGATAGATAGAGCAATGGAGCATTATCTGTCTGCTTTATTTGAATTATGCTGCCATGTTGCAGTAACTTGCGACTAACGAATATGTGCGGATTATGTGTTTAGTTGTAGCTCAAGCTAAACTTGGTTTAGTATCGTATTTTTTATGTTTTTTTTTTTAATTTTTCTTCTATTTATATAAATGTATTATTTTTTTTTTCTTCAATATCAATTTAATTTTTACTTTTGGTTATTATTGTATTTTTTTTCACGCTAACTACCAGTTAAACTTTTGCTGTCTAAAATTGTTCATTTTTAATGCGTGTGTGACGCACATATTACTTACTATTTGGTTTTTTTCAGTTTCTGTTTTTCTTTTCTTTTTTTGTTTGTTTGTTGTTGTCTTTTAATGAATAAGATTAATGTCAAGATTTGCATATAAACTCATATATATTTTGTCAAATCCAGTTTGAACTTGTGTCTCATAAATAAGTATCAAAAAAAAAAAAACAAGCCAAATAGAAAAACGTTGTTACAATACTAAATTTGGTTAGTATTTTGGAAAATTTGCGTATGATTCTATAAAATGAATGTTATTTTTGAGGTTTTTAATGCTTATTTGATTTTACAATTATAGTAAATAAAATGTTTAAGAATTGTTGAAGCCTTAAGAGGTAAAGAGGAAAATGGCGAAGAGAAGCGTGAATGAGTCAGTTGGTGTAGACTGAAAGTCAAAGATTGAGGTGAAGTCGGTGATGAACTTTCATCTCTTTTGTGAATTTATTTGCTTCAAAAATCTGAAAAACTATATATAAAAATCTGTGAGTCTGAATCGAATTGAAGCTTCGTAGAACTAAATAAAAAATCTCTGAAATATTTATATACAATTTATTGCATCTCTTTCTCTCTCTGAAACATTGGATCTCAAAAAAGCATTTCCATTTGGTTCAATTCTTCGCTAACAATTTCATGGAATGAATTTCCAGATTTCTATTTAGAGCGTTCATTTCCATGTGGTCTTAGGGCGCCCTTCTTACGACTTTCTTGGGGTCAAGCACTTGTCAGCAATGTGTTTATTTTCTTTTCCTTCTTTATTTTTCTTTTCTTTACTTTTCTATGTAGTAAATATTTACTTCTTTTCCATTTAATTCTTCATATTATTGGCGTAGTTTAATAGAGACAGCGCAAGCATTTTTTACTTAATGTTTCAGGTTAAATTTGGCTTCACGTTATTATAAGAATTATTATTATTATTAACCTTCCGTTGACCACATGTTCGGATTGTCACATTCGTGCTTCATGGTGCCTGGCCAGGCCCTATAAATTTGCATGGATTTTTATGCAAGTAAATATTTTTGTTTTTTTTTTTTTTGTTCTCACTGTATATTTCACACATTTTCTTATAAAATGTATAGGAACCTAGTCAGGCATCATGAACCACGAATGTGATGTGTGCGCCAACATATTCTATTAATTATTCTTGTACAAAAGGTATCGTTCGGATTTTCATATAGATAGATAGCTAATAGATAGATAGAAAAAGCCATGAAATTTCAAGTTGTTACCTCAATTAGAAGTATATTTAAATTACAATTGAAATCGAAAAATGAATGGCCAGGCCCAGGCCCAACGGAGGGATAAAAGTCAACCACTGATAAAAAAAAAAACTGAGTTGAAAAGCTTTGAATTTTCATTGCCATTAAATCGTAGGTCTCCTTCATTAAAGTAGTGGACCTTTGATCCCATTTTCGCTTTTTACATTTACAATTTTATAAAATAACTAGCTGACCCGGCAGACGTTGTTCTGCCTTTTCTACGAAGAATCGGGAAAATTTAATTTAAATATTGGTAATGACAATTCAAGCTTCAAGGACGTACATTGAACTTGGTAAAAATTCTAGATTTAAAAATGAGGCATCAAAATTGGCATTTTTAAAACTATTTAATTTGTAGAAGAATATCAAAGACCGTTCTAGAAGTTATATCTAATTCCAGAAACTATTTAAAAATATGGACTATTTATTATACAAATTGAATTTATAATAGAATTTATTACAGCGGCACCTATCGGATTTTGACATAGCTAGGCAGGTTCTTAAGATATTTCATAAATTAGTAGAAATAATAGTAGAAAAAGGAATGGAAAAAGTAGTAGAAAATAGCAGCAAAAAAGTAGAAGAAAAAAGTAGTATGAAAGGTAGTAGAAAAAAGAATAGAAAATTGTATTACAAATTTTTGTAAAGAAGTAGTAAAAAAAGTAGTAGCAAAATAGTTAAACATAGTAGTACAAAAATAGTAAAAATGAAGTAAAAAGAGTGATAGAAATAATAGTAAAAAATAGTAGTAGAAGAAACTGTAAAAAAGTAGTAAAAAATAGTAGAAAATAAGAAAAAAATGATTAAAAAAATAGTAGAAAAAAACTACTAAATTAGTAGTAGAAAATATTGGTTGAAAAAGTAGTAGAAAATAAGAAAAATTTGCAGAAAAAAATAAATTTAAAAGTAGTAGAGAATAGTAGTAGAATTAGTAGTAGAAATAGTAGTAGAAAATAAAAGTGAAGCATGGTGCCACAACCACTAATCCAACAAACTTAAATTTTAGTACCGTGCCATAAATGCCTCTTAAGATATCTCATAATGGAAATTCAGGTTATATGGAAGATGCCACATCCCCTTTGTCAATCCCACCTATATTTTTGTTGTAGCATGGCATTGTCAATTCTCGTTATTGTACCAAATTACTGTTCTATGCTATAAATGGTTCTTGAGATATACCCAAAAAACTATTAGGATTGTATGAGAGGTGCCACGCCCACTTTCCCAAAAAGCCATTATGAATAGCTATGAAATATATTCTGGAAATATGACTTCAATCGGTCCAGTTGTTTAGAAGTTACACGATGTCTTGCACACAAAACTCTACGATTATATATTTAAAGATTTTATAATCAATTCTTCCTTTTCATTTTAAAAGCTTTTAGTATATTGCTTAATATTTCGAGATTCTGAAAAGAGATCACAAACATATTTCCCCACAGATTAATCAAAGAAAACGCCACTGTCATGAAGCAGATGTTTTTCCACTAATGCAAAATAATCTGTTTAAATCAAAATATTTCATAATGAAAGCACGGCAATCTTTGTCAATTAAAAATAATAATGAAATGCAATACATGCTCTAGCAAAACTAACATAAGTAGCCTCTAAATGATTGCTATACAAATATCTCCTAGTATTTAGAACTGATGGAAACAGCTAATGAATTTCCAGTGGAAAATCCAGATACAGAGATTTTAGGCAAAAAAGTGTTGATCAAAAAAAAAAAAAGACTTAGAAGCGCCAATGCCCTGGTACAATTGCAGTCCTGGTAGGTTCGCCTCCATGAATTTCAGAGATAAATGGTTTAGAGCATTTTATTTATTTAGTTTATAGTTTCAACATTTACTGTATAAAGGAAATTTTTTAATCAGGCTTTGTTGTTGTTGTATCGGTTTAAAATATTCATTTTGCTGCTCTCCCTTACTTTAACTTCTCTAATCATTTGTATTTACCTCAAGATCTCTTGGTTATGTTGACTGTACAAATTTCAAATAAAATATATAATAAAAATGCAATCCTGATCTTCCTGTATACTAGAACTGCTAGTAAATTTGAGAGGTGTGCTTTCAAGCTTAATTTTTTTTCTATCTTAACAGTTTCTACTCTCATTGTTTGTGTTAATCACACTATTGTGTGAAGAATATGCAATACAAATGCAACCCTGATCCTTAAAATTATCATTAATGATTCCTATATGTTTGAGGATACTTTCTAAATACTGGAACTGTTACGAAATTTCAGAAGTAGGCGTTTTTCCGATTTTTTTATGTTTCCCTAACAATTCGTACTCTCTATGGCTGTGTTAATCACACAAAAAATTAAAGAATATGCAATACAAATACAACCCTGACCCTGACTGCAAACTGCATGCAACAAGACAGTGGCAGGGTCACAATGCAATCAAAGCAAAAAAAAAAAAACAACTTGTGATTATGTCCCGTTCATATTTTCACATTGAAATAATTGCGTTGGTTGACAATTAAATTACAAAAAATTTACAAAAATAATAATAAAAATTAATAAAAAAAAAAAATTGCATTTCCGCTTGTTTTGTGTGTACATTCATCTATAAATTAAATCTCTTACATATGCTCACACAAAAGAAGCTGTAGCTGCACATTTAGCTCAGATTTCATTTCCACTGTTTGTAAATTGTTGTGTTTTATTTATTTTTCTTCTTTTTTTTTTAATTAATTAAATGATAACATTTTTATTTTATTCTAGACAACTGCACTCACGCTTTTTAGTTTTTAATGTGGGAATAACAATTAATTTCAAAAGTTTCAGTTTAAAACGAAACTATTCACTGATACTCAATACACGAATGCGGGAACACAATTTCAGATCTGAGATAACGGTAGTGATCTTGAATGTTTTTCATTTATAGTTTTTAAGTGCTGCTAAGTTTTGGAATTAAAATACAAATTCTTATCTTATCTATTTTATGTTTTCAAATTTATGGCCATTCTTTACGAGAAATCGATGAAAAACAGACTAAAGTCATAGGGGAGCGATCTTTATCTGAGATTGTAATTTTATTTTATATTTTTATAATTACTAGAGCTGTAAAAAAGCAGTAATTTGAGATTTGAATTAAATCAATTTACTTCATACAAAAATGAGCAAATCAAATCATTCTGTTTGTGAATTGTGAAGCATTGAGGTAAATGAAAAAAGATCATTGAATGAAGAATATATTGAAGTTAATTATGGATTATTCATTTGTGAAAAAACTTTTTTGAAATTAAGAATATACAGTACTTTGCTCGATGATTGATTGATTCGAAGTCATTCAGGTGAAGTATTTAAATTGATTTAAATTCATTAAAGTCAATTGAATTTATTAAATCATGAACGGGTTGTTATTCATTTGCAGTCTGGATCTCAACTACTCATTAATTCAAATGAAGAATTTTAAGTTCAATTGAATTAATGGAAGTAATTTGAAGTCAATTATGAATTCAATTGAATTGAGTGAATTCAATTTAATAACTGAATTGAAATTAATGAAATTGGTTGAAATCAATTGAATTAATTGAAGTTTTCCGAATTCGTTGAAATCAGAACTGTAAAAGATTGCAGTAATTTCAAGCTGCATTCATTGAAATCACTGAAAATGAATTACGTTTTCTGATTACAGTCTTTGATTTCATTTGAAACTTATAACTTTAAAAAATTAAGTCACCAGTGTTTTTGAAGTCAATGACTGCTCATTGATTATAGCAATCAATTTGAGACTTCAAGGCAAATAAGTCACAATCACTCACATGACTTCGCATTATACTTGAATTCGCAGTCATAACTTCGAAGTCTTGCAGTCAATTGAGACACAGCTTTGATTTCGATGATTTTTATATGCCAAAAGAGAAAATTTTATGATCTAAAGATCCGAGAACTCATTGCTTCCGTTGTATCGAATATGTATATTGCTGACTTTCAATAGTAGTAGCAATTTCTCGAAATTGATATCTGTAAGCATTGATAAGCGCTGCAATCGTATTATATTTTATGAAAGCCTTTTTTATTGTAAGGTATCTGTGAAGCACATCCAGAAATGCAGATGGATTAGCAAGATAGGCGCAATGTTCATTTTTAATTGGAAGAAGTGTAGTGTTGGGAAATAATAGTGGCTCATCTGATTAGTTAAAAAAAAAGACATTAGTTATCTTTTCAGTGTAGTAAATGTTATGATTCACACCTGTAATAGAAAAGTTAAAATATTGGTTTTTACCTTTTTCTTGGTTGCTGCTTTGGGAACATTCGAAGTCTGTATTATTTGCATTTCAATATATCGCTAACTTCTGATACTTTGTATTATAGCGTGTTGGGTTTTAGGTGGATATTTGTAACAAGAAAAATAATTCGTGGCAGGTGTGAACATGAAAAGGTGTAAAATTTTGAAAAAATAATTAAAATAACTTCCAAGTTGTTTCTTTATTTCAATGAAGGCAATAGACTTCAATTTTTTTTCAGTAAAGTCAATTGACTTCAAAAGTCTCCAATTGACTTCATTATCTCTAACTGACTTCAAAATGAATGATTTCCAGTCAATTAATAATTTGTGGAGACTAAGACTGCAAATAAAGGACTGGTCATTCATGACTTCAAAAAAATTACTTCAAAAATAAAGGACAATTCATTGACTTCAGCATGACTTGTGACTTCCCAGGCTTATTTCTGCATTCTCAAAAAGACTGAAATGTTGTAATCATTTTTCTAAAAGTCAATTGACTTCAAGCTTAAAAATACTGCAATCTTGTACAGGTCTGGTTGAAATCTACTTGATGAGTTACGATTTTGAAATCAAAAGGCTTATTGAAGTAAGTGCCAGTTTATTTATTTGTGAAATCCTTTTTTGCAAATCATGAATGTATAGTACAACATATTCAACAATTCATTAGAAATCATTTACTAAACTATTTAAAATTTAATTAAATTTTGAAATAATTTTAAGTTAATTGTTTTCATTGAAGTCATTTGAAGTCAGTTATTTAAATTCATTGAAATCCACTTAAAATTATTCGAGTCTGATTAACGCTTCCACGGAAATTAGGTCTATTTCCTAGAGTGACCCGAAACTTTTATCTCGATGAAAGATTTCCAAACATTGGAACAAACCATTTAAGTTTGGACGCAGCCGGAGGCAAATACAAATGATGAGGGAAGTGAAGTTAGGGAAACAGCATAAACATTTTAAGCCGATGCAACAACAACAAAAGCATGATTCAAAAATTTCCCTTATAGAGTAAATGCTAGTATCATTTAATAAAAGACTTCACTGGCCGGCTGACTGCAGAAGGCGGGGAAAAGCTCAATACTAAGGGCAAGCTGCCAGACAGATTTACGTCATGGTTTTGTAAGAGTTTCTTGGCCTTTTTTATTCTAGGATGCAAAGTAAGTAAATGAAGACGACTGTCGATGGTCTTAAATGGTTGAATGAGATAACGAGGAAGAACTGAGGTGAATAAATGAAGTACGGCTAGAGTAGTACTTGAACGAACGAATTGCATAGCTTTTTTTTTTCTTCTAATTTTTATGCAAGTTTGTTTCTTTATTTTCCATTTTCATGTTTATTTAATATCGTTAACATCAGGATTAATTACGTAACAGAAAAATCTGGAATTCTGTATTGAGTCTATAGGAAAATATGAGTAGTTAAATCCTTCACTGTTTAGCTAAGTCAACAACCATATCGCTGATGTCATGTCTTCCTAAGATGATCCACCAATACATTAGACTCAAATATCTTCTTACTGTAATCAATTTCGCAAAAAATTAAACTCACATTATTATTTAATTTTTTATTTATTTTTTTTTTTTACTAAATTATTTTAATTATTGACAAATAATTAAGCGATTTTTACAATTGATATTTCACTTTCACCAAGTGAGAGGTTAATGAAAAATTGATGATTGTTGATTTTGAATTGATTCTTCAGCATCTTTGATAGGAAATGCAATTAATTACAAACATGTGTGCCTTGCTCTACGTAAAGGGACCTATCGTCTCAAAAATCCATTTTTTTGGCGATTCTGATAGAACAAAGTATGGTCTTCGCAAACCGCTTATTTCTATTTTTAGTATTTTCTTTACAAATGCATTTAAAAAAAAAAGAACACAATAAGGATTGTCATAGCAACTTGCGTTGACAACTGTTTTCTCGAAAGCTTTTTTTTGGAACGATAGACCCCTTTTCGTAGACCAAGGTAAATATAATTAATTACAAGGAATTATTGTTATTCATTTTTGATGTTATTAATTACAAAATGTTTTTTTTTTTTTTTTTGGTTTTTTCTTGTATTTTCTAAAGGACACTTAAAATTCTTAATATAGATAGTATTATGTACTACTGAAATTAATTCGAATAGATTTTTTTTATAATTACAAAAGAAATATTTATGTAAGTTTTTCAAGTGCTTAGATTTAATATTTTTTAAAATTTTCATTTACAAATATTTTTCCCCTCCTAACTAAAATCGGAAATCAATTTGCCTTTTCTATAGTTTGGGTCAATTTCCAAACATCTGACAACAGTAACAGTCAATTAATTGTTGATCATTGGTAACATATCCGATTTATTGAAGGAGGTTTGAATGGGAATCGATCTGACTTGGTACACAGTCTGAAACACAGTCAAACTTTGAACACAGTCTGACTTGAATCATGTTTTTCTATCGTTTACAAAACCTGAATAGTATATTAAAACCGATTCCGATCCCGAGTCTTTACAGTTGTAGATGGTATAAAATACGATTAAGCATTTATATGTATCATATATTGAAATAAGTGTGTAAGTGTGCGAACTGAAAAACAAACTTCCGTCGCACGGTGTAAAAATGTATTAGGATCTATCAAATATATACCAAAAACTGGTCAGTTAAAATCGGTGTAAACCAAGAGTTAAGAGATTACTCAATTTATTTTGTGCTTAAAAAGGATTTCTTTCACAAAAGTTGCAAAATTTGTGCGATTTGGTTTCGTTTTTTACTTACTGTATGAAGTAATTTAAAAAAAAAAAGTATTATCTAAAATTTTCAAAAAACAAATAAAAATAACATACAAGTATATAATTATTATGACAGAAGACAAAAAAAAAAAAAAATAAAAAACACGCAAGTTAACTTTAAAAACCTTAAACTTAATGAAATTAACACATAATATTAATTAAGTTCACAAAAAAAAAAACATTTTCAGCCAACAAATTTCATATAGTTACATCGAAAAAAAAAAAAAATAAAAAAAAATACATAAAATTTCCACCATTAAAAATTCAATCTAATTTTCAAAAAAAATTCAGTTTCAACACGAAGGCAGCTGCAGCAGCAGACATCAGAATCAGCGTCGCATATGGTGTAAAGCTACCGGCACCGTTGCAACCATCGGTGGTACAGGTCTGACAGTAGAGGGTCTTGATGTATGATGATGTGGTCTCATGACCGCACTTGTCTGCGGACTCATCGATATCCTCATAGAAGCAGGAACGTGAAACTACACGTTTGCCATAAACTGTGAGGAGAAGTGAAGAGAAGGAAAGAAGCGGAAAATTTATGTTTATTAAAAAATACACGGGTATGTAAAAATTTTAATTTATAATAATAATAAAAAAAAAAAAATATGCAAAATTGTCATTTCTTATTTATTAAATTAATATTTACATGCTATTTTTGATATATATAATTTTTTTTTTTTTTTTTGCATTTTTGCTTTCAACTTCAAATGAATGCATTCAAAATGCAAAATGGTTAATTATGCAACATAAAAGTGTCCAAATAAATGTGAAAAAACAAATTTGCTTTTAAATTATTACAGCAATTTTATTAATTTATACTTTTGCGTAGGCCGCTTTGAGTAAATCTAGTTTTTTTGTTTTTTTGCCGTTCGCTCTCATGTTAACCTAAACATGCTTCTGAAGTATAGTTAGATACATATACAAGTATGTAATGACATTTAAAATGTCATTTGGCTGCCAATTGTAGAGATATGCATAAATATTTTTAGAAAAATTGACAAGTGGTTGAGAGTATTGAGAGCTGGAAATTTTAAGATATTGTATTGAAAATATTATATAAATTCAAATCCTTATTGCATGATTACTTTATTATTGCTATTAATCAGTCATTTCCATGTTGCCTCTTATATTATTTCCCCCCCCTCTAAGGAGCTATTTCATACACACTGATTTCTCTTAGTGGAGCCTAGAGCATCAAAAATCCCTAAAAAGTGGAAAATTTGTATGGGAGGTACCTTTATTTTCATGATAGTAAATAACTTCGACACCACAGTATTTACGGACGGATCCAAGATGAACTGTGGTGTGGGAGCAGGAATCTTTTCAGGAAAACTAGGCTTTAATCGATCTGTCCGCCTCCCTAACTCTGCTAGTGTATTTCAGGCTGAAATGCTATCAATAAGGGAGGCAAGTAGGATGCTTAAGACAGATCACACCTTTAAGGCACATATTGCTATCTTTTCGGATAGCCAGGCCGCAATCAGGGCTCTTTATTCGGCCGTCATATAATCTAACCTGGTAATGCAATGCCAAGATAATCTTACGGACCTAGCCCGACAGTACAACATTACCCTGATATGGGTCCCGGGTCACCGGAACATTGAGTGTAATGAAATGGCTGACGAGCTAGCCCGTAAAGGCTCTACACTGCAGGAATCCTTGGCTGAGCAGGTACTCACACCACTAAACTCGGTCAAGCGAGAAATCTCTATAAAATATCTCGCAAGAGCCAATAGTAGATGGACCAGGTTGCCTACCTGCAAAATAAGCAGAGCAATATAGCCTGTCTACGACTGGAAAAAAACAGTGCAACTCATACACAAAAACCGGAAGGACATCTCAAGACTGACGGCGGTCATCACGGGGTTCTGGCTCATTGGTGAGCAAGCAGCCAAAATGAGAATTCCGCATAACACCACTTGCCGCAGCTGCGATTATCCGGAAGAAAAAGAGACTATCTCTCACTTTCTCTGTGAATGCCCGGCTCTGGGACGAACCAGGATGAAAACTCAAGGCAAACCTTACTTCAACAACCTTGGGGAACTAGGTGAAATAAGTCCAAACGAACTACTAAGCTTCATAAACCAGTCGGGATGGATCTGACTCCTCCGCCTGAACAATAAAACCATACAAACCAAAAACAACTGAGGATGTGATATCAAAACGGCACATTAGAGCTAATTGGGTTCAGCACGAACCGCCACTTTAACAACAACAACAACCCTTATTTTACATCAAAATAGCTTACATTTTTGCACACATCATTGTTATCATTAAAAAGATAGTTTCTGAAAGTTTCAGAGCAATCGGCTAAAAAATAAGCGTCCAGTTCTCACCATCAGCGATCAAACGTTACTAAACGAAAATTACATTATCCGACAAAAATATATTTTCCAAAAATAATAAGGTTCTGCAAGTGGATTCTGATAGAACTCGGGAGAACAAATTATACGGGTCTCTGCGTTTTAAAAGTTTACCTCAAATATTTTTTGTACGCGGACGTTTGCCCATTTCTAACAGATTAAGTAAAATAAAATATAAGACAACTTGTTAGTTTTGCATCAAAGCTTGTTTGTATGCTCGGAAATTTGTAGTAGAATTTTTCGTAGAATATTTTCCTCCAACATATTAACCCTTTGGCGCCCACCAGTACGGGTCATTTTTGCCCTTATCGAAAAAGTTACTTTTTTGACCCATTACGAGGGTTGATAGAGGGTTAATATGTTCAAGAAATATGTGCCCATGAAATTTTATTATACATAGGTCACTGAACATTGTTCAATGAACAACAAATATCTGTAAACTTACTTTTAGGAAACATAAACCCAAATTACAAAAATGTTTCAAATTTTCAGCTTTTATGAGAACTGGATGCTTATTTTTTAGCCGATTGTTCTGAAACTTTCAGAAACTAATTTCTTAACGAAAAAAATGATGTGTGCAAAAATTTAAATTATTTCGATGTAAATACAAAAAGTCCCCACTTTTTGGGGATTTTTTACGGTTTTTTGTATGGGAGGTGGCAAACTCATTCTCTCTCTAATGCAATAAAAATAAGCTTGACTGACTTCCGAACTTGTCAGTCATTTGTTGTAAGTAGATTAGTTTTTTTTGTTCCTTTAGCTGCCACTATAGAGTATGAAATATTTATTGAGAAGAGAGGAAGAGAGGGAGGCAAGTGGGTATTGTTACGAAAATTTTTTCAGGCGACCGTATGAGGTTCATTTTCTCAGAGTTCAAACATGGATTACACCAAAGTTAGAACCAGGTCTAAATTGTCATTGCATTTTCATTGAACATGCACCATACAAATTAACGACGGCAGCTACACGACTACATCTGTCAAATTATAAAAACAACATGTTCGTATGGAGACGATTATTTTAGCGACGACACGACCACAATTGTGGCTGTAGCCAATTTTAAATCTATTTCTAATTTGACAAGCGACAGAGAGAGAAGAGAGTTTGCTTTTGTTTTTTTTTTAGCTGTGTTTGGGGGGGGGGGGAGGGGGGTGTAAATCCTGGCTATTGGTTAAGAATTTGAGAGTTTTTTTTTTACACTTCCAATGGAGAAATGAGACGGTAGACCGAATTGGAAACAGTGTTAAAGACTGCTCGGAGATCTCATTGAATATAGAGAGCTGTTCAGATCCTGTCGATTTACGTTAGACCAAAGAATATACAATACATAGAAGGCGCATCTCTCAAAATTTTTGCAAAATATGTTGCTTTCGTTTCGGGTGCGGGCGGTCGCAGTAAAGAGGAAGAGCAAAACCACTCAGTTATTTTGCTTTTACTCTCTCCCATGCACTCTCTTGGTGTTTTTTTCTTAGGTTCTCTCACATCGTTATAGAGTGCCGCCAAGTGAGACTGCATATAGTTTCATGGGAATAGTTTTTTGCGTTTAATATGTAGGTACATGTGTTTCCTTTTTTTGCGTTGTTGCCGAGTATCAATATTGTATTCCCACCTAATTGAATTTTTTTTTTTTCAATTTGTAAATTAAAATTATGGTCGTCGCAAACTTATTTTTTAGTAATATTTTTTTTTTTTTTTTTTGTATTCGAAAAAGCATAAAAAGTTTAAATCAATCGGTGTTTAAAATTTATTTAAAAAAACACATTTATTTTAGAAAGTTTTGAAGGGGCACCCCCAGTCATAACTTTCAAATAATCGATTTGATTTTTGTATTTCAAAAAACAAAATATTTCAAAAAAATTTCTTGACATTAAAGTTGAAACTTTAACTCATATCGTCCCAACGTTCCATTAATCGTACAGCAACTTTGAAAATTCGTCAAAAATACATTTACAAAGTTTCCCAAAAGTAATCACTGTATAATATTTTTATATATACTGACTTTAAAATTACATTTAAATAATTTAAAAATATTGTTTTTCACCTGACTTCAGGGCCAGATATCTGTTCATCCTTTTTTGGAAGGTGGGTTTGAAAATCAACAAAAAATAGTAAAATTAATTATTTTACATTGAAATGACAAATTCGCCTAGATAAAATAACAAACTTGTTGTGAAAATTACAACTTCACTGGTCCTTATATATTTCCAGAGGCTACAGCTGACTAAACTTTGTAAAAAAAATGTATGGGAAAATAAAAAATGTGTGGGAAAATAGGCAGAATTCAACACAAATGCATTTTTTCTATTTTTAACTTATAATAACTTCTAAAATAATGTGTTAAATATATTTGAGCCCAGGGAATATTTGTTGTTCATGGTGTAGTGTAGAATTATTTTTTATTCTTATTTTTACACCTGGTCACCTTATTTTCTTGAAGTAAGCCAAAAACTTCTTATTGAAGACGTATGAAAATTGCGTTTTGAAAATTTTCCAAATTGAACCATGGTATCTAGTACCGGAACGATATGGGTTCAACACGTTCTTTTCAAAATGTGGTTATTGAAGTCGTTGACCACGCTTATTCAACATCTACTAAACCAATTATCTTAAAATTAAATATGCTTCTTCAATACACAATAATCTGGAGATTAATCGAAGGATTTTTTTTATGCAAAACCATTTTTTTTACAACTGAAAAATCAGCGTTTTTTTTAGTAAAAATCGAACTGTTGACAGTTGGCCATTTTGTTAAATATGTATATTTTTTCAAATCCTTCGATCAATCACTAGATAATCTTATAATAAAAGTAAATCCATTTCATTTTTGGATTTCAAATGATCTAGAGTTGCAAAATATTGATCACCACGAAACATGTTTTCCAGAAAGGCCAATTTCTATTCAAATATTTTCGAAAGAAATTTGTTAAAGTTAAGTTCAATACATGTACTTTTAGATAATAAATAGTTTTTATAAAAAACTTTAGTAGTTTAACTAGAAAAAATTCTTGAAAAATTCCTATTTTTTCGCGTCACAACTGGGGATTTGAATTTTATAATCTGTGACATACATAAATACTGCTAAATAATGAAATACCAGCTCATATTGCAAGCACCAAAAAAAAACATGAAAAAACGAAAACACAAAACTTCTGCCTCTCACTAAACAAAGACAACAGCAAAAAGAAACAAATAATTTCAACCACTCTTTGCTTTTATGAGGACAACTCAATTTTGAGAGTAAATTGGAGGCAGTTATGGCTCCATAGAACAAAATTTTTGTACAAATAAATTTGTACGTGATGCGCCTTCTATGTATTATATATTCTTTGGTTAGACATTCGCCCCACTTTTAACCTAACCTATTCCAGGTGTGTAGTCTAACAGCTTGAGCTCAACATTTTGTAATGCATTCAGTTACTAGCAAATCCAAGAGGCTCAGAGGAGTTTAAATTAAAAAAAAAAATACATAACAATAAATTTCGTATTAAATTTTACAACGTGTTTCGATTGGCTCAAATTGATAGAAAAAAGTGCATAAAAATTTGTTCAGATTTTTAATTTTCACGCGTGATTTCGCATACTATTTCACCTTTTTTTTTTTTTTTTTTGTATATTCCTTCTCTTTCTAATTTATTTATTTAATTTTGTATTTTATTATTTTTTGCAGCTATTTGAAATTCGATTTTTCATTTAAGCCAATCGTAAAAAATGGCAACAAATCGCTCAAAGTTGATTTAGAAAAAAAAAAATAAAATAAATAAAATGCAATTTGAAATATTTGTTGTTGTTTTTTTTTTTTTTTGTATTGTAAAATTGTGAATTACGAATTTGAAATTGCAAAATAGTAGTAGTAAAAAAATAGTAGCACTTTTGTTTTTATTATTTTTGTGTGTTTTTTGATTTGAGACAGTGACTGAGACTTGAGTCTCACTGTTGAAGTTGGTCAGTTGTTTCGACAACCTTGAACCTATTTTATACGCATTTAGCAATAGGCTGTGTTTATTTGTTGTTTCTAGTTTTGTTTGTTTTCTGTTTTTTGTTTTGTTTGTTTTTTGTTTTGTTTGTTTTCTGTTTTTTGTTATTTTGGTATAACAGCAACAATAACAAGCTTCAAGTTATAAAAAAAATTCTACTTCACGCACTTCAAATTGCCTCACTATTTATAATCACTGCTGCAAATCAATTTTAATGTTTACAGTTTGGTTACAATTCATTGGCGTAAGGGTAGAAATGTACTGCGTTTTATTTGAACTATTGTCGTATTTGCTATATTTTCTTTGTGGTGGTAAATAGTTGCTCAGTAAGTGACTACTTTACTTGATAGTCATATCTTATTAAAAACTAATATTAGTTAGTATGTGGGGATATTGGAAATTTTTCCATTCACTACGTAGTATTTGTAATTAAAAACTCATTTGTGTTTGTTTACTGCTTTCAAAGGCTAATAACATATTTCTTTCTTGACTTTATTTTTATCCTTTCCTTACTAGAAGAATATGTATCTACGTGTTTGTAAATGTCCTTTAAAAAAGTTTTGAATTTGTTGCTTTAATTTACTTTCTTTCTTAAAAGAAATTATCATTTTAAAATCAGAAAATTCCATTTTAAAGAAAGTATAATCATTTCTAAATCAAAAACCATTTTAAATATCATTTGGAAATCCGAATAGTCAATTCAAAATAAGAAAGCGTCAGTTGAAAATCAGAATTACCATTTTGAAATCAGAAAATATCGTTTCAAAATTAAAATAGTATTTCAATATTAGAAAATGTCATTTTTAAATTAAAAAATATCAAAAAATCATTTCAAAATCAGAAAGCAAACAGAAACAGAATTTTCTTTTTGAAATTATGAAATATCATTTTAAAATCAGAATAGTCAACTCGAAATCTTTCATTTATTAATTAATTCGAAAACGCCATTTTTATATCAGAAAATGCCATTTCAATTTCAAAATAATCGTTTCAAAATCAGAAAGCGTAATGTTAAAAACAGAATTTTTATTTTAAAATCATGAAATATCATTTTGAAATCAGAACGATCATTTCAATGTCATAAACTGATATTTAAAAACAGAATTATCATTTTGAATTCAAAATGGTTATTTTTAAATTAGAAAATATAATTTCAAAATAAAAATAATCATTTCAAAATCAGGAAATGTCATTTTTAAATTAGAACATTTCCTTCTAAAATCAAAATAATCATTTCAAAATCCAAAACCACTATTTCAAAAACAGAGTTTTCATTTTTAAATCAGAAGAGATCATTTCAAAAGCAAAATAATCATTTCAAAATTATAAAGCGTCACTTTGAAATCATAAAATGTCATTTTGAAATCAGAAAGGTTATTTCAAAATCAGAAAGCGCCCATTCAAAATGGGAAATATCATTCTAAAATCAGAACAATAATTTTAAAATCAGAAAGCATCATTCTAAATTCAAAACATTAACATTAAATCACAAAAAAATTTAAAATCATAAAAATCATTTTAAAATCAAAATATTCATTTCAAAAACAAAAGCGCTGTTTCAAAATCAGAAAATATAAGTTTATTATCAGCGTCATCTTAAAAACAGAATTTTCTTTTTGAAATTATAAAATATCATTTTAAAATCAGAACAGTCAATTCGAAATCATTCATTCATTAGTCAATTCCAAAACGCCATTTTTATATCAGAAAATGTCATTTCTATTTCAAGATAATCGTTTCAAAATCATGACATATCATTTTGAAATCAGAATGATCATTTCAAAATCATAAAACGGCATTTGAAAACAAAATTATCATTTTGAATTCAAAATGGTTATTTTTAAATCAAAATAAAAATAATAATTTAAAAATCAGGAAACGTCATTTTTAAATTAGAAAATTTCCTTCTAAAATCAAAATAATCATTTCAAAATCAAAAACCACCATTTCAAAAACAGAGTTTTCATTTTTAAATCAGAAAATATCATTCCAAAAGCAAAATAATTATTTCAAAATTATAAAGCGTCACTATGAAATCACAAAATGTCATTTTGAAATCCGAAAGGTCATTTCAAAATCAGAAAGCGCCCATTCAAACTGGGAAATATCATTTTGGAATCAGAACAATAATTTTAAAATCAGAAAGCATCATTCTAAATTCAAAACATTCAATTTTTAAATTACAAAAATTTTTTTAAGTCGTAAAAATCATTAAAATCATAAAAATCATTTTAAAATCATAAAAATCATTTTAAATTCAGAATAATAATTTCAAAATCAAAATATTCATTTCAAAACCAGAAAGTGCTGTTTTAAAATCAGAAAATATAAGTTTATTATCAGCAGAAAACGTAATTTTAAGATCATAATAAAAATAAATATTTCCCATTGCACTTCATTATAAAAAAAAATAAATATTATCATCTCTCTCATATTAATTTTCATCGAAAAACTTTTAATTTACTATTAATTGGAGAAAAAAAAATGTGTGTTTTTCATTTAAGTAATTTATCAACACAGAAAATCACACAATAATAAATATTTTTGTAATTATAAAAAAATGTATTTTTTACAGCGCATTTATAAGAACAAATTGTGCAATAAAAAAAAATAATTCATATTTAAAAAAACTTCAGAAAATACAAAAAATCCAAAAGAAAAAAAAAAACGGTTAAAACAAAATAAAAAAAAAAAATATTTTTAAGCAATTTTTTTTTTCTTCCAACAACAAAAAAAAAACTTAATTAAGTTGTTGAACAGTAATGAGCAACAATTCTGACTGTAGATCAGTTGACTGGTAGCATGATCATTCAATAAAAAACGACGATTTTTTCATGTGCTAAATAATATTTTGTTATTGCAATTGTTGCAGCTCCAATGAGCACATTTCATGCAACAACTACACAATTATGCCATTAAATTATTGATTTAATTATTATTAATTTTTATAGTTGGTATTTGTCGTTCGGTTCTTATCTTATTTATGTACAAAAGTTGCGGCATTATTACGTAGTGAAATTAAATTGCGCATTTGTTGTTGCACATTACCTAAGTGTTGCAGCAGCATCGTTAAGCAATTGAAGAAATGTGTTTATTTTTGTAGTTGTTATTGCTGTTGCAATTAGTTGCCACTACTTGCAATGATCTTCTCTCTGTTTTATGTATTTCAAGAAATTGACTTGACTTGGAATTACATGCACTTCAAATTGAAGACAGCATGTGACGGCAATGAAACGAACAAAAAAAAAAAAAATTTCATCTCAACGAGCAGCAACAAGTTGAAAATTGCAATGCATACATACTGAAATATTTTTGTTTTAACTCTTTTTTTTATGGTAGCAACAACTTCTTGCAAATTAAAAATACATTAACGTATTTATGCTTTAACAAGGAGACTTTGACTAGAAAAACAACTTGGGCACTGTTAATATATTGTTTGAAAAAGAAGTTAAAATTTTAGGAATTCGAATTTTAATAAAAAATCAAAAGCTGGGTTTGTTAGATCAACCTTGGCCTGATAGAAAGCGATCTACTGCAGGACAGGTAATGGTTCTGAACCGAAAGTAATTTTAGAATATTTTTGTTTTGTCACAGTTCAAAACTAGCTTAGGACTAGGTTGAGAACGTTAGGGAGTACATAAAGCATATTGCTTAAGCTATGAGTATTTTCATACTGAAAACTGACTTTAACGCTGCACGGTGCGTTGTAATCCTATGGATCTTGCCGGCTTATGTGAGTCATTCACCACCACTTAAAACCTAACCGAACTTATATATAGATACTTGACAGCATTTTCGGATTATAAAATGATGGTTTCTGATATTGAAGCGAGTATTCGGATTTCAAAATTACATTTTCTGATTTTAAAAAGATATTTTCCGATTTTAAAATGGCATTATCTGATTTTAAAATAACATTCCTTAATTTTAAAATGACATTTTCTTATTTTGACATAACATTTTTTGATTTGAAAAAAAAGTTTTTGCTTTAAAATTTTATTTTCTGATGATGATGCTTTCTGATTTTGAAGCGAGCATTCGGATTTCAAAATTACATTTTCTGATTTTAAAAAAACATTTCCTGATCACAAAAAAAAACATTTTGCAATTTTAAAAAGACATTTTCTGATTTTAAAATAAAGTTTTCTGATTTGAAAATTACGTTTTCTATTCTGATTTCAATATTACATTTTCTTATTTTTAAGTAACATTTTCTGATTTAAAAAAACATTTTTTTTACATTAAAATTAGATTTTCAGATTTTAAAATAATAGTTTTTGATTTTAAAATAACATTTTCTATTCTAATTTTGAAATTAAATTTTCTTATTTTTATGTAACATTTTTTGATTAAAAAAAAAAACATTTTTTTACATTAAAATAACATTTTCTGATTTTAAAATGACATTTCCTGATTTTAAAAAACATTTTCTGATTTTGAAAAGGCATTTCCGGATTTTAAAAAACATTTTTTGGCTTAAAAATGATATTTTTTGATTTTAAAATGGCGTTTTCTATTCTAATTTTAAAATTACATTTTTTATTTTTATGTAACATTTTCTGATTTAAAAAAAAAAGCATTTGTGACATTAAAATAGCATTTTTTAATTTTAAAATGACATCTCCTGATTTTAAAAAACATTTTCTGATTTTGAAAAGGCATTTTCTGATTTTAAAAAACATTTTCTGACTTTAAAATTATGGTTTTTAATTTTAAAATGGCGTTTTCTATTCTAATTTTAAAATTACATTTTTTATTTTTATGTAACATTTTCTGATTTAAAAAAAAAAGCATTTGTGATTTTAAAATAGCATTTTTTCATTTTAAAACGACATTTCCTGATTTTAAAAAACATTTTCTGATTTTAAAAAACATTTTCTGGCTTTAAAATGATGGTTTTTTATTTTAAAATGGCGTCTTCTATTCTAATTTTAAAATTACATTTTTTATTTTTAAGTAACATTTTCTGATTTTAAAAAAACATTTTCTGATTTTAAAAAGGCATTTCCTGATTTTAAAATGGCATTTTCTGATTTTAAAATGACATTTTCTATTTCAATTTTAAATTGAAATAGGAAAGTTATGGTAACACTGTGGATTTTACCGGTCTATCCAAGACATTCACTATCACTTTTAGCCTACCTCAGATCTTCACATCTGCCTCAGATTAGAGAAGAGTTCTTATCTCGTTTAGCAAGCTAGTCCACAAAGGCTGTCTTGGGGACCTACATAGGGTGATTTTATTGCCTTTATCTTGTTAACTGAATTAACTCAAATAGTTTAGTTTACATTAGTTTGGAGGTGAATTGTTGGAACCGTCTTCAAAAATTTAAGAAAATAATCAAAAATTAACAAAGTCGTGAACGAAAGTGATTCAAATTCAAAATGGGAATCAAAAATTTTTTAATTTCAAAACAGTAGGCTTAAGATCAAGATAGGATAAACAAATATGAATATTAAAAATTAAGATTCGATCAATCGATATCATAAATAAAATTTTGTCCAAAATAAATTCTGAAAATGTTCTCTGACTATCGCTAGTTTTATTTTAATCATTCGATTGGAAATCTAACTAGACCTTTATATCAGACAGAATTTTTGTGATCCTCCCAATCCTACTTTCACAGTAACAAGATCATTATCGCAAATAATTAAAATTCCAAATTAAAAATTGTAAAAACATATCACTTCAAAAAGGGTAATGTAAGATCAAGAATTGAGTTAACCCATTTTCAACCAGTAGTCGAAAAATCAACCAGTGACTTTCGAATTTTCTGTAGGTTAGCAGGAAATCGATATAACTTAGCAAACCACCAAATATTGTATGTTATTTTACACATTTCTTAACTTGAATTATTTTTGTTTTGGGTCAGTTCGTGTTTGAACCTGTTTTTTTTAACAGTCGCGCAAAATTACTTAAATAAAAATAAATAACAAATTAACGTTCGGAGAGTATATTTCAAAATCTCGAAAATATTATTTCTTCGAATTCCAACTGGTTTTAGAATTATAATTTACAGCAAAAATTTTTTCACGTTTATATCCCAGCGGTTTAGGAGCGGTTGAAAATGGGTTAAAAATACAAAAAATTAAGAATTTGAATTTGATCTTGTATATATTAAATTAAATTTTCTTCCAAAATAAATTCTAAAAATTCCCTCTCGAATATACTTCACTGATTCATCAATGATCACTCGATTTAGAATCTAGATCGCCATGTCTGACATCAATTGCTCATTAATTTTTACTTATTTTCTAATATACACAAAAACGAAAAACAGGTGAAAGATCGCATACTATACTACTAAATAAATATGTAGTAACTGTATGGCAAGTTAGTGATCAACACTCACGTTGTTTGTGATATTTTACTTATTTGTGCAATTGTAACAAGTACAAATTGCAATTTACAGCAACCACAACAGAAACTGAAACAGCAAACCAAACAACAATTGCCACTTGACAGTGACTGACAAAAATATGTAAATCCAAATGCATACAGTATGCTACAAATAAATTTTATTTGCAATAACACAACACTTGAAATAATTTTTTTTTTCTACCTTTTTTTTTATTTATTTTTCTAATGTGTTTTTTTTTTGTTTGTTTTTTTGTTTTTTTTTCAAGATATCAACTATATGATATGCTAACGATGTGAGTGTGCAATAAATTGCAACAAATTAGCGCCACATGCGGCATGGTATGGTATGGCATGGCCTAAGTGTCAGGGTGTTAGATCGTGCGGGCAAAAAAGAGAGAAAGAAACAGTCCCTATATAAATGCGGTCCAGTGTTTATATGCAAGTGTGAATATGTACCGTTAAATAAGCGCAGTGTTGCATATTGCGCGGGTGTAAATTAATTTTACATTTTTTTGTTTTTTTTTCTTTTTTTTTTTTGCATGCTAATAAATTTTAATCTTGTTGTCGTTTTGGCAACTGTATGTGGTTTAGGTACTCGTTTTTCTTTTTTGTGTCAACAAATACTTCAATTTTTTTCTTTTTTTTTTTTATTATTATAATGAACTTTACTGTATTAGTTTAGTGATATGTCGTTTACTTAGTTCCCTAAATAACATTTTAATACAGATTCATGCTAATTGGTTTAATCCAAAAAAAGCGGTGCATTTGTAATAAAAAATACAAATAAATTCCACAAAAAAAGTAGCACATTAATCACAATGAATGTAATTATCAACATTAACGTGATATTTGAATACGAATCAATCAAAGAAAAAATTTGCGCACAATTTTTAAAAGGCGCGCCGCCAATGTCATTTAAGAAATCGTAAATAATAAATAATATTTGTTGAATTATTTTTATTGTAAACTTTTTTTTTTTTTAATAAAATTGTGTAATCATTTAATTTTCACTTATTTTCCATATATAATACAAACGAATTTGTTTTATATGGAGAACGTGTAGTTTCAAATTACGTGCATCCAAAAACATTCAGTATTTTCATTATTCGTTGCACGTTTTATTGTTTAGTGTTTTTTTTTAAATTGTTTTGATTTGTGTTTTCGTTTTTTCTTTCTCTTAGACTGTATTGAATTAATTGAATTTTTATTTTACAACTCACCTTCCTGCACCAGTTTCTTGCATACCGGGCGTGCGTTCACCGATTTAAAACCCACTGAATATGTACAGTTAACATAACTCCAATAGCGTTGCTGATCGGATATATATTCGGGATCGAAGGGATCATCGCAGAAACCACCATTTGAGACATCCGTTGAACAGCGCCAACATCTTAGAACGGCATTAGCTGAAAAAACAATTGAAAAGAGAATTAAAAATATTGATATGAAAAGTTTATGAAAACGTGGTCAGAATGGAAGGTGATAAGAACTTTAAAATATCTAACTAATAATGGGATTACTTAGCTCAAGAATAAATATTTATACTGTCATCATTTCCCCTTAACGCCAAGCTTTTTTACTCCAATGGATTTTCATTCAATGTTTGACTAGAAATCACCTAGGATTTTCATATTATTTGGAATAAGGCCAAAGTAGAAAATACTATCTTGCTACCTTGGCACATTGTCAATTTTAAATTTCTTTCTTGTCCAAAAATCAAATAGAACTATACATAAAATCATGTTCGAACTTTGACTTCTCGAAATCGGAAAAATCGGATAAACTTAATCCATCCCCCTCTGCTCTTCTGGGCTCGCTTGAGACTCAAATTGTCTCTAAATTGTTCTAAACGTGAAAAGTTATCGCTGCAAGATGGACAATTTTAGTAAAAAACTGATGATTAAAAATGGAGGACTGATTATCAACCTCTAGTTCAAGCCTATTTTAATCCTTTTGTCTAGGGTAAGAGATAAACAAAAAATATCTCTCGAAAAAAGTTCTGAGCTCACGGACCTGATCTCTCGTGTAATAAGAGACAGTGCGTACTCTAGTAGGAAGAAATAAACAAGAGGTTAGTTTAATGCTCATCTTTTCAGACTGAGGCAGACCAAAAAACCTGCATGTAACCACCAGCGAATCCACAAAGTTCTTAAAAGGGGGCTTAATTTTTTGGTCTCTTAATTCTTTTTTTTTTTTAGTTCATCACCAACGATCAAAATATAAAAGATTTTCATCGATAAGGGGAGGGAGCGTTTTAAGCCCAAACGCCCTCCCGATCCTCTTTGTAACTATTACGTGAGGAACTATGCATGTATTCTACATACATATTTATTATTCGATCTCCAGAAATCACTGAATATTTTCAAGTTCATCAGGTGCGTTTATAGTTATGCACCATAGTGTGTATTTGTCTCAACAAAAACTTAAAACTGTGGGTTCAACGAACATATCTAAAGATTGAAGGAAGCTCAATAGGTAGATTCTGTAATGAGTAAAAGAAATATTTTTCCGTATTGTGGAGGACTGACCCACAAAAAAAAAGATTAAGCATGTATCAAATTCTAAAGGTAGACGGAATTGGGGAATTCCAGTTCCGACCGTGTTGCATCTCCGACCTTCCGTTATTAATCGAAAGGGTCGAATAACCTACGCTTTTTCATCCTTCCACTATACCTAAGTTCAAAAGTGGACCAGATCAACTGTATTGGAAATGTTAAAAGTTATTTTTATAATGTTAAAATTTACTTAAATAAGTGATAGGAGAAGGATTGAATTGTACAGCCTGTTCCGAATCAGTTCTCTTAAAATCTATTTATATTTTTGCTCAAATTTCAAGCTGGTATATCAAAAATGTCTGAATTAAGGAATTAGATTAGCTTTACAACGGTATGCTGTGCTAGAACATATTTCCTATGAGAAATTACTTTATACATATTTAAGCTGCTCCTAGACGAGACGGCATTGCCTTAAGGGGACATTCTAGTTTTAAAATTGAAAAATGTCGATTTTTTTTGTTTGGATTTCTTATAGTTTCAAGAACACTCTCCTAAAATATTAATATAAAATTCGAAGTAAAACGAAAGTTATACATATAATTGTGCTTTGGTGTACTAAAAAGGAAACCTAACGTCCAAAAGCAAATTTTCTAGAAAAAAGTTTCAAAATCATTATTCAGGGGTTTTCAGAGTCGCTGATTATGTATCTGAAGAAAGATTTTTAAAATCCAAAATGGCGGAAACAATATGGAAGATGAGCTTTTTAAAAGTTAATCGGATTCGCATAAAACTCATTACTCGGGGGTTTCAGGGGACGCTGATTAAGATTCGGACATCGGATTTTTAAAACTTAAAATATCGGATCCAATATGGGCGACTATTTTTTAAGTTCATCAGATTTGATTGAAACTCGTTACTCGGTGGTTTTCAGAATAGCTGATTACAAACCTGACATTAAATTCGTAATCATTGAGCCCGAAAACTCCCGAGTAATGGGTTTCAATTGAATCCAATCAGTTTTTTAAAAGATTTCTTTCGCCATGTTGGATTTGCCATTTATTATTTTCAAAATCTGATGACAGTGTTGTAATCAGCGATTACCCCAGAATAACGGGTTTTAAGGTAATCAAATCAATTTTTAAAAAATCATTTTTAATTTTGAAAAACCAACATTTGATTCGTAATCAGCATACATTTTTCTATCAGAATAGTTAAAAAAGACGTTTTCGAATTATGAAAATCGACGGAACTGGCCCAAGGCGACAGAAGGATCGGAGAACATTTCAAAGAAGCAACTCCAGCAAGAAAAAAGGCCCAATCAGAGCATTTAAAAAAGTTGTCCAAACTTGAAGACCGTCAGCATGCACTAAGGATGGCTGAATAAAAGAAATTTGCATAAAATGACTCAATTTCTAAACGCAAAAATTTATTTAAAAAAAAACTATAAACTCATTTTTCTCAAAATGATGTTGTTTGAACTGGTAGGATTGATATCTCGAGTTCTACTGAACCGATTTTGAAAACCTAAAATGCGTTTGTTTCATCATGGCTGTAAGTGGAACCTAAAAAACCTCTCTTTTTTTCAGACAAAAGACCCTCAAAAAAGGGGAAGGGAAAAGTTTCCCATTTTTGTGGTTCCACTTATTGAGAAATGCCAAGTAAACAAAATCTTTTTCAGTTTATGTTTCTATTTTTATTAGGAAGCTTGAAATCCGTCCTACCACCAAGAATGGGATCGCTATCTTGGATTAAAAGTGGCGAAAAAATTTTTTTTTTTATTCTTCAATAAGATAATTAAATATAACATCTCTAAGTAATTTTTTAATAAAATATCATAGTTTTAAAAAAAAAAAAGTTCCCCAAAAATTCTATTTTGTCTAATTTTAAACAGGAATGTCTCCTTAAGACATGTCAAAAAAATCTCTACAAATTGTATGTTGCAGAGTCACAAGTAGAAGGAAATATGACACAAATTTTTTTTAACTGACAAAATCTGACAGTCGCAATGACATTTGTCTTAAGACAATTTCATCTCGTTTAGAAACAGTTTTAGTATTTATAAACAGAACTCATTCAATTTCACATTTAAGCGTTGCCACATGTGTGCATAACTTTTTCTCGTTTTAAATTTAAATGAGAAATTTGAAAACAAATGGAAATTCTCAATACAGTATAGAGTTCTTCAATTCAGGAGTTTTGAAGGTGCTCAAGACTTAATTGGTTATAGAAAATATTGTTCCAAAATTCGAAATGCTTAACACCAAATAGAAATATTTTGAAAAAAAATAAAATGTTTATTCATGAATTAAAAATATTTCCTATTACGTAATACTACTTATAATTGACATGCTAAAAGCTGAATCACTTACGAAATGGGCGTGTTTTCAAATTAAATCATTGCCATTTACATATTATAATTACATATTTAATGTGTAGAATACATATTTCTAAGATTTATATTACTCATCATCAAAAATGAAACACGAAATAGTAAATAGTAAGTCATATTCTTTATTCATCTATGAAATACTAATGGAATGGTCTCGCACAGTTACGCTAAACTGAAAATTGCTTACTGCGCACAATGTGCATTATAGTTTCTTCCAAATTATCTACAGAAAATGATTTAAGCTCACGTTTAGAATTTAAATTAATGAGTTGAATATGAACTTAAGATTGGTGGCTTAGATAAGTTGTACCTAATAGATTAAAAAAAAAAAAAAAGAACGACAAAAATATTGAAATTAATATTTCTACTAAACAATATTTTTGTAAAGTTGTTTTCTTTTCAGTTTAAATATTTTGTTTTTTTTCTTCACTGTTTCTCTGCAAGTGTGGAAGTTAATTTGACACGAAATGCCTTTCAGCTGAGTTATTTGACAGTGGCTTAGTAAAATGAGCTTATAAAAATGTCAGCATAGAAAAATCTTATTTATGTCAAAATTTTGGCATTAATATTAGTAGCTGCTTAGGAAAATATTTATTGGGTAAATAAATTGAGTAATATTATGAAAATCACTGAAATGATATCTATGTTTTTTTCTAGTGTAGTTTCATTTAGGTTGTGTTTAGTTCTCTACAGAGTAAACGAGTTCAAAATTTTGAAAATTTACTATTCCAAATGTAAATATAAATTTAAAAAAAAAAAAAGACAGCAATCGGATACTTTTTCTTTCAGTTATAGCAAACTGTCAAGTTTTAGTGTATTTTAAATAATTTATGTTTTTTATATTACTAAAATCTCTGGATTATAAATAGATTTATTGCTTTACTCCCCTTTCTCTCACTTTAATAGTTTCCATGGATTTTGACAGCTGTAAAATTTTTATTTAAAAAAGAAAATATCAAATTTCTTATTAAATTAAATTATTTTTTAATTTTTCTATGTAAATTAAATATTTCGAATATGTTATTCCCGCTCTCTACGCATATTCTCAAATGACATTGACACTTTAGATGACATAACCAGCAAACTGTCAACTATGATTATAATCTCATTCGCTGCTCTTTCATTCTTGTTCTCTTTGACATATGTATGCAGGTATGCATTCAAACGACCCGAAATTCATACAAAATACCAGCTAAAGTTACAATTTTAATTTGTGTGTTGTCAATACAACAGCAACAACGATTAAACAAATTGTCCAATAACAACAACGATCGCGATCGTGTTGCTTTGACAATTTAAAAGCCAGTTACAAAAAAAAAAAAAACAAAAAAAAAAAAAAAAAAACAAAAGTTAAATCTATGTTAAATGGATTTAACCAATGTTTATGTAGGTAGTTAGGTAGGTAAATAGATATTCGAACGTATATGTCTACCATCATTTTTGAAACTTGTTTTTTTTTTTTTTTTTTTTTTGAGCTATGTAAATCGCATCAGCATTCAATACGTTTATTCGCATTGAAAGCAATAATCATAACAATTTGTAAATTTGTTGGAAACATTTTTTTTTCTTTCGATTTTTCTTACTCAAAAATTATTATTATTAAAAGTAATTGAACAATTTTCATGTAAGACAGGAGCAGCAACAACAAGTGTTATATAAACAGTAGTTGTAATTGTCTTTGAATTGCCATATCATTAAAAAATGTGCTAATTTTATTAGCGTATCATTTGGTTTAACTAATAATAGAAATTCATTTGTAGAGATAACATGTTTTTTATGTTGAAAGTTAACTCAATGATAAACCCAAGAATATAAAAATTATTTGCTAAAAAAAAACTTGTATAGACAATCGACTATCATTTCTGATATAGTTAATCCTTTCTTGCCTTATTTACATAAATTTTCTTTTATTAAAATCAATTTTAACCGTGATTTTTTAAGTTCCTGATGAATATTATAAAAATAAACTCTGAACTTAGGCAATCAAATCTGCTAATAAGAGACTTTTACCCATAGCGGATAGCTTAATGTATTTAGCTAAGCTTAAATTATTTAAGGGATTATATACATATATATATATATATATATATATATATATATATATATATATATATATAAAAAATAAAATATATATATATATATATATATATATGTTGGCCGAAAAAAAAAACGAAAATTTTTTATTGATTTTTCCCAAAGTACATCCTCTTGAAAAAATATTTTCCAAATTTCATTGAGATCTGAGTACTAGAGCCAAAGTTACAGCTGTCAACAACGCGCTACCTCCGACTACCTGAACATGGTGCTTAAACGCGATTATCTCGAAATGCTGTTTTTCAAAAAGTTTCATTGCAATGAGAAAAGTTTCTCAAGAACCATTTCACTAATCGATCTGATATTTTACTGGCTAGTTTATAACTGTAATCAGGGCTGTCGTTTTGAGATTTTTTTGTGAAGTAAAATTCTTAAAAAATCGAAGTGATTTTCAAAATGTGAAGTGTTTTTTGAAGCGAAAAAAAAAACTTTTGGTGGAGCGCTACTGTGTGGCAGACAAAATTAGGGTCCGACAAAACTTTTTGAATAAGGATACATCATTTGTTTTAAGGAATTTTTCACGTCAAAAACAAAATGGCAGAGTTCTTCGAAACTGTCGCTTTTTTGCATAAAATCATTTAGAAATAAAATCCTCCACTCACCTTCTAAATCGTCGACGACCTCGATTGTCTAGTGGATAGTGTACTAGACTTTCATTCAGAAGGTTGCGGGTTCGATTCCCGTCTTGGTCTGGTGGTTAATTCTCATAAACTTCTTATATTCGCTATCGATATGAAGTGGATGAGAATTATAAGAATGTGTACAAGTACACACCTTGGTTGGTAATGGCAAATCCACCGAGCTGATAAAAAATTGCCACACAGCCGTTCGGAATCGGCGTTAAACTGTAGGTCCTACCATTGCCACTGTGGTCTAGTGGCAGAGTGCCAGACTCTTATCTCTGGAGACCTGAGTTCGATTCTCGGCTTGGGTATGTTTCTTATCTATCTTTCTTTCTCCCTTCCTTGCTTTCTTTCTTGGGGCTTTGGTACAATAGATCTTATAAGTCGCAGTGCCTGACTTTCGAGTCGTCCTCTTTCAAATAATAATAATTCTAAATCGTCTACCTCTTCATTTTCAATCAAATTCTAATAAATTATATGACAGTGCGTCATCAGTGTTGCTACATAATTATTTAAATAAACACAAAAGGTCTCCAAATGTACTAAAGTATGTATGCTAAATGGTATCTTTTTACTTTTTATAGGGGATATAAATTCAAACACACCGAACTGGCTACAGCCGAAGCATATTACAGAGATGAGCATATTTAGTTTTTTTTTTATCGATTTTAGTTTTTCATTGAAACTAGAAAACCGAAGTGTTTTTATAAAAAAGGAAGTGACGAAGTGTCAGGTTTGAAAGTGGAGTGAAAAAGTTCAATTGAAGTGACAGCACTGACTGAAACAAAGTTTTTTTTTTGGCCAAACCAAATTTCCAAACCCTCGACAATCACGAATTTGAAAAAAATCCTCACCATTTTTGTAAAAATGTAAATTTCACAAAGTGACGATGGAAACTAAAACATCGCAACAAACCAGATGAATTCGTTTTTATTTCGAAACGAATTCGTTGTGACGATAAAATGTTTCGAAAACGAATATCATTAACGATTCCTTGACGAGTTCGTTTTCTTGGGGAATTGACTCTTCATTAGCGAATTCGTTTTTGATTTCGTTTATGAATTCATACTGAACTGGAGAATTTCTTCGTAAACGAGCATCATTAGCGAATTGCTCACGTAACTTTTTTTTTTTTTGGTTTTTTAACGAATTTATCTCGAATACCAAAAATTATTTTATTCCCAAGACGTTGCAGTACTTTCTTCACAATTTTTACAGCAGGAAGGGAGAATATTTTCTTTTTCTGTCGAGTTGCTTGCAGTTAAATTAACTTTCGTAAGATCATTCACTTCTCTTCTTATTTTTGTTTTTTTTTCCTGCTCATTTCTTATTTTTTATTAAATAAATTTTTGACGAATAAATTTTTATTTTGAATTCTTGATTCTTTTTTACTTTTTCTATAACGAATTATGAAATAGCGAATACTCGTTCATTTTTCATACTTGTTGATAGTTGAGAAGTTACTAAAACTAACTCGTTTCGAATGCTGTAGCGAAGACTCGTTACCGAGTTCATTTTCGAGTTCGTTTCGAATGCTAAAATTTCTATGGTTTTTTGGGTTAAGTTAATTATTCTCATCAAACAAATTTTTGATGGATAAACTTTTATTTTGAATTCTTGATTCTTTTCTACTTTTTCTATAACGAATTGTAAAATAGCGAATACTCGTTAATCGTTGTGAAGCTACTAAAACGAACTTGTTTCGAATGCTTTGACAAAAACTCGTTACCGGGCTCATTTTCGAATTCGTTTCGAATGCTAAAATTATGGTATTAAATTCGATGGTTTGTTGGGATGTTCTGGTTTTTTTTTTTCATTTCAGATAAACGGTTCTTTATTTATCGTTCAGACCGCGAGGCGTGATGAAGGTGTTTTGGCACAACGGCCGTTTCGTTCCAATATGTTAACATTTTTTGTTGAAAAAATTCATGAAATACCTTCCAACACCAACAAATATGTAGACATACGGTGACTTTTTGATAAAATTGTATCGCCTTGGCAAAAAAAATTAATGAAATACCCGACAAGTGTATATAACCCAGCGATGCCAACTAGCGGGGAATTCCCCGATTTGCGGGGAATTTTAGTTAGTACAGGGAATCGGGGAATGAGCTGTTTTTTACGGGGAATTGGAAGTCGTTCAGCTTTTAGTAATTAAAGTCTGTAGAATATTTTTTGCCAAATTTTATGCAATGTAAAATGTTTAACTTATGAAATATTTCATATTTTGGGTCTTAAAATCTTAATTTTTTCTTAAGCAGGGCCTGCAATTTATTGGTTTGGAGAAATCGATTTTTAAAAAAGTGTGCTATTTGAAAGTATTATATGTCGAAAGTATTTTGTAAAAATTGATGAAGATGAAGTTAATTTTTTCTATGTTTAAAACCGATGTTCCAAATTTTGAACCCGTTTTTCTAAAAGCAAAGTTTTTGCCACTTTTTATTTGAGTCAAGAGAAATTCCATGTCTTCTCCTTTGAGAACTTTGATGTCCAAAAGTGGGCTGAACATATAAGCGTTAAGAATTCCGGAGTCAGAAAGTATGTTTCTATTAATCTACCAGTTCCACAAAAATTTGTTAAGTTTTGGACCGAGAAAGTTCAGGGTCGACTTAAAATAACACTCACTGAGGTCAATTTCGTTTTTGTAAAATGTTTATATGGAAACTGTGTGTAGCGCTGTTATGCGGGGAATTCGATTAAAAATCGGGGAATTGCTCGAGGGTTATCGGGGAGAGAGAAAAAATGAGTTGGCATCCCTGATATAAACCCTTAAGAATTCTTGCGAGATTGTTCTTAAACCTCTCAGGCTGAGAACGCATCACAGGACAGCGTCTTCATCAGCCATTCCTGTTTCTCCCACTTGATTTATTTCTTTAAAAAATCGATTTTTTTATAAAGTTAGCCAACTTATTTTCAAAACCATTAAAATTCACTATTTTTCATATGTAGCGTGTCATGTATGTATATAAAGTTCACGCTGGCTTCTGGCCATTTACATACCTAGTTAGTCAGAGCTTATAAGTTAATCACTTCTGTCATACAAATTAGTCATTTATCATCATACAAATTGTTCGTTTAATTTTTTGCATTTGTTTGCATAATTTTCTATTTTAATCATATCAAACGTAAATTTTTTAATGCTGCTGCTGTATGACCATATAATTAATTAATATATTTTTCCATTCATCAGCAACAACAAAAACAGCAACAATAAAAAATCATTTGTAATTAGTGTAATTATTTCAGATTTTATTTCATTTTATATTACTTGAATATTTTGTCATGCTTCAATTCAGTTGACATTTTTTTTTAGTTTTTTTTTTGGAATATTACATATTTATTCTTTTTATTATGATTTTTTAACAACGCAAAATGTAGATGAGTGTCTATTTTGTTGTTGTTCTTTTTGTGTTTGTTTGCCACTCTTATAGAATTCCAGATAATTTGCATGAGAATTTTCAGTACTGTTATGTCTAGCTGAGCAAGTGATGACATTATTTTTAATCATGTATGCAGCTAGTTAAAAATTTATTCGCTTTGTTAGAAATTTTAAGATTTCTTTAATGCCTGTATACATTATATGCTGGCGAACACATGCATAAAATGAACCATTTGTCGCTTGTATAGGGTAACCAGATTTTTGAACTTAAAAGTCAGTACATTTAACTAAAAAATTAGTTCATTGAATTTTAGAAATTAGAAGGTGAGAAAATTAAATTTAAAAATCAGTGCATTTAACTTGCAAATGAAACTATAAAAATCAGTACATTGAAATTAAAAATCAGTACATTTAAGAGATTAATTTTGTACATCGAACTGAAAAATCAATACATGGAACTTGATAAAAAGAACCCAGTACCTTCGAAATCATTCTATTGGACTTCAAAACTTATACATCGAACAGAAAAATCAGTAATAATTTAAAAATTTGTTAACCGAACTTAAAAATCAATTAAACTTAAAGATCAGTACATTGAATTTAAAAATAAGTATATTAAACATAAAGATCAGTATACTAAACTTTGATCTGATCCAAAAAGTAAGCGCTTCCAATATTTAAAATTTTATTTAAAAAAAATTTTACCACTTGTTTCTATACTCAAATGCAATAAAAATATGAACACTTTCTTCTGTTTTCTATTAACAAACGGCAAATATTTTGCATTATTTGTAATGTTTACTTAATTTTGACTGTTGCAAAATTATGGATCCATCACATTAAGTTTAGTTTTTCAAGTGTTCGGACGACTTGTCTAAAGTTTTTTGTTTACTTTTAACAAAATTTTCAACAATGCCAAGTGGTAAAAAGTTAACTGAATTTGAGAAATTGCATTGCAAGGGGAAGGAGTGGGCGTTAGAGGAATCGCTCGAAAAATTGACCGGAGGCACCATGTGGTTTCCAATTTTTTGCGTAATCCAACCCAGTATTGTTTCACAAAAGGCAAAGGAAAGAAGAATTTGTAGAGCAGCAAGTATTTTCACCAAAAGTTGCAAATAGCTTTCCGCTTTATGTTTCACAAAAGAGAGTTGGCAAACCGTGTAGAGGGCACTAAAACGCAATCCAAATATCCAGCAAGTGAAAATGAAGAAAATTCTACAATTGGTGAAACGCCATATTGATTTCAGAATGAAATTTGCAGAAGAGAACATGAGAATTGATTGGACCTCGGTGAGTAATTTTGCTGATGTGAGTTTTTTAATATTTTTAAATGCTAATGGTTATTTTTTCCGACGAGAAAAAGTTTAACCTTGATGGCCCAGATGGGTTTAATGGATACTGGGATACTGGCATGATCTCAGGAAGGAGCCGCAATATTTTTCACGATGCAATTTCGGTGGATGGAGTTTTGGTGGTATGGGAAGCAATTTCATCGCGTAAACAGGTTGAAATTCAGTTTAGATCTACTCGTATGAACAGTATGGATTACGTAATTATCCTTCGTACCTCTTTGGTGCATTTTTTAGGCAAAAATTCTGATAAAAATTGGATTTTCTAGCAGGACAACGCCGCTATTCATACGAGCAGACAAGCAAAAGAATGGTTTACATCGAATCAAATAAATATTTTAGTGTGGCCGGCTTGTTCTCCAGACTTAAACCCTATGGAAAACGTTTGGGATATCTTAGTTAAAAGGATTTATTCTGATAATCGTCAGTATAACACGATAGAAGAGCTAAAACTTGCAGTTATTCAGGAATGGAATAACTTGGATCAAAATTTGTTAAATACATTAGTTTTACGTTTGAAGAAAATGCAATTGCTCCAATTTGTATTCCAATTGAATATAGAAACACGTGGCAAAATATATTTTTAAAATAAAATTAAATAGAATATTAAAATTAATCCATAATTTTGTTGCAAAGTGTATAGTTAACTGAGAGATCAGTAAATTAAAATTTCAAAACAGTACTTTGAATGTAAAAATCAGAACATTCAAAAATAAAACGTTGAACTGAAACAGTACGTAAGTAAGTAAACTGAAAAATCAGTACAAATAACGAAATTGACATGAACTTAAGTCATGACTTTGAAAATTAACCTCTAGATTTAATTTTCATAGTCTCCTAAAAAACTATCATGAACTGATCGAATGGGGACCGTTCAGAAAAAATGACACCTAGAATCATTTTTTCACAAACACACACACACTCTCACGTACTAGACTTTCAAATAACGAACTGTTATGCAGACTAGCTACAATGGGAAAAAACAACAACATAAGTGGTAGTTTCTTTCAATATCTCTATTCAGTGAAGATATTTGGAATCAAATCTGTAATTCTGGGTTATGATTTCAAATATTAGTAGCTTATATAGGATATTGAAAGATTAAGAACTATCACTAAGATCACTGATGAGGAATTGTGGCGGATTCTGAAACGTCCGTCTGATTTGCTCGTCTCTGTATACATTGTTGTTGTGATGACTACATTTGTTCATTAACCTGTTTATATATACCTTCAAATAACGAAATTGACATGAACTTAAGTCATGACTTTGAAAATTAACCTCTAGATTTAATTTTCATAGTCTCCTAAAAAACTATCACAAACCAGTATATTTTTTAGAATCATATACTTATTTAGTATAACATTATAAAAACAGTAGATTTGGAAAATGACAAAAAAACGACAAAATTCAGTACCTACGAAATCAGTACAGCACCAAAAAATCAGTTAATTTTCGTAATGATATCAGAATTTCAGCCTAAGAATAAAGTTTTTAAAATCGGAAATGTTTGTACCTCTGGATTAATTCTGGATATGCTACTGTACTGTATGTGTCAACTATTTTAATGCACCGAGGTTTAAAACGTATTTTTATTTTTGCATTAATTTTTTTTTTTGTATTTGTAAATTGACATTATCTAATTTAAGCCATTATCTGCAACACACTATGCATTCCAAACAAAAAAAAGACAAAAACCCCCTGAAAAGTATTTAAACTTAATACTTATTTTATATTATTTTTATTATTATGCACTAATATGTATTATTCTGTATTCTGTTTGTTGTCTGTTGGCTATTGGCTGATGGCTGGCTTCCCTTGGCTAATTGCATACATACTATCATTTTATTTAGGCCAAATTTGTTACTTCCATTCGACATGTTGAATATTGTAGTTGAATGAACCGAACCTACTATTAGGTATACATACATACATACGTGTAAATGTTTTCGATTGCACTGCAGCAACTAAATATTTCACATTTTATTTAAAATTATTTAATAGCGTTAGATAGTGCTTTCAATATTTACTATTTCAATAAATTACTATATAGTAGCAGTAAGATAGTAGGTATTATATACAAATATGTACGGGTATTATGTGTTTGCCAGTATGTGAAATAAAAGGTTTTGATGTAAATGTATTAGAAATTTAATTGCTAATTGAAAAATTGCATGTATGTGTGAAAAATGGCATTTGTTGTTGTGTGGCATGGTGGGCGTAGTGAGTGTGAATATTGAAAGTGTATTGAATTTAAATGAGAAAGTCTAATGAACTTATGTAAAAGTTCGTCAAATGCTTTAAAAAAATTTTAATTAAATAATATAAACTCAAGCTCTGTAGATTAGAGAAAAAGGATGGTCTGTGCATGTTGAGGCGCGGCTGCTTTCAACCAAATAAGGGTGGTTGACTGTCAGTATTTTTAGTTATTAAATTTTGGCATAAGTTTAAAATTTGATTTCCAGTTTTCTTCAGTCTGAAATCATAAAAAATCAAAGTTACTGAAATCGTACTTAACCCTCTAGTTCCCAAATTTTTGATTGATAAAAAAATCGGAATTGATTAATATAAAAATCATAAACTGATTTAAAAACACAAAAAAAAGCTAATGGGCGTGGTTTTATGAATTCATTAAATATTTTATATAAAAAATTCAAATTCCTAGCTATCCATAGCTAGTTTTTCTATCTGGATAGTATGACGGGAAGTGTTTTTTTTTCACTTTTATCTCAAATACAATCAAAATAATTAATTTTCCTATTTTTCACAAATTTTTGACTTTGACTGTCGCTAACTTCTGTAATACACATCATAATTCATAACTGATGCATTTTTTTTAAAAGCTTGGGACATTCCCTAAACGATATGGTAAAATGTAGCAACAGAAAACTGTTATGGTGGCAATTCCATCCCTTTTGGGGAAGGCCGTCTAGAGGCGGGCTTGAGAACTAGAGGGTTAATTCGTTATGACATTATATATAATATTTTTTATTCCGTAACAATAAAATTGCGAAATTTATATAGAAGGATGGAACAATTTTGAAATGAAGTAGAAAGAATGATTTCGTTACGAAGTATGATATTCTATTTTACTCTTCTCTCTCTTCGCGATATTCGAGGAATTCGAAAAGAGATTGAAATTATTCCTAAATTTAAGTTATGTTTTTTTAGACCGTTTTCGGATCCGAAACGATTTTTTTTTCCCCGATTTTTTACTTTCATCGGACACTTTCGTCTTCTCTAGCAAACACTTCAGCAAGATACGAGATGCTATTTTTAATAGAAAGCCCGATACCCGTTTGCAAAATCTATTTAAGTAATACTGTTAATATGCGATTTATGAAGAGCTTAATAGAGTAGTACCGTCTAAAAATTTGGAAAATTCACATTTGAGGAATGCGAAGTGTATTCACTGCCTGAAAAATCCGTAATATTTTAGGTTGCACAGCCAGGTAGTTTTCGAAGGTACTTTAAACGCATTTTTCTCGACTTGAAGTTTTGGCAATTGGTGGGCTCGATTAAAAATAAATTATTCGGGCGATCGAACTGAAATTTCACCTAGATATTCAAGTCATGAATATCTAAGTATAGTGGACCTCTCTCAATTTTTTATTCTAAATTTTTCATATTTTAGAAGCCCAAAAACTGTCATTAAATTCAGTAAAAAGTCGAAGGTCATTGATTGTGAATCAATGACATTTGTGTGTGACATTTCACCAATTTTTAGAAATGACTTTGGTTAAGCTTCATTGCACAACGACACTTATACAGATTAAAAATGTTTTCTATTTTTTAATTCAGATAATTCTATGACCAGCAATCGTGCCTGCAATTCAAGGATTTTTTCACGAAAACCCCAAATTCAACGTCATGGACACCAAATTCAAAAATCAAATAAATAAATTAGATATAGCTAATTACGTTTTACAAAAAAAAAAAAAATCAGAAAAAATCGATTTTTTTAGATTTCTAGATGGTACTACCCCCTTAATACATTATTCTACTTCTAGCAACCACTTCAATGGGGAACAAAGTTTCTTTTAGTTGGATCGAAATATGTAGATCAATTTCAAACCTGTTAAAGCTTTTTACTGAAAATTGTGGTAGAGAACCCGATGTCATCATTTCACAATCAAATCAACTGAAATCAGGCAAAAATTCAGTTAAAAATAGTTCAATTAGTATTTTAAGGTCTAAATAAAATTTAGAGAATCTTAGGTGTGATAAAGTAGTGTTAAAACTACTATTGGATTAAAGAAAGACGTTTTGAAGATGGCCTTTCCTCTTTCCGATAAATGTCGCAATCATTACGATCAACTTTAAAATTAACTTAGACTAAAAAACTTTTGGAAAATTGAAAAAAGTAGGGGAGTGGGGATCCCCTCTCTTCTGCAATTTCTGGTTTCCGCAGTTATGAAATATACCAATTTACTAAGTTTAGGAACTCACGAGGTCCAGACTGTAGGAGCATTGAAAAAATTAAAATACGTTCAGAAAAAAATTAACCCTAGACATTGTTCAAAAACAATTAGGCACAACGAGTTTCAAGTAGTCTATTCACTCATTTCACTCATGTTCTTATCATGTTAAAAGTAGTATAGAAGAAAATCCAATGAGCCTATCATCAATGAAATAGAAGTTCTGGGGTCTCAGAACTTAAAACTTTTAAAAACCTTTTTACCAGGACCGTAGCGTAATTTGCAAAAAGCTGGCCAAAACTTGGAAAAATGTGTATGAAACTCGACGTTTTTGATTACGGTTCTGACGTACAAAATTAAAAATCGGGAAGACAAAATGGTGGCCTTGGGGTTACTAACTTTTACAATATTAAGTCGATTTACATGAAACTTAATATTCGCGAATTCGGTATCATATAGTATGATTCTGTTGTAAAAATTACAAAATTCGGAATGGCGAATTCAAAATGGCGTCCATGAAACTGCCAAATTTTATAATACTAATTCGATTTCTATAGAATTTACTATATACGCTATTTTAATATCGCTCACTATTATTCTGAGCTTTAAATAGCAAAATTATAAATCCAAAATGGCGGCCATGAAGTAGCCAACTTTTACAATATTGAATTGTTTACCATGAAACTTAACATATTTACGATTTTAATATCATATATACATACGATTGTGAGGTCAAAACGATAAAATTCAAAATGGCAGATCCAAAATGCCCACTTTTTGAAAAAAAAAAACAAGTAGAAAAATACGAACAATGCAGCAAACTTTGCTTTACTAATATGACTATTTAACTGTCCGTATTGTTCACTGGGCAAAGCATTTACTTTAATGTACGCTCCTGAGGCAAGGAACTTTCACTGTGAACTGTAAAGAACTTTCACTGTGAACTGTACAGTCCTCACTAGAACTGAAATCTGTTTGCTAGGAAAACCACCACAGATGGCAAATTCTAATCCAAATAAACACCTGTTGTTTGTGGTATCATCGGGCAGACTTTTTCACCTGTATTTGAAAAATATAATTATGCAAAGTTTTTATAAAACTAAAATTCAACTTTGAACGAACAATTAGATTTTCCATATAATTTTTGTATTCAGCGCGTTAGCAGTTTAAGTTCACAAGTCGCAAGTAACTTAGTACATAAAAAGTTTCTTTATAAATATTTGTATGTATATAAAAACTAATGCTGCCATCATTAATATAATATGCTTCTAACCTCAATAAACTGTCAATATTCTCAAATGTCATGCAACATTTATTTGTTCCTCCCGAAAAATTGATTGCATTTGTTCTACAAACAGACATAGTAAAATAAAAGTGTAAACATTAATTTTTTATTTTTTTTTTTTTGGTATGCGTTTGCGTTTTTTGTTTTATTTCTTATAAATTTCTACACATCAATAGCAGCAGCACTAAGAGTACATAATAGCAACAACAAAAACAACATTGTGAATTATACATAACTTATGTATGTTGCATGTTGCTGTTATATTTTTAGTGCAAAATAAAAATAAAAAAATATATAATATGCTATGTATGTAGTAACTAAGTATGTATGCGTGTATGTATATGTGTGTCCATGATGAAGAAAAATGGATAGTGTGTAACTGTGTGTTTATGTGTGTGAACGCCTTTTATGCGACACTCCTATTACGTTGTTGTAAGTAACAACAACAACAAAAAAACTGGGGACCTATAATATATTGCAGCACATACATACATACATACATACATGTATACACTTATCTATCTAGAAAAAGATGAAAAAAAAAGAAAGAAAAACTAAAATAAACTGTCTCAAATAATATGGCGCAGTAATGTTGCCCTCATTTAGTTAATTTTCTATCATGATTTTTTTATATTTTATTTTCCCTTTATATAAAATGTATGTAAAGAAAATGTTTTTCCAACAATATGTATGAAAAATTATTTTTCACTACTATTTATTTGCTTAAACTATTTACATAAGTACATAAATTACTCATAGAAAATTTATACTTTATAGTGATTTTATTTTATGTTTCTGTTTTGTTGGCAAATGCAAATGTTTGTTGATATTTTTGAAAAAAAAAATAAATTTTTCATGAGTTTTGTAAATATTTTATGGCACTTAGTTCACATTTATTATTAATTTTCTCTATTATTATTAATATTCATCTCCATTCCAAAATTCGTCGTAACACAAACGAATTCGTAGCCTATGTACATTCAGAAAACCAACAACTAAAAAATCGTATACTGTAATCCATAGCTGCTGATTAACTTAAACAATCAAAGCTACTAGTTAGAGGCTGAAATCCAACAAGTAGCTAGGTTAGTTTGACACACTTAAGCCAGAACGGCTTATTGTAATATCTCATGGTTTGACCCACAGTTCGATCCTGAACGACAAAAAAGAATCTAAGTAAAAATAAAACAAGAATAATTACACGAAACCGTTTTAGTGCAAAGGAGAGCATCAGGTTGGAAAATGCTTACGCCATTAATCTTAACCTTGATTAGCCTTTGAATAAAAGCTCTTAGATATTTTTCACATTAGAACAATAGACCTTCCATAGCACTCAATCCATCAGACCACTGTTTTTTGGTCAAATAGAGGAAAAGAAAAATTTTAAGAAACAGAATTTTAAAGCATTTTCATAAAAGATTTAAGAAGAGCAAATTGAAGGATGAATTTTGCGACACTTCCCCCAAATATCTTAGTTTTCTCATAATATCTTACTTTTTAAATGGAAGAAGTTTTGGTAGAGAAAAGCCTTATGAGCTTATGTATCCTAACTAATTCCAGATTGTGGTATTAGAGATCTATACTAGTGACACTGCCTCCCTACAAATACAGGCAATCCAAAGGGTATAGCCGGGTTTCCATATCAGAAATGCCCCCAAACCGAATCAAGTTTCGCATAGACCCTTTTGTAGCACTTGATTTAATCTGCAATTTTTAATGAGTAATAGCGGATTTTGTAAATTTCGTTTTTGGCGTTTTTCAATTTAACTAATCATTCGAAAAATCTGAAAAAATTCACAGTGATTTTTTGGTTTTGGAGACACATTTGGAGTTTTTTCGCGAATTTTCTAACGTGAAATTCGCAATGAATAAATCGTACTAAAAATAGGTTTACTACTCTGATTTTTCTTATGTAAATAAGTCTCTTCCAAAATACTCATACTCCAATTTTTTCAGATTTTTGCAAGGTGTGGACGGGGGTCAAAAAAATTAAAAACAGAAATTGGCATTTCATATGAAATACCATAAGGCCATGAAAAAAATCAATTAAAACTATTAACTATCAACTATCTGCTATTTTCGCAGAAGTTTTTTGAAGATTCTTTTTTGCAAAAATTTTTTTTATAAAAATTCAAAAATTTTTTTTTACCACCCTAGTTGAGCTATAGTATATCACATTCATTACTACGCAATGGAACAAATTTTCAACTTTTACCTCATGTGAGAGATTTGCCAACGGTTTTATAGTAATTTAGAGTCACTAATTACGACTGCGTACTCATTTTTTCTTTTTCACTTCTAGTTCACCCACAATATGGACCTGAACTCGGAAAAGTGGGGTCTTCAAGGCCTATTAAGAAATTTCTTTATTTCAATAGATACGAATTTGTTGTCTGAAGAAAAGTTGTTAAGCACAAATAGATAAAAAATTTTTTTTGTATCCACTTTTCCTCCATCTCTAACCTGTTCTCTTGAAAATGGGGTTTTAAGCCCCCTTTTTCAATAAATAAACGATAAAACGAAAACCGTTTGGGAAACTATTATACTGTCTTTGCAGAAAATGTTCCCTGTTAAAAATTATAGGGTGTCCCGGAACATTGAAATAACATACCAAGTACACTTTTTCCAGAATAATGTAGAAACATAATTTTAATCATTCCTAAATCAAGTGCTTCAAAAGGGTCTATGCGAAACTTGATTCGGTTTGGGGGCATTTCTGACATGGAAGCCCGGCTATGCCCTTTAAGCCATGGAGACCATTATTTTTCAATGAAATTGTTACACAACGGGATGACTACAGAGGAAACTGATTTAGAATCAGAAAATATCTTCTCAAATTGGCGATAGTACTCAGTTTATTGCATTTTGCCCAAAATAAAGAAAAAAATAAAAAGAAGAGAATGTACAGAGAAGGGAAAATATTTAAGAAAAGAATTTTGTTTAAAAAAAAAAATTTGAATAAAAACGAAATTTCCGGATTTCTGAAAATATCGAAATTTTGATGGCATGAATTTTACCATTTCCTATATTGAAAAATTCTTTTTGCATTTTGTTTATTATAGATAAATTAGGTTAGGTTAGAGTGGTTGTCCTATGATAATAGGACTTACTTGGGCTTGTTTATGATGTTTAGTCAAAAATTCGGTGCTTTCAAATGCCATGTGTGAAGTGAGAAAATTATTGGGGATGAGGATTGATAAGGAATTTTGACAAAAATAATATCGTTCAATAAACTATTAAAAGTCACTAACAAATTATTATCTTTTTTTTAGTTTTGTCAGTGCAAATTTCAAGTATCAGTAACACTATTCATGGGAAGATAAACGATTTAGTGCCGCCTTGAATTGAGAATATTCCATTTTATGGACTGAACTCAAGCATAATTTCCTATACCCAGGTAAGTATCTCCCTATATTCCTCGGAATGCTATTACTTTTCAATTTTTTAACATTTATAATTGAATATTGATTCCCAACAAATCTTGTACTTTTTAAGTGACTGTGTATTAAAGTATCTATAATTTAGCTATAACTTTTGATTTATTAGAAAAATTAGAAGTAAATGTTGAATTAGATATAGAAAATTATTTTAATAAAAAATATGTTCATTAGGCCCAAGGCTATATTTAAGGGGGAGATTTTAGGGGTTCTGACACCCCCCTTCCCGCCCCCTCCTGAAATGTGGAACCTTTCTTCTAATTTTTTATATTAATTTCTAGTGGATGGGAAAAAAGTAAAAGTACAAAATAAAATCTATTGGACGATTTTTGAATATTTTTTACTTCCATCGGTTTCTTTCTAAAAAGTCAAGTAAATTTGAAATCTTAGTTACACTAAGCGACCAAAACTGATTTGTTTTCTTTGGCATGAGGTTTGATTTCGAATTCAAAAAGAGAAGGTAATGCTGAAACATTTTGAAAAGTTTAAAAATTAATGAAAAATAGAAAAAACAGTCGGATCCTTGTAAAATTAGACTTTTGTGAAAAGTAATACAAAGCAATATTTTATTATGCTAAACTCGTCCACTATATTTGATTCGGAATTTTAAATTTTTAAAATCTGACTGCAGATTTGTAACCAGCGCCCCTTAAAACACTGCGGACCACTTCACTTTTCAGAATGTCTGACTGTGGATGTGAGTAAGATAAAATCCGTTATTTGTAAATTTTTTCCTGCACCCGTAGACATAAACACATCCTCTGCTTTAAGAGCGCATGAAAACAATATGACTTAAGGCTTATTTGAAAGCTCAAGATTCAGCCTTTAATTCCTAATTTCCGAAGTTTCTAGCACGTCACGGTTCAGCTCTACAATTTCTCAAAAATTGCCAAAAATGGTATTTTTAGGATTTTTCAGCATGAAAAATTCATTCGCAAACACTAGGAACCATATTATTCACCAAACCCATGCAGTGTAGTATTATTGGATCAGCTCCAAAGTTTTTGAAGACAATCTTAAAATGTAATTAATTCTTTAACCCATTATTGCTCAGAGCACACCGACTCGGAAGATCCCTTTTAATGCTGTGACTGCAGGAATCTAGGGAATATATGCCAATTTCATCCTGGTTCCCCATAATTGATAATGGTCCGAATTCCCACTGATAATCATTTGAAAGAATGAGCCTCTGAATATTTTTAGCATTATTGGTAATTTTTTTAACTTTGGGTAATGCAAAGTCAATGAGTTATCGAAATTATGGCCTTGACGTTAAAAAAATGCATTGAAATTCACACTGAATAATATGTATTTAAATTGATTATTCTGTGATTTTTTTGTAATTATCGGCCATTTTTTTTTTAGGTTAAGATTACAAAAAAACTCGAAAAGAACAATTCCTACTTAATAAGAAATATTTCCTACATAGAAAAATATGAAAAACCGAGATCTGGTAATTGTCCTGGATTGTTGGGTTAATATTTAAATTACTTTATAACCTACACTTTAAGGTAATATAGCAAAGATTTATTTTTCAAACGTTTCTATAAAGCAAATACAACGGAACAGCAAACAGTTCACTGAACTAAAACCTACGAGTACTTATGATGCGGAAAAAAAAGTTAGGTAGGCACAATATAAACTTTATAATTAGCGGCATTTATGCACGTACATACACAACACGCGCTCAACTTCTAAATTAAATACAAAATTGCCTGATGTTGCAATACAGCGCAACCCTTTAATCCCTTGACTAAAAAGTAAAGCCAACACACAAAAAGAAAAAGGGTAGAAAAAATTTCCAGGACAAAAAGCGTTAGACACCTACCTGTATTAAAGCTCAATGCTAGCATAAGAACAGCACCAGCAAGTATATATCCAAAGGATGCCATTATTGATTGTATTATAAATGCGTTTAAAAAATATAGAGCAGTATTTTAGTATCTCACAATTTTAATAAATTATAAATTCACTTTATTATTTTTAGTAAAATGATGTCAAAATATTTTGAAAAATATTTTGTAGTAAGCTTTCTAAAATATTGCTGCACTTTCTTCTACTATATAATGAAAATTCCAAAAATACTTGACAATTTTTATTTTCTTGTTTTCTTTCTTCAAACACTTAAAACACACAAATTCCACAAATGCGCGCCAAACTTTTTATTATTAATATTTTTTTTTTTTTTTTTTTGTAAATGCGACGGTTATATATTTTGATTTTAGTTTTTTGTTTTCGCTTTTATTATTTTCTTTATCCCCAAAAAATTTTACGGTATTTTACTCGTTGACATCTGAATGTGAACTAAACTGAACTGTATTGAATTGAGCTGAACAAAGTTGGTTGCCGTAGCCGATCGTTCGTTGGTGTTGCGCCAAGCCGCGCAACGCAGTGTTGAACAGTCACAATTGAACAAAATTTGCTTTCAATTCAAAAGTTTTTGTTCGTTTGTTTGTTTGTTTGTTTTTCTGCCTGTGTATGCGTCTGACTGCGTGGAATATGTACACACAAAAAGTTACTGAATACGCTACTGCCATTAGTACTACGTGCATACAATAGTACTATAGAAGAAATAGTATGAAGTAGTAGTAGTAGTATCATATACTACAAACAATCACTATCGCACTTATCCAAGCACATCGTAAAAATCATAAAAATGGTAAAAATATACATTGTTGTTGATGTTGTCGTTGTTGGTATTATTGCTGCTGCTGTTGCAGCTTATGTTGTTGTTTGTCGTTTGCTTGTTGTCGTCAAAAACGACAGACATCGTTAGTTGTTTTCTTCTTTTCTGCAAATGTTTCATCGAATGGATTTTTGAATGGCCAAATTCAATGTATGTTCGTTTTTGTGTTGTCATAAAAATCTCTGTGTGTAATGGAGGGGAGATCGGGGACTCAGTGACGATGTGAATGCGTAGAATACGTGTGGATTTGATTGCATTGCATTTTTTTTCGGTTTTTTTTTTTTTTTGTATTTTTGTATGCGCAGAACGCAGTTCGTATTGTCATAAAAACATCACAAATGTAGCAAAAATAAATGTTATTCAGTGATATTTGCTTTCCTTTTCTTTATTTTATTCATTTTTCTTCTTTTTTTTTTAATATTTGACATATTTACTGATTTTTGATTTAGATTAAAATGATTTGCGGTTTTTTTTTCTCATATTCGAATATTTAGAAGTTTGACTAAATTGAATAACAAAGCTGTAACAGTATAGAAAATTTAGCAAAATTGTTGAAAAAAATTGATAATAGCCCCATTTTTTTAACCGTTGTCCGAGTGACAAAAAAAAAACACATTTTTTCACCCAAGTGTAGATGTAAAAAGGTTTTTAACCTACCACACCCAATATGAAGTTAATAAAAAGTTATGAATTCTCATAAAGTTTCAGCTTTCTTATAGCATGCTTATAAACAATAAAAAATTTGGTTTAAAAACGAAAAAGGTACCCGGGTAACTCGTCACCCAGAGAAAGGTTGTTAAAATGAAACTTCTTTGCTCACAGTGAGACTAAATTTTCAAGGTCACGTCACGGAAGTACGTCAAAACGAAACGGAATCTTCAAAATCCATTCCATCGAACAACAACTATGGACACAAATCATTATATGTAAAAAAGAAAATATAATGTGTGCAAAAGAGATAAATATGTGTATACAAAAGTGTAGTTGACAAAAGAATTTAAAAATTCTTTGTCTCAAATAAAGTCGCAAAAAGAAATTTACCATTTCTCTGTTTACGTCGTTAGATACTCGATTTACGTCGTGAAAATTGACGTATAATGAGATTGATTGAGTATAATGAGAGACAAAAGCTATTATTCCTCTTTCATATTCGGAGTTCCAAAACTACCAAGAAAGTTTCACTTCTACCGAGTGCACCAAGTTGCATATGTAAGTTTTTTTTTTAATAAAAAAAAAAAACAACACTTGCACTAAAACCAACCAAGCAACATTCATTTTGTCACAGGATTAAAAGTGAAAAAAAAACTCGACTAGAATGTGAGAATAAATTCTAAACGTCCATTCGAGACCATGGCTTTCATTCTAAAGAGTTAGTCGGCAAATTCACTAATATTCTTGGTTTATTTTTAGACTTTTAAAGTTGTATATCACCAGCCATCTTTTTTCTAACTCCTCTGCATTTCTTAGGGAAGCAGATTGTGGCCAACTCGGCGCTCAAGCGAAATTCAGTTTCAGATTCTAGATTGAACCTTTTGTGGAACATTCTAAAGTTCTGTTTGAATCATTCAATAATAATTCTCAAAAGTGGCTTTATCTCTTTGATTTCTAAGAACCAGAAAATAAGTAAAAATTGGTGCCAGTAGATGGATGCGGCGCTAACTTTATAAAAACTACTGAGGCTTTCCACTGGCAATTTGCAAGTATTACGGGAAACACCGTTTATCAGTTATAATGCCAACTAAATATTTAACCCATTAAGGATGAGCGGGAACCAAAGTAGATAGATCAAAAAAGTAACTTGAGAAAAAAAAAATGTTTTTGAATCCTGCTCAGAACGGCTCAGCGCCAAAGTGCCATGTGGCACCGCTATGCGGTACTGGATTAAACAACCTGCAAACATAAAGGTAAAACGGTATTCTTGAACTCAACTAAGTATGACCAGTATATAATCTTAAACACTCTTAGAAGATAATATCTTTGAGAAAAATCCGAATAATTTGTAACATTTGTTTGGTCACTGTCTTATAGTCTTGAACGCTACTAGGCTAAGTGCACCCTCAATTAAATTTAGTGAGAGCTATAAAAATTAAGAGAAAAAACAGCCGATTTCTTACTTTCTATGCTCCTGTCCAGTCTTGTCTAACTGTAGGAAAAACATCTAATCTATCCTATCTATCTATTGTATCTTTTCAGTAGATTAGTTGCTTGTCTCAGCTAAGCTCCAGAACTATGCGCTTTCTTGCATTCTCCCTATCTGAGATTTTCTCTGATTACATTCTCGCCGTTACCTTAGAAGTACCAAACCCTTTTTTAGATTACTTACCTTCTTAAAACTTCGTTTTTCCTTGCCTTAAAATGCCCTAAATTTATCAGGTATTTTTAAAACATGAAAGGTTTTTAATGGCAGCCTAGCTATCCAAGATAATGCAGAAATCAGTGCAGGTTTAATTGAATTTATTAGGCAACGTTGTAGATTTATACAGGTGAATCGTGGTATTCGATAATTTCGAACCTCGTTTCAAAGTTGTTCACCTAGTCAGGTGTAAAGTAGAGAAGCATTTTTTTAAGATTTTGTCTTGACCATGATCTTCTTGGAACAAATATTGCTCTCAGTCTAACATTCAAGAGAGTCTGAAGCTAAAAATTGAAAAAAACTTGATTTTAATGATAATAACTAATAGCTTCCCTTTAGTTTTCCTTGATTGCATTCTCTTATATACCTCAGAATCGTTATAATACCAGAAATGAAGACCCAATGGCTTTTTTAGTTAACTCTTCTGGTATCTCAGTTCTCTTCTCTCTTACTATTCTCACACATTAGATTGCTTTGCCAAGCTGCCCAGTGCAGAAGCCCACAGTACAGAAGCCGCCAGTACTACCCTTACTCTAAATATCACAATGAGGGACTGGATAAGTGCGAGATGGATGAAGGAGCGAAAACACTGAAATCTCTGGAGTAGGGAAACCACTAGGTTAGTTAGGTTGGAAACCACTAGTGTTTGAAGAATATCAGGCCTGAATTCATTGCTCAGAAAAATCTAGATTTCTTTCACTGTGCGTTATATATTTTATAGTGTGATTTTATACTTTACATTAAGTATAAGTATGTACTCGTATATTATCCATTGTTCCTTGATACCACTACTAATCCTTTTACGCACATACTCTGCTTCTCTCCCAACCTTCATAAGTATGAGACAACCAAAGGTTCATTGGTCTTAAAAGTAAATAAACTAAAGTATTCATAGTGTATGTAGAACTTAATAATGAATTGTGTATTTAGCTTAAACTTAAACTATAATTTCCGATAGTTTACGAAAATAAATAATTTCACCATAATTCGAGTACATCAAAGAAGATATACATACATAATTATTTGGAAAAGTTAGTCAGAAAATTAAGTAAGAATGCAATTAAAGTTCATTGACAAAATGGCATTTAAAATAAATACCCAAATTTACCATAAACTAATGAAATGCGTATCGAATTGGAATTCTGAGAATGGACAAATGGTCATAGACCTGTTGGTCATTTCCTTAACTAATAGACTCATAAAAATAGTATACGCTTTAACTATAAAGAATAAACTGTCATCATTAGGGTAGAGGCAGTAGGTTTGGGTAGAGGTGGTAAGTTGTAGAGAGTTGAGTTGCGGTTTGGGTAGAGAGGTAGAGGGGTGCAGTTTAAGGAAAGTTAGTGGATTGGAAAAAAGGAAAATCATAAATTCAAATTAAGCTGCGTGTCAAAATTGTAAACAAATATGGCACCAAAATTAGCTTTAATTGATTTACAAAACAATTATCGTCCAAGAAAGAAAAACAAACAAAAAATATAAGAAAATATACATATTAAGGAAATTAATATTAATGGAATGTTGGAAGGAGTATACGGAAGATGGCGCTATAGATAATAGAGGCGCGTAAGCTATACAGTAAGCGGAAATTGTATTAACTACTTAGGTGCACGTGAAGATCATTTGGATAAATGAGTATATGGCGTTGTTAGATTTATAAATAAGAAGTTTTGAATATGAACTTGTTTTTTGTTTGTTTTGTTTTTACGTAAACTTTGCCCCAAAACAATTGCACTTGGCTTGATATCTCATGTTTCACATACGATTAACAATTGCATGTTGCATAATGAAATTGTTGCAAAATAAAACACAATTTTTTGTTTTTAATCTTACAAAATTTTTCATGTGAATTTTTTTTTCTTAAGCAAAACATTTTTTTCTTTTTTCGTTCATTGCCGACATGTCGTCAACAGTCAACAACATTAGATACCAAAAACATTCCATCAACATTTCTGCAGTAAACAGCAACAGTAAATGCACAATATTTTTCATGTTGTTGACTTTTCCGTACGTGCAATTATTTGTTGTTAGTTTTTTGTTGTTGTTTTTTTTTTTCCTAGTTCATGCCATTGTTTGAAGGTACAAAACAAAATGTTGCGGAGTTCATTTCTTTGTAGAGTGGTTAAATTTACTTTAATTATACCATAATTACAAAGTTTATTTTAATTTTTTTTTTAAATGCGGAAATGGATATAAAAGTATAGTGAAAATTTGTCATGCATTGAAAATGAGAGCTTGAGGGACTTTAAAAAAAAAAACGAAGAAATTCAGATTTGTGTTGTTTTCAGAAACTCTTTCCTGATGAATTTTCTATACAAAAATAACTATTAATTACACAGTCCAACAACATTTTTGCAACAGAACAGCCACCCTATAATCCGGAAAGGTCATACTGCATAGGCCATTTTTGTAAAATAAACTTATAGTCCAGCACGTCTTAGTTTAGTTTCCATTTTTTCATGCTAGTTCTACATAAATTACAAATTTGGTACAGGTCAAAAGCTATTTCCTTTTACCAGCCGTTAACCGTTATATATAAGACTGTTATGTCTTTGGTGACCCCTAGTGAAATTTTCTGACAAATATTTTTGTGGAATATTTTAATCCTCAAATGTTCTTTTTAAAACAGCTTTTCATGCTCTTTTCGAAAAAGGGGTCAAATTGACCCATAAAAAGAGGAACTTAAAGGTTAAAATGTTCTACAAAAATGATCCTCGTAAAATTCTACTATAAAACTTTGGGGATAAAATTTTACTCAGACATCGATTTATAACACTTTTTGCACTTAGTTTTCAGCTCCCTTTGACCAAAAAATTAAAACTTTGACCCACTGTAAAAAAAAAACTAAGATTTACTGGACTATAAGTTTATTTTACAAAAATGATCTATACAACGTGCCCTTACAGAATAATAGGGTGGCTATTCTGATGCAACCAAAAAGTCTTAATTTGTTGGACTGTGTTATTATTTCAGTATTATTTCATGTTGTAAGAAAATAAGAAAAGTTGAATAAACTTTAGACCAGTTATTTATTTTTTTGGGCTGTGTTTACAAATGAAACCTATAAATAAATACCTTTGGAGTAACACCTACTCTATGTTATATTTATTTCTGAAATCGATAAGAAAAATAATAACAATACCAAGAAAAACTACGCCATTAAATCACTGAAACGACACCCTAAACAATAACTCATTATGAGTAAAAGAAATATTATTAATATATTTTACCTTGAGTATGGTAAACCAAAAGAAAACTAATACAAATTTTCTTAAGAATTCAAAAGAAATAGATATAGATACTATTTACTTAGTATATAAGTTAACAAATATTGTAATTATAGCAGACACTAGCTAAATATGGCCGCTTAATTAAGGAAAGTTAAAAGTTAGATCATATTCTTGCAGCCACTTCCAACTGTTTTTTGCTCAAACAATCTAGTAGAAAATGATTCAGGGCCATTGGTGAACTAGGGTTGGGTATCTGGGGTTTGATGAGGTAAGATTTTGATAAATTATTGAATAATTGACAGACTAATAACAAGACTAAAATTCAGATAAAAAATCAGGTAAAAAACCGGACTTAAAATCAGTCTGAAAAATTGGTCAAAATATTGGTTTCGGACAAAAATTCGGACCGAAAATAATCCAAAATTCTATCTGAAACTTAGACAATAATCAAATCAATATTCAGACCAAAATTCAAACCAAATTCAGACCAAAATTCAAACGAAAAATCATACTGAAATTTAGACCAAATTTGGACTCAAAAACCCAGTTGAAATTCAAATTAAAAATCAAACAAAATTAACCCAAAACTCAATCCAAAAATCAGACCTAAAATAAGAATACACGACAGACCATAAATCACATTTTTGGAAGGGCTACCGTTCGAGGAAGGGCTACAACCCAGAGAGAAGCTAAATTCTATCAAAATTGCTGTTGAGAGCTATGTGTGTTTTCCACTTATAAATAGAAACAGCCAATCTAGATCTAAATTCAGGATAGGTGATAAATGGTGACATTTTTTCTGAGCATTTAAAAAATCTTCAAAAATAAGTTAGACCTGGATTCTGAACTGAAATTAGAAAATAATTCTGACCTGAAAGTGAACAATAGTTCAGGTTTGTGCTTATGTTATTTTACATAAACATCTGGTTGGTTAGTTGATTGAAGTGGTGGTTCGTACCACGAATCCAAGCAGCGATAAACATCTATATTCTTCATTGAAATAAAAACGATCATGTCATACGAGTTTCATCAACTCTTTTCGTCTTCTTCACATCTTTCTCATAAGCACCACAATTTTAAATTCAAAAAAAAATGATCGTTCCTTTTCCCCTCATCTTCCTTTTATCTTGCATTATATCTCATCATCAGCTTGCTTTATTCCATAAATAAGTATTACAGAAATTTAACATGAGGTCCAACAGTATTTAAAGATTCATATTTCGATTTTACGGACCATTTTTTCCGATAAACTTGAATTCTGATGAAGTCAAGTCTAAATGAAATGAAGTTAAATAGATTTGTGTTAGTGCAAATAACGAACTCAAATCTTTATGAATTCAAATCCATCTAAAGTCACTTCAAATGAATTCAAATTAAATGAAGTCAAATTGAATGAAATCAAGTCAGTTTAATCCAGCCGAAGTCAAATGTAAATGAAGTAAACTCCAAATTGAATTAAATATAGAATTCATGTCAAATGATTTTAAATTCAGTTAAAGTCAAATAAAACGAATACGAATATATTGAAGTCAAATGATTTGAAACCAAATTCCATTTTTTCTAAGAGTCAATAAGCATCACATTAAGCTTATAGATCGCTGCCCTAATTTGATAAAGCCCTAACACGCATTTTTCAAATTTTACAAGAGAAAGAAGAAACATTTTGATATTTGGAGTATTGTTTCCAGAATTTGTAAGAACAGATTGTAAGTTTTCGGTGGAAGTCTCCAAAATGTTCGGTACAAATGAAAGTAGACACGCTTTATCATATCCCTTCAAAAACCCGATATTGAAAAAATTGATGTTTGACTGGTTGTGCCTTATAGCTAATAATAGGTACTTTTAAAATATATGTAATTATTTCGCTATATTACTCTTGAATAAAGAATGAACATTAATTATCGAAATGCATTGTGAGGAAAGATTTCATTGAATAGATAAAAGTTCATGTCATTGACATATTGACACTTTTCTATGAAAAAAGAAATTAGAGAGAGTAAGAGAGTGAATAGATACTGCTAAGGGTGTAAAAGAATGTGTTGTAAGAAATTTACGACGAAATATTCTTGTCTTGGTATGTATGTGATTTTTATAGCACACAATGTAAATACAGTGCGGCGTTCTTATATATGCACATAAATATCTACAATGAATAGTGATAAAGGTGCAAACAAATTTGGAATATAATTAAATGTACTTAAAATGCAATTATACTAAATTGAATACAGCTATTCCATATACATATGCAGCATATTTTATAGGGTAATTATGTTAGGCGCTTAGAAATGTATGCTATGTATTTTTATTAGATAGTAGATAGGTACGTGAGTGGTGGGTGAAAGTATCTACTTATATAAATACATTGAAAGTTTTAGTTTGATTAATAATAAAACTGAATTTTATTTTTGATTAATCGCAGTTACTTACTAGTTACAATGTAATGGAATTTTACTAATGAAAAAGAAGGTAAACTAAACAAGACTGACCTTCCACGCTTTACTTTATGTTGGAGTTTATTTAAAAATGATGTCATACTGATGTGTGATATTAATAAGAAAGTAAAAAATTTTCGTTAGAATTAAAGTAGTTTTTATTTTATTTTTTTCTAAATAAATTTTATGTGTGTCATTCAAAGAAAGTTAAAAAAAAAATATATATAGTTGATATTTTTAGTTGAAAGTCTCAAGTTAAGTCAGCTCTTTTTTTAATAAAGAGCTCAATTGTTAACTAAATTTAATAACAAAATATTTACATTTTTAGTTTACACATACAAAAAAAGAAGAAGCTGTCATGCTTTCGAAACGTGCCAAAGAAACGAAAATTTGATAAAAGTAGATGCTTTTCGAAAGATATTAAAATTCTCTTTTTTTTCCTTCTACTACTTTGTGTCGCCTGATGTAAAAAAATGTTTTAAGTCTAGGAATTTCTTTTCTCTTTTTTTTTTCTTTCAGTTTTTATATGTCAAAAGAAAACTTCTCATGGCAAATCTTGTGAATGGACGTAACGAGATCCCCATCATTAACCCTAAAGTACTCACAAATTCGTGAGCTAAATTTCGAGATCAAACAACGCAGGAAGTGTTAAAAAAAATCGCCGGAATTGTTGCAATGGGTTTAAAGAAATTTTGAACTATAATTAAATCAGTACCGAACCCAACCTAAGTACCTTCAAGTTATCATCTTCGATGATTTTCTCGCCGAAAATGTCAAAAAGTGCGCTCTCTTGTTTACTAGAAATCATTTAACATTGGCTAAAGTTGCTGCAGAAGAGTCAAAGGTATTGTTGTTTTCCATACAAAATAAAAAAAATGGAAAACACATTTGTCCTCTTGTTAACCCAGTAATGCCTAGCGGTGTCATATGGCATGTTGTCGCTAAACCGTTCCCGAGCCTGGTTCAAAAACAATTTTTTTTCTCAAGTTACTTTCTTGGTCTATCTACTTTGGTTCCCGCTCGTCCTTAATGGGTTAAGCTCCGTCACACTTTCAGCGAAGATGTGTGAGAACAATTTTGTTGTTGCAAAATTTTACTAAGTATTTCGCCGAACTTGCACATTTGAGCAAAACTGTTAAAGATATTTTGTGTTATTTTGCGTATATATTCTGCTAATTGTCAAAAAAATTCCACTCACACATTGCAATTTTTTATTGTATCTACGTAAACGATATCGTTTACGAGAGTTCGGCGAAACTTTTGGTGGCAAAACTATCACGATCGCATCCGAAAACGATACGCAAACAAATCATATGCCGCTCATTAGCGAGCCAGAGAAACCGTTTGTTGTCTCCTTTTCTTATCAATTCTCTATTCCTATATTCAAGCTCCCAAACTTATTGTTTGCGAGCATATTTATAAGTGAATGAACTTGCGACGCTCGTTTTTGTTGTTGTTGTTTCGTGTACAAAAGAAACCGTTTGTCGCCTCTCTTGCCTATTATTGTTTATTTGCCATGCATTGAGCGAATGTTCATGCGACGCTCGTATTTTTAACCGCAAAATGCTCATTTCTGAGCCCTTTTGCGATATTTTAGGCGAACGTTCGATCAACATGGTCCACTGGGTATGTTTAGTTAAGCATGTATGAGTGAACGAAGTAGTTGGACTCGTCGAAACTTGTAATATGTCAACAAGTTCGCTGAGCATGGTGGGCCTAATTTTTGCCAAATAGGAAATCACATTTTCGTTGAATCTTCATTGAGCTATGCGAAAGAGCCTTGAACTTTTGTCTCCATGACGTCCAGTAATAAAAATAATACTTCCAAGGTAAATGAAACTGCAGATATTCAATGATATTATTTTTTAAATTCGTTACATGTTTTTTCTGGTGACTCTCTCCAGTATATAAAAATAATAAATAAATTTTTTCGATAGCTAAACAAGTGATGATTACTAATAATCTGTAGCTGTAAAGAAAACCAAATATGGATTTAATCTCTCAAATCAGCGCAATATCAAGGCATTCCGGAATGCATCTGAATTGGCTACCGAATCCATATGACATGTAGAAGTGCCCCTCGTTCGTGGTTCAATCAATTATTATTTTAAATTCTTCTTGCTTCCCTGCATAACTTGCTTTGAAAGAGAATGAATGTTAACATAGTTCATCAACCTGGCAACACTCTTAAAGCATCTAGCGGCAAATAAAGTAAACTTGCTAAAATGCAACAGGCTCTTGTAGAAACATAACCAAGAGGGGTTGTTTTCCCCACACTACGTAGTGGTTTACTTTTAACTCCGACGAAAAGCAATGACTCCATGGCAACGAAAGTTGACCACAAACAAAACGAAAATTTTCTATAATCCAACAACTTTGAATTTATTGAAAACATTTAAAACAATGAAATTAAAAACGCATATTTGTAAGCGTACCTCTTTAAATAATAATACTGACTATCGTACACAAGCGACATATGGACAAAGAAATTCGGCAGCACAAAATGATGCGAGTAAATCTAAGACCGTTAATAATTTTCCGTTAAGCTGTGCCGATTGGAGCAGTAATGAAGAAATCTATTTTGTGAGGTAAAAAATTCTAATCTATCTATATAACTAAAATCTATAGAAATAGATTTAAAATGCGTTTACTATTTAGTGACGATCATCAAATCTACAAATGGAGCGCTGTGACACGTGACTCCGTTGAAGTTGCTAAATTACCAGATGATTTTATACCAACCGACTTACACTGGCTGCTGCTAGGTGGACGCAATAGCGGTGGCGGCAAAGGTAGCGATACGCTATTGATATGCAGCAATGATGGGCGTTTTATTATTTTAAATAAAAGTGCACGCGTTGAACGTAATATATCAGCGCATACAGCGGCTATAAGTTCGGGTAGATGGAGTCCCGACGGGGCGGGTCTATTGACGGGTAAAAATTTCGGAAAATGCTAAACAAGTGTCAATATAACTATTTCTTCAACTTTTTTTTTTAAAGCGGGTGAAGATGGTGTCATTAAAATTTGGTCACGTTCTGGCATGTTACGCTCCACAGTTATACAAAGTGATGAACCTATACGTTGTGCACGCTGGGCTCCAAACTCAACATCTATTGTTTTTAGTCAAGGTGGTCATATATCCATAAAACCTTTAGCAGCCAATAGTAAATTGATAAGAGTAAGAAAATGTGAGAATCAAGTAAGACTTAAGTTTAACGCCAGTTTCCCATTACAGTGGCGCGCTCACGATGGCCTGGTACTATCACTCAGCTGGTCTACCCACTCAAATATTATAGCATCGGGTGGTGAAGACTTTCGTTTTAAAATCTGGGATACTCAGGGTGCTAATCTATTTACAAGTTCTACCGAGGAATATGCCATAACAGCGGTTACTTTCAATACCGAAAAAGATGTCCTTCTTGTAGGCTCATTCAATATGTTGAAATTATGTTCGAACACGGGGGTTTGTAACTTGAATTCTGGATATATTCCAGTACTTATAAATTTTTACTTAACTTTTGCAGTGGTCTTATAGTAGCACACGTTTCACTGAACCTGTTGTCGGCTCATTTTACACTATGTCATGGTCTGCCGATGGCACACAAGTTGCTTGTGGGACTTCGACTGGTAATCTTATAGTTGGTTATATTGTCGAGCAGCAATTGATCTCACGTAATCTGAAGGCTACTACAACTGGAAGAAAAACTATAACTTTACAGGATATTACGAACTCAAGTAATGATGTTTTAGATTTTCCAGAGCGTGTTATTAATTTTGGACTGGGATATGGACATTTGATTGTGGGCACATCAAATCAATTGCATATCTATAATGAAAAATATATAAATACACCGATTATAGTGGATGGACGTACCGATGTACGAGTGATTGAGGTTGGCAAGAAGTGAGTTAGTTCCAGTTTTATATATATACCTGTACTGACATACAGAAATATATTCTCTAGATTCTTCATGGTTTTAGACTCTGTTTCAATCTGGGTTTATACTTACACCGGTCGCTTGCATTTGAATCCACGTTATCCCGGTTCACAAGCGCAAATCCCTTTACTAACTTGGCGGGGTTTATCATTGGGTCTAGATGTTTTGGCTGTACGTGATAACTCTGATAATACCGGTAAGTAAGACAAAACAGAAATTAATGCTCATAAGCTGAAAATATCTTGCATTAGTGCTACACATCTTCGATCTTGTACCTGGGGCCTCACGTCAATACGAACCGTATTCACTGCGAGCGAAGACTCAAATTTCCGAGATTTGTGCATGTCGTGCTGGTACAGCAGATGATCAATTTGTTGTTTTTATTGATACCAATCGGGAGCTCTACATAACTGAGTCACGCAACTTGAATGGTGGTGGTGGAGGAGGAGGAGGTGTGGTAGATCGTGGCGCTACTAACGGCAGAGGTGATGAAATCTATAAAATTGGTACGCAGGTAACGTCAGTGATGTGGGCAAGTGAAACGAATATATTGGTGGGTGTTCACGATGCCTGCTATAGCATATGGTATTGTCCGGGTGAAGGAGCTGCTGATCCCACTATTATTGCTCTGACTACGGTAACAATTGATTCAACGTAGGTTCGAAATTTACTTATTTGTGCATTCCGAAATTAAAAATGACTTTTTATTTTAGAGAATTCGGTAAAAACATAGTAATTGAAAGTTTCGAGGATGCCATTGTCTCATTCCGTTGCGGTGGTTCATTGCTATCGGTAAATGTGAATATCTACTGTGAAATACTACATCGTACTTTAATGGAGAGCCAATGGCAACAAGCCCTAAAGATTTGTCGTTTAGCGCAGAATGGTAATCTATGGGCTACGCTGGCTGCAATAGCAACACGCAAGAATCAGCTGCAAATAAGTGAGGAAGCCTATTCAGCAGCATTGCAAATCGATAAAGTTAGCTATTTGCACTATATTAAGGTAGGTTACAAAAAGCTTTCACCAGTATATAAAGAAGACAAGCTTTTTCTCCCCAGGGATTGACACCCTCTAGCCCCGAACAAATGGCAGAGAACTCTTTAATGCTCGGACGTCTCATCGAGGCAGAAACTATACTGCTGCATAATAAGAAGTTTAAGGAAGCTGTGTCTTTATGTCTGCGCATGCATAATTGGCGTCGTGCTGTAGAGATTGCGCAGAAAAATCAGCCTGACATGTTAAACTTGGTGCTGGAGCAACGTAAACGGTATCTGAAGGCTTTGCATAAAGCTGAATGGGATGCGGTGTTTTTGCCTTTTGCGGCAGCTAAAGAAAATGATAATAGTGACTAAAACGAAAGAGGGACGGAGGGGGATATTGGTTGTTCAAACCCGTCCTTAAAATAATTTAAATACATTTAAATATCAATCACAAAACATTAGATTATGATAGCACATTTTTCCAGTGGCTTTCGGTGGCGTTATAATTCCGCTAAAAATTATACAGTAATCACGCAGAAAAACTTTTGCTGTATGGGTGGAATTTTGGGTTCTACATCTACCATTTTGGGACCATAAGATAACCGGAGGAATAGCACAAAACTGAACCCGTGTTCGTATTCTCTGACCCCCATATTTTGTCACAATTTTTCATCAGAACCGAAATTTGACCCCCTGAAAACGTGAACTTCCATTTTTCAGTTAACCCTTTCTTGAGCATAAAGAAACATAGAAAATCTGGCGTATTTAGTCAAATATTGTAAAAATTGTGAGGTAAATAAAAAATATCACTCCTGGTGCCATCAATTAGGTAACAATTTCAAACTTTTTTTTTATAATGACTAAAGTACAGTAAACTTTTGTTTGCATTGAATGTAAACTTCTTAAAATCGGTGCAATCGTTTTTGAAAGACGTATTTTGGGTCATTGGTGACCAATAGTCCCAAAAGGGTTAATAAAATAAACATATGTATATAGAAAGAAGACAAATTTAGTGCGAACAATTAAATTCTGTGCTTTATTTTAATCGTAAATTTAATAAGCTGGGCATATCATTGGTTTGCCTTCAAGAGCGTTTAATATATTTGTAGCAGCTAGATTGCCCATTTCGGTGGTAGTCTTCCAGGTTTGTGTGCCCAAATGTGGAAGGACAACTGTGAAAAATTCGAATAAAATAACAAAATTAAATATGAAATTCGCATAGAAAATTAACAACTTACCACAATTTGGTAATTTCAAGAGCGGATCATCTGCAGGCAATGGTTCTGGCGTCATTACATCTAAACCAGCGCCAAATATTTGGCAAGTTTTTAGAGCATTATAGAGCGCCGGTTGATCCACAATACCTAAGGGTAAAATTTTGCATCTTTTGATTTTGTTTTGAGCTCAAATTACTTTATGTACACACCTCCACGTCCCACATTAACAAAAACACAGTTAGATTTCATTTGTTTAAATGCTTCAGCATTAAAGATACCCTTCGTTTCCGTAGTTAACGGACTAGCTATAATCAAAAAATCACTTTCCTTCAGCAACGTTTCAAAAGCGACATGTTCTGCATTGAATTCAGCATCATTTGCTTTACGTGTACGTGTTGTATAGATTATCTTGGCAACATTCCAACACTGCAGACGAGCGGCAATTGCCTGCCCAATCCCACCAAAACCAAAGAAACCAACTACAGAGTCACGTATTTCTTGCCCCATTAACCAATTAATGCGTTCTGTTTTCCAAAGTGAGCTAAAATTATTGCAAATAAGAAATAAATTTAACTTTTCTACCTGGCAATGCTATGAACAAAAAGCTTTCAAAAGCTTTATAGTAAAAAGTTTTCAGAAATGTTAACGCTAAAATGTTAAATCAGCTGTTTTACTTTATACAACGATCACTGTTAACTACCATTAGTTGCTATTTAACCACCACTTCCTTTTCTCTCTTACACTTACTTATCAATCTCTTGTCGACCTGCATGAAAATTACGTCCCGCTGATATCATCAAACCAATTGCCAAATCTGCCACCGAATTCTTAACAATACCCGGCGTGTGACCCAGTGGCATTTGTCGTCGTTTAAACTCCGCCAAATCAACAAAATCAATGCCCGACGACATCGTCGAGACCGCTTTTAATTGTTGACCCGCAGCATCTAGAATCTCTGCATTGAGTGGTTGATAGTGAGCCCAGAAAATAGCATCAACGCCAGGTAGTTTCTCTAGGATTTCAGCGCGCGCTGGCGGCACACTCTGACAAATGATAGTTTCACATCCGCGCTGCCTTAAAAGTTCTAGTGCAGGTGTGGGCACATCCGGATGGGAGATAAGCACTTTGAAGGCACGACGCGCAGCGTTCGACATTGAATATATGCACAATTGAGACTTGGCGTAAATAAACTAAAAAACTATGTGGAAAATTTTTAACGTTGATTAGATTGCATTTGGAATAAAGAGAGAGAACGAAGAGAAGAGAATATGACAACGCTCTCATTCATGCGCGCTGTTACAGATTTCGAAGAGGACGTTTATTTTATCTGTCTCTTAAGTGTTGATAGCAGTTGTGGAGTAGTGGTTGTTAATCGATTGGTATGCGGCTATGCAAAATATAAATAAACCTAAATATATTATTATGATTTTGTTGTTACATGGAAACACAATTTATTTAATGTCAAGATTCTTGTTTTTATTTTCTTATGTAGCTTTAGAAATACATTCACATCACAGCATGTGCGTGCAAGTTTTTATTAAATTTTGTGTTAGGCCAATTGTATTAAACATTAGAATAAGAAAGCTGGCTTTCTGGTCGATATTTTTAGCATGCAAATATTATGTTATTCTCACTTTAAACTTCATATTTAATATGCTGGCGAAAACATTGGTTCACCGGCCATTCCTCTAAGAACATTATGTGCAGCTATGACTGCCATATCGGTACGTGTGCGTTCGGTGGCTGAGCCAAGGTGTGGCAAAATAACTGAAATTAATGAAAAATAAAGAAAAAATTAGAAAACATTTCAACAATACCAGACTTTGATAATATGAAATTTCATTGTCATGTCATCGATACCGGAATCTATCTAATGAAGCTTAGCATATGATTGAGTCAAAACGCTATAGAATTTAAGGTTAGTTTTAGATAAGACAAGATAAAATAGATCTACTAAAAAAGTTATATCTAGTTCTAGATTTCATATTCTAAGGTAGAGAATCTAGGAGAAATAAAACACTTTGAGAATAATGGATCTGGGAAAGCATCTAGAATCAAGTCTGCGGTTGAGTTTGGCTTGCTGTAATGAACTGAGAGAAAATGAATTATGAATTTCCCTTAAGAGTTCTCCTTCATTTCGTACCATCTCTCCATTATTTCTGTCAGTGCCAGTTGTAAACTTTGGTTTCACGGATTAACGGATTCTATGAGCTTTTGTCTGAAGTAAATGAAATTCCCAATTTATCAGCTAATATTGTGGGCAACAGAATGTGAAATTTTCAGGTAAGTACTTCAAGAAAAATAATTAAATCAAAAATAAACTTGTTTTAATTTGATATCATTTTATATGAAATCTTTTTCTCTTATTTGTTTTTTTCTGTTTCAGTTTTGCTCATCAACAACTATTTGGAAGCATTTTTAGTCCTACTTACTATGAATCTAAACTACTTAATAGATAACAATATTTCAAGATAAACATCTGCACTTCAGTTCAATTTTTGGAATGATACCAATATATATCGATGGCAAATAATCAGGTATTTGATAACCAATATTCATTAAATTTTTATGTGAACATTGAATTGCTAAAAATATAAACACGCTTCATCGATTCAACAGGCGGGACACCGTTTGCAAAAAATTTATATAAACTAAAGCGAAAAGTCAGCAATTAAAGATTAAAATTAGCTGCTTGATTTTTAATCTGTTATTAAGTAATATTAAATTAATTTTAGAAAGAAAGAAAGCATACATACCAAGGTTGGGCAAACTCATCAACTTATTATTTGAGGGTAAAGGCTCGGGTGTCATAACATCCAAACCAGCAGAAAAGATTTGATTAGTTTTCAATGCGGTATAAAGATCTTCTTGATTTATAATACCTAAAATGATAAAAATTTTTATAACAGAATAATTTTATATAAGTGCACAACTTACCTCCCCTTGCAATATTCACAAGCACAGCAGTTTTCTTCATTTTACCGAAAGCGGTAGCATTAAAAACTCCAGCTGTTTCATTGGTTAAGGGAGCAGCAATAAAAATAAAATCACTTTGAGCTAAAAGCTTATCGAAATCAACTTTCTTAGCATTAAATTCTTCCTCGATATCCTTTGAAACGCGACGACGTGTTGTATAAAGAACATTATCAATATCAAAACCTGACAAACGTTTAGCGATAGCCTGACCAATACCACCGAAACCATAAAAACCAATAGTAGCATCACGTATGTCCTGACCCCACATCCAATTTATGTGGTAGTTCTCCCAAGTTGAGCTGGAAGTGTAGACACGAATTAATGTTCAAAAGTTCTTGAATTTTGTTTTTATACAAAATCTTACGTTTCAATTTTCTGACGTCCCTCATGGAATCTACGTGCCGCTGCCAATGCCAAACCCACACCAATATCAGCTACTGCATTATTGAGCACGGTCGGCGTATGTCCCAGTGGAATTTTACGTTTCTTTAGCTCGGGCACATCAACATAATCAATGCCAGCCGACATTGTTGAAATCGCTTTCAATTGTGGACCTGCCGCATCTAAAACTTCAGCATTTAGAGGTTCACCACATGCCCAGAAAACTCCATGTACTCCATGTATTTTCTCCAAAATTTCTGAACGTTTTAATGGCAAATTCTGTATTATGGTCACATCACAACCGCGTGCTAATAAATCTAAAGCTTCTTGTGGCACTTCTGGATGAGTGACTAGAACTTTGAATTTCTCTGGTGTATTGGACATTTTACTGCCTTTCCGTACGGCATTGGTGTAAGAGATTTCCAATGAAGAAAAAGCAAAAAGTAAAACAATTAATTTTAAAGCTGACATTTTAGGTTTTTGTTTTTTTTTTAGTTATTTTGCTTTTCAGTTAGAAGAAATTTCGTTATTTTTCTTAAGCTTGTTTTAAACACAACATCAAGATACTGTTCCTAAGCTTACCATATTTGAAAGTTAAAAGCGATGATAATTTTCGTTGAACACTGATGGAAGATAAACTTTTGATCCCCAAAAACATGTTTGCAGGCGAAATGTTTGTATGTATGTATGTATATTTAAAAAAAAAAAGAATGTGACGAGTGAGAGAAAAGTTGAATCGGTCTTGAATCAACCAAGCCCAAATGAAGCTGAATTTTCTCTTTCACTTTTATAGTGTTATTTTATAATTATCACTCTCTTTTATTTGAATTTTTGTCATGCACAAAGAGAATGATTCTTTAGTTTGGTTATTTGTTGTTGTTTGTTCATGTGCTTACTCACCCATATAGTTTCGTTAATATTTTCCGACAAATGCTTTACTCTTTCCTCTGTAACGATCACCGGTTTACTAAATTTTATTCATCGACTCTGTTTGTGTTTTTGCCTTATAAATAATAGAAATAATTGCACTAAGCACAATTATCTTTTCTCCGATACTAACTTTTTTTTTGATAAGATTTAAAATAACTACATTTTTGATATATATATTATTAACACTTTGCAATGCTTAAAGCTGCTGGGTTAAAAGCTTGTCATATTGTTATATGATTCGTACACACTGATTTCTTTTTCGATTTCTGATTATAATTACACTAACCGGCATGGGTTATGCCTACGGGGGTTTTCGTTAGAGCTTGATGTTTTGATTATGAATTCGAAGTCAGAATTTCTATTTCGACGCTATGTCAAGTCTCTTTAGTTGTTGTTGAATAGAAGACAGTTCTGTTGTTTAGGCATCTTATTTAATCTTGTATAAGGAATCCTTTTCTCAAAGAATATTTCGAACTTTTCTCAGAATATTTCGTACTATTTTTCCCGTAGGGGCATGCCAAAAATATGATTTTAAAAGAAAGGAAAGCTTGTGGATTGTTGGAATAAAAACAGAAGATCAAATGAATAACTTTTCCACACACTAAATAGGAATATTTAAAATTAATATTATTTTAAGTTAATTTTGTTTCCCTGATAAATTCAACTTTCATTAATGGTAAACAGAATACTCGAAGAACTACAAAAAAAAAACCGACCACAGATTCATGATCAGCATTCCAAAATTAATCAAAAACATTTATTGAGTCCTTGTCTGGGTTTTATGTATTGCTGAGAGTAATCAGGCATGTGCAGGAATATGCACAAAAATAATATCAATGTGATCATAAAATGTAGTAACTCTCAACTGAATCAAAGGAAATAAAGGTCACTATGCACTGAACGAGATGGATGTTGCAAAATATCCCAGGCAAGGTTTGTGGTCAGACACTTAAGTAGTACCCTAAAGAAACTCAAGAAAATGAGGCTGCTCCAAAAAACTGCACTTAAAAGACATTTAGAACAGGTTAAACTTCATAGATATTCTAGGAAATTTTCATTTAAATGTTTTAAGAGAAAAAAAAATGCACATAATTTATGCAAAAACGTAGGGTCACTGCTGCTGTCTACCCAAATTTAAATTATTTCAATTTAAATTATTTTTTTGTCTGTCTGGGTTTCCTTGCAGCACACTTTTCTGTAGGATTATATTGAAATGAAAACGACATTGAGGTTACGACATCAAGATTTTAAATAGGTAATTTTACAAAAGTGCAAAGTGTTTCAGAATTTGAGTGGTAACAAGTGTAGTGTTAATGAAAAAGAGCTATTGAAGAAAGAATGAAAGAGAATTAAGAAAAAACCAATCACTTTAATGTTGTGTACAATGATCAACAGGAAAGGGACTAGTTTCATATCCAGATTTAAAGAGCGTAATTCCTCCATTTTGTACCCATAGGAATAGCGCCTTCTTAATTCTGGATATGCGATTGGTGTTATCTGATTCAGCACAACATTTCGATTTTATAAACTGAAATGATGTATAGATTGATTCCGTCGCTTATCATCTAAACTTATGACCTAATTAACAACCGTTGGGAGTGGCTTTTGAACCGCTTAAACTAAGCGGATATTTACAACAAACGTTTTTTAGACGTTTAAAGGTTGCCTCAGAACACAACCATCGTTTGACTAGTTAACTAGTAACATAGTTAACATGTCATATCCTACAGAAAAGTGACCCTACATTTGAATTCGTTTTTCAAATCCATTTTATGTATTGATTTTATGAAAAGATTACAGAGAATTATTGAAGTTATAAGGAAATTTTATATGAATTTTTTATGTATAAACAACGGCTATAATTTGAAATAGTGTAAAGAGAAAGAGAGAGAGAGAGAGAGAGAGTGTAATAAAAATATTTATGTGAGCAGAGCAAGTTGTAACTTATTTTAAAAGGAGAGCTTAAAAACAATTTATAAACAGTTCTTTTTAAAAGAACAGTTTGTTTTTATCATCACAGAGAGAGAGAGAGAGTAATAAATTGTATGCTCCGTATTTTTTCGTTAAGTTTCAAACACAAAGAGAGTAAAATACTGTTAGAAAGAAATGTCAACTCTTTTCAAATGAACTATTTATAATGAGTGATAAATCTGCAAATTTCTCTATTTAATTATTTGTAAAAGTATTTTAATGCATCTATAGATATAAAATAATTCAAATTTTCTACCTATTCTGGGAATGGAATTCATGTGAAAAGAAAATTAGATTTTTGTGAGCTGAAACCTGAAGAGACTAGCAACTCTTTAATTTGTTTAAATAATTTAGAGGATATTAACACTCTCATACACGAAAATTTAACTAAAAATCTAAAAATCTTCGCTTATACTAATCTGATGCTACCAAACAACACGAATCAACAATAAAATCTAAGATAAAGTGATTCATATTTCCATCAGGTGATGTCTAATATATGGCAAACCGTTACAGTGTATATCATAATTTTCATCCTATGCTCTTGCCCAGTATATTGGACAAATATCTGCAAGGATTAAGTTTAACTCGAGTGCCGCTTAATGGCTGTTTGTCTGTCTATGAATATAGCTATCCACAGACTTATTGAGGTGTTCTCAGTAGACTTCTGCACCATCACTATAGTCCATTTTAGACTCATCAGTGTTGAGTTATCCCTCGAAGCCAGCTCCCAAAATAAAAAAATGTGTCGCAGTCATTCCTGAAATTCAGTTTGGGCATTAAAGACACTAATTTGGTACCTGTGATAGCATTATACTATATATTGTAGTATACATGTATAGTTTTTGTCAGTCCAAATGCTTTATTACTTTTTATTACTGTTGACTCCGCTTTAACAATTTATTTATTGATTGTAGCCCCTCATTTATTAAACATGAAATGGACACGTGAGGCTCATCACATGCTTCGTTAGCTTCAATGATTTTCTACATTGGTTCCAAAAAATCGGACTACGTGGCATTTCATCTGCGAATGTCCTGATTTCTCTCAGATGAGGTGAACGAACCTAGGCTAACTTTTTTTTTATAGAAAATATTTGGCCAAACTTGAAGTTTGCAGAAACTTCGGATAGATTTAGGGCTAGTTTGAGGCTTAAATCCATCAGGAGTAATCGGGCGGAGCACAATGCCTTTTCAGCCTTCGATTTTATTTTTTTTGTAAGGATAATTTTCGGCAATATATGGCATTATAAATTTATATGAATTTGCAAGAATTTCGTTCCACTCAGATCCTTTGCCCGCTCTAGTTATTAACACATATATTCATTTAATTGGTTTTTATACTACTACTACCATTACAAGGCCGTATTTAGAAGGAGGTTTTGGGGGTCCTGGCCCCCCTTTCCCCGCCCTCCCCCCCAAAATGTGAGAACTTTTTCCTAATTTTTGATATTGATTGCCAGTGGATGGAAAAAAAGTCAAAATAAAATCTATTGAACGATTTTTAAATATTTTTTAATCGGTTTCTTTCTAAAAAGTCAAATAAAAGAAAAAATTTTATAAATAAATTTGAATTGAAATCGTACGAAGTTGTGCTACATGGCCAAAAACGGTATTTTCAGTGGTTTCAACCCCATTTTTCTAAAACGTGACATAATGGGAAGTTTTTGACCCCAGATTCGTGTTCAGCATGAAAAATTCATTCGCAAACACTAGAAACAATATTGTTCACCAAACCCATGCAGGACAGTGTTATTGAATAAGCTTCAAAGTTCTTAATCTTAAAATATAATTAATTCTTTAACTCATTATTGCTCAGAGCACCCGACTCGGAAGATTTCAATGCTGCGACTGCACGAATTTAGGGAATATATGCCAACCTCATCCGGGCTCCCCATCATTGATAATAGCCCAAATTCCCACTGATAATCATTTGAAAAAAATTAGTCTCTAACTATTTTTGGCATTTTTGATCATTTTTTTGAGGTTAGGTTCATTATCAGTAATGGCAAGTCAATGAGTTATCGAAATTATGTCTTTCACGATAAAAAATGTATTGGAATCCACATTGAATAATATTTATTTGAAAAAAATTTAAATTGATTATTCTGTGAATTTTTTTTTTGTCATTTTCGGCCATTTTTTTTTAGGTTAAGATTAAGAAAATTCGGAAACAAAAATTTTTCCGAAAGCTTTAAGACATCCACTTTTCTCCCTAGTCTGCTAGGGTCCATCAAATGCATCATCGTATTTAAACATCAGTTTCATAAAAATTTTATATGAATATTTTCGCCGAATGGAACCCCCCCGGAAAAAAATCCTGGCTACGGCCCTGTGCCATTATATCACAACAGTACGTTGAAGTCCTTGGTTGATCCTCCCGTATCTTATCATATTATGCGTGTTATATTTATTATTATTTGAAAGAGGACGACTCGAAAGTCAGGCACTGCGACTTATAAGATCTATTGTACCAAAGCCCCAAGAAAGAGAAAAAGAAAGATAGATAAGAAACATACCCAAGCCGAGAATCGAACTCAGGTCTCCAGAGATAAGAGTCTGGCACTCTGCCACTAGACCACAGTGGCGATGGTAGGACCTACAGTTTAACGCCGATTCCGAACGGCTATGTGACAATTTTTAATCAGCTCGGTGGTTTTGCCATTACCAACCAAGGTGTGCACTTGTACACATTCTTATAATTCTCATCCATTTCATATCGATAGTGAAAGTGAATATAAGAAGTTTATGAGAATTAACCACCAGACCAAGACGGGAATCGAACCCGCAACCTTCTGAATGAAAGTCTAGTGCACTATCCACTAGGCAATCGAGTTCGTCGTGTTATATTTGTACACGAATGATTTCTTATTAAAGCTGTTGAATACTGCACTTGATTATAATTGCAATAAATTAAAATTAATTTTGTTCCAAAGAGTCACATTCGCTGCATGAGGTTTGAGGTTGCCTGCCCACTTTATATTCATAAACGAGCATAAGCAAAAACAAAAAATTCTTGCGTTATTATTCTCCTTCGTTACAGAGGAGAAATTCTAAAAGTGCACACACAGTGTCTGTCAACAGTTGGCATATTCCTTTCCCAATAATGCAATATTATTGCTACTGCTATCGACTGCTTCTATTGCTACAGGAATATTGCAAGCAATTCTGTTACCCTAGTTACATGCGAACAGTGTTGAGAAAATCTGTTAGTGTAAAAAGATGGAAAAAGTAAAGAAATTGCAGCGAAATTGTTCACAAAAAAACAAAAAAAAAAAAAGAAACTGTAAGCATTTGCAGCATATGCAGCAAGAAGTTGCTGCTGTCTTTAAAGCACATTCTCAAAACAGAGCATTACTCTGTTATATCATATATATTGAAAAATATGTAAGAAAAAAAAAAAAAAAAAAAAATTACTAATAAAAAACACAAAATTCCAATGCAATGTAAACAAAACGGATTTGCAGCATTGCAAAATTGTATTGCATTCCCAATGGAGTAACAGTATGTTGCAATGCAAACTCCCCAAGTGCTCTTGAGCTTCGACACAAACACATTCACATACACACACACATACAAATAAATATGAACTGCAAAACCAAACAATAGTGCCCCTTTTTTTTTTGTTGCTTTACTGTAATTGTTTTCTTCTTCGCCTGTCGGTGCTTCCCAATTGGAATGAATACATTTGCAAATTTGAGTGTGTCTCCGACTGTGTGTGTGTGTGTGTGTGTGTATGTGTGTGTACGTGTTCCCCCGTTGTGGCTGGCTGGTGGCTGGCGTGGGCGTATTATTGGTCACATGGGAAATCCCCAACTGGTATTTTCAACAGGCAAACAGATTCAAGCGGAAGTGTTGCTGATTCTACATACAACACGTATGTACTTGCCACCGACCGCATAAACAAATGGAGCGCAAACTGCCAGAAAATTATTGCGAGAAGAATGAATGAGGAAAAGTAAAGAAACAAAGATGAAGAAGACGTTATACCTACTTGTTGTCAGAGTAAAAATTGGAATGGAACCACCATCAAATCACAGAAAGATGAAAAGCAACAAACCACAGATATGAAAAAAAATCCACAATCACACACATGCAAACCCACAGCAATTGCTCTAAAATTCACCTTTTAGGCACTCGAGTGATTTGAATTTAAGATGGAGAAATTTTGATTTGGTAGGGGTAGGTAAATAGTTTAAGGTTTTAGATTTTAAATCAGGCATACAGGTATGAAAAGATAGCAACGATATGTGGTAGAACTTTTCTTTAGATGAGACTATTTTGAATTGACGAGTCAAAAGTTGCCCGTAAAGTGTCTTCCCACCATTTCCATCATAGTTCTGTTTAACTTACATTTTAAATCCGTTTCCGAAACCGAGTCTATGAAAATCATCTTCTGTGGTCATATGTATTCCTCACACCAGAACAGAATTCTTTCAAAACAGAATTTCCGAATTCCCTTGTTCAAAATATATCTTAAAAAATTATTTCGATAGGTATTAACCCATTATCTCCATCCCTTATGAGTCTTTTCCGTTCTTTTCAAAATACCCTTTTATACTTCATAACGAAGGTCCACAGGATTAATACGTTCTTGAAAAATATTGCTCATAAAATTTTATCATGCGTTAGTAGACATCAGAAGGTTTTAGAATTACCACGTGAAAAAACATGCAAGCGAACTGAAAAACTAAAATATTTAAAAAAAAGATACTGTTCAATTTTATATGTTGAATTTTTCATACATATGTTTATTTTTCTTATATTTCATTTAGTAGCCTATAGTAAAATTTTATGAGGAAAATGTTTCTAGAACGCATAAACCCTCTGTGTACCCTCTTAAAAAGACAATTTTTCAACAAAAAGACAAAAAATACCCATAGGGTAAAGAGATAATGGGTTAACATCTCCAAAAAATATATTCTATGTAAGATTTTACGCTTTTAGTGCTAAGCACGTAAACATTCTCAGACAGAAAAATAAGCAAGATGTCATATGGTTTATTATAGTAATATTCAGAAATGGTCAAACTTTAGGATTAGGTAAAAAAAATTTGGCGTTGAGGCTCAAAACAGAGCAAGCATATTCTAACCTCGATCAATTTCGGTTGAAATCAATATATCGGACAATGTAATTGTTAGTTGAAATTCCACATTTGATGTTGTTTTGATACTTTTACGGCTTGGTTCTGCAAAAATAATCTATTGAAGGCAAAACTTTACGTTGCGTTACGATTTCGGTAATCACTTACCGTTGGTAACGTTATAAGACGCTACGTTTGCATAATCAAGTTTTTTTTCGTTTTATAACTTTTTCGTACTGGTACGATACGTTCTTCGGGAAATTCTGCGTGACATCAATGACCATATGAGCGTGGCAAACTCTGATATCAATCTAATTGTACATGAAATCCTTGATGACGCCAGGATTTTTGTGGTTGACAGCCTTTGGTCGAGGCGAGGCGCCGAGTCGCTTCGATACGTAGACCCAGCTGTCGTGGAAGGTGCTGACGACCTACAACGAAGACATACATACACTTACAAACAACAATTCTCTGGACCACTCCGCCTATGTTGCAGCCAACAAGCGTCTCCACGCTTAAACGCGACCAGTGCATATCAGTCGAACGCATTTCTACACGAAAGACCCACCCCCGCCTGTAGCTCTAATGGAACAGAAGCTGCCCAGGAAAACTAGGTGTACCTTGGCACAGCTCAGGTCAGGATATAGCACGTTCCACAACCACTATCTAGCTAGGATCGATGCTACGGTCCAAGACATTTGCCCCGACTGCGGCCTATCACCGCACGACACACCTCACCTTTTTGACTACCCGGAACACCCCACTACCCTAACACCACTAGAACTTTGGACACACCCAATTGTGGTGGCTACTTTTCTAGGACTAGAACTGACGGAAAACACGGAAGAACAATAATAATGCACCATGAAACCCTAGATGACAAAACCTTTGTTGCTACAACAACAACATCAATCTAATTGGTATTTTTAATCCTCTCATCCAATAGTATCCACATTCTTCTTAATATACAAACTTTTACAACTTTTTCGGTCTCATTATTACACACTTTTATTAAACTACAGTTTATAAATTTTTATATCAAGAAAATGCGCAAATATTAGCAAAACTAAACTAAAATGGAAAATAGATTACACATAACGGTTTGTTCGATTTTAAAAATAGCGAAAAATAACGCCATCTGTATGCCAGATTTCGCATGTGACAAACAGATGGCGCACTCTTCCGGTTATTTCTTATTCATATTCGGAGTTATGTAACTCTTATTTATAATTTTTGCCATGGGCAAATACTAACTACCATACTAAATTTTAATACCGAACTCCAAATTGTTCCTGGAATATTCTATAATGAATATTCAGATAAAATGGGAGGTGCTACACCCCTTTTTCTAATCCCATCCACATTTTTTTTCTGTAGTATGGCATTGTCAATCGACGCTCTTGTGAGAAATTTCAGTACTGTACCGAAAATGTTTCAGATTATTCACAAAAAACCATATGGATTATATGGGAGGTGCCGCAACTACCTGTAATTTTGAACTCAGGCTATGTCTATCTTATGACCAGAGACATAATGCAAATCTTTTAATTGCATTTTGCAATGATACATTTTTTTTATTAAACCAAAATGTATGAAGCTCATAAAAAAGATTAAAAAATCGTTTTTTTAATTCGAAAAAAAATATGTTCAAAAATGGTTCAAATGCAAATCACTGCGTATAATGAACGACTCAATTTTCGCATCAAATGAAAAGAAACTCAATTTAATAATAAAAAAAAAACACTCAGAGGAATGAAAATCCAATGAAAACATCAATTCGATGAGCGCTCTTTTAAAAGAATGAGCGAGTCAAACATTTGAGAAGTTTGTAATAGAAAAGAAATGTTGATTTTCGTTTTTGAAATGATAAAGCTCCCAAGAAATAGCACTCAAAACAGTAAAGGCTCTGGCACATAGAGTCCGTTGTGTGAGTGAGAGCGAAGTATACAACTGACACGAAGTAAGTGAAGGAGAGAGTTGACACAAAGCATACGTTGCCAACGGATACACAATCACACACATCATACCCAAAATTAATCAGCTGATAGCTGCAACACTCGCAACTCTCTCTCAACGTACGGCAAAGTTGAGAGTTACCCAACTTTTTACGTTACTTCAACGTATACGTTGTGTATGGGCCGCACTGCATACGATTTCATATATTTTATAGTAGTTGTCTGTTGTATACTTTGCTCTCACGTACACAACGGACTTTGTGTGCCGATGCCTTAAGAGCGAATTTTGATTGCTCTACGCACTCTGTTTATAGCTTATACGCCTAGTAGAACTCTTCAGTTCATGTTGTACAATTTGTTTTCAGGTATTTTTGCAATGCCTGGTCTTCCAATGCTCGGAAGATGTTAGTCTAATGTCATTATTGTGATGCTATCTACTTCCCGGTTCACCTAAATTTTTTTGTTTTTTTTTTTTATTGGCTGTCCAGAAACACACCCAGACCAGAACAGCCCATTGTGATACCACTTAACGCCGGTTCCGAACATCAGTGTGGCAATTTGTTATGACTCGGTGGTTTTGCCATTGCCTACCAAAAGATGTACTTGTGCACTTTCTTATAATTCTCATTCACTTTATATCGATAGTGAATATAAAAGGTTATGGTTAGGTTGGAGTGGCTGTCGAGAGACACACTTAGGCCTGAACGGCCCATTGTGATACCACATAGTTGGACCTACAGTTTAACGCCGATTCCGAACGGCGGAGTGACAATTTTTTATCGGCTTGGTGGTTTTGCCATTACCAACCAATGTGTGTACTTGTACACTATCTTATAATTCTCATACACTTCATATTGATAGTGAATATAAGAAAGTAATGAAAATTAACCACCAGACGAAGACGGGAATCGAACCCGAACCTCCCAGATGAAAGTCTAGTGCACTATCCACTAGGCTATCGAGGTCGTCTAAAAGGTTATGAGAAATATTTAATCACCAACTAAGACGGGTATCGAACTATAATAGATTAGTATTGATGTCCTCAACCCTAGCGCTACTGTGCTAGTTATTTGATAGTATTTTGATATATTTGCAAACTAGGAGACTGTCTCAAGGGCCCAATTATGGTGTTTTGAAGCTCAAGCCCCGTTGGCTCTGTAAAGTCCAGTCAATTCAACTCTGAAGTAATGAATTATCCTAAAACAAAACTCTAATGTAAATATGTACATAAATATTCTTGAATATATGTATGTTATATGTGCATACTACTCTCTCACAATTGCTGCAACATTTTACATGCATTCAACTTACATGCAACAACCACTTGCCAAAGTGTCAGACACACTTTAAATACCTAATGTTGCTGTTAAGGCAATACAATCGCATTGCGTTGGTGGAAAGGAAAATGTTAATGGATGATGTTGATGCCAGAGGAAGGAGGATGCGTTGTCTCATATGGTGGGTTATTCACTTTTCTAGGCCCAAAAACAAACCAAAAATAAAAACAAAACGCCAACAAAAATCGAAAATTTTCATGTTGGAAAGCAAAAGAAAGAGAAAATGCTCACGATTAAACTGAAAATAGAAAAACAGCATAGATATGTAATTCTATGTAGCATGTAGGCAAATAAGCATGAGAAAAAAAAAATTACCAGACATGAGAACACACACACACAGGAACACATACATGAACTCGTGTGAATGGGCACGAGCATGAGTGCGAGCGCGCTGTATGTAGGCAGAGATAGGTGCGATATGTTTACTGAATGGGGCTGGCATGCATGCATGCATGTTAGTGTGTGTGTGTTTGTGTATGCATATGTCAACCGCAGCAATCATTGGAGTAGCAGCTCGCGGCAGCGCTTATAAAGGCAGACAAGAGAAGCAGACAGTCAAACGAAGCAGCAGACGGAAATTCAGGCAAATGTTTAAAAATGTTTGGTTTTTTTTTTCGGCAGTTGAATGTGATTGCGGCGGTGGCGGTGGCGGTGAATACGACGGTGACAAGAACCACAACGATAATAAAAAACAGCAGCAACGCTGCCAACGGCGACTTCAACGTATATGTAGAAAGAGAGAGCAGCGCGAACAGAGAACAATAACAAAATACAAACGATTTGTAGCTGGAATTTATGTTTTCCTGTTACCAAAACACGATGCGTCATTTTGACTGACGTAACTCAGACAGCTGTCAATCGTTGTCGCTGTCGTCGTTGTTGTCCTCCTCATCGTCGTTATTGTCACACACAGACAGGCAGTCGCGCATAATAGCTGTCTGTTAGTGTGTATGCCAAGCGAGCACCTCTACTATTTCAAATGAGATAGGTGTCATCATCATCATCATCGCCATCGGCATCAACAGCAACAGCAATATCGAATAAACCAATCAACCAGCCAACCATGCAGCAAATTGGTGTTGAGAATTAACTGACATTTGATTGAATTTCACGCCTTCAGCAGTTAAAGCGTATAGCAACTCCCGTCGCCGCAGCAGCAGCACCAGCAGCAGGTGTCACCGTAACTGCCACCATTGATTCATCCACCTGTCGATTGATTTTGGTTGATTTTTATGTTATGCTACATTTTCTTCTTATAAGTAACTTTTAGTAATAGCTACTAACTCGCAACGGCACCGTTGTGTTTTTTCTGTCTTTCCATAAAACTGTCATGGCGTCATTGTCATCGGTGCGGTTTTATTAACAAGCGCACAGAATTCTTTGACATCTATTGCTGTTACTGCTTCTGCTAACTGCTGCCTGCTATCGGTACCAACTAAAACTAAATAAAATCAAACAAGCAGCAGCGTTACCATTTCAACTAAAAAAACCTAAACCAAAAAAACAAGTAGAAATTGGAGGGAAAATTAGTCTTTATAGATATGCATGTAAGTATGTATGTATGTGTGTGTGTGTGTTTTTGTGCTTCCAAATGAGCTTATATGGAAGCAGAGCGCGTTTAATACGTATATACAGTTACAGACAATAAAATATGTTCAGTTTATTAGTTTTCTTCTTATACCACAAAAACCTACGAACTAGTGACAATTCAAACTACAAACCTAGAATATTTTATTCGGGAATCATACTCTTATATACCCTTCGTGGGGCATTAGATTAATACGGAGGTGGGCAATAATCCCCAGATCACTGCGGCCATCTAGGGCCTATTGTGATGGGGCATAGGGCGACAAATAACTCATAAATGCCATTGCTGTTGGGCTCCAGGTTCGAAATACTATTCTGGTTGATTCCCCCAACCTATGGCATATCCACCGCTATTTTCATTTTCGAACTTCGTTTCCAATTAATATTTAAGTCTTTCTGCTCAAGATTCGATATAGTTGTTGGTCATGGTATCCTCAGTATGTGTCGTAGGCAGCGATTGGTGTACGTGTTCTGTAACTTTCTGATTATGATGATGATCCTTTCCACCGGGAGATCAATCTTACTCAATCAACTACATCGTTAGTTGGATTTATCTGTCTTCTCTATTTACTTTTGCTTTGGGAAAATATACTAAGTTGTAAGACCTGTGAGGATAATTTTTGTTTTGATGCTGTTAATCTTCAGTCCGATCAGTTCTCTATTTTCTTGAATTGCCGATATCAGTGAGTTTGGTGAACCAATATTATCGTGATAATCTTTTTTCTTCTTCTTTTGAGTGCTAATTCTATTCTGAAGTGCACCGTTCGGTCGATAGTGTAATTTTAGTTTCATTTCCTATTCGTATAACTTTTAAAAAGTCTCAGTATAAAGCTGTTTGCCAATATTTCCTTCTATGATAAAAACAACTTGCTGCTTGGTATGAAAATTATTGCCGTAGCTTAAAAATAACAAATCTATACTTAAAAGTTATGGCGGTGTCACATGGGCTAAGATCTGAATTTTCAGAACGCCTAAGCTAAGGTTTTCCGTAATATTTGGTTCGTTTCAAAGCAAGAAATTGTAGCAGACTAAAATAAGACTTGACTTAAAAAAGTTTGATGCAATTTTCATCCACAACAGCCGCTCTACGTAATCTACGATTTCTATATATATAGCAATTTCGAAGTCAATAATGCATTTTAATTATAGTTTCGGGATCTTCTAACTTTTTGTCGTTGACTTTTGACATCATTTCGTAAGTTTTAAATGCTAGAACTTCCTTAAATAATTCAATACTTTGCAGTTTCCCTATTATTTTTATTAAAAGATTTCTTCGTTCAACTCAAAACTATAACATAACACACTAAAAATATACATTTCAAGCGAAAAATTTGTATTTGCCCATAGTTTCTGACTGAAAATTCAGAAATATTTTTTATTTTTTTTTTTTACTAAAATGAATTGCCCCATTTTATTGTCCGCAACTGTATGTATTTAAATTTTCCTTTTGTTATTAAGTTCAACTAAACCATGCATGCCCAGCCAACCAAACAGCGAACCAAGCAACCCCAAAGTAAAATGGCGACCGAAAAGCTTAAGAAGCTTGTGTTGATTTTGTGCTTGTCGCATGATAAATGTTAGCGAAAGCCCAAAAACGCAGAGTGGAAAGTAAAGAGTGCTGGCGACGACGCGGCACCAGTAGAGGAAAGTGGAGGCGAGCGAAGGGGTTGTTAATGATGATGACGATAACAGCAAAATTTTCGTTTTTAAGTTTTTGTGCAGCGTTTACTTTTTCATTTCTGAATTCTTCATCAAAATCTACAGAAAGTTCAAAAATGGTGGACCTTTTGGGTACGTTTTTGCTACTACTTATTTATATTACACTCTTATGTATAGTATAATGTTAGGTAGTTTAAAAATTACTACACTTTTCTCTTACATGAAACCAAAACAAAATTTATTTATGCCCATTTTAGTTAGTTACCCTAGAATATTTATTTATATGTCTATTTATTCATAGTGAACTTTATAGAAATATAAAAGTTCAAAGAGTAGACACGTTAAACATTAGTGCCTAATGTGAGGGTGTTGACCCTAGCATCAAAGTTGCGAAAAGTGGCCTCGTCTCGCTTCAAACTGTGAACTTAACCTTTAACCTCTTTGATGCTGTATAAGCGAGCATATTGAAATGTAAAGTCATAAAAAAAAAACTTTGTAATTCAATTCGCAGTAATGCGATTTTATGCACCATTATTGAGTTAAAAAATATGAAGGAAAATATAAAAAAAAAAAATATTTTCTCATTGGATAAAAAAATATTCCGACCCTTTGCATAAGAGCCATACAAAAGTATAAACTCTCCTCTTTTTATTGTACATGGGCCTCATATATAGCTCTCTCATAGAGATACACGCACTGCTTGTATTACCCCGCAATCTAAAAGTCATTGAGCATGCATCTCACAATTACACTTACATACATACATGTGTACATGCATACGCGTAGGTAACCTCTAAGTACCCCTAGATAATCTCACAACATTGAGGCAGGTCCCTCTACGTGATATTTTGTAATAGGCGCACAACAAATCCCAGCTAGCAAGCAAGTAAAGTAATCAGCAAATATACGAAACGAAACGACACGAAATATGAGAACGCATTCACAGTGAGAATGAATTCGTTCGAATTCAAAGAAGAAATACATATGAAAAAGAGTATAGCGCAAACGAGCAAGAAAAAAAAATCAAACAAACCAAAAAAAATCACTGTTGGCACCTACACATATTCACGCACCAGCCCAACAACTTGTATATATGCACGTCACGCATTAACGTCACCTAAACAAAATGTAAATGGTGAGATTGCCGCGGTGAACGAGTAAAAGAATAAGAAGAAGCAGCAGAAGAAATGAAAGAGATGTGAAACTAGCAGACGTTTTAGAGACGACAACCACAACAACAAAGATTATGTTGTAGATCAGCGGTTTTCAATCTTTTTTTTTTTCTTTGATCTCTCGAATTCATTTTTACCTTTTTTTTTAAATTAACACAGGAGGAAGTGCGATCAGATTATCATTTTTTTAAAATGAAACAATGATCTTATAGCTATATGCCGATAGTTTTCAACCGTGTTCACAAGCTAAGAAAAGGTTAATGGTTTCTATGTAAAAACAGCAGTAAGAGAAGTAGATTACTAGGAAAAAGGTGTAAGAAAATGTGTAAAATCCATCCAAATGCCTAAAAATCGAGATAACCCGTCGAAAGACGACTATCTCTTGGACAGTCCTCAGGACAGAATGGACAAACAATATAGTTTTGAGAAACACTTTGTTGTAGTGGAAGAGTGTAGAACATAACTACACACTCAAAGAACACACGATTAAGTGGTATGCAGATGGGTCACGAACCGAGGACGGAACTGGGGCAGGAGTATTTGAGCCAAGAATCAAACACTCTAAGCCGATGGGGAAGTATCCTAGCATCTTTCAAGCTGAAATTCACGCAATCGATATATGTGTGTGATTCAACCTGGATAGGAAGTCTAAACGGCAAGATATCGCAAATCATGTCGGATAGCCAGGCAACCATTCGAGCATTATGCTCCTTTAAGATCACCTCTAAACTGGTGTGGGACTGTTTGAGCAAGCTCAATCAACTGGGCAAAAACAATAAAGTCGCTCTATGTTGGGTCCCTGGACACTTAGAGGGTAATGAGCAGGCAGACGAGCTTGCTAGAAAGGGAGCAGCGACCACTTTCGTGGGACCTGAACCCTTTTGTGGAATAGGAGATAGCGTAATCAGGGAAGTACTCAAGCAGGAAGAGAAGACCAAGAGGCAAGAAATCTTTAATAATCTTCCGGGACTGAGGCAATCCAAAACGCTTCTAGGTAATTATAAAAAGAATAGATACGCATTCTGAATTGGTCTCAACAAAGACAGTCTGCGTATAATAGCTGGTATTCTGACTGGGCACTGCGGGCTCAGAGAACACCTTTGCCAAATATGAGTTGAGGAAAGCTCAATATGTAGGTTCTGTAATGAGGAAGATGAATTATCAGAACTTATTTTAGCTCAGTGTAGAACACTGACCCACAAAATAATGAAATATCTGTGTATGTACGTAGTGATGATTCGATACAAGTAAATACAAGTAAAAACTCGATACTTTTCATTCGATTCAAGTACTTTTTTTACTCGATGCTATAACATAAGTATTTTATTTGGTATCGGAAAAAAGGATCAGTATCGGATACTCGATACTTTTGGAAACTATTTATTTAAAAAACTGAAATATTGCTATACAATATTTAAAATTGTGGATCATTTTACAATATTTTACAGCAATCAATAATATATTTCAAAATGCTACTGCAGAATTATTCCGAATATTTCAGTCCATATTGCAATATTTCAATGTATGACAATATTGCAGTACAGTATTGAAGTTCTAGAAGATATTTCCGACCATGCATGTAGAACATAGTGTTTATAGAAACCTTTTCATTAAAATAAGATATTTTTAACAAGCTTTAATCCGTTGATTAGTTTTCCTTCTATTATAAAATTTTTAGCGATTTGCTAAATTAAATTAATGTCATTTCTATATGATTCACGTGTTTCCAGTGGAAATATCTCAAAACCATGATTTAATGGCAAAAAACTCGTGTTGGGTAGTGTAAACTGTAGACTCAACCATATTGTTCTGGACTGAATATTTTCCTTGACAACCACTTAAAAAAGAGTAATTTGTCTCTTTAAACGAGTATTGGATACAAGTGCATATATTTGATACTTTTTTTCCAATATTTTCGGTAGCATCGATACTTTTATTCGATACAAGTAATGAGTAAAAGTATCGATACTATATGGGTATCGAATCAACACTATATGTACGAAGTGCCCAGTACAGAACTAGCATCCATAGATCCGGGCGCTATACTAAAATTCTTGAGGGAGACTGGAATGGATGAGGCAATCTAGGCACTCAGACTAGATAGAGATGAGGGGCGTACAATAGATCTTATAGGTCGCGGTATAAATACATAAACCTCTCTAATGTAATACAATAATCCAAATGTAATACATAGTGCGGTCATATGAGAGAGAATTTCCTTGAAATTCTGAATTTCAAATTTAGGTAGACCCACGACAAAAAGTGTATTTCGTTAAAATTCTTCTGAAATTCAGAATTTATTTTGACAGTTTTTGTATCACGAAATTCCGCATATCAGACGTATTTCAACGAGATGCTAAATTTACCTGATATTATTTGGATCAAAGCCCAAATAAGTTTATTTGTTTATTTAGAAGTAGTAAGATTGCCTTGTTTAGCTATAAATTCTTTATTTGCTAAAAATGTCGGATAAATAAGTGGCCTCCTTTCGAGGAAAGGTAGAAAAAAAATTCTTGGAACTAAATTTGTTTTTTTTTTGCCTAAGTAAGTGCACAAAATCTGGTAAAAACTACGAGAAACCCATCTGAGTTCAGTGTGTAGAAGCAGAGGTTTATTACCGCTATTTAATTCTGTAAACATTTTTGTGAAAAAACTTGAGTTTGTTGGATTTGATTTAATAAAATTCCCGGTTTATGAAGAAATGCTCTTAAGTCAACCGGAATATACATATTTGCAAGCCATATTTTGCTTGTAAATGTAATACTGAGTCCTTGTTCTGTTTGGGTTCATATTTTATTACGAACTTAATGCACAGAATTGAAACCGAACGCCATTTATTCTTTAAGTCAGTGAATTCCTTTCTCCTGAAATAAAAATTTTCCACAAACAAAAAAAAAAAACAAAATTGTTTTTGTCATGCTATGCTTTTTTCACTGAGAACCCTGTGTGGGTTTGCTTACTAAAGTTGAGAATGTATGTTGCAGACGACATACGACAACAACCAACGATGACGGCGATGTATTCGCTCACACATACGAGTTAACTAACTGTCCACGGTCTAAAATGATGAGAACCTACCAACAATGCGCGAATATTATGGAGTGGAGCTGCATTACTGTCATCAAGAGACATCATCATCATCATCATCATCATCATCTTCATCATCATCAAGAGAAGCAAGAGCAATGAGCGCATGTAAGAGACTGCATGAGTGCATAAGTGAGTGAGGTGAGCACGATGTATACAAATGTAAATATACAACAACAACGATGACACTTTTAAACAGGAAATTAAAATGCAAATGCAATTTGGCGATTTAGTTAGTAGCATTTAATCAATAAACAGGTAAGGTATACAGTTAGTTCGTTGGTCAATGGATAGAGAGACAGTAAGATGGTCAGTCAGACAACGTAAGCAGACAACGCATTGATTATTATAAATACATGATATATTGTAGTGATGTAGTAATAAACAACAACACATTTAGCAAATACAATGTTGCCTCATGCTGTCTGCTGCTTACTTGCTGCCCATCGTCAATTGCAATAAATTGTATTGAAATCTTACGAAACAAATTTCGTAATGAACGGGAATGAATTGAATTGAATTGGATTGAATACGGCTGCAGTCAGGTTAAGTTAATTAAATGCTAATTGTATGTATATGTATGTATGTATGTATATATGTACATATGAATGTGAATGCATTTGTTTTTCTTTTTCTTTTCTTTTCTCTTGTCTCGCTATTTATTCATTGCGTTAAGTACAAATTGTGGCTTTGTAATTAGTTGTTATTGTATTGCAAATGTAAACATTAAAGTGTTTGTGTTTTGTTTGCTGCTACTTTGAAATTCCAGCATTTTTTATTGACTCAATTGGAATTGTGTTCATTTTTATGGGCAGCGTTTCTGTCTGTTTGTTTGTTTGGTATGTGTTGAGAAAATTAACAAGTACGTATACGCCCCATGCACCTGCAGAGAATTGATAATTATTTGCAGATTATGACGCAATTTTGTGGATTTTTATAGCTGTATCTTGATAGAGTTTCAATTTTATTGCACATTAAAGAAAGAAAAGTTGATTAATTTTTTTATATTTATTTGTTTTCTTTTTGTTTTTTTTTGGTTTTCATTTTTCGTTACAGGTTTTTATGTGCAGGTATAAATAAGTATAAGTACATATGTATTTCGTAATTTTATTGGAATTTCGTTTTAGTCGGTTTGACTTTTTGAACTTTTGACCTTATTTTCTTTTGGTAGTAAATATCAATTCTCACACTATATGCAAAGATGAAACAACGAATGCATAAATAAAAAGTGCTTACCTGTGGAGATATGAATTGAAAAATTGTTGGAATTTCTTAGAATATTTCCAGCATTTTCTAAGAAGTAATAATAACTATAATTCTTTAGCACATAAGCTTAAGATTCAAAAGGGGAGAGAAAATGTAAAAGGAACCAGTTGAGAGGATAAACCTCTCCCCCTCCTAATAAAAATCTCAACAATGTATAGTCGTTGATGCTGATTCACTCACATAGATCAGAAATTCAACAGACCAAAAAAAACCCGGATCTAAACATTAAGCTACTGATTAAATCATCATAGTTTTAATAAGTGTGATTTATGTCAGAATTAGCTAATGAACACAGCCTTCAAGCTGAGCTCCAAACCGAATTGAAGATTCAAGTCGCTGAAGTCTTTCTTGATATTTACCGGTACCTAATCTCATTACAGCCTGGTGCTATTTGTGCTGTTTACAGTGACTTGAAAATTTCATCTCGGCCAAAAAATGGATTTAAATCGTGAACATTTTCGTGCGATGATTTTTTATGATGTGGATTAACTTAACAACAGTCAACCGATCAACTCTCTTCTACTTTTGGTGATGAAGCACCATCCCGAGCCACCGTGTTTCGCTGGTTTTCGGAATACAATCGTGGTCGTTGTTCGCTCCGGGACGAATTTCGTGAAGGTCGTCCAAAATCGGTTGTTGTACCAGAAAACATCGATGCTGTGCGTGAACTGATATTGCAAAATCGGCATCTGACTTATCGTGAGATTGAGGCATGTTTGGGCATTAGTTCCACTCGGATACATTCAATATTGCATTAACTTTTGGCCGTCAAAAAGATTTATACGCCCTGGATACCGCATAATTTGACAATCGCCCAAAAAAGGATCGTGTCAATTTGTGCAAAGAAATGTTGAAAAAATACAATCGTGGTGCTTCAAAAGATCAAAACAGGTGACAAATCATGGATATATGTATATGAGTCTAAAACTAAACAACAATTGACTGTTTGGGTGAGCCAAATCTAACAAAAGTTGTTCGAGCACGAAGCACTTCGAAGCAAATGGTCGCCTGTTTTTTCGGAAAAACTGGTCATATGGCCACCGTGCCATTAGAGCAACGTAGTACAGCCAATTCTGAATGGTACACCACGATTTGTTTACCAGAAGTGTTCGGAGAAATAAAGAAAACAAGCCGCCAAAGACGAATCATTCTCCACCACAACAAGGCGTGCTCTCACACATCGGCTCAAACGAAAGCCTTTTTGAGCACTCAAAACATCGAATTGACTGTACGGTTATTCGCCGTACAGTCCAGATTTAGCACCCAATGGCTTCTTTTTATTCTCTCACATCAAAAATAAATTGCGAGGTCTACGTTTTTTGTCACCCGAAGAAGCGGTTGATGCGTTCAAAACACATGTTTTAGAGTTACCCCATTCGGAGTGGAAAAAGTGCTTCGAAAATTGATTCAAACGCATGCAAAAGTGTATTGATCTTCATGGAGAATATTTGGAAAAACAATAAAGCCATTTTCAATGATAAATATTTGTTTTTACTTGTTCTATCTCAAAACTTAAGTAGCAACCCTCCTTTCATAGAAATACAAACTTAACACAAACATAATTTTCTAGAACGGATAATGTTTATTGGTGCCTCAAGATGTTCTATCTCAAATCAAAAAGTAGCAGCCCACATATATAAAACTAGATGGGCTTCGCCCAGCTCCACTGTCCGGTCCACTGACAAAGTTTGGGTAATGAGTAATTTTATCACAAAAAACAAAAAAGGAACAAAAAACTTTTCATTTACAAATAAATAGAAAAAAGCAGTAACAAAAAAGTAGTAACAAAAGAGTAGTAACAAAAGAGTAGTAAAAAAAGTATTAAAAAAGTCATTGTACAAAATTTCAGTACTGAACTGTACATATATGTTTCCAGAGGTATACCGTACCACAAATAGTTCTTGAGATATCTCGTCATGTTTATTCGGATTGTATGAGAGGTGCCACACCTACTTGACACTAGTACTCACACTCCACCATAATTTTGGTATTAATAAATAATACTGGCATACCAAATCTTAGTACCGTACTACAAATACTTCCTGAGATATCTCATAATGAATATTGAGGTCATATACGAGGTGCCGCATCCTTCTTTCCAATCCCACTCAAATCTTTTCTCTAGCATGACATTTTAGTACTATATTGTGTATGAGATATAATCAAAAAAGCACGTGATTTGTACGGGAGGTACCATGTTCAGTTTTCCGAGCTCACCCTAATTTTTCCCACATAATGCCGTGAGCATTATTTCGTATTATTACTTTCGTATTAAATCTGAGTACTATACTGCAAATAGTTCCTCAGATGAAAATTAAGGTTTGTATGGGAGGTACCACACCCACTTCTCCGATCCTCGTTATGAATATTGACGTGCAAATACATTGTGTGAGTTTCAGCTCAATCGATTGGTTAGTTTTTGAGTTTATCGCTCTCAAACGAACAGCTCATTTTTATATATAAAGATAGCCTAATTCACAGTCTCATCATATCTGGTTTCATAGTATCTTCTCATTTGTTGTAAATCCTCTCAAATTCTATAATTTTTACATAAAATTTTAAAATTATTACATTGTAGATTACTATAGATTTTCAATCAACTGTGAATACCCCAAATATTTATATAAAGAGACAAAGTTCTCGGACCGATACCAAAGAGAACAACTACGAACAATAGTGCTCTCTCATTTTATTTGGGATGCCGAAAAAATACCGGAGCTAACCAATTTAAATTGGCTCAACTAAGAGCAAAGAGTAAACCGAAGTATACATTCTAAAAAGGTTTCATCGCAGAATAATAGGAGGGGAATAAAGCTTAACTGTCAAACTATGAAAAGAGAGCACTGGGCGTAGTGTTTTTTATATCAGTTGAAATCACGAAACACACACACTTTATGCACATATGATTTTTGATTGGACAGTAGAGTTCAGAAAGAAAAAAGAAAGCGCCATGTTGGATACCTCAATTGTTCTGTCATAAGAAGTTCCAATTCGTTCTGTACAAAATTAACATTTTTTTTTTTCATAAATCTCTCATGAGTCAGCTGATCGAATGAATTGGGTTGGATCGAATAAAATTTTGTTCGATCGGCAATAGAACATACATAAGTTTTCACGTGATATGAAGAGTAGTCGCTATGGTGTACACCGAATGCCTGGCTTTGAAACCCCACACAGGCAATAGGTAGAGTAGGTAGGTAGAGTAGGTAGGTAGAGTAGGTAGGTAGAGTAGGTAGGTAGAGTAGGTAGGTAGAGTAGGTAGGTAGGTAGAGTAGGTAGGTAGAGTAGAGTAGGTAGGTAGAGTAGGTAGGTAGAGTAGGTAGGTAGAGTAGGTAGGTAGAGTAGGTAGGTAGAGTAGGTAGGTAGAGTAGGTAGGTAGAGTAGGTAAGTAGAGTAGGTAGGTAGAGTATGTAGGCAGAGTAGAGTAGGTAGGTAGAGTAGGTATGTAGAGTAGAGTAGGTAGGTAGAGTAGGTAGGTAGGTAGAGTAGGTAGGTAGAGTAGGAAGGTAGAGTAGGTAGGTAGGTAGAGTAGGTAGGTAGAGTAGAGTAGGTAGGTAGAGTAGGTAGGTAGAGTAGGTAGGTAGAGTAGGTAGGTAGAGTAGGTAGGTAGAGTAGGTAGGTAGAGTAGGTAGGTAGAGTAGGTAGGTATAGTAGGTAGGTAGAGTAGGTAGGTAGAGTAGGTAGGTAGAGTAGGTAGGTAGAGTAGGTAGGTAGGTAGAGTAGGTAGGTAGAGTAGATAGGTAGAGTAGGTAGAGTAGGTAGGTAGGTAGAGTAGGTAGGTAGGTAGAGTAGGTAGGTAGGTAGAGTAGGTAGGTAGAGTAGGTAGGTATTGTAGGTAGGTAGAGTAGGTAGGTAGAGTAGGTAGGTAGGTAGAGTAGGTAGCTAGAGAAGGTAGGTAGAGTAGGTAGGTAGAGTAGGTAGGTAGAGTAGGTAGCTAGAGTAGGTAGGTAGAGTAGGTAGGTAGAGTAGGTAGGTAGAGTAGGTATGTAGAGTAGGTAGGTAGAGTAGGTAGGTAACTAGAGTAGGTAAGTAAGATAGGTTAGGTAGTGAGAAGCTAAAATTGTGGAGCCTCAAATAACAAATCCTAAAAATCTAAATTTTCTCTTAGCTTTCTCTCTTAGCTTTTTCTTTTTCCCTACAAATTTCACAAATTAAACATTTCAATAAAAAAAAATAAATCAAAATTTTATTGTTTTTTGAGCATTGTGCCTAATTTTTAATGGGATAACAATTTTTACTTGCCTCAATCTTTTATTTTATAAGGTAATTCTAAAAAAAATCTTAATGAAAACCCAAAATTAGGGGAGAAATGGCTACAGAACTTCAAAACGACAAATTTACATGAAAATAAAAACAAGAGTCGAGAAATTGCGGGTTCTAGCTCCCCATTGGTCATTTTTAATCATGTATATCATTGAAACAGAAGTGAAATTATTTAAAATCTAAAAAAAAGGCGACTTCAACTCCCGCCAGTCTTCCGACACAAAAACCTTGGTGCAATGTATCTAGTTTCCAGTAGTTTAATTTTATCCCCTGCTGTTGGATTCTTTTGTGCTTTCTGCACTATATTACAAACTGTAGATTGGACAGGCACTTCAACCATCGTAACTTCTCAACCAAAAATTACTAGAAAACATCTATACAATCTAAATTTTGATGACTTTGAAAGACAAAAGTATTAAAAAGGAATCAAGAGAAGTTTTAGATAGTTAGAGGCTAGTGAGCGGTAGTCGGAGCCAGTCTGAAGTAGTCAGATTCTTCTGATGTTGACAGATTTCCATTGCAGTAGTACCTCCTAGTGGATCAGGTGATCACGGCACCCAAAGTAACTTTACCTCATCATATCTTCAACCTAAACCATAGAAAACCCAGAAAAGTTAAAGAAAAACGCAAGTTAGTTAAACTTTCGCTACAATATAATTTATTTTAAACTATTTATAATGTATTATTTCTAATAACTGCTAACATTTTTGTTTTCGGTTTTTTTGTTCCTCCCTGTTTCGAACATCAGACATTTCCATTTTACATTTTTTTATTTATAATGAAATTTTTACAACTTTTTTGTTTAATTTTTTTTTTTTCGTTTTCTTTTATACACACATAAATATTAATTAAATTAACTTTTAGAAACATTTAATTTTTTTGTTTGTTTTTGTTTTTCTTGTTGTTGTTGTTTATTTATTAATACATAATTTGTTAAATATTTCGTAAATTGTTTAAAAATTAAAAAAAATAATATCATTTTTGTCGTTATCAATAAAAAAAAGAAAATAAGTGTAAAACTATGAAGAGTAAAATTGAATTACAAAACAATTACAAAAAATATAAAAAAGTTAATAAAAAAGATAAAAAGAAACAAACATAAATGAATTAAACTAATTGTACAAAACTAAAAACCCCATAAATACAAGTCAATAAAGAATTAAAAAAAATTATAAAATAAACAAATAATAGAAAAAAAACAGAAGACAAAGATCTAATCGAAAGGAAGCTAGCGTGTGAACGGAAGTAGTAAAATTCTGAAGCTGGTACTAAAAGCTGAAGACTTAAGTGACTTGATTTATTTCAAGTCACTACCACCACTGCCGCCCCCACTGCCACTGCCACTTCCACTACCACTTGAACTGCCCCACTGGCCGGTGCGTAATTTCGCGCGTGCATTCAAATATTCTGGGTTCACATACTGTTTGTCCTCATCGTCGGCGGACGTGATGTCCTGAGAACGTGAGGCATTTTCAACTTTTTGCGCCCGTTCCATTATCACACGACTAAGTTCACCTTTAAGGCCCGATGTGGGTGAGTGATCTTGCATTTGTTGTTGCTGCTGCTGTTGCTGATGCTGCAGCTGACGTTCTCGTTGCTTTTCATAGGCACGTTGCAGTTCCGATTTTTGATTTAGCACACTTTTACCACTGGCAAAGATAAAATAAAATAAAATAAAAAATTAACATCTTTTATCAATTAGAAATAATTAATTTATAAGAGTAATTCACTTCGCACACTTACACTTTATTATTAAATTTGAGCTCACGTTGCAGTTGCTTGCGATCCGATGATTCGAGATAGGGATTTATTAGTTTCTTTGGTAATATTAAACCATCGGCATCTGTTTGTACGCCCGTCGGTGGCGACGACATCATCATTTCTGCTGCTGCTCCTGTTCCTATTGCTGCTGCTGTTGCTCCGGTTGATGTGGTTGGTGTTAGGGTTGTGCGTTCGTCCGCTAGCGCTGTATGTTCTCTTCTGTTTACGTTGCCCGAGCTGTGTTGCGGCGAGCAATGACTAGCACTGGGTCCACAAGCGTTGTGCTTTGGACTTTCTGCTGAAGAATCTGTACCTATATGACAAGAAAAAATAAAGATAAGCGAAAGAATCAAGAAACAGCCAAACAAAAGAAAAGTTTTTGAGAGATTGATTGAAGAAGAAGAAACATAAGGTATAAAGAATTAAGAAGAGAATAGCAGAGAAAGACATATAATAATCAATAATAAAGTCAATGATTTATGGACAAAAGGCACACACAAAAAATGTGGCAATAATAATACCAACCAACAATAACAGAAAAACATGAAATTAGTTACTAGAATCATTGAAGAACAACAGGTGCCCTACTTTTTACTTTCAGAGGTAAGGTAGGCAGAAAAAGCATTAAGAACGAATTTTAGGTAGTCGGAGGTATTCGGAAGCAATCATAGGTTGTAAAAGGTAGGTTGTCAAAGGTAATAAAAGGTAGTCGGAAGTAGTTGGAGTTAGTACTGAGGCAGTGGACGACACAAGTAATTAGATGAATGCAGGGATATTGTAAACCTCGCTCCAGAAACTCAATATTTCGAAAACTATACCTGATCTAAGGTAGATTTTAATTCTTCGGAAGTAGCTTAAGGTAGTCAAAGGTAATTAGGTGTAATTTATTCTGATGTACTCTGAAAATCAGTCAGAAGCTGATATATATAGTCAAGGGCATATATAAACTTTATCAGAATCTCAGTAATCCAAAAATTATGACAGTCAGACGTAATCCGAAGAAATCAGAGAGAGTCAAAAACAGTGGGTGGTTATAAGACGTAGTTAGAAGCACTTTATAACAGCCCGAGCTGGTTGAAGGCTGTCAGAAGTTGACGGATATAGTCAGGCGTTAAACCTTACCAGAAACTCTGTACCTAGGAAACTATGCATGTCGATCATGCTATATTTCTATTATTAGGAAAGAATCAAAGGCAATCACGGGTAGTCAAAGGCAGTGAGAGGTAGTCTAAGGCAGTGAGAGATAACCAAAGGTAGTTTGACGTATCAGAACAAGTTAGATGCAGCTACGGGCTATATAAACCTTACCCGAAGCTCAGAATTTTGAAAACTACTACAATCTGAGGTAGTCAGAGCCAGTCAAAGGCCTTGGAATATAAACGAAGGCAGTTAGAAGACCTTTGAAAACGCCTGATCCAGTATAAGGCCATGAGACGTAGTTAGAGGTTGTGAAAAACTTAGATTACCTACAATTGACACATATAGATCATTTAAGCAATTCAAATTTATAAATAAATGCCTGAGAAAAATCTCAAAAACTCGGATGGCTAGTAAAAGTTTCAAATGTGATATGCGTCAGAGATAAAGATCAAGAAATAATAGCAGAATAGGAATGGAAGTGGAAAAATCACACCCTCCACGAATCTTCCAACGAAATCTGTACTCAGAGGTTATATAAATCACACCAGAAACTTAAATTGCGTAATTTTATAGAAACGCTAGTTAAATTATAAACTTTAGGTTAGATTTTTATTATTATTTTGAAAGACAAAAGCATTAAAAAGTGATCAGAAATAGTTGGAGAGTAATACAGTGGCATAGAAAGATAGTCGGAGGCAGTTAGAGGCACTTTTCGACAATCAGAACCAGTAGAAGATATATAAAACCCACGAGGTAATAGAAAATGCGGACGACTTGAGTGGAAGAATTTGAAAAATAAATAGGTACAAGAGTCGGACAAAATTATTGCGAAGGACCTTAATCGATGGAGACGTTTTTTAGAAGGAGCAAATGATTTTTAATAAAAATTAAAGACACAAGTGGGAAAAAGTTGGATTTGGAAATTTAAAATCAAATATTCCATTTTAAGAAATTTATGAAATCACAGTCAGGAGTTTCAAGTTCCAACTCTACAGCATTCGTTGATTTCTAAAAGTTTCGTCTTCTAACAAATTTAATATACCTTTCCAAACACGCATAGAGTATAATAACATTAATAATAACAACTGTTTATAAAATAACAAAAGAATTTAACAAAAGCAAAAGTTAAATTGACAGAGCGACAATGATGCCGCCGCCGAACGTCGTTAAACGTTGAAATCAGCGTAAAAACCAAAGCCAACAACGACACAGACTACATTCTTTTCACAACTTATCATGCAGAATTCTTCTTCTTCAAAAAAAAAAAAAAAAAAAAAAAAAAAAAAAGAAAAGCAAAGAAAGAAATACTCGTATATGAATTAAGGTTAACAGAGGTTCTCAAATGTTAAAGAGATATAGCGCGCATTTGCAAGCAGTTTATGTTGTTGAAATTCCAAGCGTATTGTTGATTCTTCAACTTAGATGTTGTTGTTGCTATCTACTAACTAACTTACTAACTGACTAACGACTACTATCATATTACTACCACTTCTTCTTCTGGTTTTATTCATCAAATGCCAAAGCATTAAATTCTTCTCAAGACACTTTCTTTTTTATTGTTTTTTTTTTCTACAATAACAACAACAAAAATAAGTAAATAAATAAATATGCGCCAAAAATGTTTTTTCTATATCTATCAGAAAAGAAACAGTCGTTGTAATTCGAATTTGAGTTGGTAAGCGAAAATAAATTGAGGTTTTTTTTTGTGCTTTAATTGTTGAGAAACTTATTTTTTTTTTTTTTTTTTGTTAATTTTTTTTTTTTGATGTTGTTGCAGTGAAAACATTAATGAGCTTAATCACAATTTAAGCTAAATTTAAATTTAATGTAATAATATTAAATTAATTGTATAATTAAACAAGTAGGTACGCTCAGCAATAACTAACCAGAAGAAAATAAGAAAAATAACAATAATAAAGCTGAAGCTTGTTTGTTTAAATTGAATGCCTACATATGCGTTTACTCATAATGTAAACTTTAAACAAGTTGAATGACAAATGATGAATTGAGCCCATGGAAACATTTTTAGTTTACTTTATAAGAAATAAACTAGTTTACTGAAGTACAAAGTACTTAAATTGTTTGCGATGCCTTATCTTTAATTTCATTGAATTCAATTTAGATTCCTGAGTAGGTATAATTGCTAAGTAATAAGCAATTGTAAGTTAGTTAGATCAATTTCCTTCTTTTTTTTTTTAGTATATGAACATTGTTATTTCCCTTATCGATGGAAATTCCACACATTTTGATCGTCAGTCTCGAATAAAAACAAATTAAACCCCTCTTTAAGTAATCTCTAGATCCGCTTGTATTTTTAAAAAATAAAGAAATATCTAACAAAAATGGAGATACTAAAAAGTTCGTAAATAATTTCCAATGAAGGCCACAAAGTCAAGGGTGGCCCATGAAAGTTCAGACAAAACTTCTGTTTTGATAAAACATTGTAATAAGAATATGAATCAAGGTTCGGTTTGATTTTTTGATTTAAATATTACACAAATTTTATACCATGCAACAATTTCTACTAAAGAGTAGAGTTGAATCAATTGAGAGTTTCACTAAATTATTTCATAAATTACATAAACTAAAAAATTTATGTAATCAGCAATTAGTGAAAAATTAATTAAATATTTATGTATGTATAGATATATATTTAAAATATTAGAAATTAATATTTTTGGCTTGGTAGTGTTAATTGCATAGTATCAGCAAAATTTGTGGAAACGAATCACTGCCACAACAAGTATATGAAATAAGCCCTTAGCGTTTTCACTTAAGCACAGACCACAGACATAAATCTTAATTTATGCTTTACAGATTTTTTAAAAATATTTATATTTATTTTATTTTAATTTTTTTTTTTTTTTGTTTATTTCATTTTTCATCAATTTAGTAATTTATTATTAAAATTTCACTGAGACTAGTGTTAGAAATCACTCACTTTCGAAGACTTTCATGCGATTCATGATGTTGGAAGAAATATGCAAACGACTCATTATTATTATTATTATTGTTATTATTTTTAGTGAAACGTTTCTATTTAATAACAAATTATGATAATTGTATAATTATTTAGTTAAGAGAATTATAGAAATTGAAAATAAGTAGTTGATTGGTTAGAATAGAAGAAAATAAGAACGAGAGTTTAATTGGTTCTGAATAGCTTCACAAATTTCACACACTGTGCAGTGTGCAGCAGCTTGATTCTCAATTCTCGGTTCTCGTTGCAATTATGTACTTTTCAATGCAAATCGATTTTGCTAACTAAATTAAGAAACAAGTTTAATTGAATTTGAGAAACAACACAAAACTTTTAGTTTTTTTTTTTAAATTTTTTTTTTTTATACACAGAGCAAAACATTTCTGTTGCCTATTTTGTACCAACTGTTTTTCCTCGACTGTTTTTTACTTTTTATTCTACTCCTCAGACAGACATATACATTCTTGTTATTGCTATTTTAGTAGTTTTCACTTTTTTTTAGCTATCTATCTATCTATAGTATGTATGTAGTATTTGTATTTTAGTATACTTGTTAGTGTCTAGAGGTGATTGTTGTAGTTGTTCTTTGCACCCATTTTCAACTGTCATTTTGGCATGCATCGTTGTCGTTGAGCGAAATACATGCATATGTTCGATGTTCCAGTGGAAAAAAAAAAAACAACAACAAAAAAAAGTATATCGAAAGTGTTGAAAATTCATTGAGATATGCAAAAACAACGAAAGCAAAAAAAGAAAACAACAAAAACATTAAAAAAGCTTATATATAAAAAATCAATAAAAAAGGAAGGAAACTAGATTCAAGTGACTATATATGCATGTGCCATGCTGTAATTATGCAGTTGTTGTTTGTGGAGCGTAGGGGGATGTTAGTTAGGTGCATATTTAAACATAAATGTTGGCCTACTTTTAGGCACAATTGCAGTTATTTTCTCGTTTTGTTTATGCTTTGTAAGGTAATCGGTTTAAGTTGTTCAAAGTAGCAGCTTTTGAAGTAAATTTAACTGCAATAACTATTTGATAATTTGTTTTCTTAACTGTTTGGATGTTGAAACCGTATAGTTTTTTTTTTCTTTTTTTGAATTAGAATAAAAATAAGCTGGAAAATTTATATGCCTATACTAGACAAAGAACTTCTCTTTTTCACTTATATATTAGTAAGTATAGGCTGGCCATCCGTACAGGAATGAGGATGTTTTGGGGACTATTTCCTGCTCTCTTCCTGCTGAACGCCTCAAATTCTTGCTTTTCAAATCAAAATTTGAATGTGTATGTGTTAAGATTTCGCGAATTGTTGCTACACATATTTTAGCTGCATTTTATTCGCCACTAGCAGCGATAATTGTATATTTTTTTGAAAAAAAAATAAAAACAATTTATTTATAGCTATGTTTTGATTTTTTTCTTTATAAAAATTCCTACTTTCGATACAAAACTTCTACTCTCGAACTGGGATTTTTCTACTACGAACGAATTTTCTGATTCCACTCTAAGTACGCACTATGGCTGCAGAAGAAGTGATGCTTTTAGGTTTTACGTTTAAACTCAAACAAATTCTCCTCTCCTCCTTTACCGATGGAAATCTCATAAATTTTGATCGTTGCCCAGGAATCAATAAAAACAAAAAAAAGAAGAAGGAGTTTAAGGCGACAAAAGTAAAACGAAAAAAAGGAATTATAAATTTTATTGCAATTCGATTTTCTTTGAGCCTGAAAATCTCGAATATCATAGGGAATTTCAATACTAATCACTACCGGATCCAAGGAAGAGTGTTGGGAATAAATCCTCCCTACCTAATAAATATTTGAGGCATCATGATTGATAGACAATGTGGATATATTGTACTCCCCCCGCCCCCCACAATAGCTGTTTAGTTATAAGCATCCAGACATGCTAATCTTACTATGGAATCACAATAAGAATTTTGATTATGTCCAAACTATCTTTTTTCTCTATGAGTGAGTACCTCGCAGTGCATGGAAATATGATACAGCATCTCATTTTCCACTCGGCAGAAGCGGTAATTACTGTCCTGCCCTATGCCTAAATGTTTCATGTGCTCTCCCCGTTTGCAATGCCCTGAAAAACAAATCGGTCACTATACTGACGTTGTTCTTTTTGGTTTGAAACTCCCAATTAGTAGTTTTAATTTGCTTAAGATAACCATTATGATTGTTCTTCATGAATTAATAGATTTGTTGAAAAATAACCCACCCCCGCCCCCTTGTAAGACTTATCAAATATGTTAAATCATTGCCGATTTGATACTCGTCATACTTTGCCCTGGTTATAAAATTAAAAGCCTTGATTTTAAAATTCAAATCAATATTGCTTTAACGGGTGCGAAACATAGAACCCAGCTGCAATAGACACACAGGCTGTGTGGCAAAAACTTGAGAAATTTTGAAAAGACCACATTTCACCCGGCCCCCTCCCTCTTGCATTTATTTAAATACAAGACCGATATCAAAGTTTTAAGATCAAAGAGTAAATAACTCCTCTTCTCAAAAATCTATGCAGGAAATGGGGTTGCAGAATCAATCCACTCTAGTACATATGTATCAGTGTTGAGAAATGTAGGTACTTTGTACTTTTTTTCGTAGCTTTTGATTCAAAAAAATACAGAAGTACGACCGTGACCTTTTCAGTACCTTTTTTATTTATCGGGAAAAAACCAAAAGATTTTTTTTTTCATATGATAGCAGCGTTTTATTCGCCGCTTGTTTCTAGTTATGTAAACTATATAGCGATAATTGTATAATTATAACACTTATAATTATAGCTGTTATGTATACTTAACAAGTAGTTTAACTACATCAAATTCTATTGTGAACTGTCAATAGTGAAAGAAGAAGCATGACAGTTTTGCAAAAAAAAAACAAAAAAGGAAACGATTCGAAATGTCTGCCGGTGAAAAGTTAAAATCATAGTTAAATATTCTGATAAAGAGTGAAAAGTAAAAACAATGCCCACGATTAACCGCAATAACTGGGATCCATTAAAATGTTTCGCCTCTAGCTGCTGAGCAGTTTCATTGTGAATAACAATATAACGAAGAAGAGTCTTAACAACTTGGTCGTTTTATTCGCACATGTTAAACTAGCAAGCGAATAAAACGCAGCTAATATAAAAAACGTAAGATACCACTAGCTATTAAAGTTGTTCGTTTTTTTAAAAATTTAAAAAATATCTTCTCACATTTTCAACCATGTGTGTAAATTATTACACTATGCTTAATAATTTTACAATCTTGTGTAAGAGTGAAGGTAACAATTAATTTAACAAATGAATGAAAGTGCTGAGTTATTGAACTGAACCGTGACTTTCGAAAAAGGGACATGCCCCGCGACTGGATAGTTATTTTAATTTCGTGATATCGTTCCTTTTCGAAATTCGAGATTCAAGATTCAATTATAAAAATTATTTTTAATTTTATTGATATAGTCATTGCATACTATTTGTTTGAATGTAAACTTAATACACTTTTTCAATGAAATGCATGGCTCTTAGTAGTTTATAATTTAAATACTTTTTGGGCAAAAAAAACAATACCTTTTCTCGCACAATTCGATACCATTTCGCAGAACCCATTTCCCCACTCTCAGAGGCGGGCTGAGACTGTCAAGGGTATGCGGACGATATATTCCTCGTAGCCAGAGGGAAATTTGAAGAAACTCTCTGTGACATTATACAAAGAGGGCTAGGTATTACTAGGAGATGGTGCAGGTCGGTAGGGCTAAATATTAACCCTGCAAAGACCACTATAGTTCCATTTACCAGGAAAAGATCACTCCCGCGCTGGAAACCGATATCACTAGCTGGGGAGATTATTGAACAAAAGCAAGAGGTAAAGTATCTGGGCTTAGTATTAGATAGTAAACTCACATGGAAAGCGCATGTTGCGGCAGTGACAAGTAAAGCCACTCGCGCTCTAATGGTATGCAGAAGGCTAGCAGGGAAAACTTGGGGATGTAAACCAAGTGTACTGCGCTGGATGTGCACAATGATGGTAAGGCCAATCATTACGTATGGAGCATTAGCGTGGGCAAGGAGAACTCAACTAAAAACAGCAAAAGCTAAATTGGGGAAAGTTCAAAGGTTGGCATGTATCTGTATAACAGGAGCGATGAGAACATGTCCGACTGCTGCACTAGAGGTACTATTGGAGCTCACTCCATTACACCTCGTGATAGAGAGTGCCTCCAAGGCAGCAATCGTAAGAGGAACAAGAAATAAAAGGTTGACGAGGAGATCTATAGGGCTTGGAGACCGAGATAACCCGGCGAAAGACAACTATCTCTTGGACTTTCTCCAGGACAGAATGGACAAACAGTATAGTTTGGAGAAACACTTCGTTGCAAAACTTAGTAGTAAGAACGAATGGGAGGGTGTAGAGTATAACTACACACTCGAAGAACACACGATTAAGTGGTATACAGATGGGTCACGTACCGAGGATGGAACTGGGGCAGGAGTATTTGGGCCAAAAATCAAACACTCTGAGCCGATGGGGAAGTATCCTAGCATCTTCCAAAGTGAAATTCATGCAATTGGCACATGTGTGTACTGGATAGACAGTACAAACGGCAAGATATCGCTATCATGTCGGACAGCCAAGCAGCCATTCGAGCATCATGTTCCTTTGAGATCACCTCTAAGTTGGTGTGGGACTGTTTGAGCAAGCTCAATCAACTGGGCAATAACAACAAAGTCGCTCTATGTTGGATCCCTGGACACGCAGGAATTGAGGGTAATGAGCAGGCAGACGAGCTTGCAAGAAAGCGGGCAGCAACCACTTTCGTGGGACCTGAACCCTTCTGTGGAATAGGAGATAGCGTAATCAGGGAATTACTCAGGCAAGAAGAGAGGAACAAGAGGCAAGAACTCTTTACCAATCTTACGGGACTAAGGCAATCCAAAGCGCTTTTAGGTAATTATAAAAAGAATAGATACGCATTCTGCATTGATCTCAACAAAAACAGTTTGCGCATATTAGCTGGTATTCTGACTGGGCATTGCGGGCTCAGAGAACACCTTTGCAAGATAGAGCAAAGATCAATTTGTAGGTTTTGTAATGAGGAAGACGAATCATCAGTACATATTTTAGCTCAATGTGGAGCACTGATCCACAAAAGTAGGAAATGTCTGGGCATGCACCAAGTGCCCAGTACAGAACTAGCATCCATAGCTCCGGGCGCAATACTCAAATTCTTGAGGGAGACTGGACTGGATGAGGTACTCTAGGCAGATTAGACTAGATAGAAAAGAGGAACGTACAATAGATCTTATAGGTCGCGGTACAACGACAGAAACCTCTATAATACAATACAATACAACCCATTTCCCAACACTGGTACATATAACAAGAAAAATAACAAAGGGAGTCAAAAATACGATAGTCAAAAAAGAGAACATATTCTCTTCAAAAGAGTACGATTGAAAACCCTGAAGCTGAAGCAAAAATATCAAACATCTGTTGAAAGAAATTGAAGCGCTAAAAGATGAAATCATAACAAATCTCAAAAAAAAAAAAACTGCCAAATTCATAGGAAACTCGAATATTTTGCAAAAACTTGATACGAAAATTCAATAATATTCCAAACATTTGTTTAGACAATATTTTAGAAAAATGTTTTGTTTTTCAAATGTAAATTATATTAATTTTTATGTTTATGTTATTTATTTTTCTACAATACATTGATATTTTGTTTATTTACTTTAGTCTATACAATTTAAGTATTGAATAATATTCAGCTTTTGTTTTCGGTAAATAATTTCAAATAAACATCTGCGCTGAATCATATTTATATTTGTTCAAATGTACCTAAGTATTTCATGTACCTATCCCAATATGTCGAACATTTTCTCTTGCCTTGAGTGCTTTATGCGATAATATTTTATTTTTAACATTACCATATTATCACGTGATAAAAAAAAGAAGACATCGATAGCTTTTTTGCGCACAAAGGTGGTGACCTAGAACTTACATACATACGAGTATATGATGTAAGTATGTATTCAAAAAGAAGGAAAAGAAAGAAAAAAATATGCAAACCTTGACCTAATTTCAAATGACATTTTTGCTAATGCGATGATTTCGTAAGAAGAAGAGAACCAAAAACAATAGAGACAGGGACGAAAACTTAGAAGCGGCAATTGAGTAAGAGAATTAGGAGAAAATGCGAAAGCAACTGAAAAATTACAATAAAACAACAGCTTCCCGATTGTTTCTGCTATCCTGGGCATAAGTGGCTCCATGGAGAAAATGGCCGCTCAATGTTTGCAGACGACACATACTCAGATACTCGTTGAGTATCGTACTCGTATAACAAAATGGCTGCTGTTAATGTTTTCTGTTGTTGTTCCAATGCAACACTGATGCTACAAACATTGAGAAAAAATTAAAAAAAAAGGGAGGAGATTGAGTGAAAATATGTTAAATAAAATAAGAAATTTTTCCTTTTTGCAAAAATAATAAAATTTAAATAATTAATAAATTAAAAATTTTATAAGAAATTCATTGCTTGTGTAAGTGTGTGTGTGTGTTTCACTAATCAAAGTTTCAATTTTTAACTAACATTTACATTTACACTCGTACGGCACCAATTGAAATGCTTTCAACTGTTCTTAAAAAAAACAAAAACAACAAAAAAGGTGCTTAACTTTTTAAGCAACTCCCAAAATATTAAATACTCATGCATTTAACATGCATGCATAACTAGCTCATTTGCTGTGCGTGTAACTACATACATATTTTCAGGCGTTGACCGAGACCGAGACCGAGCATAGTCGATCAACCTCATTCATGCAGCAAGTAGCGCATAGTGTTGCCCTGTTTTTTCTAAACTCTAACTCAAATACTCCGCCTCAATTGAACAGGCGAACAAAAACGGTGGATAAAAGCTTCAAGAGAATAAAACAAATTGCAAGTTGACAACAACAAGCGGCAACGAACATCAGTGCCGCCAACGCCGCGCCATTATTTGCTTTGAAATCTTAAAGCTTAAAGTGCAAAAGTTCAAGTGGCTCAAACATGGCGACATTGCTGGTTTGGTTTTGGTTTTGGTTTTGCTTTTTATATGTGCACATTTCAAGTTTTATTGCTACTGTTGCCAATTTCAAATTTCTTCACCCCTAATTGTCGGCATTCCACAACTTAGGGATGATACTTGGGAACACATGAAGAAATGAATATTTCAGCTGCTTCTGCTGTTTCTCTGCTGTGTTCAGCATTTGTTACCAGTGCTGCTTCCATAAACAGAAATTCCTTTTTGCATACACCGCACAGCAGCGGCAGCAGCACATAGTGTTGCTTGCTGCATTGATTTTTCTCCAAAATCATATGTGTGGGTGTTTATTTCTCCGTATGTGTGTGCGCGTCTGTGTATATGTATGAGGCACAAGCGTTTGTGCGCATTTCTACTGTGACGTCATATTTGCTTAAAAACATCAATAAATAGATTTCCCTGATTTTTCAACAGGATAACAGAAATACAGCACAGCAAAGTGTTTGATTGATTTTTGCTACTCCACTCGGCATTAGTTCGGCGCCTGCCTGCTGCACGTTTGCTGCTGGTTAGGTTTAGTTTTGTTTTGCCAGGCAGCTTGTTGTTCTGCTCCTCCTCCTACATTATAATATTTCATATTATTGCAACGATATTATTCACGAACTCACTGTTGCTGACATCACAGTATTTATTATGATGATTACACTGATGATATATTTACCCAAATGTTTACAAAATTTTGCTCTTCATTGTTTATTGATTTTAATATTGTAGCATGTACATATGTATGTATGTTTGTATATTAGCGTGTTGTGCATAAAATGCCAAAATTATTGTACCGGAAGAGTCAAGGTCACATATGTTGTATATTTATTTATATTTTAAAATTTTAATAATAGCTGTGGCCCCCAAAATATTAAATTTCTGATGCTGAAAAGAAAGCAGCGAGTAAATTTAAATAATATTTATTAAAATTGTTGACGTACTGTAATAAAACATACTTTTAAAAAAAGCTTATGAAAAAAAGCTATATAAATCAACCTTTCCAAAAAAAAAAAAAAAAAAATACAAACTGAACATCCCAAGCCTCTGCACTAACAGTCCCAGTTATATATTGGGAGTATGAATGTATAAACTCGTAATTGTGACTAACTTCATATCTATCATACGCACCATTTTTTCAAAAGTGGTGATTTTGATGTTGAAGACAGGGAACGTTCAGGCGGCCCGAAAAAGTTCCAAGATGAAGAATTGAAGGCATTACTCGAAGAAGATTCATGTGAAACGCAACAAGAACTTGCAGAATCTTTAGGAGTTGATCAATCAACCATTTCAAAACGATTAAAAGCATTGGGAATGATTCAAGAGCAAGGAAATTTGGTGCCGTACGAATTGGAGCCGAGAGACGTCGAACGACGATTTTTCACATGTGAACTGCTGATTGAACGACAGAAAAGAAAGGGTTTTCTGCATCGTATTGTGACTGGCGGTAAAAAGTGGATACGTTACGATAACCCAAAGCATAAAAAATCATGGGAACCGCCCAGACATGCATCAACATCAACGGCAAAGCCGAACATCGATGGATCGAAGCTCATGCTGTGTATTTGGTGGGATATGAAAGGTGTCGTGTATTATGAGCTGTTGAAACCGAATGAAACGACCACTGGTGACCGCTACCGACTACAATTGATGCGTTTGAGCCGAGAATTAAAGGATAAGAAGCCAGAATATGAGAATAGACACGACGAAGTTATTCTTCAGCACGACAATGCTCGGCCGCATGTTTCAAGGCAAGTAAAAACATACTTGGAAACGCTGAAATGGGAAGTGCTACCCCACCCGCCGTATTCTCCAGACATTGCTCCTTCGGATTACCACTTGTTCCGATCGATGACACATGGCCTGGCTGAACAGCACTTCCATTCTTTCGAAGAACTCAAAAAATGGGTCGATTCGTGGATAGTCTCAAAAGACAATACTTTAAAGAATAAATTTACACAATAAATGTCCAAATTCCGAAAAAAATACGAGTTTATACATTCATACTCCCAATACATCTTGGCAACATTATCGGAGCTGCAAAGGATGATTCAAGTGTTCCTTCGATGCATACTGAAAATGTTGGTGGTCCAATACAATCTCAAACACTGAACTCTATCGAAAATGTCTTCAGGTTTCCGTCGCTAACTAAATCAAGTGATCAAAAAAAAAAATCTGCTTCCTGGCCTTAGAACAGAACCGCCAATTCAGTAAACAGCGAGGCCTACCAAAACTGCAAGGAAGCTCACGCTTAAGGGAGAAGTTCGGTAGTCAAGAAAGTCAAGGAGTGAAATCGAAACCATCGCTGAAGACTGCAAACATTGAAGACTCTATTATGATTCTCGTGTCTAGTCGTGAGAGGAAATTATGGGGATATTGATTCAAAAGATCCCAAGTATTTATTATCCATCGGATTTAGTTTTTTTTAGAACTCTACCTTTCTTCACTCGAACTTGTCAAATTTTTTGGCTTTATCAAAATGATTTGTTGCCTATACATATTTCAGTTCAAACTTTGTTCCATCTTTAACCGCCTCCCCTTTCAGATTATATTCCAACTCAAACCATGTTAAAACTCAGACTGTTCCAATTGAAATTGTATTCTAACTCAGATGGTGCTCCAATTTACGCCGTCTTCCAACTTAGACCGTATTCCAATTTAGACAGTGTTCCAACTTAGATCGTGTTCCAACTCAGACCGTATTCGAATTCAGACAGTGTTTCAACTCAGACCGTGTTCCAATTTAAACCGTATTTCATATTATACCGTTTTCCAACTCATATCGTATTCCAAATCAGACAGTGTTCCAACTTAGATATATTCCCAACTCAAACCGTATTTGAAATCAAACCGTTTTTCAACTTAGAACGTATTTCAATTTAAACTGTATTCCATCTCAAACGATATTTCAATCACGACCATAGTCCAATACACGCTATGGTCCTGTACCAATCCAAATTATATTTTAACTCTGTCGTCTAGATACAAATTATTTTTCTATTATTTCTAATTTCAACTGTTATCAAGAGATACAAAAAAAAAAAAAAAATACATCAAGTGGCAATGCCATAAAACAACGAAGACCCCAAATTTGTCCAACTAACTGCAATTGAAATGCCAGTCTTGACACAAACCAGATAGTGCAGTCATGAAAAAAGTCCACAAAAGCGTATTGGGCAAGGTTCTAAAAACGGCGTCATTTTTGATCACAGATCCCTAAAGAACAACCACTTCCTTAGCCAAGAACACCATTCTCTACTTAATTCCTGTTGACAAGGAAAACAACTCGACTATCACGCTAAATTCAGTTAGTCCCTGATGTGAACCATTTGTTATTCCAAAATTCTTTAGGAACTCACAGCTTTACCTAAAAACATTGACTATACTCTCCTCATACCCTTTTTCAACAATGACTTTATCACTTTCATTCCTTCGAGAGAGGATATGATTGGAAGATCCCATCACCAGAATGTGATGTTTCATTGCACCGATAGATCCAAACTGGATAGAAGCGCAGGGAGAGGGAGATTCATTGAGCAATTAAGATTAAGCTTATTCTAGGAGCCGAACTCCCTGACTACTACAGAGTCTTCCAACTAAGCAGGTAGCGGCGAACTGGTTAAAAAGTAATAAAGTATGAGTCCATCATATCGTTTACTCAACGAAGTAGTCGATGAACGCAACGTATACCTTGTGTGGGTTCCAAGCCACAGTGATATACTTGCAAGTAATAAATCTGATGAATTAGGAAGATTATTTACAAACATGCAAAATCGCAAAACAGTTATGGCCAGAGTCTCAAATGCTTTAAGAAGCTATTATCTTTCGGTAGAAGGCAAATATACAAAGCCGTGGCAGTAATAACAGGGCTCTGTCTAGATTGGGAACGCCTCTAGATTGGGAACGCCTCTAGATTGGAAACGCCTTCAAACGAGTATTACCGAAGTTGTAAAGATGAAAAAAAGAAGGAAACCATTTCTCACTATTTAAGCTTCTTTTCAGCCTTGGCTACCTGTAGGAAAAATGTCCTAGGTCAATATTTTCTAGACGACTTGCCCGACTTGGAGTCAACTGTTCTAGGGGATCTACTTAAATGCATAACAAAGTCTAATTGGTTCGACTAATTCAGGACCTATTTTAAAGAGAGTGGATGTAACACCCACGTGGTAAAACAACGGGTCATATTTGGCTTGAATGTGTCCTGATAGATAGACACTTACCTTAACCTAACCTATAGTCATGGAAAACTGATAAAAAAAAATCAATTCTAAATTGGAACACCCAGTTTCAAATCCGATCACTTATATAGTCTGAGATGTACAGCAGTAGTATTTATAGAAAAAAGTTGAGAAATTAGATAAAATTTCTAACGATATTCTACGTATAGCAATCGGATTGCATTTACGATTTATTTTCTAGATCAAAACAAAAAAGAAAGATGGTCTGACTTGAAATATGCTCTCCTATTTTTTTTTTCCTAATTAAAAATTTCGGAATTTAAATAAACACGGATTAGTACGTGCAGGAAGCATTACCACACTAAATGTCGCTGATTGCATAAATGCATGCATGCAACATGCAAAATAGAAAGAAAGTGGTTGAATAGCTTTGAAATTCATTTGTCAACTCATTCATTATGTCAAAAAAAAAAAAACAAAAAACAAAAAAAAAAACACATTATAGCTTCATATACATGAGAAGTAGCTATGTATAAATGTAATATAAATAAATATATAGAAAACTAGTGAAACGACATGAAAAGCTTGTATTTCAAATTTTTTCGCGCAAAACAAATTATGCAACAAAAAATTTAAAGTAAGCTTGCACAAAATCGTTACATAGTTGCAGTTGACGTTTTTATACAATAATATACACATAATTACACGTACATACTTTACTGTACATACATGTATCAAGAGCAGTAGCTTAGCTAGTTGCAATTTTGTATCGTATAGTAGTAGTATAAAAGCATCAGGATACACATAATTACACACGTATTTTGCACATAGCATACACTAAAAAAAGGTCAGACTTGTACATTGTGTAGATATCTATCTATACCTCTGTATCTATGCCATATGATCCTTGACCTAATTTCATGTGATTTGCATGCTCGATATACATGTATGTATATAACGTGGGGAAGGACGAGTTCATTTAAAACAAAAGCATTGTACAATTTTGAAGTGTTCCCCGTTTACAACTTTCATTTATTTATGTTTTCCTAGATGAAATTGGCTCCGTTTTGGAAAAATCTCTATTCTTTACAGAGTTGCACTTGAGCTTGGGGTGTTCGTGTATGTGTTTGCATAGCTGTATGTGTGTATGTATGCTGGATATATTCGTACCCAATTTTTGTTTTTCTCTATATCATATGTGCATGTATGCATTTTATTGTAGTGCATTAATATATACACATAATTAAACCTGACATTCTGAGCATGACAAAAGTTAAAGCAAGAACAACAACAATTTATATGCAGATTAGGAAGCACAATATTTGGTAAATAAAATTATAACATAGGAATCAAAAAGGATATGCAGCCACTCATTGACTACACAATTTCATAGCTAGTCCCTGCCCCTTTTGATTTATTGTGTTACGGTCTGGTGTACAGCTTTGGATAAGACGGTAAAGAATATGCTATTAAAAGTCCAAAGAACTGCTTCACTCTGCATCACTAGTGAATTCTTCAATTCTAAACTGTTAAATATGTATTTGATTGGTAACAAAAAACAAAATATTTTTGATATAAAAATTGAATTTTTTGTGATTTATATGCATTTAAATTAGAGACTACAGAGTGAACTTTGGATTCGTCAATCTTTCGCGTGGAAAAATCAAATCTACTATCAACACTTCACTTGTATCTCCTTATTTTTATCGCAAGAACTTTCATTTATATTTGTTCCATAAATCTCAAACATTGCCATATAAGTTAATAAATATTTTTAATATAACTATAGTACGAAATATTGCTGACTAAATTGCGTTATTAAACAATAAAATAAATATACATATATAATCTGTGCAACTGTTGATACAAGAAACATTTTATAGATAAAAAAACATTTTCGCAGTTGATAAAAAGAAATACTTGGAAGTAATCGGATAACTTACCAAGAAAAGACAAATAAAAAAAATCGCACAAATTTAAAACACAAAAATCTAAATACACTTTATTTTAACTATTTTTCCAAAACTGACCTTTCCACTTTTTCCACCTTTTTTTTTATTCCCGAAAATTCAGTGCGTTTTGCTAACGTCAAGCAACAAATTCATACTAAAATATATTCAGAAAAATTCTCGTACCTCCAGATAATCTCAACTCAAAATTTTTGGATAGCTAATTATTTAAAAAAAAAAAAGCACTACTGCATATTTTGTAGTAGTAGTTACCTATCATTAAACAAAATTAAATTTTATTCAATTCAATTGTTTATAATAAAAATTTTCTAAAATAGGGTAATCTTTATTCATAAACATGCATTATTTCGGCAATTTGCCAGAACCACGAAAGTGCGAAAATTTTGTTTTAAGAAAATATGAATTATATGTTTTAAAGTTTTACAAAATTCCTTATAAAGCGCAAGGTTCGTGTGGAATTAATTTAGGGTTATAAAGTCATTATAAAGCCAGACATGAGACAACACATTCCAAATTTTTCAATTTCGATAATTTGCACCTAAAACTATTACAAATGTCGTATTATAATTGATTTAAAAAATGCACATTCCTGGTTCTGTTAGCCAGTCGACGATATATAGTATATATAAAGAGTTGATTCATAAGATGCGCCACACAGGGAGCGTATACACAGTGTATTTTGTGTTTTTAGTATTTAGAGCTAGCGTGTTGTGAATAAACAGAATTTGTATTGATGAATATCATCAAAGAAAAAAGGGAAAGAAACCTAGCATATATTTGAAAATTATATGACTTTAATCGTAAAACATAAATAACTCTGGAATAGTGCTGCAGTTATCAGATAATTCTGGGAATATGAGCAGAAAAACAAAATAATGGAAAGGGCAGGCAAAATGATGAACAAACAACAGAATCAAATATTTACTTATATAAATTATTATATGTATATATAGTAGTATCATAAGCAGAAATAATTGACAGCAAAATAAACACTGTGTGGCAGCTGCGATCAACAGCGAAGTAATTCTTAACCATAACTCTATTAAATATTAGCGTATAACTTTGAAAATGAGCTATTTTTTAACAAGTATATAGCCTTATTTCAATAACAATTTCAATGAATAAATTATTCAAAGCCATGTTCATCGGAAGCTATGACATCTTGCCATCTTTCAGGCAATTTATGGATTCCTTGCCAAAAAAAAAAAAAAACCGTCGATCTTTTGAGGCTATAAACGAATCAATCCAATTTTTGATACTTTCAACTGAAGAAAAGTGTATTCCAGTAAGGGCATACTAAATCAATCGAAATAACTCTATAGCCCGACGGGGCAAGGACTGGTGAACACGGCTGGTGAAGCAAAATTTCCTATTCACTATTTTCCAAATAGTTTTTATGTTGGAAAATGGCAGTTTTGGGCCTGGTCGCATATTCTGATTCATTTTTCGGTCACTGCTTTCTTCAAACAAATCAATTGTTTTCCATATAGCTCTCCCGTAATAATTTCACCAGATTTTAGCAGCTCGTAGTAGATGACCAGTTTCTGATCGAATACAATCTTCGGAGTTGATGTTCAGGGCTTCATATACGACTTCTTGCACTATGGGCTGTCGTAATAAATCCATTTTTCGTCGCAAGTAATAGTTCGATGCAAAAACGACATATTTTTATAGCGCTGTAGTTGCATTTCAGATATGCAAAATCGACTTTCAACGTCTCTCGGTTTTAAGTCGTATGGCACCCAGTTCACTTCCTTTCGAATGAGCCCCAATGATTTTAGGTGCTAGGAAATTGCTGGTTCAGGTGTTGTTGCAAGTTTCTCTTGCGTTTGATACGAGTCTTTATCGAGTAACATCTCCAAAATTTTTCACTTGGCCAGGGCGTTTCTTGTCTTAAGTGTTAAAATCTCCGCTTTTAAAGCGTCGAAATCAGAACTCACATGTTTTAACTGTTGGAGTTTACTCACCGTAAACTTCCGACAGCAATCGATGACTTTCACCAGCACTTTTTTTTCGAATTAACGCAGAAAAGCAAAACTCGTACACAGAAAAGGTGACTGGCGAAGCTTTTTAGATGTGGCCAAGATCGATCATCGGTTGTAGTGCAAACTAAGTAAATAAAAAAAAAGTATTTCAAAGTAAAAAAAATGTGTCTCATGTAAAACAAGAGTTCTGAAATAGAGAAATATTCTCAGCTCTCAATTGACTGATGGTTCTCTGCTTAATTTCGCCGTATTTAAAACCATATTACTATAAATGGTTCTCAATGAAAGTAAAATCCTCTCAATTTGCATATAAGAAATATAAGTTCTCTTGAAGTTGACTATTTATATAAGGTTACGATAAAAAAGTAGCATGATATAAATTTTTTATAAAGAAGAATTAAACCTAAGCAAATACAGAAAATACAAAAAAGATTCTACAATTTAAACAAACACTAGATTTAGAGATAAACAACAGAAAACAAAGACTTGAAATCTGAACAAAATGAACTAATTACTTACAACAATACGAAAGTGCATAACTTCATACCTGCCATATTTCTTGATATGTATTAATTATATGTGAATGAGTTTGTGAGTGTTTGTGTGTGTGTGTGTGTTTTTTTTTTTTTTTTGTATACGACGAAGTACGTTAATATATTACAAATTAGCCAAAATGAAGTTTCGAATGGGTGATTAAATAATGTATTGCATGTGCGATATGTGTATATGAACTTTAAACTTCCGAATGTAACCTAAAAAATAAAATACATACATAAGTAAAAATTAAAAAAAAAAATGGGTTTATTTACATAAAATTAGTGAAAACTTTTTCAACATTTTTATGTTACTCACAAACAAATAAAATACAGATAGACACAGTTAAAAATTAGGCTAATTTTTGTTTTTTTTATATACATATATATAATAAATTACTTTCAAGTACTAACAACAACGTGAATTGTTTTTTATTATATATATGTGCTCATAACCTTCAAAAATCTTAAAAAGAGTATGAGAGTATGGGAGAGAGAGATAAAGTGAGAGAAAGAAACACGCTATAATAGAATAATAACAACAATAAAAAAAACTAAAACAATAACAAAAAACTAAAACAGTAAAATCTCAAGAAACAAGAATTTATTCTAGATTAGCCAGTTTCATGCAAAAACAATAAAAACAACTAACAAAAGCAACAACTACAATTCAGTAGGTACAAGAATATACATATGTAGCTAGAGAGTGCTGGCTGTCCGGAAACATGTTTACAAATAAAAGAAACTCTAAAACATGCAGCAGAAGAATGAAGACGACAAAGAAGCAGAACTTTGTTGGTTGGCTGATGGTTTTGTTGTTGCTGCATGAATGCATGCATGTTGCAGCAATAAAGCAAGAGTAACTTTCAAATCTCATGCAACAAGTTCCTTGCGACAAAATATCCACAATGGCACAGGAAATCATCAAAATGTAGCAAGCAAGATAAAACAATAAAGCGTAGTAAAAAGAAAGATATGTGTGTACTTGTGCAAAAATATAAAAAACAAAAGGGAAAAAAACATTTTTGCTTTCGCAAACAAGGCAAAATGAATAATAACAAAAAATATGTGATACATGAAAGAAAAGAAAATATTGAAATAAAATAAATAAAGAAATAATAATATGTACCCACAGCAAAAAAGTAATAGGCTTGCCACATATTTATATACAGATATAATAAAATGGTGGATTGACACTCTTCAAAAACATTTTTTTTTTTTTAACTTGCGCCAGTTTCGGGAAAAATCTCCATGACGAAAATGCCTTAAGCCTAGGCTCTTTGAAGTCTTCAACTACAATCCATTTGATTTTAAATTTTTATACTCAAAAAAAAAAAAATAAGAGGAGAACACAAAAGACAAAAGCCGAACAAGAAAACATGTTCCCTCTAAAAGAAATTACGCTTGGTAACCCAATACTTTCATAGTATATTGAAACAATTGTTTGCAAATAATAAAACAATTGTTGAAAGGGAAAAATAAAGAAAATAACAATAAAGAAAAATACAATTAACAAAACCAGTAAACACAATTAACGCAGCTATAATGACAACAACAACAATAAAACATTCAAAACGATATGTAAATTTCACAGCAAAGATACCGCAATGTATTGTGCAAAAACAAAAACAAAAGTAGGTAGTAAATTACTAAAAACACAAACAACAATAGAAATTAGTAACATTTCTGGCTTTTGTAATATTATTAAAAATAAATACATTGTATGTAACAAACACTCTCTATCTATAAGTATCTCGTAATATTTATATTTCTTAAAAAAAAAAATGTGAAATAAAAAATGAATATGTTAGTTTAAAATCCATTGAAAGAAAAATAATAAATAGAAAACAAGAAGTTATATAATACACAATTACGAATTAATATAGTTATAATATTTCTCATTTACACATTATTATTTTACAGCAACATGTTGTTGATAAGAAAAACAACAAACAACAACAAAATTAAAAATAATATATAAATAAAAAAAAAAAAACGCAACTCAACTCGTCGTCGCACACATTCAATTTATTTCAATTAAAATCAAATGCCAAAAATAATTCAAAACGAATTAAATATAAACAAAAACAAAATACAACAAAAACAAACCCGTTAGAGTTACTTATGTCGTTTTGTTTGTTGTTGTCGTTTATCGCCTCGCACATGTACAAATAAATGTATTTAGTTGTGGTATTCATTTGTTGTTGCGATATTTCATTTCTCACTATCGTGTATTATAAAACATTACCATAGATGTTCAAAAACAACAAAAACAATTTTTTCCAAAAAATTAAAAACAAAAAGCAAAAACAACAAAAATTGAAAATATTAACAAATAAATACTAAACAAGGAGTCAGCCTGCAAGCTTCAAGCCCCCAATCGTATTCTCCCTCTCTGACTCTTTCTCTTTCTTTTTCTCTCATGCTCATTCAACTTCGCTCAATTGTAAGTTTCGTTTCATTTTACTTGCAATTTACTCTGTGAAAACATGTGCGAATTAGCGAATTTGTATGTGAATGTATGTATGTGTGTTGTATGCTTGTTTGTGCGGTTTATAAAAATGCGGCCTTGCAAAATTTTTGCAACTCAGAGAACAGTGGAACAAAATTATTTCAAAAGTTTATTATGAAAAGTTTTACAATAATGATTAATGGCGGATTCACCGGGCTAGTATCGCAATCTCTTTTAATTTTTTTCACATGAAGTTTTTCGCTATCTTAAATTAAGAGCGTAAAAACTTCACTCGGTCGGTGAATCTGGCTTAAAGACTAGTTTAGCTCAACAGAACTAGCTCATATTTATGAGGAAAATTTAACTATAATTGTATTCAGATCCAAATGGGAATCTACTTGCAATAACTCTTAAAAAATTGTGGAGCATTTACGCGGAATCTATAACTACTACTCTCTTTCTCTGTACTTGAAAATAAACCTATCTCTCACATGTGTATTAATTTTCATATATGTTTTGTGCATCTCTTTGGTAAGCAAAAACATTGCCTACTTTCAGGCGTTGTTTAGATTTCTTTCTATCAAATATTAAGACCCCGAAAATATGATTTCATCGGGAATGGAGCCAATGTTTTACATAAAAACGAACTCTATTATATTAACAATAAGGCCACAAATTTTCTCTGATAACATTTCTATTGAATTTCTAAAATTAGAAATGCAGTTTGGATAATTTAAATATTTAAAAAATAAATAAATTTATGATTAACAACCAGGACAAATTCCAAAGTTCGAAAACTTTAAAAAATATGTTATGCTGGACATTTTTTATATTATTAATACCAACAATCAATCCTGGATCAAATGGATCATGGACTTCCGAAGTAATCCTATTGTCTAGATTTTTCAAAAAATTGATTTTTTTTTTATATTTCAAAAGTATAGGCTTTTAAAAATATACTGTAAAATGTTAGTATCAATATTTCTAGTATTTCGACTTCTACAGCCTATTTAGCAGGTGAGCGCAGAAGCAGGTAAAAGGGCCGACTGAAGTTTAAACTCATTTATCTCGAAAAACCACTCGACCGATTTGTCTCAAATTTTACTATATTATTCAGAAAACCAGTGCTTATCGCAGGAACTAAAAACTACAAAGTTTAAATACTATTGCTCATTATTTCATTTTAAAAACAAAAAAATCTTAAAAACTCGTCTAATTCAAGGGCGCTAGATCAGAAGATCCCCTTAACAAGCCTTCATATACAACACTGTTTCACATTTTCCATCCCGAATGCTTGTAAAAGATAGTTCCGGTCTGTGGACTCTCTAGTACCATTGACCGATCTGATAGTGGCTATTAATAATCCGTCATCAAATCAGACGCAATAAAGTGCACATCGTCACTGCCAACATTATTATTTTAATCCGTTTATCTCAAATACTGGATGTGCTATTAAAATTATGTCACCGGATTTCGCGCTTGACTCTTTGTATTATCATAACATACACATTTGTGAACTAAAATAATTTTAAAAATTTTCAATATACACATAGCTGCGTAGCTATTCCTTAAACCGATTCCCTAACTAAGAGTAAAAATGTGTACTTATTTTTTTTGTACTTTAACTTTCTACTTTTTATAAGCCATTTTTACTTCAAGGAAATTTAATTTTATATGCAAATGCACATTACATGTCGCACATTGATTACCTAACCATCACTAGTTGCCCAAAGTTAGTTACACATTCACTTTTATTTTACGATTAGTTTTTTTAAGTTAACTAATACAATGCTAATGACTTTTAACAAGTAGCAAACTTTATTCCACAGTAGGTAAATACCTTAAAGTACGATTAGTCACATGGAATGTTGTGTGTAGGGTACAATGTACTATAGTAACATGGTAAGGGCTTATGAACATTAAATAACAAATATAAAAAAACAACAACAACATAACCGCACGTAGAGGAAATTAGGAACTAAAAGTAAAAAATAAAAACAACAAAAAGCAACAGCAAGTAAACCTCAACCACAAGCAACACTGAATATTTTACTAAAAACCACTCGACCGACAGACAGACAGCACTGCTAAAGGGCATATATAGGGTAGGGGCGAGAAGGGCAGGAAAATGTGAGAAGCAGGGTTGAAACGAATTTTAGAGAGTTACCAACTGTGAAATTTTAAACGCCTGGTAAAATAAGTTTCAAATTTTGACAAATAAAACCACGATTTTTCTAATTTACGAGCACAATTCCATAATGATTGAGTGGTTAACGAGCAAGTGAGAGTCAGTGAGCGCGATATGAGCTGATTTTTGATGAGAAAACGAAGTGAGTGGAAGTTGTGTTGGGGAGCGAGAGCAACAAACATCAGCAGTAATGATGCGATGTGAAAGAAGGAAGGAAGGAAGCTACAACGAAAACAAATAAAACAAAAAAAGATTGCAGCAATAAAAGTGTTTGACTCCGCACCAGTAAATAGCGAACGATTTTGAAAAATAATTTAAAAAAAAAACAGAAAAAAGGAAAGAAAAACTAATAAAAAAAATTTTATGTAAAATTATTTAAGTTCATTCATATGCGAACATGAGATGATATGCCTTAAAGTAAGCGTGGCTATGAAACGAAAAGCAGCCATGTCGTATGTTTGATTAAAGTGCAATGACCCAATGGACTGAGAGCTTAAATTTTGCCAGCAGAAAAACAGACTACATTACTTCTCAAGTAGAAACCTCGAGGATCACAATATTTGTGGATAACTAAGCGTCAAGTAATACACTGGACAACATGGTTACAAAATACACATCAGGCTTAAGGTTGTTCAACGTATATTTAAGGAAATAAGCAACACTCATCAGCACAGGATTTGCTAGAAAATCGTCCACCTCCATTTCTGTGAATACTTTAAAATCCTCAAATCCGCGGGCATTGGTTGGGAAGAAGGTTCAAGATGGTAATAAAAAAAGTAAAACTGTTTAAGGTACAACAATGAATCAATTTTTGGTCCCAGATCCCCTTTTTTCTGACCACTTCCCTTTTTAATCCAATCTAACCAAATTTTTATATTTTTCGTTCAATGAATCAAAGTTAGAATATTCTGAAGTTACTTGGCGTAGAGTGCTGAGCATGAAAAAAGCAAATCAAAAACGATTACAATAAAGAGAACTTAAAGATTGCAATAAAACGATGACGAAGGATCAACATTTTTATGTACAAATGATTGTTTGTATGGGTGCATAGAATTGAATGCTGTTGTTGGTTGGTTGGTGGATGGTGGTTGGTTATTGTCGTGCTGATGCTAATGCTGATGATGATGATATCGGAGAGAGGTATAAGAGACGAAATGGATTAGAGCTAAAGGATATGAGAGAGACAACATTGTCGTCTGTCTAGACGTTAAGTAATTGCATAAAAATGTTGTTGGTCGTTGATGTGCTATTGATGCTGTTGTTTCTTGCAGCTTGCAACTTTTCTTCCTCCTTTCCCCACTCTTGTGCCCTTGTGTTTCTACTATTCTACTCACAACATACAGTGACACTTTATGCTATGTCCCATCAAACTTTATGTGAGAGATACTTACTACTTCAGAAAATTCAAGATGACGATGGGAGAAATAAAAATAACAATGGCGCTGATTGTTGTTTGTGTAGTAGATGGTGATGCTGTTGTTTTTGTTGTTATTACTGCTGCTTCGGTCGTATTCCTTTTGTTTTGGCGCGAAATTTTTTGCTTTTTTTGTTGTTATAATTGATTTTTTTTTTTTTTGCTGTAGTTTTTTATTTAATACACGATGGTATACAAAAAGAAACAATAACAGAAAAAAAACACGTAAACAAAGCAATTTTATTTATATTATAATTTTTTATTTACGGCTTCTTCTATACAATTGCAAATGCAATTGCATTTTATTGCTGCTGCTGCCGCTTTTCTATACAGTAGCAACAATAATTTTCATTAAATTTCACGTTGTTGTTCTGTTCACCTAATACAAAATATCGCAAACATTTAGCAAACAAACAACAACACAATCAAAAACGAACGCGTTCTACACTGAGACACACAGAAAAAACCAGCAAACAAACAATAATGTGAGCCCGCGAACTCAGCCCCAATAGCCTGTGGTTATTCGTTGTGGAGCTTTTTTGTTGTTGTTGCTGTTGGCAAAAATTAGCCTCACTCGTTGTTGTTTTTATTTACTGTAGTAAGATGTATGCGAAAACTTTTTATTTATAGAAATTTTTTTGTATATCCTTTTTTTATGATGATATTCTAAAAATATCAATTTTTGTTGAAAAGAAAAATTGCACACATAAAAAACAAACAAACGCTAAATCAAAATCAAAACTTCGCATCCGTTGTACGTTGACGACGGAGAAGACACTACAAAATTGTCTTGCATACACGCTCGGCGCTTTTCACTGACGTACTAACAACTAACAACCCAAATAGCAGGCAGCACCAGTGCCAATCCAAAAGTGTCAGTGTTGCTTACTATTGCTGGTTGTTGCTGCTCCACAACGACACGACCGACCAACAACGGCCAGCGAACGAATGGTTCATATAGCAGAAATATGAATATGTACATATGTCTGCGTCTCTGTTGTTGTCGTTGCCGTTGTCGTCGTTCGCAGTCTCTCGGGTTGCGTCTTTTGTTCGGAGTCGTTGCTGTTAGTTGTTGTTGTATTTCTCCAGAGAGTATAAGTTGCCTTCAGCATTGTCATAGAGCGCAAAAGCATTGCAAAAGGTAAGAGGGGTGGTAGGTTGAATAGCAGCAACAACAATGTATATAAATCCATTGAGATGACATTGAGCGCAGCAGCAACAAACATGTATGTAGATATTATTTGCTTGGAGAGTGAGTATGTGTTATATGCACATACAGTAATGGGCAATAAAATAGGATCACTAATTTGCATAAATATATGAGCCGTTCCGTTCTTTTTAGTATTTGGATTTTTACCTTCAGGCATCATTTAGTTTCCTACTAAAAAAGTGTACATCTAGGTTGAATATACGTGCTATAGAGCTGCGTGCACATCGGGAAAATAAATTTTAAAAGAGTCCAATTTTACACAGCACCTCTACAAAACCAATGTATTTTCAAAAATCTGATTTTGATTTACACCACTTTTGCACTCAACGGCTCATATTACTACACTAGTCCACTAGTCATCTCCTAATGCAACATAGAACCTTTATAATTGCTCTGAATCTGACTCCGTTCGATGCTTTACGACATAAATCACTCCAGGTGTAACTGACAGAGTTAAGTTCGGTTAGAACCGTTGAGGTTCTACGCCAGTTTTTAGTCGAGGCAACAGGACGGTGAGAGGGTTCCAGCTTAGGGCTGGACGTGCAACCCGCCTCATATTTTTCAAAATTGATTCCAAAATAAAAATTCTTTGTTTGTAGTAGAGAGCTGCACGAGTAAGTGCAGAATTGTACAAATACCAGTCATTTAACGAATACAATGATGAATTTATTTACTCTCATAATTGATTATCTATGTTTTTACAATTAGTAATCAGTATCGTGGCAAATATATGTATTTGTATCGTCATGGTCATGTACAAACGAAAATAGTTAAAAATCAGGTAGATCCAATTAAAAGACGAAATAAAATTAAATTAATTGAAAGAAATAAATTTTATTATTTTTGCTGTGAATGTGAAAATATTGAATTAATCCATTTTTGAAAATCACCATTCTTTGTTTTGTCTAAAATGTTCATTATCAAACATTAAAAATTACAAATACTTTCAATTAAACGACCACACGTTCAACCGAAAGAAAAATTTAATTTGCAAGAAACAAAATTGATGCTGAATTTACAATTACGTAATTCCATCGTACTCGGGCACGATGCCGGTACTTGTGCAGCTCTCTAATTTTTAATCATTAGTTTATACATTTTTGTAACATAAAAATAATACAAAAATCTGCCCATATTTTATTGTCCATAACTGTATGAGTGAGAGCGGCTTGCAGTTATGCAGATATAAACTGAGTATATCAAAGTCATACACATACATATGTGTGCAGTAGCGGTAACTCTCTGTCAGTCTACCAAGGCGGCCCACAGCTTAAGAGTATTAATTCTCAAAACGGTAACAGATCCTCAGATATAGATTTTCTCTACTCACTGATATAAATTTCATATATATAGCAGAGATATTTTGGAAGGTAGGTCAGTTTAAGTTCAAATTTCTTGTTTTGCGGTTGTAAAAATAATAGTGAAATAGTGAAAAGTAATTATTTTTCTAATAAAAAAAATGTGATGTAATAAAAAGCTATTGGTAAGTGATAAAAATGTATTTTATTTTTATGGATAAACTAATAAAAGAACTACTATAATGCAGTACCAGAGATCACGACCTAATTTTTGTGTCTTTTCTGCATAGTAGAAAAAGTAATTCTGTAATTTCGGTTAATTCCCACTTTGAGATTGACTGTCCAGTTATAGAAGAATACAGCTACTACATCGGGGGGAGGATCTTATTGACGCCTTACTGGGTCGTTATCATATTCGATTAAAGTTAAAAATCACTTCACTGTGACTGTTGTTAAATTACCCAAGATTCACAGGGAAGCCGATATTGTCAATATCCAATTTAAATTTAAAGCACTGTAAAACCTAAAAAAAGCATAGATTAAACCGCTACTGTTTTATGCCAAAAAGAAACAAACACAAATAACTGAATATCTCCCAAAAAATGGCAAACAAACTCAGACGCAGCTGCCAAAATGCCATAAACAACAACAACAACAAATAAGAGAAAAAAGAGAGTGAAATTATATATGTATGTATGTAAGTTGATATTGAGATTGAAAGCGAAAAATCAGCAGTGGAAGTGGCAGCGGCAGCGGCAGCAACAACCTAATCTGAGATGAAAACAGATGAAAAGAAAACAACAAAAAGTCATAGCAACTGAGAGGTCGTACATTGGTATCTTGCTCGGGTCTTGTACATGGGTCTCGCACAGCGAGTTGTCGGTGGAGCAAATACGCGCGACCTGACTGGCTTGGCTTCTTAACGAATGTGCAGTGAATAAACGAAATGAAATGAAACGAAACTGAGAAAAATATATATACTAAGGTAGACAAAGAGAGCGGAAGGGGAGGTGAGAAGAGGCTATTGAGGGGATTGGAGAAAAAGAGGTGGTGGATACATAACTCTGGCGAAAGAGTGAGCGTATAATTTTATTATTATTAATCCAACAACAACGGCGATGACGACGACTACGACCACGACCACAACGATTACGATGGTGATGGCGATGATGACGACGACAGCGATTGCGGTTAAGTTTCACATTTCGAAATTTTTGAAAGCGTGCGCTCGTACATATGTACTTGGTGGCAACCTGCTGGGTTTTGCTGCGTGCCTGGTAGTATTCCGGTCTAGATGATGCTCTTCTTGCTCTAGTTTAGGCGATTGAAATGCGCTCGCACTTTATGCCACCATATAGTAGTGGTGTTGTAGTAAGTAGTTAGTGAGTTAGTTACAGTTAGGATACATACATAAACCACTCCATATCATACCATTTCGTCCCGTCTCATCTCGCCTCAGCGAACGATGTGCGGTTAAATGTTTGGAGACCTGCATCAGACAGACAGACACAGTCAGAAAAACATAAACACTTGGGATGTGTAATGTTGATATATCGTTAGCAATTGAAGAGTTGGAGAATATCACTTATTGTCTCTGTTTTGTTGTTGTTGTTGTTGTTGTGGATGGGTCTCATAATAATGAAGTTGTATGCATCTTGAACTTTTCATATTTTACCTCCACTCAGAAATTAATGGCATGAAATTTGAGCTTCATCATCATCTTTTTCATCATCGTATTTGCTACACATCATTAAGTGTTCATTGACACCAAACATACTTATGCCGTAGTGTTTGCCCTTAACTGCTACACCAAACCAAACCGCACAGCGTGTTTAACTCGTTGATACCTTGCCACAACCGCTTGCTCGCCCCTTATGCATTAACTCTAACTTAAATTACACGCATCTCAAATAACGTGTACCTTATGATTTTTGTTTAAGTCTCAAGACGAGTGGAAAATAACGTTTTTTTTTTTTCAAATAAATTTTTGACACTTACGACTTACGATGGCAACTTATTTGCTGCCGCAATGAGATACATCACTTTTGTAAGTTTATTAGTTTATCTGTCTGTCTGCCTGCCTGCATTTGTACCCCTTTTCCACTTGTGCAGCAAGGGCATGTGGTAATGTTCCAATATCAATTATTGCATGGTGGTTGATGTTAGTCTGCCTGCCTGCCTGCTTGTCTGCCTACCTACCTGCTGTCCATCATTGCTGCCTTCGCCGCAACGTGTGTTGTGTGCATTCGAAACTTTGAAGCACGCAAGTGCCAAACAATTTCGCGCAAAACTCATGGCACTCTAAACGAACAGGCGAACAGCGTATGTTGTAAGGGGGCCACATTGGCGGCGTTTGTCGGTTGGCGGCTGGCCGCGCACTGTGTGATAAAGTGTTGTTGCTCTTTTCCCTTAATAAACACATATTAAGCACACATAGAAATACTCAAACACCTACAAACATACAACAATATTTGAGGTTGATAACCCAGCGGGAACATAGGTAATGAACTATATTGCCAACCAATAAACTCTTTAATTAAAATTAATATGTATTCATCTATTTGGTATTAAAATTTATTTCCAAAATATATGATAATTGAATGGAGAACAAAGAATGAGGTGTTTTGGGCCAAAAACCAGACACCCAGATCCTATGCGGAAAATTCAGAGCTCCCTCAAAGCGGAGGGATGTTTTCTTTTCTAAATTCAATCTCGAAAGTGCTCTTCTATTATTATTATGAAAAAAAAAATATTTACAAACTATGAGTTATAATCTAAAAGTAAATATTGCTGTATACATATGAAGGGCCTGCGGTCAAAACGTGATATCCAATATTTCAAAACTTTCCAAGAGAGCATAAAAAACGTTCGATTTTCCCTATTCTGCAGTTACCGAAATGCCACTTTCGAATCTGAAAACGGCAAAATGTCGACGTGATTTTAGAGAACCAAAAACTAAGAAAAACTCAAAAAGAGTTGGAAATCACTAAGTTCATGTATTCTATAATGGTTGCCTCCCCTAGTGGTTAGTGTACTGCACTGCTACGCAGGGTGACCGGGTTCAATGCTCGGCACAATCAAAAACCAAAAATACAATTCTTTTCTATACGGCACCACCTCGTTGTCTGGCAATCTTAAACTTTCAAACAAAAAAATTCCATAAAAAACTAAAATTAAATCTAAAGTTTATGTTAAATTTGCTATTTAAAGTTATATATAAATAGTCTTAATGAACAAATGAAGTCATCACAACAACAATGTATATAGAGGCGGGCAAATCAGACGACCGTTTCGGAATCCACCACAATTCCTCAACAGCGATCTTAGTAATAGTTCTTAATCTTTCAATATCTTATATAAGCTACTAACATTTGCTATCATAACCCAGAATTACAAATTTGATTCCAAATATCTTCACTGAATTGAGATATTGAAAGAAACTACCATTACCGTTCTATTAATAACTGTCGATATTATTTAGATAACAGTGGGCGCTTATAAAACTATCGGAATAGAAATCGTCTTTACGAGAAATGCATAAATTTTTCATATCAAAAATAACCAGAAATACTTGGTCCCTTTAAGATTAGGCAGTTACTGCTAAACATATTTTGGGTTTGTTAGCGAAGGTTGAAAATGAGAAGAGAGAGGAAGGGCACAGCGATGTCTGTATCCCATTACTTTTCATTACTTTTCTTTTTTTCGGCTTCACTCTACTATATAGCTTATGCTTGGATTTTTGAATACCTATATTTTTCTATTAAAATTTATAAAAATTATTTTATTATTTGTAATCAAATTTTCTGTATTTTTTTTTATAAAAAAATTTATTTCGATTTAAAACTCAATAAAATCGGTAAATTTGAAATAAAGCTTTTTTTGCAAGAGAGAAATAAAATTGACTTCAAGTCTAGCATTCTTCATTCATGTAAAGACAAAGGCAATTTTGAAAAGAAATTAGGAAAACAGTTGCAGGAAATAATTTCCAAATCAAAAAATGAATTTATTTTATTCATTTACTGGGTTTTTGCGATTTACAATACACAACGTAACCAAAACAGGGTTGCTACCAGCCATGATCAAGGTAATTGAGAAATACTTCAACCTACACAACTCGTTTAAAAACCTTTCACTATACTCTTCTACTCGATTCGTCTGCTGTAGTAGAACAATAAACGACTCATCGGTGGCTATCTTCCGCTTGTGTTTTATCGCAGTGATATTTGTAGAAGAGTTCTTCCGCTATATGAAATATTTGCTGGGATCACACAAGCATGTGCAAGAGCTTTTGAGCTTTTACATGACAGGCATACATGCATGCATACTAGAGGCCTTCACGAGTAATAGGGCATACACATTCTATGAAATTTTGCGCAAAACTTTGTGCATTATTACAGAAAGCATACACACGACACAAGCATGTTCATTCTTGAGGTGATTTTGAAAAAGGATGTACTGCGCGATGAAGAATTTTGCTGTGCAAAAATTCTTTTCTAATTCAATAAACTCGGCCTGAAACTTATTATTTTTTTAGATTCATTGCCACAAAACAAAAAGAAAAGAGAATTCATTATTACCACACGAAGTTTACGTATTGAAAAATATAAAATTTTGAGAAAACTTCGCCTACACATGACACAAAATGCTTGCACAAGTATAAAACTATGCAACTCGATTTGATTTTGCACAACGGCTTGTGCAAACACTCAAGCAACGATACACACCATTTTTCGAAATGTTTAACCATCAAATTTTGGAAACACTATTAGCAGGAATTTCAGCCATTTTCCATTTTAATTTAGCCAATTTTAGCCATCAAAGATGGCATATTATTGCAAAAATAATCAATCTATATAAAAATATTAATTACCTAAAATGGAATAACATTATTATTTTGAGCAGAAGTGCATACACAAAAGGAGGAGCCATTTATAGCAATTTTCTCCTTAAAATTTAGTCAATTGCCATTAGGATTTGACAACACTGGTGGAGAGTTCTCCTCAAAAGAGCAATAACTTCAATGCTACAAAAGGAGCAATAAACGATACTTCGATAAGTTCGTTCTCTTTTCAAACCCGAGAAGGAATAATAACAAATATAATCGTCTAAGGCTGATGTTACACGGTCAATGTTTTGCTGTCAATGTTTTCTGTTTTTACTCTCTTTTCATCGTTTTGTTTGATGCCCTGTTACACTATCAGTTTTTTGCTGAATGGTTTTTTTTAGTACTTTTATCTGCAACTATGTTTTTCCAACTAAAAAGTATTTAATTGTATTTTGGAGTGAATGAAAATTCAACAATTGGAATGGAATTTGATGGAAAATAATTATAATGACAATATGAGATAATGTTGGTGAAAATTAGCAACAAATTATACAAAAAATATTACATTTATGTATAAACGCAGAAAAATACTGCTTAAAATTTGCAGACTATTAAAATAAGCTCCGCCATTTTGTTTCTTGGCCATTAAATTATCATGTTTTAATTTTTTTAAACAGCACTCTCACAAAAAAAAGCCAAACAACGCATAGGGTGGCAAAGAAAAAAAGTGTTCATAAGTTAGTAAAAAAATGTAGTATTTTCCATCAAATATTAGTATTTTCCAATAAAATGCAACAGTGTATCTTCGGCAACCTCATTTTATTTGAAGTGATGTAGGTTTTTTCCGTCAGCTACAAGATTTGAAGTGAAATGTGTTCATCCTCTCTTTTGCTCAGTGTTCATTTTTCAAAACAACAACAATTTCATTGTTTGACAGAAAAACATTGATCGTGTAAGCGCCTGATTATATTGGTGCTCAGTGTTCGACGAACACAAAACATTTTCTCCCGTGCTCGGTCAAGGTGGGTTACATTGGTTGCATTCAGAAGACACACTGGAGGCTCAACATGTTGAGATTAAATTCGCTTCTGCTACGTATATACATTTTGTGTCTTCTGAATGGCATGATGGATTATTTGACAAATTTTTGAGAAACAGCTGTTTTATTTTTTGAGAAACAAAAAAGTGAAAAAATTTCAATTTTATCAAAGAAAAAAATAATATAAGATATCTATTATTAAATACACTCGCCAATTTTATATTGAATTGAAACTGTATCTTCGGTACACAACATGTATATTTTCTTATATATATTTTTTTAACTATAAGCCAGAAACCTGCGCCGTGCGGCTTACAGCCAACTGCGCGCCGCCGCTTTGTTTTTACTTGCTACCGGCCGTGATTTATCGGCTAAGCTGTACTCACTGTATAAATGAACGACAAACTTCATTATATGAATTGAATAACATTAAACAGATAAATTTGCTTATAATAGGATTGTTTAAAATATTATATTCGAGTATTTTTATATCAGCCGCCGAAACAAAAGAAAATATCGGCTACCAGCCACCGCCTAAAAATCGCCAAACCGCCGATAAATAAAAATAGACGGCGCAGATCTTTTGAGACAACATGTTGGCCCGAAAGAGCAGAAATATAATATGATGGAAAAAATGGCGTCGAAATGCCAACAGCTCCACGGAGCGGAAATTCACAACAACCCATTCAGAAGACACACACGCCACAGTTGCGCAACAGCTGTACCTTCTGAATGCACCCATTCAGCTGTTTGCAGAGTTGTTTTTTGTCAAAATATACTCGTTTTTTTAATACTATTTTTAACGTAATGATACTGTTTTGTAAAATAACTCATTGCCACCCTGAATACTCGGCGTGCTCGGTGTGCAATACGCATACTCGCAATATAACCACAGCCTAACATCGACCTAACGAATAACAGCAAAAAAGAAAGTGGGGACTTTTACAAAAACAACGCAACTAATAATAACAGTAAATTTCTCTTGATACCGGCAACTCGTCAAGTTTTTGTACATATGAATATAGTTAAGGCTCAATTATGCATAAGTAACGGAACATAACGGAACGTAACGTACCGTTGCCAACTGTCACATAAATATCTGTGATATGGGCAGTGAGTGTAAGTGATTACCGAAATCGTAACGCAACGTAGAATTCTATCTTCGATAGATTTTTACGTTCCGTTACGCTACATTGCGTTACTTATGCATAATTGAGCCTTTATAAATAATCATTTAAGCAGCGAAATAATGAGAATGTAATAAGCGCTAAACGACTATTTCTTGCAGTGGAAGAAGAGCTTTCAAAGCTTTTCAATATATTCAAACACGAAGCATGAATGTGTGCTTTGCCAGAACTGCTTTGTATACATACATATTTCACTTTGATTACCACCAGACATTTTTTTAATTTTATTATTTTAACGCCATCTGTAGTGCCTCTTCGAACTACATTCAGTTGAAAATCACCCAACCACCTTTATACTTTTACCATCAAATGATGGTATGAAGTTTATCTTGCCATGTACTCCATTGTAGAACTTTAATGGCTCCAATGACTCGAAATTCTGGCTAGGTGATAAGAATTGGTTCAAAACAAAAGTAACTGATACAAAATCAGACCGAACGAGCGTCTACATTCTACAAATGACGACAACGATAACAACAACAACAACAACGACAGCGACAGCGTAAATTTTATTCGAGGTCACAGGAATGTGATACACAGTATTGTGAAATTTTTATGGTCATGGTCGTGCCAATGACCTACCTAACTAACTGACATTGAGCACAAGGTTAAAACCTTCCAGCTTCAAGGTTTTGCTCTAATTTTTAAAGGGCAAACGGGAGCGTAAAAATTTTTTTAACAAAGGCAAAACAATTTTATAGTTTGACGTTAACGTGACGACAACGAGATAACAACAACAAGGTCAAAGTTAAGAAGACGTAGAACGCGTACGTAGTTAAGTCGAAACTCGTGCGTGTGCATTGAATTAATATAATGTGTATCCGAAGCGTTGTTCGGGATTTGGGATTACTCTGTAACTTGGTGGCGTCGTACACCGCAATTGCACGTCATTGTAATAACAGCAACAGTAGCAGTAGCAGCAGCAGATAACAGCAGCCATCAGCAACATAATAATTCATCACCAGCTGCGGGAAAATGCTTTGTCGCGCACATTACGTATTTGTGGGCATGACGTTGGCTGCACAGCGTTACCGATATTTACACCAGGTATGCAGCAATAATAGAAAGTAAATAAATTTACTTTCGTTCTTTTTTAATTCGTATGTATGTGTATGTTTGTTTTCGTATGTACATATTAAAGCGTTTCAGTTTTTATTGTTGTTGTTTTATGCTTACGATTTCATTTGCGCATTTAAATTGCCTTGGCTGCCGCCATAATCAGCAGGGGTGTATTCGTGCGTGGAAGTAGCAAAACGGAGAAGAATGGATTGGGGCGCTCGCTAGAGTTGCCAAAAAAAAAAAAAAAAAAAAATGGCGTGTGACCATTCTTCTGCTGTATTGGTGAGTGTTTTTCCTCCCACTCTTGGTGGCTGCATCAAGGATGCAGTGTATGCATGAGAATAAAACAAACACTTTTTGAAAGATCGATAAGGCCAAACTACTTCTACAATTGTTTAAATATTAAAGAATTATTTTAAAAAGGCCCTCCCTTTCGATTTTGATGTTGGAGGGGTGATCTCCAAAACTCCCGCACCCCTTGGATAAGCTATGATGTATGTAGTAGGGTATATCAAAAAAGCTTACTTTTTTTTTTGAAATATGAATGCAAATAGTTAAGCTTCATTTAGCTTTTACCTTCTTTATGTTAAGAAAATATTCATAATTGTTCTAAACATTTTTTAAGTTTACATAAAATAGAAGAGACCTAAACGCTCCATTATAATATTATTTCATTTCACACCTTATTGCCAAAATTTTTCAATTTGGGGAAAAAAATCACTTCAATCTTCATTACAAATAAAATAATAAAAAAATATGGATAATTTAATTTTAATTGTTTGAGACTTTAAGATTTAATTGTTCTTTAATATGGCCAATTTTTGTTTTGTTTTATATATAAAAAACAACTTTTTACCGACTTGAAATTTTGAATTTACAAAAAAACGGCGGATTTCGAAACGGCGTCTGATTTGCCCGTCTCTATATACATTGTTGTTGTGATGACTACATTTGTTCATTAACCTGTTCATATATAACTTCAAATAAAAAAAAAGTTTTGTTAGAATTATTTTTCGGTTTTGTTTTTGAGACTAGGCCACTGGGAGCTTCGATGCATTTTTCCATTCTAAACTCGAATTGAGGCTTAGAAATTCACAATCACTTAAAAATTTTAAGAAAATTAATATAAAAATTCTCTTAAATTTGTGCATTTAAGGTTATTTTCTCAAACATTTTAAAAGATGGTAAACTTTTAATTCTCACCTGGAACTAGTTCAGTATTAGCCACATTCCAGTCATAGAAAAGCAATAAAATTTCTAAAGATATTAACAACAAAAATATAATATTCTAGTTCCATTACTTGTCTGTATTGTTGTATAAATATTTGGTGTAACTTAATCGTTATTGTGCTTGTTAATCTGTTCTATTAGGTCAAGGGGCAGTGGCTATTGATTGAAATGGTTCAATAAATAAGTATGCAATGCAATGATTCATCGTCACCGCTGATCGCTGCTACACATCGATCAATTTTAAATATATATATTTATATTTATTTATTGGGTATCACAAATTAGTACAATAAGAAACTAGTCTTTTGCTGCACAACAATAGCAAGCAGTACAAACAAGTGGAAGAACTTAAAAATAAATTAAAATTTAACATTAAAATTAAAGTTAAAAATCACAAATTCAAATAAATATCAAATAAAAGTTAGTTAAAATTAAACAAATTACATTATAATTAAATTATATATTTAAAATTTAAAAATCAAAAAGTAAAGTAAATCAAATAAAACTCACTGAACATTTAACAAAATACATTAGCATTAAAAAGATTTTGAAAAATAATTAAAAATAGAGTTTGTAAATGTCACAGGGCGTCGAAGAACCTTGAAACCACCCCTGACTCACTCTTAACAATTGCTATGGCGAACCCAGAAACAACAATAACGAATAGCAGACAAAAACAATTTCTGATATCGTTTTTATTTTTAGTCCGGCATCGCTTTTAAACCGGCTGCACGCCTAACCTTACTTTTTGACTACGTTTCCTATTTGTGACTACCAAAGTACGAAAAATTATTATAATACCTAATATGTAGGTAGAATATTATCAATACTAATACTACGTACTACAGAGCAGCAAGCGCCATGCTATGCTGCCATCATCAAACGAGAAATGAAATTTTGTGTGATTGCGGAATTGAATTTTGTGTGTTTGTTCGTTCGTTGGTTCCTTCAGTTCAGTTTCAGTATTTCCGTGGTTGGTTGCATTAAAATACAAAAGTAGTAGCAAGCAATCGGCAATCGTTGTCTGTTGTTCGTTCGTTCATATAGCTGAAGCTACACAGTTTATTGGTTGTTCCAACTACAAGAGTAGTAAAAATGAATTTCGAAAATTTTGTGTTGGTCGAATCGCACAATTTGTATACTAGGCGCACAGCAAACGTTGCCAGTGTTTCCCTTGTTACAGTTGGATGAATGTTTTTATTGGCTGTCAGTGTTGCAGTTTTCTCTCATCATTGTTGGTTATTGTGTTTGGTGTGTGCTTGTGCTGCTTTTTTCATGCCTGTAATTTGTGAGATTGTGTGTTTTTTTTTTATACTGTGTGTGAAGTGAAATGAAATCAACAGTCAGAATCGAATCGAAGCGAGTGTTTGCTGTTTGTTGTTGTAGGTTTGAGTTTTAGTTGGTGGTTCGGTGTAGAACAATAACAAAAGCCAACAATAACAACTACAATCATGCTGACAAATGGTTAGATAGTCACGCTGTTGCTGTTGCTGTAGCTTGGAAATGAAATGAAGCGCGTTTGAGTTTGGGTATGTAGTGTATTTGGTTGGCTGTTTCTCTGTGCTTCTGCTGCTGTTGCTGTCAGTTGTGAAGAATGTTGTTGACCAACCAAAATGATTCGGGAGAGGGACAAAAGTTTATATGGGTCTAGGGAAAATGCATAAAGTGCATATAGAAAATTTACTTAACGGTCTATTGCACAATTAGTTTTAATTGTTGGAATGCTATTCAACCAAACAGAGTAGGCGTTTTTACATATGTGCGTGGCTAAAGTGCGCTTAAAATAATTAATATAATTATTTATGTATGCAGAAATACTTCAGTAGTCATTACTAGTAGATTTTCGATTGGCAAATCCGAAAACATTTCTTAATGAATAACTTTCCCTCAAACGTCGAAATTGAAAGACTTCAAAGCAATAAATCTATTCACCTACTCCCGGTAAGCTCCCGGTAAAAAGTATATGACGCACTAGTCCATATATGTCTTCCGAGCAATTGATTGCATTAGGGTCTTCTTTCAAAAACTTTCAAACCTTTTATGGTAGAGTAAATCAAAAAATTAGAATTTTTGTTGTATTTAATCCGTCAGTTTTTACAGCTTTAAATTTTTTCATATTAAGGGTTTTAGAACACTATGTATTAGGTCACTAATGGGATTAAAGGTTTGGAGTGGATTATTTCATGTCTTTTTGTGGAGTGGGGTAATTTTGTGAATTGGGGTATTTCACGTCTTTTTGTTCTCTCAAAAAAATTTTAATTTAATGATGATCAATGATCATACAGGTTGATATATTTATCGAGAAAGAAACATTTCACCGTGAATATGCTAGAGCATAAGATAAATGTTCAATCTCCCTTCATTTGTGAATTCAACTTCAAAAAAATAATTTTTTCCGTTTTTTACTTTTTCAAAGTTTATGAGGATTGAGCTATAATGAAGAAAAATAACATAATATAACATCACAAACTATTATTATGTATTAAATACCGCAGACATCCAAAAAATCATTTATTTTTTTCAAAACATCGACTGCGATTCCCAGATAAATAGTTTTAATACCCTCTGAACCATATTTTTGCAACAATATTTTTTCAAGGTTACAGTTTTTTGGTGGTTGAGAATATTCCCTTTGTACCTCTTAGACCTACTAGTATAGCTAATTAGGATTGAAGAGTTCTAGCCATGACTTTTTAAAACATACAGTAAATACATAAACCAAAGGACTGCAAAATGCTTAAAATCCTCTCCGAATAGGCATCCAATTCCAATCTGAAATTAGTTCCTCTTATGGGCGTAAATATGCAAGACTTCGGCAAGGGGCACATGCCACCACTTTTTTTTCTGTTCATTTCAGATTTCAACGTAAGAAATTCTCACCCTCCTATTCGAACTTTCGTAAGACACCGGTTACTTCAAAATTATATGCTCGTATATTATCACCGTTTGTACAAGTATTTCAATGGCTAGAAAACTGTTTGAACAAACGTAAAGACCTAATATCTTTCCCTTAATGTATTCTTTGGATTTGCTAGTAGTGTTCTATTGTTTTGCCGTCGTGAGAAACGGATTGGCCCTTCAATGGCAATACCATTTGTTACCACTGCACAATTTCGTTTTGTACTACAAATGTGTGCCTTATAAAACGGCTGGATGTTAAGGAATAGGTAGGGAAAACCACTTGCTTTGAGCCTATAAAGAACTTGTTTTGAACTTTTATAATACCTATAAATTTCAACTGCATCTAAGCAATAGTTCTACATCATTAGATTGGGCAGCTATTGTCTAAAATTTGTGTTGTTCGCACTCTCTTTTCTTCTCCCACCTACCACCCCCGCTTACATACTCAAAAGAATTGCTAGCAATTATTGCTTTATGTAAAAGAGATCATCCTTCTAAAATTTAGTTTAGATTAGGTTAGAAGTGGTAGGCAACTGCCTCAAATAGGTCGTTTGAGACCCATCACCGTTTTCCAATTAAAGGTACTCGATGTTAGGGCAAAGTTTTTGAAAAAAGGCAAAAATTTGGTTTGAGTGAGAATGAATTATTGTGATGAGGGGGGTAAAATTCTCCCCCTCGCACTATTCATAAGTACTATATCTGAGCCATTATGATCGTTGTTACTGAATTAAAAAGCGTTTTAAAGGAGCAAACATTGCATTATTCCAAGAAACGCCACTGCCTTTATACAGGCTCTGTCTCTCTCTCAGGAACGCATGACATCTGTGTACTTATTTGATTGTTTTTGTTATTTTCGCCCTTTTACGCTCTTGTGAATTAAAAGCAACACTGTTTCGCTCATGTCATTTTGCATGCATAAAAGAATCAACAGCAAAGCACACTTTGTAATTTTGCCAACACACGAATAAACTTCAGCGCTTATCTTAATAAAAAATTAAATTTCTTGCAATTTGAGGTTGAGATTCTAAGTAAATTTGTTGGATAATATAATTAATTAAAAGTAAAAAGTATGTAATAAATTTTAGTAAAAAGTATTAATAAGCTTGTAAGTATGCGTTAATAATGAAAATTGTTTGCAAATTAATTTGTTTTCTTACTACGTACTCGTAGTTACACACTAGAAATTTTTAAGAAGCATATCAAAATTGCGCATTAAGTAAGTAGCTGTTGGCTGGTGGATACGTGGGTAAAACAAACAAAGGTGCGGGTAGGTAAATCCTGCAGGTTATAGTTGGTATTGGTGTGTTGTCTTCAATGGATATCTACTGGTGTGATTTTTTTTTTTCAAGGTCTTTACTTTGTATTGTTAAAAATTTATATGAAACTTGTTTAAAATTTTACCATAAGTTCAAAAAGTGCAGCTTTGTATAAGTTCTAGCAAACACGCATGCATCAACAAATCGAGAGCAGCAGCAGCAATTGCGCTAAAGGACGCTGGATTCTGTAAGTGGACGCTTGGATACGTTATATATTTATGAGGGTGGAGTCCAAAATATTATGAGCTTTGGGCTGTGTGTGTGCTATTGGTAGATAATTTTAATAGGCAATTTCTGCGGAATTGAAGCTGATAAATGAAAAAACAATAACAAAAACAATGTGAAAATGTTTGTATCTGTATACAAAATTCGTATCTAAGGGTAGGTTAGTTTAGCAGGCAGTTAACTGCCGGTAATTAGAGTAGCAAGTAAATTATGTGATTTTAAATTTATTTACGGGCGTAAAATTATTAAATATCTCCCTAAATAAACTATATATACTATTGCTTATACATACGTACATAGATACACCCAAAAAAAAACATTTGCATTTTAGATAATACATATTTATATACATATAGAAACAATTCTATACGTGCCAAAGCGCGCGCTAAATATTATGTCAAAATAGAAAAAAAAACAACAACAAACGCATACAAGAAAAACACAAACAGTAAGTATGTATGTCGCTTAATATTTATCATTCCATATAGTTGTTGTTTTGCTTCTTTTTTTTTTTTTTGTTTTTTGTTTTTCTCAACAAAAATACATAAAACCGACGCTGATGTCGATGCCTTTGCCATTGCCAAAGCAAACAGCAAAAAAATGTTGCGTCCTATATAACACATCAACAACAACAACAACTACAATATATCGAATGCCGCAAACGTTGAGGTGTTGTATCTCGGCGCGCGTCATTTAACAGGCCATCAGCAATTTTAGCAAGTGAACACATGAATTTTATAAATTCCAATTGTGTGGAAACAAAAAATAAGAAAAAATTTTTTTTTTTGCTTCAGCGATGAACTCGCGCATATGAGTAAGAGAGAAAGTAAGAGTATGCTGATGATGGTTGAAAGTTGCCATATGCTAGATGAGATAGCCTGTACTTTATGTCGAATTTTTTTAGAATGAAGCTCGTACAAATGCGTGTGAGTGCATGCAATATATTCTCTTGGAGTAGAAACAAATTCACTTGCCTAAAAGTATGCAATGAAAATTTTGTGTTAAATTTAGTTTGGTGTGTAGAATTTTATGCGGTCTCATTTTAAACAGCCTTTATTTCGGAGCATTGAATTTGAATTTTTTTCTTGCAATGAAGTCACAAAACGTTGAGTAAAAAAGAAATTATTATTCTAATTCATTGCAATAAATAGACAGTGTCTTATATATATTTAGGGCAAGCCTAAGCCTGCTTTTTTTAATTAGTCAATTAGTTTTGATTCAGCAGTGGTTATCACTTTACCATCATTGCAACTGACTATGGGTTTAGGAGCTATTGGTCAACCAAGGGTGTATAGGGTATTCCTCTGATCAGTGGTGGATTGGAGGCCTTCTCAACCTACAATAAATTTGAATTTTCGGTCTGTATTTTGATTTGATTTAAGGTCTGATTTTGTGGTCTGGTTTCTTGATTTAAGTTTTGGACTAAGTTTTGGTTTGAATTTTGGCTTGGATTTTGGTTTGATTTTAGTCTGAATTTGGTCTCCTTTTGGTTTGAGTTTTGTGCTGAGTTTTGATATGAGTTTTGGTATAAATTTTAATCTGAATATGGTTCGAATCACCGATCTGGAAGATACTCTTCTACAACAGACAACTGCACCAGCTTTACTATCTGCTGGGTTGCGTACCGTAGGAGAAGGTATTTTTTTTTTACCAAAGGCGCTTTATTTCACACTAATAAATTTTTTTTCGATAAATAGATTAATGCAACAAAACAAATCATATTTTTAAGAAAAAGAAGTCAACGAATTCTTACCCTATAGTATTTAGTAAATATATTAATACACAATATATGGTATACCAGATATAAAGTATTTTCAAAATTATATACCTACATATTTGTGTATAGAATATTAAAATAAAAACAAAATTTCCTATATATTTCACTAGATTGACGTGGTTAAACGACGATGAAAATGTTAATGATGATTATGATGTCCATTTGAATACTTTTTGACACGAATCATTAAAAATTTGAAGAGGCTTATCTCGGCGAAAATTCTTTTAAAAAAATTTACAGGCTACACTCGATTATTGGGACAATGCTATCAAGCAGATGTCAGACTTTAGTGTCCATTACCATCGGTGTCCATTACTTAGCTGTAATTCTCAATTTCTTAAGATCAATGGAGCTGAATGAAGTATAAAACATACTAATAGTCTTGACTAACAATTTCCATCGGAAATCAAGAAAAATATAATCAAAACTGGTGTTTATCAGATTTTCTAAAACGAAACGAAATATATTAAGCTATTAACCAAGAAAAACCTTGAAGTTTGAAGCCATTTTTGTAGAAAATGAAAGAAAATTTTGGTCAATTGTTATAAGATTGCTAAAAAAAATATTATAAGCAACCCCTTAGCTAACAGTTTGAAGTAATTTTTTGGAGTAACTGAAGAAATATTTTTTTTTATTTTTATTTATTTAATTTTTTCTGACTTATAATTTTATCACATATGGAATAAATTATCCTCTCTATCTCTCTTTTCCTCTCCTCCCAACATATACGTTGTGTGCATCGCATTAACCCATTAAGGACGAGCGGGAACCAAAGTACATAGATCAAGAAAGTTGCTTGAGAAAATAATTGTTTTTGAACCTGACTCAGGGACGGCTTAGCGACAAGGTGCCATATGGCACCGCTAGGCATTACTGGGTTAATTAATCTTTATATCAATAAATTTACAGAGACAGTGAGAGAGATTTCAAAACGAATAAAGTCAAAGTGTTTACTCAGTAACTAAAGATTGAGTATGAAAATATATATATATGTATTTACTAAGCAGAGCTAGCAACCTTTGGTACACAAAAAAAAATCAAATTGAGGAAGAAATCCCGCTAGAATTCGTGAGATTGTAGAATTAACTAGTAAAAGTCAAACAAATGTTTCTATTTCTTTCGGGTTTTTGTTGCATTTTGCTGCTATTGAAAAACGTTAGATTTAGGTGAGTTCAAATTTTTTACTCCGCTCATATTGAGAGAATTTGATTGTTATGAAAACTAATAATAAATGAGAGCACACCGAAGAATATTCATTCTCTTTTCTGTACTCTTTCCAACCAAATCCAATTAAACCAATTGATGGGCGTTTATCAGCAAAAAAATCTTTCGATTAATTCGCTTAGACATTTTCATAAATTGACTGAGTTCCCGAGTTCAGTTATGCAAAGGATCAGTGTGTTGTACTGGTAAATGGTTACGAAGTAAATTTATTACATTGTGCAACTGTAAGAAGTTGCGCAGTAAAGTAAATTCAATTCCAAATAATTCAATAGTAACATACATTGATGATTCCTTTGCACTGATGCATTTAGGAATTCATTCATACTTAACAGATGAGGTTCGGTTTTCGTGGGCGCAGACGGTTGGTTTTGTATTGACTGCAACGATATGCAATATAATTTAATAGAGTGCGGGGATCTATTGAATTCTATGTTGTCGGTTTGTAGTCTACTCACGCAAACGATATGATCGAATTTTTTCAATATTATTTTTTTCTTTGTTTTACAAAAATATTTATTATTTAGGTATAGATTCTAGAGTTTTGGAACTAAAATTAAGAGAGCTCGATTTATTATTTCTATCTTGGAAATAGCTATGGGCATAGTATAATTTTATTATAGGCACCGATTATTACGTACCTTATCTAATACAGTTTAATTTGTGATCCTATGATCTGGACCTACATTGAAGATATCTACATTGAAGACAACGAAAGGGCAGAGATGAATTATTAAGGTGAGGATCAGATCTTGACATTATTCAGGCAAAGCCAGTAAAAATTCCACTGAGCAAAATATGAATTTGGAGAAATTTATAAAAACACTACATTTGCGTATGATATAACAAACGTAAACGCTAATGGGTTAATATGCATATAAAAATACTGTAAGCAATACACAAAGAGAGCAAAATAAAGATTTCTCAAATTCTGTGCATAATTACTCCTAGTAGTACTTTCCTTATTCTCTCTGGGTTCAATACTAAATGAAAAATACATACATGCCGTTTATTACTCTCTAAGTACAAGGCCGTATTTAGGGGGAGGCGGGGGTTTGGGGGTTCTGAGCCCCCCCCGTAATGTGGAAACTTTATTCTAATTTTTTAGATTAATTGCAAATGGATGGAAAAAAAGTCAAAATAAAATCTATTTAACGATATTTTTTACTTACATCGGTTTTTTTTATCTAAAAAGTAAAATATAAAAAATTAATTTGAAATCTTAGTTACACTAAGCGATCAAATCCGATTTGTTTTCGACATGAGGTTTCAAAAAGAGAAGGTGATACTGAGTACTCCTACATTCATAGTTTTTCTGGGTGTCAGTAACTGTTTTTGATTTAAGGTTTCGTCCTGAATCAGTTTGAAAAGTTTAAAAATTAATAAAAAAGAAAAAATTATCGGATCTTTGTAAAATAAGACTTGCTTGAACCCCATTTTTTTCCTAAAACGTGACGTGATGGAAAGTTTTTGACCTCAGATTCGTGTTCACCGTGAAAAATTCTTTCGCAAAAACTCCATCTTATTAGGAAAACCCATTTTAAAATTAATTTTTTAACGCATTATTGCTCAAAGCACCACGACTAGAAAAATCTCTTTCAATGCTGTGACTTCACGAATTTAGGGAATATAAGCCAACCTCATCCGGGTTCCTTATCATTGATAATAGCTCAAACTCCCAATGATGATCATTTGAAAAAAATGAGCCTCTACTATTTTTGGTAATTCTTTTGAGGTTGGGTACATCATCAGAAGTGGGAAGTCAATGAGTTAATGAAATTATGCCCCTCACGATAAAAAAAATGCGCCAGAGTGCACATTGAATAATATTTATTTGAAAAAAATTTGATTTGATTATTCTGGGAATTTTTTGTCATTTTTGACCATTTTTTTGAGGTTAAGATTAAAAAAAATCGGAAAATTTTTCCTAAAATTTTAATTTTATAGGGTCCATCAAATGTATCATTGATTTAATTTATTGGATTTAAAAATCAGTTTGATAAAAATTATTTATGAATATTTTCTTCGAATGAAAACCGCCCTCCCCCCCGAAAAAAATTTCTGGCTACGGCCCTGTCTAAGTATATCTCTCTTTCCGTAACGATATAAAATTACTGTTCTTTTAAAATCAACTTTTTGTACACCGTTATTACGCTCTCTTCCATTTAATATAAATTGCAAATCGTTCTCTTGTCAATAGGTATATATGTATGTATCTGCAAGTCACACTCTCTCCTTATACTATTTCAAATTACAATCAGTGTCTATGAATAAAACAAAACCAATTAAAATTTTCTTCTACGAATTAATAATTCTCTCTAATCTTTTCATAAAATCATTCCAATATAATACAATTAATAAACGAATTCAAATGTAGGGTCAATTTTCTGTAGAATATGACGTGTTAACTATGTTAACTAGTCAAAAAACATGGTTGCCTTAAAACAACCTTAACGTCAAAAACGTTTAAATTGTACATTAAAGCGCTTAACCGCGGATACCAGAGAGATACTGCCAAAGTCGATAATCATAGTTTTAAATTAGGTTAAATATTCTTACACAACATTATTTCAATTTCTTAGATTGAATGTTGTTCTGCTAAATCTAATAGCCTCTAATCGCATATCCAGAGTCAAGAAAGCGATATTCCCTATAACCGCAACAGTGGAAATACGCTATTTGAATCTGGATATTGCAACCAGTCCGTTTTCCTGTTATATTTGCGGATAACAGAAAAAGAGATGGGTTCTTTCATAATTCTTCTTTCGCTTAAATTTCTTATGATATATATAGGTTATATTTGTATTGTCCATTATTGAAACACATTAGCACTTCCACTTTAGTTATGTAATATTATTAATTGTTGTCTTGATGTTTATGTACCTAGATTTAAATAAGATTCTACAGAAATGTGTGCAGCAAAGAAGCCCAGACAGACAAAAATAATTTAAATTGAAATAATTTAAATTTGGGTAGCCAGCAGGAGTGACCCTACGTTTTTGCATAAATTATGTACATATCTTTATTGCTTGAAGGCAATTTTTTTTATAAATATTGTTCAAGTTCGCGAAGTTCTAGAAGTCAAACGGCCATAATCACTATTAGACTACGTTTCAGAAATTTTCCTGAATAGCACTGAAATTCAACCATCATAAAAGGTTTCGCTATGCCTGGCTATTTGATGTAGTGTACATAAATTAAACTTTAAGACATTTTGCTGATTAATGCCCAATTATATTAGATGCAGCGTAAAGTTATCTTATTTCACTTATCATTCCATCAAATGTTCGTAATGTAATGGTGGAAGTAAAAATCCCTAGATTTTGGGTTTTTACATTATTTTTTTGTTTTACGTTACGTCTTTTATAATTGGGCCTAGAAATTACTAAATTTAGTGCATTTTTTTTTTCCGTCCCTTTCGTATGTTTTTTTTACTTGCGTTAGTCTAGATTTCCTGGATATTCTATCCTATAGTTAGATCACTTGTTAACGAAAGCATCTTTTTAAATTAATTATTTGAAGTTTTTGAGCGACTTCGTTTTTCTTGAAGATTCCAGTCAAGTGTCTGACGACAAAACTCGCCTGGAACCTTTAGCATCGTATGGGCGATCCGTTTTCATTTTACACTTAACTCAACTCATTCATTGCGTAGTGCCAGTATGTCATTGGACTCACATGAAAATGTTCATATTGTTGTGAGCACACTTATGAAGTTCCTCAACCATTCTTGCACCAAAGTTGAATTTATCTTAGAATGCCCTGTACGCTTTGTTCCCATCTGGTTTTTACCAAATGGGTGACTCAAAAAGTACTCAGATTAATTACACTATGGAACAATTTGAGGGTCAATGTCTCGGTCAAAACCAAACCAATCGCAAACAATAGCATTTGACCTCAGTAACAAAATCCGTGATCCGTTTTTGCTCCACTACGTTAAATTTTTTTTTTACATTGGTTTGAAATTTTATTTTTTTGATCAAACATCGAATCAAATAATGATAAAAATCATGTGTAAAATTTGGTTTAAGGTGGTTCTTGTCTTGGGTAATCTATATTAAAATTTTCCAAAAAATATTTCCTTAGAACATTTTAACCTTCTAACTCCCACCAGTATTGGTCATTTTGGGACTTTTTCTTAAAAAATCTTTAAAAGCTAAGTTAAAGGGGAGGTCAAGGGTTAAAATCTTCCACACAAATATTTTCCGGAAAATTTCACTAAGGGTCACCAAAGACAAGTAGCCTCTAGGAATTAAAGGTAACACATAAAAAAACGAAATTAAGTGTTAAGAAATTTAGTATGAGCTGTAAGTATGGAACGTAGAAGCTTTTAGCAGCAGAGAATCATTTAATAATGTTTTAACGATGCGGTAATGTTTGTGGCACCCACGGAATATCAGAAATGAATTTCTGGGCATAGTATTTTTTATACGCCAATATTATTTCAGTGCTGAAACAGCTTTACCTGCGATGGGATAGCGTGAAATGGCCGCAGATATAACAAAATTTATTGATATTTTTGGAAACTCCATTATAAAGGATATTACTGATCATACATAATAACCCACTTTGCAATATATGCTTACAAATAAATTTATTAACACTCAATTTCGTTTTTGATGTGTTACTTTTAACTTCTATAGGCTACTTGTCTTTGGAGACCCTTAATGAAATTTTCTGGAGAATATTTTTGTGGAATAGTTTAATCCTTTACCTCCCCTAAAACCTAGCTTTAAGGAGTTTTTAATAAAAGGGCCCAAAATGACCCATACTGGTGGAAGCTAGAGGGTTAAAATGTTCTAAGGAAATATTCCTCGGAAAATTTTAATATGGGTCGTCCAGGACAAGAACCACCTTAAGCAAAATTTTATATATGATTTTCTTCATTTTTTGATTCGATTTTCGACCAAAAAATCAAAATTTCAAACCATTTTAAAAAAAATTGTAACGTAGTGGAGCAAAAAGGGATCGGGGCTTTTGTTACTGAGGTCAAATACTATCGTTTAAGATTGGTTTGGTTTTGTCCCGAAAATATGTGTTGCACTGTGTTATGTTATAAGTCCAACTGTTAATGAATCTATTCCGCCTTTTTTGGTCATCAGAGTTGGATATACTAAGTAAGCAAAACCATCTTAAAGCAATATTAATTTTTAATAAAGTAGGGTCTAAGTAATTTTTCCCATCATTTTGGGATTAACGATTCCAAAAGCCTTAATTTTCTTTGAATATATTTGATTTCTGAAATTTATAGAAAACGAGAAAATCAGATTCAGAGACTTGGGAAGCTCTGTGGTTTATGCTCCCTTATGCTTTTTATGAGGAAGACTTTCTCTGCAGAACTTTTGCTACTGCTATCAATTAGTTAGTTAGTTCTATGGGGCTATGATAAAAAAGTCTTATTAAAAAGACCAAAAAGGAAGTTGGTGGGGTTGGTAATGAAGAAGTTGAAAAGTTTAGAATTTCATAATAAATATAAAAATAATATAAAATTTATGTTATTTTTAAACAATTTTGTTCCCTGTATATTATTTTGATATAGGTATTTTTCTACATCTCTTGAAAGCTTAGAGCTGCTCCAATGCATTTCCACCTGAAATTACCAAGGAAGTACAAACAGTTCAGTTAAAATCACCGAAAATTTAAGCAAAAACCACAATAGTTTGTTGATACAAATATACTTTCATTTCTATTGAAAATCACAGGTATTTCAAACCAAAATCACGATAATTTTTCATTTACAAAAGTATTTTCTTAATAAAGTCACGGTGATTTCCAAATCAATGATTTCTAGATAAAGTCTTTAAGTTTTCCAGCTGATATTACAGAAATTTCTAACAAAAATCTTTGAGATTTCTAACAAAATGTGAAATTAAGAAAAATTCAATTGTGAAATCAACTGTGTCTTTACAGGCTGCCGACTGTCACAGGCTGCCTTTGATTACCTCTGATTATCATCCTCTAATTTCTTTAGCTTCTTCTAATCACCTCAGACTGTAATATAATGTATATGATTTGGACACACTTGTTAATGAATATTTATAATTTCTGGGTTATATGAAAAATTAACCAAGTTTTGTTTCCATATGTGAGGGTTGCCTTGACGGATGTATAAATCATTCAATATTCGGATTTTCGTTGTTCTGGAATGTTATGAGCTTTCCTTCCAAACTGACTGTAATCGACCAAACAAAGCTCTGGATTTGTTTGCTAGTTTGGTTTAAAAATAATTAGGTTACAAACTTTTATATCATATAATGGATCTATAGATTTCATTGCATTCAAGTTGCATCATTTTCGGTTTATATATACCTATACATATATGTATTAACTTATAAGTACATATGAGAAAGTAACTTGAAAATTTTTTATACACATCGCTCGTTTGCTGCAAGAAAGTCATAAGCCATAAAAGTAATTTTTTGAGAAAAATGTATATAAATTTTTGGATGTACTACCACGCCCTAGAACGTAATAACTACATATATTCTTCTCACGAGGAGAGTTCGTAAAACACGGTTTTGATTTTTTTTACACAAAGTAAAGCATTAAATAATAATTTTTTCTGCATACTTAACTTTTTTTATTTATGACAGTCTTGCAGATATGCATACAGTTCATTCGGAAAAAGTTGTCATATCTTTTGTGCAAAATTACTCTTACAATCACGGTTGCCACTTACTCATTTTATTTTGTACCAATATTTAAAAAAAAATGTACCAAATGGGGAAAAAATGTACCAAATTTTTATATAGAATAAATAACTTTATTAAAAACTTTTTGTCAGTTTATTATATAGCATTATATTATTAAGAGTATTGAATTCATATTTATTCCTTAATTTGCTTTTTTATTGGACTCAAGTCAACAAATTTTCTTTCAGCAGCAGCTAAGCTATAAGGAATATAAATTTAATTGATTCTTCAAACCACATTTCGTCTACTCCATTTTTAATACAACTTACTTTTTGCCAAAAAATTGCTAATTCTGAACAATTTTCTAATTTCCAAAGTATTTCGAAAATATGTTTACAATTCTTGATTACTATAAAAGCCATCTTTGCCCATAGAATGTACCAAATTTTGAAAACATGTACCAATGTACCAAGCGCAGAAAAATGGAAAAAGATTTACCAGTTTTGGTAGAATTGTACCAAAGTGGCAACCGTGCTTACAATATCAACATTTTACTTACTCTTTTTGTGTTTGAAACTTAACGAAGAAACACAGTTTTTCATTTATTACTCTCTCCTTCTCTCTCTCTCTCTCTCTCTGAAATGATATAAAATAAACTGTTCTTTTAAAAATCACTATACAATCAGCGATGCCAACTTGCGGAGAATTCCCCGATTTGTGGGGAATTTTACTTGGTGCGGGGAATCGGGGAATGAGCTGTTTTTTGCGGGGAATTCGAAGTTGTTTAGCTTTTAGTAATAAAAGTCTGTAGAATATTTTTGTCAAATTTTATGTAATGTAAAACGTATGAAATGTTTCATTTGGGTCTTAAAATCTTCATCTTTTCTTAAGGAGGGCATGCAATTTATTGGTTTGGAGTAATCAATTTTTAAAAAAGTGTGCTATTTGAAAGTATTTTGTAAAAATTTCAGAGGACGGAGAGTGCTTTTAAGTATAGACGATTATAGCGGCGAGTGTCAGTCATTCCAAAAAAGTCACGCGGCTCTTCGACTTCCCTTTCGGCAGTTCGGAAAGGCTTAGCTATGCCTTCGTCCAGCACCTCCTGATTAACTCTTAATCATTGCTGACTAATCTGTAAACTTACAAATTACGGTCAGCCATCATAAAGAAGATGAAGTATATTTTATATGTTAAAAACCGATAGTCAAAACTTTTAACCCGTTTTTCTCAAAACAAAGTTTTTGCCATTTTTTATTTGAGTCAAAAGTAATCCCATGTCTTCACCTTTGAGAACTTTGATGTCTAAAAGTGGGCTGAAGCTTATATGTTAAGAATTCCGGAGTCAGAAAGTACGTTTTTATTAGTCTGCCAGTCCCATAAAAATTTGTTAAGTTTTGAACCTAGAAAGTTCAGGGTCGCCTTAAAATAACACTCACTGAGGTCATTTTCGTTTTTGTAAAATGTTTATATGGAAAGTGCGTGTAGCACTGTTATAATATGAAATTTTAGCAGTACGGGGAATTCGATCGAAAATCGGGGAATTTCTCGAGGGTTATCGGGGACAGAGAAAAAATGAGTTGGCATCCCTGTATACAATGTTCTCACGCTCTCCTTTTAAAATAAATTACACATCGTTCTCTCATAATAAATGCACACTTTTTCTTTACATTATTTCAAATCATAATCGTTGTCTATGTATAAAAAATACACTTAAAAATTTCCTATAACATTAATAATTCTCTATAATCATTTCATGAAATCATTATATATAATGTAATTAATAAACGGATTCAAGCCTGGGGTCAATTTCCTGTAGAATATGACGTGTTAACTAAGTTAACTAGCCAAAAAAAAAATGGTTGCCTTAAAACAACCTTAACGTCAAAAACTTTTAAACTGTAAATACGTTCATAGCACATTGTTGAAATTGCATATATTGGTATCCATAGCTTTAAATATAGGTTAAATAAACATAAACTGCTGTTTCACAGTTAACATCGAAAGTCCATAGTTTTAATCTCTATACAACGTTTCAGTTTATATGATTGAATGTTGTGCCGCTGAATCTAAATTAACACCAATTGCATATCCAGAATTAAGGAAGCGATATTCCTGTATGCTGCTGCATGTATATTATGTATATGGAAATACTACGCTATTTGAATCTGGATATTGCAACTTGTCCGTTTTTCTGTTGTGTTTATAATAATAGAAAAACAGATGGGTATTTCTTGTTGTAATTATTTGTTATATTTATAATCCTGTCCGTCCCTAGCCTAAAAACCACTTTAGTAATTCGAATTTATAATAGTTATGTAATAAATCATATTGTGCCTTAATTTATAATTTAAATATAATTCTACAGGAATATGTGCGCCAGTCTGACAGAAAACTCAGCTGGCGCAACCCCAGGTTTTGCATATTTTATGTAAATTTTTTATATATGTAGATAAATATATTCCTTAAGTTTACGAAGTTGAAAGATTGATCGCGATAAAACTTCGGTTTCAGAAAAATACGTGTTACTTAGCCTGGTAAATCTTTTGTAGTGTAAATTTTTCTAATATGAAAAATATCAAAAATTTTATACAATAAATTAATGTTAATTTTTCTGCATAAAACTACGTTACTTCGCCATTGCTTTTAATTATCTCTACGATTTTCTCTGTGTTCAGTGTCTTCGGCCTCGTTTTCTGGTTCTTTGAGGGTTCTCATCAATCACTTGATGATAAATCTCGCTAGGACCACATATCTTGATTTCTGATTTTTGTTTTGCCAAGGCGTCAGCCATTTCTTTTTGTGAATACCCAACGGGGAAAAAAGCACTCCAAAAGGTCTTTCGGAGTGTTGAGCTGTATGCGCTTTCTCTTCGTATGACACACCATTACGTTTTTAATATTGCATGTCATTGGAAAAAAGCACTCCGTTTTAGGCTCCTTATGGAGTGCTTTGAAAGACTTCTCATAAGATCTTTGCGTCAGCAGTTCGTTCGCTTTTTTCCACTGCCCTGCTCTACAATATTCTTCTTCTTCTTTTCGAAATGCTTCAAAAGACCTTTCACGAAATCTTTGCGTCAGCAGTTTTGTTATTTTAAATTACGATGATGTTGTCGTCGTTTGATTTAAAAACGATTACTTTTCGGCAGCAAGTGTTCGTTAACAAAACAAAAACAACAAGTGCTGACCTTAAACACCTCAGGCGAGCTGCTGATAATTGGGCCCGTAGGGTAGTGACAATGTATCGTTTGACCCACAGAAGAGTTACGATATTATTGTGATCTTATTCGTGAAGTTTTTGAATACATTATTGCAATAAAGCCGAGTCTAATTTGGTCTGCACTATATGCCGGATTACACTGTGTAGGAAGTTAACCTCAAATGAGAAATTAAAAAGTATTTTGAATTAATGGATTAAATTTTGCAGCTTTTCAAGTTTTCTCAATAGCATTAGTTGAAGATGGATATATTCCGTAAAAAATATGTGTGCTGAGATAATATTAATTTCGAATATAATATTTTGGTTGTTCGTTATGAAATACTGTGTGGTCGCAGTAGTCTAGTACTTAGTGTGTTGGACTGCTACGCAGAGTTGCCCTGGTTCATATCACGGCATGCTCAAAAAAATAAAAAATAGAAAATAAAAATTTTTCTACATGGCACCACCTCTTGGCTGGCAATGCAAACCTCCAAGAGTAAAGAAATGTCTATAAGAAGCTTTTTACTTCGCCGTTCGGATTCGGCATAAAACTGTAGGTCCCTTCCATTCGTGTATAAATATAACTCACACAACATGAATGGATGCGAAAAGCTCGGCCTTGGCTCCCCAAGAGCTGTTGTGCCATAATAGTAGTAGTAGTTATGAAATACTGAGGATTGTTGTTGGTATAGGAGTATACCATCGACTCCTCTTGTCCTTTTTAATAACTATTTTTTGCATGAGCCTGTAGAATAAGCGGTGTAGAATAGTATCAAATGGTTTTCGGCAAAACTGATCACGCGAAGAATCGTCCTTTTTGGGTTAACGACTCAAAAAGCAGATAGAAGAAAGGTGAAAATAAATGAAAATTCCAATTTTTGAACTCCTTAACCCATGCGGGAATTTCGCCATACAAAAACTGTCAAATGAAATTTTGCATATCAGACGCATTTCAACGAAATGCACTTGATGAATGCAGAAAGTAATTAACAACCCCCAAATTTTGGATTTTGTTTTCATAACAACTGCTTTTGCAATATTTATGAAGTGATAAAACAAAAATAATGGAGTCGAAGAGTAACTCATTGCCATTCCTCCAATTATCCATAATTGTTATATAAATTCTTGGTTTCTAAATAGAATTGAAAGGCAATATTTTTTTTATTTCTATTTACACAAAACACACACAAAAATTCTTCTTCTCCAAACTTATAATCTGTCAAAAAACGAATTTTAAATTCCTTTTTTATGGAGGGTCAACCCAAATTTAAAACTCAGAATTTCAACGAAACTCACTCTCGTGTGTCCGCAGTATTAGATGAAATAACAAGCTTCATGTAGAAATTATAACTTCACGGATCTTCATACTATATATTTAAGAGGCTACAGCTGAACAACTTTTGTAAAAAACATATCGTCGCCTGAGAATTGATTTGGCGTATAGGTATACGAATTTGTACACACATATGCCAAATCAATTCTCAGGCAACGATATGAAGAAATAGGAAAAATTCAACAATAATTCATATTTTCCACATTTCGCTGTTTTTAATTTATAATATCTCCTAAAATACTGTGTTAATTAAATACATTTGATCCTAAAGAATACTTATTGCTCACGATGTGACGTAGAAATATTTTTAATTTTTTTTTACACTTGGTCACCTTATTTTCTTGGAGTATGCTAAAAACTACTGTACTTACAAAAATTGGGGGGAAAATAAAAATCGCTAATATTTTACGGGGAATGTTTTTCGAAGAACGTTTATTATTCGTACTTTTCTCGACCATTTGTTATGAAGGGTAATTTAAAAAATGCTTTAAAAAGAAGGAAAAGGAGGCCAATAGGGTCAGTGAAGTAAACGTTTTATTTAAAAAAAAAAAATAAATAAACAATGTAAATATTTTTGTTTTTTTTTAATATCGCTATATTTTTATTTATTTTTTATTTATTTATAAAAAATTGCATTTCAATTCCAATTCCAATTACAAAGAATTATAGTTGGTACTTTAATGTTTTTAATTCCTTGGTAATGGAATTGGAAAAATTTTAGATTCCATTACATTGATATGTATTTTGTAATTAAAAATACTAGTCGGTAAGGCCCCAATAACTGAGGTTATTTTTTTTTTGCTCAAGAAATCTCTTTATGAGAAAACAAATATCAAAAGAGAACCAAACTACTCGTTGGTATTTGTTTTGTTATTTGTGTATGCAAATAATTCGTTAGATATTTCTGAGAAATGCCGTAACTCATGTCTTCTCTCTCTCTCTCTCTCATTTGTTATTTACACCTGCTTAAGCAATGATTTTTACAACGATGAGTGCCATGCTTTGTTCAATGAGCGAATTTTAAAAAACTTCCGACGCTAATATTTCGGAATTGGCTTAACCGATTTTAAATCTGATAATAGGTCCGTTCCCGTACTTTTTGGGTAAAGTCTGGTAAACTGAGAGTAAACGAAAAATGCTCTCTCTGATACACAAAAATGCACAAAAATACGGGAACGCACCAAAACCACTTTACTTGCACGAAACAAAACGTCAAATTTTAACGACAGTTAAATTCAAAAAATAAAGTTTCTGTGATATTTAATAAAATAAAAATTGTTAAAATAAATAAATAATGAAAAAATTAAACATAAATTATTCGCCTGTCTACTTTTGTAGAATCTTTGGGTTCACAATCACCATTTGCATTATTCAGAAATGGCAAAAGCTTCTACAGCGTCAGAAGTTAAACAGACAATTGCGTGAAGAATGTAGTTAAAAATTAACTAATATACTATTAATTAATTTTCAAATGTCTTTTAAACATTTTCCATTTTAAATATCACTTATTTTTCTGAAAATTCTTTATTTATTTATTAATTACAAATTCCCAATATATTTTCACAAAAGCAGGACAGCTGATAAATACAAAACAGCTGATTGTTTGACACTTTTAACATTTTTACCCGAAGAAAAAGTGCGGGCTATTTCGTGCAAAAAGAAGAAGACAATTACTCTCTCATCTCTGCTCTCATTTGAAAGTTTTTTGAGTACGGGAACGCTTTCTGGGCTGTTTTGGGCGAACGCGTTCACCCGCGTTGTAGTACGGGAACAGAGCTAATGTTTGGCTAACCTACTCGTCAAGCTCTTTAAATTGATATATAATATGATATCGTAGCACTTCTGCATCTTTTGGAATAAAATTGTAGTTACACTAATAAATGTATAGATTTCAATTCCTTAAAAGAATTGAAAATGTAATTGAAAATAATGGAATTTATTATTTAAGTGTAATCAATTACTTTCTTGGAATTAAATTCCAATTTAGTTGGAATGATTCCTCGAAAGTAATTGATTCCTTTTTAGTTCAATTCCAAAAAAGCAAAAAAAAAAAAAAAAAAATGACCCACATTTTATACTATTCGCTCGTAACGGCTTATTTTGGCATTTTACAATGTTTTCCGAAATTTTATTTTTTTTTGCTTTTTTGAAATTGAACTAAAAGGGAATCACTTACTTTTTAGGAATCATTCCAAATAAATTGGAATTTACTTCCAAGAAAGTAATTGATTACACTTAAATATTAAATTCCTTTCATTTCAATAACATTTTCAATTCCTTTAAGGAATTGATATATTTTTAATTACAAAATACAATTCCTTGTAATGGAATCGACAATTTTTTCAATTCCATTACTTAGGAATTTCAAAATTTTAATTACCGATTACAATCCCTAGTAATGGAATTGAAAGTTTTATCAATTCCCTTACTAGGGAATTGAAAACATCAAAGTACCAATTACAATTGCTTGTAATTGGAATGAAGATGGAATTTAATTCCTAAAGGAATCATTACTACCAAACTCTGAGCTAGGGTAACTCTACTACTCCACAACTGCTCCATCATATAAAAATTCAAATTAATCGAGAGCTATCTGTTATTTCCTTTTTGCCCTGCTAAGCACACATTCCATTAAGAAGAAGCAGCACAACAACAACAACAAAAACACACAGCAGCACACCCCGTTGACATTTTCCACTTGATTTTATTAATAACTTAATTTTTTCTTTAACATTTTCAAAAATATATAAAAAGAAAATAAAAACGTATGTATTTTCAAAATATTTAATATTTTAAAAAATTAGCAAAAGAATTTTTGTTATTTATAATTTATGTTTTCTTTGCTTAATAGTTTAGGCTTTACACATTTAATTCACATCACGAAAAATAAAAAAAATGAAACTTATTTATAAAATTTTTAAATGCCGCAGTATTTCGCAGATGTCGCTTTTCGTTATTTTCTTATTGGATGTTTGGGGGAGAAAAAAAAGAAAATTATTTTAATTTATATACAACGTTAAATTTTTTTTTGTCTCAATTTTTTGTCGCATATTTTATTTGAATTTGATTCGTGTTTAGATTTTTATTAGAAAATTTTTGATGTGTAAATTAAAATGAAAAGAAAAATGTCAACGTGTGATAATAGGCCATTTGTTAAGCATAAATATTTCAAACACACAGAGGGGCTGGTAAGGGGCGGGGGGGGGGGGGGGGTGAGAGGGGCGGACGGGAGGGTAGAAGAGCAATAGGAAATTGTGTGTGAAGACACATAAATACATTTTTAATAGCTCTCTGGATTTTTTATACTTTGCTTTGAGGTCACATCTTTTAATTTATGAAATTGCGAGTGAACAAACAAAAAAAAAAAGGAAAAAATAAATTTTAGTCATTTGTAGAATTTGACTAAACTTGAATTTATGTTTTTTTTTTATTGAACGGCGAACTTTGTTCAATGCGTATTTTCTCCCCTTAATTGAGATGATGCAGTATTTTATTAGTATTTTTAAAACTTCTGCAATATTTTTTCCTATATGTCACTAGCAGACAGACATCACCCAAGCTGCAAGTACGCACTGCCTATGAGAAATGGAAACTGCGTCACTTTTGGTGGTTAGCTTCATTTTTTATTCCTAAATTTGTATATGTTATTTTTGGAATTACTCACACACACACATACACACAACACTTACTCACGCATACATAGCTCCACAGTATTAATGCGCCACTGCCAGAGCGTCATTGTTTTGTGAAGGTATCATATTCACAGAATTTTTTATATCGCATAACAAATTTTACCCATAATCTGCAAGTATTTATTAAATAATTTATTTTTGTTATATTTCGATTAAATAATGTAGATACCAACTTATGAAATCGTATTGAGTAATGCCCGTGAAAAGACGTTTGTTTTGGCTTTGACGTAGAACTCGCACACAGATTATGTGTGAGTATGACTAATAAGTTAGAAGAAAATGTGTGGTATATAATTCCTCGCGAATATTCTTAAGTATTTCTGTTTTGAGTTGTATGTGTATTGTTGTTACAATTCCACGAGGGAACTAAGAACCACGACAAACTTCCTTCACTCGGTTCTGTCTAAAGTCAGTCGTTTGATGACGTTGCACATTTAGCCTTGATGTGTTTGCTTCTTTTTCTATATATCTTCTCCAAGTATTCGCAGGTTTTCGTTTCCGCGGGCTGTCCTTTGGCAATAACATTTTAGGAGAACGTAACCAACCCATCGAAAAGCTCGGCTTTGGCTCTCCAGGGGCTATTGTACCATAATAGTAGTAGTAGTGGTGACCAACCCATCCCCATTTTATTTAACGTTTCCCCATTTTATTCTACCTTTAGTACAAAATAAAATTTAAGTTAGTAGCTGATCAAAATTTTGTGAATAGTTTGCAGAACAGCGTTTGACGAAAATTTGTAGGACTTGAACCTAAGAAACTGTTGGATTCCACTTTTCACATTCTTAAAACAAAGTAGACGTATATATTCAACAGCTTCAGTTTGCTACACTGAGATGTGAGATAAGTTGCATATGCGATAGAAGATATCGAATGTCTGTTTTGTTTTTCTGAATCGAACGTTCGAGCTTGGTTCGCCGGACTTAGATGTTATTCTAGCAATATAGACTCAACCTCTTCTGGCTCAATATCCTCTATCCATGTTGATTTTTAGGTCGATTCTTACAACTGGTTTCTGGTCTAGAAGAATGAAACTTAGATTAGATGAGTACAGAGCAGAAAATATGAGTGTAAGGCACACAGTTGTCTACTTTATATGGGACGGGTATGAAATCTCTAAAAACAAATAAAATACGAAATTTCTCTAGGTATATAAGACATCAAAATTCATAATCCCCAATTGGAAATACAGGACCCTCTTCCCACTATTGCTCAAAACTATTCTTTCTCCCCCGGCTTTCGTTCCTTTCTTCCCACTATTCACGATCTCTGCACTCTTCTTTATGCTTTATTTTTCTAGGAGTTTATAATTTGCTTCAATTTTTCCCAATTAGAAAAACAATATTTGCTGAAGGCGTGGAAGAGAATAAGCAGCGAAATTTTGAGAAGATTGATCTATTTCTATACTACTACTACTACTATTGTGGAACAACAGCCTCTGGAGGGCCAAGGCCGAGCTTTTCACATCCAAGGGAGCTACGTATCCGAACGGCGAAGTGAAAAGCTTTTCATAAGCTTTTTTTTTTTGATTTTGGAGGTTTGCCATTGCCAGCCAAGAGGTGGTGCCATGTTGAAAAATTTTTTATTTTCTAGTTTTGATTTTTGAGCGTGCCAAGATATGAACTCGCGCACCTCTGCATAGCAGTCCAACACACTAACCATTAGTCTACGGCGACCTCTATTTCTCTTCTCAAAATTCCACTGTCATGGTTCTCTTTAATGCCCTAGGCACCAAACCTTGATATTCATAATCTCCAATAGCTGAAGGAAATGGATAGAAAAAAATTAGAATTATGTATTTTGGGATTTTTCGAGATCACCTCTAGTTTTCGAGTTATTCATTTGATGCTAAAATGTTCATTTGATGCTAAAATTATGCGTTTCCTTCTAAGTTGGACAAAAATTTTCCGATTTTCAAAATTTAAAAACAAATACATACGTAGGTTTTGCGGTTGAAAACCACGTTTCCCAGTTTTTTTTTTTCCAAATCACAATTTTGTATTGTGTTTTTGAACAATTATTTCGAATAGTAATTCATTATATCTAATCGGGTGAAACAATTAATTGTAACCTCGAAAACTAGAGGTGAACTCGAAAAACCCCAAAACATATATAAATTTTTTTGTGTTACTGTACTTTTTTTATTGTTAGAATTTTGTCGCATAGTGTTATTAAAGCACTACCTTCTTCCACATTCTTATATTCGTACTACTTTTCTCAAATTTTCCCCCATTTTTTCCCTTCCCATTTTTTCGCTATTCACTCTCCCTGCTCTTTTCAATAGCCTATGGCTGTGATTATGTTCAGATTTTGTCCGGCGAACACCATGAAATTGTTGTTGCATCGAACACAAAGTGAGAATCTTTACTCGTTCTCAACGAACACGATATGCTGGGTGAAATGAACAACGAACACGCCAATCATTCAGGGTGGCAATGAGTTATTTTACAAAACAGTATGATTACATACAAAATAGTATTTAACATAGGAGTATATTTCGACCAAAAGCAACTCTGCAGCGAACTCCATGTAACCACCTAGACCGAGCACGAGAGTAAGTGCCTGGTAATATTGGTGCTCGGTGTTCGACGAACATAAAACATTTTCTCCCGTGCTCGGTCGAGCTAGTTACATTTTGTCAAAATATACTCGTTTGCGTGATACTATTTTGTATGTAATGATACTGTTTTGTAATATTACTTATTGCCACCCTGAATACTCGGCGTGCTCGGTGTTCGGTGTGAGAGTGAGTAACGACTCTCTCTTTGTGTCGGTGCAATAACAATTTCATGGTGTTCGCCGAGCATACTCCCAATATAACCACAGCCTAAAATTTGATGTGATTATCCACACTTCTCAATATATCAGCCCAGTTTTCCTCTTTTTCCAAGTTCACCACCTTAAACTCATTATATACTCTGCTTTTCTTTTTTCTCATCCCTATTCCAATCATCTTTTCATCTGTCCAGAGAGTAATTGTTAAAAAAAATTAGGCATTTCCAGAAAATAGTCAATCGTTATTAAAAAAAAGTAGACGACCTCGATAGCCTATTGGATAGTGCACTAGACTTTCATCTGGGAGGTTCGGGTTCGATTCCCGTCTTCGTCTGGTGGTTAATTTTCATAACTTTCTTATATTCACTATCAATATGAAGTGTATGAGAATTATAAGATAGTGTACAAGTACACACAGTGGTTGGTAATGGCAACACCACCAAGCCGATAAAAAATTGCCACACCGCCGTTCGGAATCGGCGTTAAACTGTAGGTCCAACTATGTGGTATCACAATGGGCCGTTCAGGCTTAAGTGTGTCTCTCGACAGCCACTCCAACCTAACCTAACCTATTAAAAAAGTAAAAGAAATTAAAAATCAAGGCGATTTCAAATCTAATTCAGGATTATTCGACAAAATTTTATAGTTAGAAATTTTTATTTGAATTTTATCTTAAAAATTAAAACTTTAATGTTACGTAGTCTGATTTGGAGATTATGTACTTCAGACTAAATCAGAGGTCAATCCGTGAGAAAAGCGGCTTACTTACGTGAAAAATTTTAGATTTTATGTTAGCTTTCTATTTACAGTGGGAATTTTCGTCCCTTGAAAAATATTATTTATTATCCTACAATAGAAATTTGTAGTATTTTTAAAGTTTTTGGGAACGAATTTCATTGGTAATTTTATGTATTTTAATGTGTGAAGTTTTCTATGTAGAGTTCGTTTTATTATCCTTTATTAAGTAATTTTAAAGGTATATTTTGTAGTACTCCACTGGCTTGGTTTGCATTAGTATATTTAACCCATGCGCACATCAGAGGCCAATCAGGGAGAGCTGACTTCCGGACCCGCCATTTTCATTTATGTATACGTTTTAAATTCATAAGAACTGGAATAATGCAAAGTAAAAGTAACCAAAAAGTTCTGATTTCGTGAATTACTCGTGATGCCATCTTAAGATCAACGAGGAAGAGAGGAATGAGAGTGTATTAGCAGGAGTGAAGTAACCCATTGGGGAGAGAGCGCTCCATTGAGCTTTTTTACTATTTTTACTATTCGTTTGAGTGCTTCCCTTAGCTTGTTTGAAAGCGCTCTTTCGCATACTTGGAAGTGCTGCCAGGAAGCCTAATGTCAGTGCTATATATTTTTCCACTTATTAGGTTCCACGAAAGCACAAAATTAGGGCTTCAGCGCTTAAAATTTTGCTGTATGAAAGTGCATCTCATGTGTTGTGTAATTGCGACAGAGTATTGAAATGGCTGTAATAGAACTTTGAAATCTATTCAGCAATCCACGCTTTTACACAATAATTTTACAAATGAAATTTCATCGAAATTTAAGCATTTTTTTAACTTTGTGAAAGACGAATCCACGCAAATTAAAATTACATTTTAAAATACAATATTCTAATTTTTAATGATTTTTTGATTAACTAATAAAAACCAAAGCTAAATTCTGAAATTCGTTTAAATTAAAAACTTTTAGTTAAAAAACCATAAAATGGAAACATCTGCTCCATGAAATTCTTCAACATAAATCAAAATTTTAAATGGATAACAAAATTTGGACTCAAAAATCTTTCTTTTCACGTATGCACCTCCACAAATATAAATCAATGAAAGTTTTCAATGAAATTAACATAAAAATTTATCACAGCAATAATTTTTGCACGAAAAATTTTTTGAAAGTAGTTTTTAATTAAAATCATAAAACATTTTAATAATAACCAAAAGCTAACTATAAACTATAAAAAAAGTAAGTTAAAAAAAGAAAAATGTACAAGTTTAACCGAAAATTTGCACATTTTTATGGGCCACCTTAAAAGGCGAGCATGAAATTAATTGCATTTAATACGCGCATGCGGCGCGGCTGCCAAGTTAAATTGTTTACATTTTATATATGAGCACGCATGCACACACACACACACACATTCAGCGAGTGCAGAAAGCGAGCGAAGAAGACCGCATGATAAGACAAAAATGTCAAAAACCAAAAAAAAAAGTAATTCAGTTAAATAATTGCAATAACAATAAGAAGAAAAGCAACAAATTACTAAGCGCAGGGCATTCAAGGTGTTCAGTGGTTGGCCCTACACATTTGCATGTTGCTTACCTGCTTGTTTGCCTGCCTGAGAATGCATGCATGCATACATGCATCCAGCATGCCATATGTGCGTAGTTGGCGCGTAAAATAAAGAAAACCCCGCGCAACCTCTTTCCAACCATTGTTCATCCTTTCAAACCAACCTTATGAGTGTCAGTGTCTGTGCGCATGCGCATAATCTTTCATGCGTTTAATTATCCGGCGGCGCAAGGTGCAGCAAGCAACACAAAACAAAAACTAAAAGGCGGCAGTGGCAGAAGCAGCGCCATGCCTTTTCATTTTCTCATATAAAATTCATTGGAAAAAAAAAATTTCGGTTTCAAGTTTTTTTTTTTTTTTTTACCTATCTCATGCTGCTTGCTACTTGATGTGGCAAGTGGCAAATATATATGAATGAATGTGTGGTAATTGAAATGTACTGTGTGCGCTTACGTTTGCGTTTGCGCTTTCAGCGAAAATTATACATTTAAACATTTTTTTTTTAGCCCCCGAAAATTTGGAAATAATTCATTGCAAACTCATGTTTGGTGGACTCTGTTGAAAAATTTTGTTCTTTCTTTCTTCCTTTTTGCTTTTCTTGGCACTTGTTTGTAGCTTTTGAATATTTATGAGTAGAAGATGCGTTCGTTGCACATTCATTGTGCGCATGCGCAACCATTTATAGTAGATATTTTGTTGCACAATTATGAATGATGATTTTTTTACCTGATAACGATAAATTTTTGATACGCATTTAAGTATAAAACTTTTAAGGGAAATATGCTGAAGGCTTTTAAATGCCACACCGATAAGATAACATGTGAAGTTCGGTAGAATTTTTCGTATTTTCGTGTATGAATTAATTAATACTTTTTCTTTTATTTTTTACTGATTAGTTGTGAAGAGAATTGAAGCCTTAAAGGCTATAATTAGAAATCCTGTGTATGAAAAATATCTTATAAAAATAAGTTCTTATTTGAATTATTATGAAAATATTCAAGACCTGGAGGTGGAGGCCAATATTCATGATTTGGGAGGGGAGGCCATAAGATACAGTCTGTAACCGTCTTACAAATGCGTGGCCTTGCTTTTTTTCAGCTCAAGTATACATAGAGCCTCCTTGTGGCATTCCCTGGAGAGTGATCTCACATTCATCAGAAAGAGAGAGAGAGAGAGAACTAATGAATGTGACAAATTCTTTTTGACCTTTAAATGAGAGGCTGAGAGGAAAAGTGGTATAACTTCTACGTTCAGAAAAAAGTGGAATAATTTTACTTAAGAGCAAAAGCAAAACGAAATATGTTCAGAGCAAAAGTGACACGAAATATGTTCAGAGCGAAAACGGAATAAAAAACAATGCTGTTCTTGCTCTGAAAGAATTTTTATACCATTTTTATTCTTACTTTTCACTCTAAACCGTATTACTTATGCCATTCTTGCACTGACACACTTAATTATTTCACTTTTGCTCTTATATAAATTTTAGCCCGCTTTTCCTCTCAGCCTGTCATTTATCATTCGAAAGTGATATAAAACCGAATCATCCTCATTTGAGAGGCTGAGAGGAAAAGTGGTATAACTTCTACGATCAGAACAAAATGGAATAATTTTACTTAAGAGCAAGCAAAACGAAATATGTTCAGAGCAAAAGTGACACGAAATATGTTCAGAGCGAAAACGGAATAAAAAACAATGCTGTTCTTGCTCTGAAAGAATTGTTATTCCATTTTTGCTCTTACTTTTAAGGCGTTTAATTTTCACTCTAAACCGTATTACTTATGCCATTCTTGCACTGATACTCTAAATTATTTCACTTTTGCTCTTATATAAATTTTAGCCCGCTTTTCCTCTCAACCTGTCAAATAACGGTTATGCGTCTGGTTCGGAACTTACCACTTTAAAAAATATTTCAATGAACCTGTCTTTCAGAAAGAAATCTCTTCATGTTAATAGCTCCTGCAAACTTTTCAAGGATATGCAACAGTAATTTCCGAACGCTCTATAGGAAAGTTGTCTCTATACAGCTGACAAATGACTTCGAGACATTGCCGCTATCTAGAAAATACGATATCTGAGATATGAATTTGGTGTTGGGTTTGTGGTTGTCAAGAATCTCTAGGTGAACCAGCCACTATCCGTAACAACATAAAATTCCTCAACATCAGCTTGATTTGTGTTCACATTCCGATGGATGAAAAATACGAATAAAAATGATTACTACTAGGTGACTTTAATTCCATGATGAGCAAGGCGAGACCCTTTGGCCTGACGATTGAAAAACTTTAGTCTCCTCAGCGGTATGAGGCTAATCAATAGACCTATCTGACTAGCCCCAATTTTCACTGCACAGGTTGTTGTAGTTGTGGCCACTTCGAACCTCTTGATGAGTGTATGACTATGCTTGGTCGAAGTAAAGGCTTCGAGTGGTTCTTGGACGAACTTATTAAAAATACGCATTCTTCATAAATACTCAAGAATTATATGGGAAAATCATTAAAAAAAATAAATCATTCCATTAAAAAAAAATATAAAAAAAAAAAATATATAAATATTAAAAAAAAATCATAAAAAGGTTAAATTAATCTCAATAGTCTAGTGGAAGCGAAGTCGTTTCATATAGTCCTACAAAGTGTCGGCATCTGCGGTTGGCGTACCCGGAAAAAGTATGTGGTGAGAAAAGTGTTATGCCCTTTCAACACCTTTTAGTGTTTTATAGTGAAAATGATCTTCGTGGGTCATGAGACGATATGGCTCTCGTTTGTAGGCACAAGCGCCGGGAGAGCTCATTACACAGGTGGTATTACTCAATGTCATTTTCCGTGGTCAAATAACTTTCACAGGGATACCAAAAGCAGGCATTTTGGCTTACATGGAAGCCCTAATCGTGCTGTCGAAAGTGTCTTTACAATCGACGAACAGGTTGCTATTGAACTGCTTTTTTTCAAGTATTCTCTAAGATGTGGCGTAGAATGAATATCTCGTCAATGGTGCACTTAATAGTTCTGAAGCTGCACTGATCAATTTTTAACCTAAATTAGGTTCTATGAAACCTTGTGGATGATATAAGCAACACTTATACCAGGATTGTATACGTTAATTGACTGGTCACTTTTCTTGTGAGTTATTGGGCAGAGTATGCTGAGGTTCAAAGCAAATGTTTTTATTGGAAGTCGGTAGCTATGGAATCTTAACAGTAAATAATTCACTCATGACAATCTGCTCTCTTGAGAATCAACTAATACTACCAAATTTAGCAATAGTTTTCAAAGGTATAGGTATCCTTCGTTCAGCCTTTAGAGTAAAGTGAAGAAAACATTGCTTTATATATTTTTACTTTCTTAAAGAAAAAAAGAAGAAAATACATTTTTATCTTTCTCCTTTCTCTACTGCACCTCACTTCACACATCATACAAAAATCTCATAATATGAATAAAAAAATAAAATTGCCATTTTATTAAATTTACGTTGACAAGTGTTCAATAATTTCTGTCAACGATAACATCATCAACCAATGGCAATTGTTTCTGTTTCAGTTGATATTCATATTGCCGCAAAAATTGCAAAAGTACAAATATTTTTATTTAAATTTTTAACATTTATGAGGATTTAAATTGTTTATTTAATATGGCATTAAAAAAATCTGCATCTCTCTGTTGCTCTGACATTAATATACTTGTCAACCATCATCATAATTTTGATTTAATTTCATATTAATTGTTACTTGGCAAATTGTCAAGCATAAAATAAAATTAAAAAAAAAGCGACGAAGAAAAAAATAAAAAAAAAACAAGGCTGGAAAAATCAGGAAAATAAGAAAAGTAAATATTTTGAGTAGCCAACGTTAACACCAGCACCACCCAGTGGTCAAGTGACATTCTTTTGCACAGGCGAGGGACGACACCTTGCCTGAACGCATTTCATCACACATTACGTTACTTGACAAATCCACAAATGCTTGGGTGGCGACATGTCTTCTGATGTCTGCTGCAGTCTCATTCCTTCGTTCTCTATATTTTTTTCATTGTTTAATTTTTTCGACGTTCTTTTTTTTTCCTTCTTTTTTTGCGCGACAAATTATGATGTACAACTTGTAATAATTTTTCGCTTATACTGTTGCTGACAACAACAGCAAGGGGGAGCACAGAAACAGCAACAGATCCCCGAGTAAAAATTATGATATTTCTTCTGTTGTTGCTTTGATTGTTTATGTGCTTTTTGAACCACATTCACTGTTATTGGTCGTTAACGCTAGCGAGAGGGTCATGATCTCGAGGTCTTGTGAGGAATATAAATTTTGCACATTTTTCTCGTTCCCCCAACACTTGATGATTGCAGCTACTGGCTCTTGACTGCTGTTGAAACAATGCAAACCGTAAGTAGATTAAATGTGAGAATAAATGTTCTGAATAAGAATTTTTGGCATTTAAGTTTTGCAAACAAATTATACAAATGAGAAGGGGAAGAGAATTGCTTAAGGGGGATAAAGCTATTGCTTTGAATCACTAGATTTTATAGTTGTAATACTAAAATTAGTTTCAACTATGCAGAGTTATTTCAATCAGTTCGTTCTCTTATTGTTTTCAACAAATCTTATTTCACAATTGTTATTTTTATTTCAAAATTTTATATTAAACCGGAAACAAATCTCTTCTTGTTGTATCTTATTTGTGTTGATGTCTCATATGGTAAATTTCATTTTACAAATATACAATATTTAAACTCTCTATTTGAGAGATTTATATCACTTACAACTTGTACTCATTGACGCTTGTGTCATGTGTAACAACACTTGAAAAAAATACATTCTAAAATTAGCATACAAATTTAAAGGCTTATGCGTATTAAAAATAGGTGTTTAAAGATACTTTGTATATACATAACTTGAGTATGATCTCTACATAAAGTTAGTCACTCATGCATTTGTAGTTTCATTTCCGAATATCACAAGTACACAATGCATAAAATTTCGGATGTTGCATGGAGCAGAAGGAGCAGAATTTAACATTTTAGAGGCAGTCTTCATTTTGTTATTCGAAATTATTTCAGGGGGTTTCAGAAAATATTCATAAATAATTTTTATCAAACTGATTTTGAAATACAATAAATTAAATCAATGATACATTTGATGGACTCTATAAAATTAAAATTTTAAGAAAAATTTTCCGATTTTTTTTAATCTTAACCTCAAAAAAATGGCCAAACGTGACAAAAAATTCCCAGAATAATCAAATTAAATTTTTTCAAATAAATATTATTCAATGTGCATTGTAGTGCATTTTTTTTATCGTGAGGGACATAATTTCATTAACTCATTGACTTACCACTACTGATGATGTACCCAACCTCAAAAATATTACGAAAAATAGTAGAGGATCATCATTGGGAATTTGAGCCATTATCAATGATAAGGAACCCGGATGAGGTTGGCTTATATTCCCTAAATTCGTGAAGTCACAGCATTGAAAGAGATCATCCTAGTTGTGGTGCTCTGTGGGGGGTTTCGGAACCCCCAAAATCCCCCCGTAAATACGGCCTTGGTGACCAGTTTTTTCTTAGAATTTACGGTACTTGTATTTTAAAAAGATTCATATGCATTGTTTGACAGTGTGGCCAACTTTTGTTTTTCAAAATCCGCTAAAATGAAGAATACAACGCGTATTTTCTTAAAAAAAGCGTTAAATTTCGTTCCTTATAAAAATGCGAAAAAACTCAATACATTTAAACTTGTTCACTAATACAGGCACACATCTGATACTTCTAGTCAATGAAAATTTCTTCGATTTTTCGAAGATATTTGAAATCGAAAAAACGCGTTGAGCGCTAAATCATTTTTTTGCCGTGTTTTAATTTTCAAAAAGCACTAAATTCAGCGGAAAAAGCGTTGAGTTGGCCACACTGTTGCTTGAACATTCATCTGCAATTTTTCATCGCTTCGAATGTAGTTCATACAATAAAACACACTCTCTAGTCTATCACAAGATCCAACAAGTTTCTTGATGTTGGCATATAGCAATTTCACATTAGCAATAATTGTCGCAGGGACAAAAGTCCCTGCTTTCGTGCTCAAATTTGTGGCTAGTGATTAAAGTTGCTCTCTCGATTTCTATCTTTCGTTTTTTAATTTTGTTATGTAGGGGATCAGCAATTTTTTCTTCTCGTTGTTGTTTCTGTGAAATTACTTTTACGAAAAATTATTTTAATTCATATCTAGGAAAGCTTAACACCATTTTTAGGGCAGGGATGTAGAATTTAACCATTAATTATTTTTTTTGTTAATTAAATGTTCAGAGATAAATAAACTAACTCGACCAGATTTTTTGGACTAGAATCCGGAACGCTTTAAAAAAAACAGGTCCAAATTTGACATTAATATCAATTTTATTTTCAGCTTTCTTGCTATATATTTTTAAATTTTATTCTTAAATATTAAATTATTTTGAAAAATTATATTAAGGGGTTTTCTTTATTTTTAATTTATTGTTTTCGCAAAAAATAAAAAATATCACGCATTAAAAAAAATATATATATAAAAAACCAATTATTAAAATTATTAGGTTTTGAATGAACAATGATGACAGACGAATTAAAAAAAAAACATAGAACTAGCAGACCGGACGATCGTTTCGGAACCAGCTACGGTTCCTTATCAGTGATCTTTGTGATAATTCCTTAATTTCAACAATCTATATAAGTGCAAATACTGTAAAGTAATTGAGAATTACAGAGACAGTTATTTTCACTGAATAGTATTATTGAAAGGAACTACCGTTCTATACAAATTTTTTTTTAAAAGGCTGCAAAAACTTTTAAAATTTTTTTCCCCAAAAAACGCTTCCGTTTTAACTCTGTAAAAGTCTCAATTTCAAAATGCCGTTTTTTTTATTTCGAATTGACCGAATTGGAGCTGTGGTTGCAACCGAAAAAGCGACATTTTTTTAGATGCCGAATTTGATGACCTCTGCGGATGTCAAAATGAAAAAAAAAATATCGAGTACAAAAATCAAACCTGAACTGTCCCGGACAATCGGGGACGCTTTGTAACGTTAAAGTAAACTTATCGTTGATCGTAATTGATATTTTGAATTTAAAAATTTGAGTTCAAATTTTTTAAAATTGAGCGGTCTCATCATTGCTTTCAAAAATCTTGATATTATACTAAAAAAGAGAAGAGAATGTACAGAGGCACGATTCTGTAACTCTTTTGTGGTAATTTCTGATAGTAAAGTAAAAAACAACCGTGGACAAAAGTCTTGTTCCGGGGGCTGTCCTCAGAAATCGGGAAAAAATTGTCACCTTATAGTAGGTTCACTTATCCTTGCGAATTTTACTTGATGTCTAGTATTTTCCTTCAGTGGGAGCTGGAACTAGAAGAGTAGAACCCCCTTCACACCCCCCTCGGTACCGCTTGTATTTTTAGTTATATCTGAATGCGGAAAAAAAAAGATTTTTAATTTTCCAAAATTGATTTGTCCAAAAAAAAGATAGGAAAAATTTTCTTCTATGATTGTTTGTTGTTTTTATAAAGGTTTATCCAGTGAAAATATATTATTGTCTTTCCAGGGTTAATTTCTTGCAAAAAAGTTGAACTCGGATGATTTTTACTTTAAGCGACCCTAAGTATTTTTCGGAAATATTTTCTTCAAAGATAGTTGGTTGTTGTTTCTTCTAACTGTTAATTCAGCATAAAAAGATTATTGGAAAATCATAAAAGTTTATTTTACAAAAGTTAATTTCTTGAGAAAAGTTGGACTGAGATAGTTTTGACAGATATTTATTAGCCTTAATGAACTTTTGCCAAAGTGACTGTAGCATATGCAGGATAGGCAAATCATTCGCCACGATTCCCCATCTATGGTCTTAGTGCTGGATCTTATTGGTATTTCGACACCTTATATAACCTACATAATATTTGAAATCGTAACCCAGAATTTCAAGATTTATGACAAATATGTTCACTGAATAGAGTTGCTGAAAAAAGTACCATAACTAGAGCTCTCATTTTTGAACGTGTCTGGACATACACGTGTACACGAACGTTCGAATACCGTGTAGTTTTCCTTTAAAAACACGAACCTTAACTACCTGTGCATTTTGAACATGTGTTGTTCGGTCTTATAATAGCTACACGTGTCGTTAAAAGTTCGTGTATTTACACAAACCTTAATATAGAGCAAAAAAAAACCACCAAAAAACGTTTTCAAATCCAAACAACAACAACGATAATCGTAGCACGTAATAACTACACGTGTAGTTATTGAGAATCGAACTGTACATATTGTAAATCCACGTGTAACTTCGGTTTGTGTTTTTGGTGAATATTTTTAAATACGCGTGCATACGTGTTAACCGTGCATTCGGAAACTTTAAACACAACTATTTTATATATTTTTCTCGAAGACACTATGATAGTTTTCGCGAAAGTTTACCTTGATATGGTCACATATAAACTAATAACTTCAAATAACATATCAAAGAGAGGGTAACGGGGTGGTGGTGGTTTGCTGTCCAAGCTAGTTTTATTTTACCTTTTCCTGACGAATATTTTTCTTTTGGACATGAGTTTTTTATAGACTTCATATTCTTCTTTTTTTTTAAGGAGAGCTCAGATCAAGCTTTTCGCTTGTATTCATGTTGTATAGGTGTACACTAGATGGCCTAATTTGCTAAAGTATTTCAGATTTTCCTTGTGACAGCAGAATATGAAAATGAAAAAAAATAAAAATGTTTTATGGGATGTTTTACAATGGGTTTGGGATCTTGAATGGCGAATGGCGTACCCAGTTTTTTGATACAGCTGAACAGAAAGCCACCCCTAACGCTTAAAGTGAACATTTGGTACTTTTTTTTTTACAAATTTTTAAATTCAACCGTTTGGATTTTGAAAATAGCGGTAATTTTTTTTTTAATTAAAGTACGTAGGATTGTAGGTAATACAATTTAGTTTATTAAAAATACAAAAATTGTTCAAAACGAGTTATATTTAATCAGGTAAATTAACTTTTAGTGAACCCATGCCGCTTTCTTCAAAATCGAAACGGGTGAATTTAAAAATTCGTAAAAAAAAGTAACAAATGGTCACTTTAAGCGTTAGAGGTGGCTTTCTGTTCAGCTGTATCAAAAAACTGGGTTCGCTTAAGCGGGCCTATTTTAAATAAAAGTAGATATCTGGAATTCTTTTATGTGCAAGATAAATGTTTTTTCCATACAAGATCCCAAACCCATTGGGAAACATCCTTTTAAATCACGCCTTTCGGAGTAGCGCATCCAGCTGTCGCAAGGAAGATCTGAAACGCTTTAGCAAAATGTATGGAGCAAATAAGCCATCTAGTGTACCCGAATGGAAGAGGTCTTAAGTTGTATGCTGAGTCCAAACGGCAAAGTCGAAAAATTTTCAAAACTTTTTATTAGGCAAGTTTTATTTATGGAGGTGTTGCCATGCAGATATTTTACATTTTCTATTCCTGAGTTTTGACTGTACATAGATAGTATCGGGCCTAAGCACCCTGCGTCCTGCACACTAACCACTACAACTACAGGCTTTGTTTACTTATACCGAGATGAAGGGTTTTAGAAATCCTAGACGTAGAAGAGAAGAGTCGGTGAAAAGTGGTCAAAATTAGCGATCCCAAACTACCCTTGAAAATTTCTTTATTCGGCATTTAAAATTTACTATTACACTGTGAGTTAAAAATTGAAATATTGATCGCTCAGATTCCAAATTCGTAATGGCGCCAGAGAGTTTAAAATCGACTTGCTTGGATTTATGATTGGATATTAAAATCATCAAGAAGTCTTGCCAATTGCAAAAATAAACTATAATACATTTTATATGAATTGAACTGGATCAATTCCATTTCAATTAAAACTTAACAACTTGTTACGAAATCAATTAAAAAAAATATATTAAATTGTCTTCCATATGAACCATTTAATTGCCAAATTCATAGCTACATTTGAAATCTCAAAGATAAAAAATTATGCAAATAAATGAAGAAATTAAAGCCCACCTTCCGGTATGTGTACATACATATGTATGTGACATTTGTACGTATCATTTAAATGTTTAAATGCCAAAAAGTAAACAGCAAAACATTTCGTCTTATAATTTTTATATTTTCGGGTAAAATAAAAAAAAAAAAATCAACTTATTTTAAAAATAACATCCGCCAGAAACTAAAATACTAAAACAAGAAATTGTTGCACATTAATCTCTAATGTGCCCGCCAACAACTGAACACCAATAACAACAACAACAACAACAGCAGCAAGAAGATACGACATGTTTGCTATTACTACATGTTGGCGACATGCTATTATGGTTGAAAAAGGCATATGGCCATGTCCATATCCGCTATAATCGCGGCTATGTACGCTACATACACAAAAGATAAACTCATCAGAAAACACAACAAGCCAAAAAATAAAACGCGAAGTTTCTTCATAGCGCATAGTGGATACATGTGTGAGTGTTTGAGTGTGTGTGTTTGTATGTGGCATGTCAAGCAATTTGCATACGTTTCCGGCAAAAATTTGACATATGTAGATCATTGCTGCAACATTTGAACATTTGAACATTTGGTTGTATTGGCTCTCTCTGGGTTCTGCAGAACTCTCTGCATCGCTTTTTAGTTTTATTGCTTTTGCAGCAGGCGGCAAGCAGCCAGGCAGGCAAGCATGAACATAAACCATTAGGACATCATCTTGACTAAGAGGCCACTTAATTTGCTTGATATTTTCTTGACGCATTCAGCATTTGCTTTTATTTTTCTGCTCTTTTTTTTTTGTTTAGATTACAGGCGGTAAACAAATGAGCTTGAAACATTCCAAATAATATTTTACGATTGGTAATTTTATTTTTATTTTTTAACTTTGGTCGTGTGGTGTAAATCTGTGTGGTGTTTTCAGCAGCCGTTGAAGATTTGTCAAATATTAGAAGAAGAAGAAGAAGAGACAAAAATAAAAAAAATAAAAAAATGTGTGGCATTTATTTTTGGTTTAAACTAGAATTAATATATTTTTATGTAAGGGGAAATAGGGAAATACGGAAATGTGTGTGTCTTCTTTTTTTTTCTTAAATTTCTACTTTTTCTCTACACAGTATGTAGATGAAAGCAAACTTTTGATATCACTTACTTACGTGAGAGCGTGTGCATATGTCGAATTGCCGTGTACCATTTGGTCTATAAATCGTTTACATATTTACCGCGACTGCCTCTGTCTGTGTGCCTGCTCGCCTGACTGTTGAGTTTTATAGGCTAATGGCCCATAAAACCAACTGTCGTACGCGCTTTTCATCTGTGACATTTGTGGAATGTTTTTTTGACTTTTGACACATGCACGATTGAAAACCAAATTTCGTTTCAAATTATGGTGATTTTGATTTTGATTTTGAGTGAGATATTATGGTGATAAAGCTTTTTATAGCTTTTGAAATAGGTGTTAAGGCAATAGCAGCAGCACAAGCAGACGTAAATCAGAAGAGTGAGCAAGTTTTGAGAGCGGTGAAGTTTTTTCTTTTATCAATCAATTGCATTTAATGTTTTGTCTTTATAGACATATGCATATAGATGTTTGTGTAATTCTCTGGCTGCCATCCTTAAAACTCTCATAGTTGGTCCAAACTCTTCCGATTTGATTTGAAATTGATTGATTGATTTTATATAATGAAACGTGAATTGTCCCAGCCAGATGACTAGCCATACTAGTGGATCTAAGGTGGAAGGGAAAGGTTTGGGTAAAAATTCGGAATCTTAACACTCCCTAGGACAACTACCTAAAATACATTATAAGATTGAGGGTAGTAAAAATATTTATTTTTCAAAGAATGCATTCTTGTTTTGGGGATCAATCCAATCATTTCGGGACCAAGCCACTTATTCCACGCAAAGGTATTTATTCGGGACAAAGCTACTTACTCCGGGTCGAAGCAACTCATTACGTGACAAAGCCATTCAATTCACAACTAAGCCTCTCACTCCAGGACCAAGACAGTTACTTCAAGACTAACGCACTAATTCCGGGACCAACCCACTCACTTCAGGATCAAGTAACTCCAGGAGCAAATCACTTATTTTGTTATCAAGCCACTTGTTTCGAGACCAAGTTACTCATTCATTCCAGGCCCAAGTCACTCATTCTAGGACCAAGCCACTCATTCCGGGACCAAACCACTCATTTCAGGAACACACCATTCATTTCAGGATGAAGCCTTTTATTCCGGGACAAAGCCACTGATTTCAGGACCATGTTACTCATTTGGGACCAGCTTACTCACTGCAGGATCAAGCCATTAATTTCAGGACCAAGCCACTCTTTCGTGGACCAACCCATTCACTTCAGAACCAAGCCACTCCAGGAGCAAACAACTTATTTTGGGACCAAGTCACTCATTCCGGGACCAAGTCACTCATACCAGGACCAAGTCACTCATTCTAGGTCCAAGCCACTAATTCTGGGACCAAGCCACTCATTCAGGGAGCACGCCATTCATTTCAAGATCAAGCCACTTATTCCGGGGCCAAACCATTGATTTCAGTACCATGTTACTCATTTCGAGACCAGCTTACTCACTGCAGGATCAAGCCATTAATTTCAGGACCAAACCACTCTTTCGTGGACCAACCCATTCACTTCAGAACCAAGCCACTCCAGGAGCAAACCACTTATTTTGGGACCAAGCCACTCATTCCGGGACCAAGTCACTCATACCAGGACCAAGTCACTCATTCTAGGTCCAAGCCACTAATTCCGGGACCAAGCCACTCATTTAGGGAGCACGCCATTCATTTCAAGATCAAGCCACTTATTCCGGGGCCAAACCACTGATACCAGGACCATCTTACTCATTTCGGGACCAGCTTACTCACTGCAGGATCAAGCCATTAATTTCAGGACCAAACCACTCTTTCGTGGACCAACCCATTCACTTCAGAACCAAGCCACTTCAGAAGCAAACCACTTATTTTGGGACCAAGCCACTCATTCTGGGACCAAGCTACTCACTCCTTGACCAAGTCACTCATTCCAGGTCCAAGCCACTCATTCCGGGATCAAGCCACTCATTCAGGGAGCCCGCCATTCTTTTCAGGATCAAGCCACTCATTCTGGGACCAAGCCACTGATTCCAGGACCATGTTACTCATTGCGGCACCAGGTTACTCACTCCAGGATCAAGCTACAAATTTCAGGACCAAGCCACTCTTTCCTGGATCAACCCACTCACTTCAGGACCAAGCCACTCTTTCCTGGATCAACCCACTCACTTCAGGACCAAGCCACTCCAGGAGCAAACCACTTATTTTGGAACCAAGCCACTCGTTTTGGGGCTATGTCACTCATTCCGGGACCAAGCCACTCATTTCGGGACCTAGCCACTCACTCCTGGATCAAGTCTCTCACTCCAGGTCCAAGCTTATTATTCAGGGACCAAGCCGCTCATTTCGGAACCAAGCCACTCGTTTTGGGAACAAATTATTTTCTCAGGGAATCAACAACTCCATTCAGGATCAAGGTACTTCGAGGAGTTCTTGTTGGCTTTCTGGTGGATGGAGAGCAACTTGATGAGCGATTAGCTCGAAGATTTCGTGAGCAATTTGGTGGGTTATTGGCGGGCGAATTGGTAGGAGATTTGTTGGGCAATTTCACTGACGAATTGATGAATAATTTGTTGGGCGAATGAGTCGATTACATGGTTGTTGATTTGATGGGCGATTTTCTTGGTATTTTCCTAGGTGCCTAGCAAGTGATTCTAGGAGATCGATTAGGAGGACGATTAGATGGATAACAAATGAACGACGGAAGGGCATTTCTTTGACAGACAAATTGCATTCTCTCTTAAAAACTTTTGTCACTTATGCTTGTACTTGTTCTGAATTTTTTTAGTTATTTCATTGAGGTTTCGTGTTCATTCTTCTTCATCACTGTATATTCATATGACAATATAATAGTTCTAGTTTTAAAATATGAAAAAAACATATTATTTCACGGTCTACTTCGACACCTTTAAATAAATGTAGTAACCGGTTTTTACTTTTTTGAAATTCCTTATATTGAAATTTATAGGTACTCTTCTACATTCCAGAGGCAGCCAATTTTTTTTTGTCTCAACTATGCCAACTTAATTACAAACTTTTAAAGTGCTAAAAAGCACCTTTCATTAATCGATTGATATAATTTTTCTTAATATTTTCTTAAACGATTTTAATAAATTCTTAATGATTTTGACCTACTTCTACTTCTACACTTCGCTCAAACAACAAGGCAAAAAAATGCAATACTCATAAACTTTGGCAAAATTATCAACATCAATAACATCGATATCATGCTCATCATCATTGCAATCATCATTATCATTAACAGTTTTAATATAAATTGTAATTTATGATAAAGACTCCATCCATCCATCGATTCATTCATACAACCCGACAACAAAGGATAACCATCGAATGTGCGAATTTTTTGGATGTGGAAAGTGTCAGCGCAATCAGTAGTTATTAAAAGAAGCTGAACTTTTTTGAAGTGGCAGTAGCACGAGAGGCATGAAGCAGAAAGTGAAGGCAAGAAACCTTTTTTCTGGCAATTTTATATTTTAAATCCCTCCTAAAATTAGTTATGCACATTTAAGCCCGGACATATTCGCTGCCTGCTCATAACATAACCGTGTGCTAATGACTTGCATTAATTAAATTTCACAAACTGCACCTGCAAAATTGAGCGGCAGCGGCGCATGCTCCACATTAAATGAGCTGCCGACATTTTTTCAACATTTTCGAGATATGAGCATAAGGAGTAAAGTTTTCTTTTTTTTTTTAGTATTTAGCCGAAAAAGAAGAAGAAAGAGATTATTAAATTTTTGTAGCCAAGACAAAAAAGAAAAAAAATTAAAAGAAATTTTAAAAATGCATTAAAAAAGCAGCTGAAAATTTATTTGCTTTTTTGTATTTATTTTTTGGGGTTTTTTTTTAGCAAGAATTTTCGCTCAAAAATGTTGTTAACAAATGAAGATAAAACCAGCTTGCGTGTTAAACTAACACTTTTTTTTGTTTGGTTTGGGTTTCTCTGTAGGCACATTCACATTTGTAGAACAAGTGTCAAATTGATAGTTGGTTATTTTTGTTATTAAGTTCTTTATAAGATCTTTATAAGATGCTCATGTATTACACCAACAAAAAGCACGAAGTTGAACTGAAGCGTGTTTAGTAGAAATTTACAAAATTTTAAAACCATTTACGCTGCTGTAATGACAAACCATTTGCTGTTGTCGCTTTCGTTGTTGTTGCAAGCATGACCATTTTAATTGCTACTTTAAGCAATTGACAGTAAGCGTAACTACTTTATAATTTAATGATACACAGTGCACCTTTAAATGCAGGTTCAGCTTCTTGAATTTACATATTCATGTACTTGTGTATGTCGTCATAAAATTATACCCAAGTAATTGTTAAATTTTATAAAAATATGTCGAAAGAGGTTTAGTAATGTATTGCTCATATCTTTTGACACTTTTGATATGTTGTTAACTTTATGACGTATAATTGTTATGATAACATGAACATGATACTTTTCTTATGTAGTTACGAGTATAATCGAAAGATAACTGTAGAAATAGGAATACATTAAAGTATAAGGATAATGAGTGTGAGGCAAACTACTTTTTATTTATACTACGGAATGGGGAGAGTATAAGGTGTGAGATCGAAAAAATCTTAAAATATATAAAATTCAATAATTTTTAAACGGTTGATCTTAGAGTTTTGATTTTTTTTTATTTAATTGATAATATTTTACAAATTACATAAAAATATAACTCCACTAACCACTATTTATGAACTCGTGGACTTTTTTTTGGTAAACCTTCCATTAGAGATTTGATAGTTGTTTCAGACAACTTTTTGGAACAGTTTCAGTGCAGCTTTTGATATTTTATGACTTGTTAATACTTAAACCTTTCATCTTAGGCAAAAAAAAAACAAAAAAAAAAAAAACGAAAGCTTCGTGATTTCAAACGATGGCCCAACTTACACACATATGGCCTTAATTACACGCATTTTACGACAGCATTTGTTTTTTTTTTTGCGGCTAGACAAAATTATGCCCAACTTACATGCACTTCCTCTAATAAAAAAGTGATTCCCCAACGCCACAGGATTGGCTAATAGTAGCAGTAGTTTCACAAGTTCATTGCAAGTCTCTTCTTTGAGTTACTGGACAGCAGGAATTATTCTAAGAAGGGGTTCGCACGATCGAACACATTTCACAACACGGCACTCTAACATAAGTAGATGTTCAACTGTGTAAACGCAAAGATGATATGTTGGACCAAAATTTCGCTGTGCAATCAAACATTTTTGATATTGATTGTCGGGCGCGGTGCGATAACTTGCTCGCTCGTGTAAACCTCCCTAATGACTACAAAAATTTGGGAAAATTTAATAAAATGTGAAAAAGTTTGGAAGCGAAAATGCCGTTGGAAAGACCAAACCAACTGTAAATACAAATCCAATCAAACCCTTGCCAAATAAGTTTTTGTAGATTTGGAACACCAGCAGCAACCTAGAAGTTAATAGAATTGGCGAATTCGATCCGTATTCTAACTCTTAACTCTAGCTAAAACACCTAGCAGCAGGTCGAAAGAAATGGAAGGAGTTCGTTGACGCCCTATGCCACACAAGGGATTAAAAAACATTAAGAGGAAAATATAAAAAAGTCAAGGTTCTTTTCATTTACAATAACGTTAAAATCAGTTTATAAATGATTTTATTACATGAAATAAAGTGTTCAACTTCATTTCAAAATTAAACTCAATCAAAATTAAATCTGTGCGTGAAGAAATCACATTTCAATTAATTTCTTTTTTTCTCAATAAAAACCACAAATACAATAAAGGCGTCAAAATATTTTGATCTCATCATAATTTTTTTGCGACAGCAAAGAAAAACAGCACATGTGAAATGTTGAATTGCTGTTGATGATGATTCCAAAACAAAAAAAAAACAAAAAAATTAGCAAGATGTATACAATTCGATCAACAACTGATGGTGATGAGGAAACAGAGATACAAAGATCACAAATGAACGTTCATTAATATTAAGAAAAAAACAAGAACAACAATGAGAAATACCACCCCAACAACTAAAGATGATGAAAAAGAAGAAGATAAAAATGTGGCAAATTCCAACAACGTTCAATAAGTTTTTTCAGTTCTGGCCTGTATTGAAACATCTGTTGATAATCAGATTTTACAATAATAAAAATGACGATGGAAAAAATATGCCACAAGTGGCAATGGTGCGGTAGAAAATGCACTCATAAAAAAACACTTGGTGGCCGCTATTGCTGCTGCCGCCAGCCACATTGAATCCAACTAAACCAAATCAAATAAAAACCAGTAAAAAAAAAAAAACAAACAAGAAATATGTAAGAGACAATCAAAGTGATTTACCCGAAAAGCAGAAGGAGAAGACTAAAAATCCATAAAGAAGCGGGCTGCTATAAAACTGCAATACATTGATTGAACGAATGAATGAATGAATGAATGGATAGAGCGGAGACGGGCGATGCATCGCAAAAATATGAAAAAAAAGACAGAAAAAGGAATTATTGTTGTGCTTTCAATGAAAAATTCAAGCACTTGATTGCTGCGGTTGCAAATTTTTTACGAGCTGCTTTTGCTGTAGTTGTTCTTGCTTGCTTAATGCTGCTGTTGCTACTGCCGCTATGTACTCCTTCTCCTGTGCTGCGGCTGTTGCTGCTGCCTTCTGCTGTACTGTTGAGTTCCATCTTCTTGTTCAGAGTGACACCGCAGCATTGGGCTGTTGTGCATTGGAATTTCTTTTGAAACATTTGTTTAACCCACTCGACACTCATTAGCATCTTTGATGTTGCAATATTGCACAGTCGCGCTTATTTGCTTATTATTATGCATTATTTTTGTTTTTTTTTTTTGTTTTCTTTGTTTATCCACAAAAAACACATATACAAAAATGAGGGAAAAACGAAGTGTTTTTTTGAAATGATTATGAGCTCTTCACTTTTAGCTTATTTTTTAATAATGAAGGCGGAAATGCAAAGAAGAAACATCTGTTTTTCTGCCTTCTCATAATGAATCATCTTTGCAATACTTGCGAGCTCCTTCATATGTTAATACTAGGTATGTGCTTTTTTAATTGACGGAAATGAAAATTTTATTCAAACCAAAAAAAAAAAAAAATCTTTTTAAATTAAAATGAAAAAACAAAAAAATATTTACATAATTGGCAAAATTTACAAAAACTTCTGTTCGTTTTCAGGGTCAGGGGGTGGTGGTTTTGATATTCAGGTGCTGTTTTACTTTTTTGTGAAGAACATTTTTTGCCAAGACAGTATGTCATCATCCTAATCCTTTAGAGAGGAAATCTCCTTCATGCTGACATTAACCTTGAAAAATTTTAAATTTTGATAATTGATTTTTGATTTTCAACCTTTGATTTCTGATTGGTGATTCTCAACCTTTGATTTCAGATTGCTGATTTCCTTTTTGAACTCAAATTTCAAGTTCAAATTTTTAATAATTGATCTTTGATAGCTGATTTTTGATTTTCAACCTTTGATTTCTGATTGGTGATTTTTGATTTTAAATCTTTGATTTCTGATTGATGATTTTTTATTGTAAACCTTTCATATCTGATTGCTGATTTCTTTTTTAAACTCAAATTCCAAGTTCAAATTTTTATTAATTGATTTTTGATCGCTGATTTTTGATTTTCAACGTTAGGTTTCTGATTGGTGATTTTTGATTTTAAATCTTTGATTTCTGATTGCTGATTTCATTTTTAAACTCAAATTTCAAGTTAAAATTTTTAATAATTGATTTTTGATATCTGATTTTTGATTTTCAACCTTTGATTTCTGATTTGTGATTTTTGATTCTAAATCTTTGATTTCTGATTGATGATTTTCTATTGTAAATCTTTCATTTCTGATTGCTGATTTTTTTTTTAAACTCGAATTTCAAGTTCAAATTTTTGATAACTGATCTTAGATAACTGATTTTTGATTTTCAACCTTTGATTTCTGATTGCTGATTTCCTTTTTGAAGTCAAATTTCAAGTTCATATTTTTAATAATTGATCTTTGATAGCTGATTTTTGATTTTCAACCTTTGATTTCTGATTGGTGATTTTTGATTTTCAACCTTTGATTTCTGATTGATGATTTTTGATTGTAAATGTTTCATTTCTGATTGCTGATTTCCTTTTTAAACTCAAATTCCAAGTTCACATTTTTAATAATTGATTTTTGATAGCTGATTTTTGATTTTCAACCTTTGATTTCTGATTGGTGATTTTTGATTTTAAATCTTTGATTACTAATTTTTAATTTTTAATCCTTGATTTCTAATTTAAAATTTTTTATTGAAGATTTCTTATTTTTAATTTTTGAATGCTGATTCCAAATTTTTTATTGTTTATTTCCGATTTTTTTTGTTAATTTCTGATTAATGATTTAAAGTTTTCGATAGTGGTTTTGATTGCTGATTTCAAATTTTCCGATTGCTGATTTAAAATTTATAATTGCTAATTTCAAGGTTTTGATTGCTGGTTTTTGGCTTTTGGTTGCTGGCTTTTTATATCAAAATTTTGATTGGTAATCTCAAATTTTTGATTGCTGATTTAAAATTTTTGATTGCTGGCTTCCAATTTTTAATGCTGATTTCTGAACTGTGGAGTACTTTTTGTATGAATGTTTCGGTTAGCTTTTTGCACTAAAAAATCCCCAAAAGAAGAGGATAAAAGGGAAATAAAAGTTCCCTTCGTTCCCGACTTTAATCCGAAATTTTTACTTTCTGATTTCTGCTTTAAAAATTTTGATTTGCTGATATTTGATTTCAAGTTTTTTAATTCTGGTTGCTGATTTAAAATTATATCTGTGATTTAACATTTTTGATTGGTAACACAGGCCGACAAAATTTGACGAACGCTCTTACCCAGAAACCAGACTATACTTTTCCGGACGGATTTTGACGCGCTGAACTTGTATCTGGCCTCAAAATTGCTCTATCACGTGTTCATTTTTAAGGTTATGTAGCACGACCGATCATATTTTTTTTTTCAAAAATTATTGATAGCATCTTAAAGTACGTGGATTTTTCTACGTTTGAGAATTCATACACATTATACTATTGATCTCGTTGCAAGTTCACGTACATGCAAATTTCAAAATGCGATATATCAGCGAAAGAAAAGAAGATATTTGAGCAAACTTAACGTTATTTGGAAGAGAAAGACCAGTACTTTAAGATGCTATCAATAATTTTTGAAAGAAAATAGGATCGGCCGTGCTACATAACCTTAAAAATGAGGAAAAACGGTATTTTTTGCACTTTTAGGTTAGGATATCTCGAAATCCTGACGTGATAGGCCAGATTCGAGTTGAGCGCGTCAAAATCCTTCGGAAAAGTATAGTCTAGTTTATGGGTAAAAATTTTGTCGGCCAGTGCAATTTTTTATTTGAAATTTTTGATTGCTGATTTCTGATCAATTTCAAATTTTTGATAGTGGTTTGTAAATTTTTGACTACTGATATCAAATTTTTGATTGTGATCTTAAAATTTTTGATTGCTGATTTAAAATTTTTGATTGCTGATTTCTGATTGATGAATTCAAATTTTAATTGCTGATTTTTGAATTTGGATTGCTGATTTCTGGTTTTAAACTTTTAATTGATAATTTCTGAATTTTGATTGCTAATTTCTGAATTTTGATTGCTAATTTCTGATTTCAAATTTTCAATTGCTAATTTCTGATTTTTGATTAATGATTTCATATTTTTAATTGCTGATTTCAAATTTTTGATTGTGTTTATCAAATTTTTGATTGCTGATTTCTGATTTAAAATATTATATTTCTGATTTTTTAAGCTTTTTAGTTTTTAAGTTTAAAGTTGTTGAATGAAATGCTGATTCCAGGACTATTAGCAAAAATTTATCCTATTTCTTTGTTCGGGTATAAAAGTAATATTGATTTTTTTGTTTTTAAATATAATAAAGTACTTAATTTTGATATGATTTTCATAAGGTTTCACACTTAAAATTCTTTTGTTTTTTTTTTTTTTTTCAGTTATTAGTTTGAATGTTTTTCAACTTTTGTTTTCAATACAATGTGTAACATTTGCTTTCATTCAAGGTTCAATTGGGTAATTCAATACATTTTGACATAAACCAAAAGTAAGTGTAAGCGCAAGTTTGGCGCCAAAATCACAGCTCAAATTTCATTGTATGTAGGTGGCATTAAGAGCATAAAAAAGAAACTATATATGAGTATATTACATAAGTGTAGAATAACTTTAAATAGTTTTCGTTTTCAGTAAGTTTTTATTACCAATATTTTTTTTCCTGTAGTTGCTTTGCATATTTTCACACAAATTCTTGGCATTAAAAATGTAGTAGTCATAAAACTTTTTGTTTTTTGTTTTTTGTTTTTTTGTACACTATTTCTAAATATTTGCAGCAAATGCAATACGCTGAATAAGACTGCGAAGTTGCGAAGATGAGAGTGTGCCACATGTAGCACTATGTAGTATGAATTTTCTTCTTGTCTACAGCAGCAAATGTGTCATTTAATGTCATGAATTATGTGCGGATTTGCGCCTACGCGTATAAATTCTTCATTCAACACAAATAAGAAAAGACAAAAAAAAAAAAATAAGTCAAAAAATGCAGCAGCAAGGATTTTGCACTCAACACTTTGTTGATGAAGCCAAGCAGGAAATGCTGATATTTTCATTCGCTTGGTACAATGTGCAAAAAATGCTATAAATGTGACAAAGAAGCGAGTAGAAGAAGCTACTGCTTGTGTATGGATTTGATGTGTTGTCTTGCAATAGTACAACATTCTTATTTAAGCCAATTGGTTTAGAAAGAGCGGGGTGTTAGGGAGGAAAATATATGACAACATTGGCGCCATTGTATTTTTTTTTGTTTTTGCACAATGAATTTGAATTACATGCATATAAAAAATTTTTGGAATTTATAATTTTTTTCAAATTTTTTATTACTGCGAATTCTCGTCTATAAAAATATCACATGCGATATTTTCATTCATAATTTTTTACAACGTTGATTTGTCGTTGTTGGGTGCATTGGTTGCATGTTCGATTCAAACATGTTTGATATGAAATTTTGGTATGAAGTTGCACTGATAGTTTTGGTTGTTTAATTGTTCAATTGTTTAGTGTAATTTTATACAATTTTTATGGCATATTTTCTTAGTGAAAATTCATGCTATTTAAAAATACAAAAACTTTTAATATGTAGATATTTATAGTTTTAGAAACTAGACCACAAGTTTGTCCACCCTACTAGCGAATCAAGATATTGTGGAATGGAGTTTTGGTTTCATGTGAGCCGTCTTCGAAACTGGTCTAAATTGTCCACCCCATGTATGATGTTTAAGGACACTGACATTAGCTGTATTGCCACTTGAATTGAAGTTAAGTTTCAGATTCTTGGTAGAGAAGATTTTATACTCTTCAGATAAGACAAAATTCGTTCGAGTTCATTATTTGTGGGATGTGTAATTTGTTTTCTTCTAGACAATAACTCATAGAGTTATATATGGTATATCCCCCCGACCATTTTGCATTTAGGCCTGCAATTTCAAGTACCTTTCCCATCTTCTTTACATTAGAGCATGCATGCGTTTTCAATTTAGACCCTTGTACCCCTTACTTATTTGTATTAAGACCATTTTGTACTTTCCATGTCATGTACCTCTTTCCCTTTTCTACTCTACTTGCACTATAATGTTTTTCTGTTTTGAACTTTGGTTCCTACTGCGTAGAAATTTAAGGAAAATCAGGATAATGTCTCCTAAAGACACTGGAAAAATGATTTACTCAGCGTTCATGGACTGATTCAGGATAGCTCTAATTAGCCTGAAAAATATCTGTTATATTTCCTTTTCATTGGAGTTCTTCAGTGTTATGACAAGGGAAGTTAAATGATTTATATCGATTTCTTTTAAACTCTTTAAATATTTTACTAATTTTTACACCTACTAATTCTATAAAAGCTGTGTTTTATTCGCCAGCTAGTTTAACATGTGCGAATAAAACGCCCAAGTTGTTAAGTCTATTCTTCGTTGTATTGTTATTCACAATGGAACTGCTCAGCAGCTAAAGGTGAAACATTTTAATGGATCCCAGTCATTGCGGTTAATCGTGGGTATTGTTTTTAGTTTTTACCTTTTATAAGAACATTTAATGATGATTTTAACTTATTTTTACCGGCAGCCATTTCGAATCTTTTCCTTTTTTTATTTTTTTGCAAACTGTCACGTTTCTTCTTTCATTACTGCCAGTTCACAATGGAATTTGATGTAGCTAAACTACTTGTTAAGTATACATAACAGCTATAATTATACGTGTTATCTCTGCCTCTTTGTTGTTGCTTTCCAATACAATTATCGCTGCTAGTTATACATAACTAGAAGCAAGTGGCGAATAAAACGCAGCTATAGTTGTCGAAAATTTAAACAGAAATACATTATAAATTTCTTCAAATCCGATTTCTCCTGAATTCTTCTGGTCCAGAATTCTTAAAACTCTTTTTACTATTAGATAAACCCATCAGATATTTAAAGAATAATTTAACCGACGATCGTGAACTGAACTGAATAGCCTTAGATTAGATAGTCTCAAAAGAAATTTGTGATAATGTAATTGGGATTTTCACTGCTCTGGAAGCAGGTTTTGAATAAATGATATCGAATTTTTCTCCCTCATAATTTCTAATTTCTCCAGACAGTTGACTGATCTAGCGATCGTGAACTGATTCTGTATAGCTGATGTTAGATTAAATAGCTTTACTAGCGAATCCAAAGGAAAGACTTTGATCATTGGTTATGAATCAAAAAAAAAAAAGTTTTAAGTGGATGAAAAAAATAAAAACCATTTCTAACTGCGTTAGTGGATAGCTTGCCATCCATCTTCTCTTTTTAATGAGGTTCCCAGTGTTATATTTAACAGTTGGTAGATTTAATTCGGTCAGCGATCGTGAACTAATTTTGAAATTTTAGGCATTGTCAAATTCAAGGGAGGGGATGGAGAGATGATGGTTGCGGATTACAAATCTGAGCCTTTTTTGAAGGAACACTCACACACCTAAAAAAGTGTGGCAGGTACAGAAAAATATAGATATTTTTGAACAGTCGTTTGAGTCATTTTAGAGATCTTCATTTTTATGTCTGCCAGTTAAAATTTTCCGATAGCTCCACAAAAAGTGAAATTAAAAGTTAAAATTAAAAACAAACTTCTTTGCATCTACCATATTCCATCCAATTTCTAATGAACTTTTGCTCCAGAAAAACTAAGCAAATATTCAAAGTGAATTTGTTGTGCACGCGGTAACTGTGGCATAAAACGCCACTACCGCGAAACTACCGCAAATATCTAGAAATTTTCATAGCTAGAAAGCAGGCAGATGCTGCCTGCAGCTTTGGCCTTAACTAATCCTATAAAGAATGTAACCCGCAGCAGCAGCAGCAGCAGCACCATCATCAGCAATACATAGCAGAAGCAGTTTACTTTTGGCAGTGCTGCCAAATTTTTACAAAAAACTAACCAAAATTTTGTATAATGTTTGAGTGCGTTTTGCGAAATGAAACAAAAACAACGGCGACGACGACGGCACAATGTTGAGTGTTAAATACAATTCAACTTTGTTGTATTTGTAGCAGTGTATCTACGTGTGTGTATTTCTGTATTAAACAAAATATGGCAATCATGGCGGCAAATTGTCGCCAGTCACCAGTAGTGCAACGCAATGTGAATGCCAAAATATCAAGTGACAAAGTCCAAATTGAAATGTTGCTTCTTGTTTTTTTATTTTTTGGTACTGTTTGATTTTATGTTTTGGTTTTTTTATTTTTTTTATTTTTTTGAATTTTTTTTTATTTTGTGTTCTAAGTTGAATTTTTTAACTTATTTGCTTTGAAACATTTGCGCCACCATTCGAAAATCAAAACTGACGACGTATGTGTAAAAGTGTGATTTGCAAATGAAAATTTACGTTCAAAAACTGAAATGCACGACGGTCGTTTGACATTTGGCGCGCTTTTCAAATAATTGGTTTTGGTTTGTTTTCTTTCATTAAATTCACATTTGGATTATCGGCGATTTCACTTAGACGGTTAAGGTTCTGAGTAAACCGGGTCAAAGGTCGGAAAATCTGAAAATAAAAAAATTCTGAGTATAGATTATAGAAGTTGAGATATGGAAATTTTCCTCTTTTCCGTATGATTTTTGAAAAAAAAAAGGAATGAAAACTTGTAAGATTATACTTTGTGCATCAAGTTGGTTCTTCTATCTAAACGAATTTAAAATTTTAAATGTAATATTTATAAATTTACTATTTTTCATAAATTTTCGAAAACATATTTTAAAAAAAATCCCAAAAAAAGGTGTGTCTGCTTACCTATAATTTTAGTCAAATAAAATTTAAAAATTCCAAATTTTGTAAATGCAGTTTAAATTATATTATATGTTAAAATAATAAACAGTAATTACTTTGAAAAAAAAAACTTTATAAATGTAATTTTGACGAATTTTCAAAATATCTGTTTAGAAAACGCAAATGGGTTAATGCTATTTTAATTTCCATTCCGCAAGAAATGCAACCATGCGTTTCATACACATATTTTGTAATATACCCAAGCGATTTTTTAAATTTAAGTTTTCCCCTTCCGGAAGATTGGCGACCTAGAGAAGGGATGTATTGTATGTGCTGAATGCAGGGGCGTTTTTTAAAGCAAATAACAAAATTTCATTGTAATTTTGTTCTGGCGCCAAATTTGCGCAATGTTTTTTTTTTGTTTTTTCATTATTTTTATGTGCAATAGTTGTTGTTGTGCTGTTGTTGTCATGCTCCTTTTATTTTGTGAATGAATTTTTCTATTGCTGGCTGCTGCTGCTGCCATCTATCTATCTATTGTTGCAAACATTTGCATTTGCAATTTCAAGTGATTTTTACAGCTGCGCGCATTTTTTGGCTTTTGTATTTTTGTATGCTTTAAAATAAAATTTTTAGCATTTTTTCAATGAAACAATTTTAGTGTTGAATTTAGTGTTTTGTTTTTATTTAGTTTTTTGTGTATGTTTTTTATTATTTCACTCGAAATTTTTTAATTGAAAATTTTTTAGTGTAGTACGCGAGTACAAAAATAAAAAAAATAGTTTAAAATCAGCGATGACAAAAAACAATTAGAATTTGAAACAATTTTTTTTTTTATATAAATTTTTGTTTATTTTTTTTTTTTCAGCATGTTGTTGTTTTACAAATGTATGTACCTAAGCATTTTTTATTTTCTTTTTTTTTGGCAAATGATAACGCAAATGATAAGCATTGTTTAAGTAGGTTAGTCATCGCTAAATTTAAATGTTTTCATGTAAATGCTTCTGTTTTTGTGTAGGTACAAACATGTACCCGGACTAGATAAAAATCGGAAAGAAAATCATATAAACAAATTGTATAGAATTCGTAATAATAAGAATCTGGGAAATGAGTGTGAATAATTTTTTTAAGTACCTACCGATCGTAGGGGAGTATAAGCTCCCATATAGTCAGTTGAAGGGTTAACAGTTCATTGGTTTTACGTGCCGTAGAGAGAATGACCCTAGCGAGAAACTGATGTCTTTACGTAGTTAGTTTAGCAACTGTTGAACGGTTTGGCTACCTCCAAAAAACTTCGGCAGTTAGTAGGTTAAGATAAGTGCAGTCAAATTTCCGTAGATTTTCAATTCAAGAACGATCTAAGTTCTTTTCCGGGATGTTCAACTATTTTTTTTTGAATAGAATATGTTTGTTATCGCTAGACACTGCGTGTCACATTGATTAGGATCAGAAATCTCTCTTTTAAGGAAACCCTCTTCATTAAAGACCTGGAATATTTCTTTAGAACTAGGGTCGTTGTATTTTCGAAGAAAATTGACTGTCTTTAGAGTATTAGAAAAAGGAGGGAGAGGGAGGGAAAGGAAGGAAGAGGGGAGGGAAAGGAAGGAAGTGGGGAGGGAGGAAGAGAGAGAGGAAGATTGAAAGAAAGGGAGATTGAAAGGAAGGGAGATTGAAAGGAAAAGATGGAAATGAAGGGAGGAAGGGAAGAAGGGAGGAAGGGAGGAAAGGAGGAAGAGAGGTAGGGAGGAGGGAAGGAAGGGAGGAAGGGAGGAAGTGAGGAAGGGAGGAAGGGAGGAAGGGAGGAAGGGAGGAAGGGAGGAAGGGAGGAAGGGAGGAAGGGAGGAAGGGAGGAAGGGAGGAAGGGAGGAAGGGAGGAAGGGAGGAAGTGAGGAAGGGAGGAAGGGAGGAAGGGAGGAATGGAGGAAGGGAGGAAGGGAGGAAGGGAGGAAGGGAGGAAGGGAGGAAGGGAGGAAGGGAGGAAGGGAGGAAGGGAGGAAGGGAGGAAGGGAGGAAGGGAGGAAGGGAGGAAGGGAGGAAGGGAGGAAGGGAGGAAGGGAGGAAGGGAGGAAGGGAGGAAGGGAGGAAGGGAGGAAGGGAGGAAGGGAGGAAGGGAGGAAGGGAGGAAGGGAGGAAGGGAGGAAGGGAGGAAGGGAGGAAGGGAGGAAGGGAGGAAGGGAGGAAGGGAGGAAGGGAGGAAGGGAGGAAGGGAGGAAGGGAGAAAGGGAGAAAGGGAGAAAGGGAGAAAGGGAGAAAGGGAGAAAGGGAGAAAGGGAGAAAGGGAGAAAGGGAGAAAGGGAGAAAGGGAGAAAGGGAGATGGGGAGTAAGGGAGGAAGGGAGAAAGGAAGGAAGGGAGGAAGAGAGGAAGGGAGGAGGAATGGAAGGGATGAGTAGAGGAAAGGAGGAAAAGAGGGAACATAGGTAACCGACCATTTCATTCAATATGCGGCTTTGTTGTATTGTATAAAAATGGCAATCTTTGTACCCATTAGGTCCCTATTGGGTCAAAACTTTAACCAATCGTGGATAATATTTTTTGATTGATGTACAAAATTTGATTTACTTATAAAAATTCCGTTTCAAAAATATTTTTATGACATCTTTAATCTATTAAGTTTCATTTCCTTGCGCCTCTGTAATTCTCCTGATGAGTTTTCAAAATTTCTTTGACTCAAACGCTTAACTAGAGACAGTTTTCTTCTCGTTTTAAACAGTATCTGTTATGTCAAACTGGGAAAGTTCTTATTTGAAAACCAGGAAAATCTTATTTATCCAGAATCAGACTAGAAAGTTTCTCTCCCACATAAAAGACAGCGAGTGTTTTTTAATTTATTCAACTGACCATCGAAGGAGAAATGAGGTAGAGGAGAGGCGAAGGGAAGAGAGGGAAAGCAACCTCACAATTTACAACAATCCAACGTGAGATCTTGCGGTATATAAACGGAGTACTTCAGGGCCCCTTCAGGGTCATCATTTCTAGCAACCATATAGATAGTATTTTTCGACTGATAGACAAAAATTAATTTTTTTTTTTCTTTATTTATTATTTTATTTCTAACACAAGAAAGATCAAAGCTTTCGTCTTGACCGTTTTTTGTTTTTTTTGGTATCAAATGATTTTAAAAATTTTCCTCTCGTGAGCATTTTTTTGAAATGTTATTTTCTTCAGATGCAAAACTGCATCTCTTTAGCTCAAATCTTTTTTTTTTTTTGAATTGAATGTTTCATGAAATAAATATATATTTTTTTTAATAACAGTAATGAATAAAATCGAATAACAATAAATAACACTACATGTGTTATTTATTTCTGATGATTTATTTATTTCAGCTTATATTTAGCGTCACAGGGAAAATTGACCGTCGTGGTCTTTATAGGTAGGGTCTTAATCCTTTGTAGTGTTCACCCTTTGAGCGTAATTTTTTTCTTTAGTCTCTTTGCTATCCAACCTTCTGTTTTAGCTGAGTGCTATTCTTGCCTTCTTTTTCTTAAAGTCTCTCAAAATTTTTTGAGTTTATTTCCCATCTAGAGATGGAAATCGTTTTACAATAACAACTGATTAACAATTTTCTACATCTGTGACTCTTATCTGTTCTAGCTGCAATGAACAGATGCACAGACACGCCTATGCATAGATTTTGTAATTTGTTTTTATTATTAACTTTGCTCTAATGAATTATGGCACAACATGACGTATGATTAACATATTTTCAATCCATATTTGATTATTCATTAATTTATAATCATCATTATAAAAAGTAAAAACAAAAAAATATTAAATTACAACTATCGAAATCTGAGATGAAAATTGCATCAGCTCCGTTAATATACAATAATTTCCGGAACTTTTTTAATTTGATAAGAGATTAATGTGATTTTTATTCTAATAATAATATCTAGCGTATAAAAATCCATATTAATTAAAGTGAATATGAATTGAAATCCCGTGACGCCCCCCCCCCCCCCCTTCCCCCCCATAATACACATACCTATACTTTTACTCATAATCAAGTATACGAACAAAATACTAAAAATAAATATATTAATTTCAAATGAAATCAAAAGTCAATTTGCATCAATTTTCGCAGCAATTTACATTTTCAAACAATTTTTCCCTTGCTCTTCCTCTGCAGTATATGTACATTGGAGCAACCAACAGCATCTGTTGCTGCATGAAATGAAAATTTATCTAAAGTGTTGCAGCAATTTGTACTTAACGCGCAATATTTATTGTTTTTATTGTTTTTGTTTTAGCTTCACAGCAATTAAACGCTCAATTTTATATTGTACATATGCAATTCTCTACATAGTAATATTTACATATCTATAGGATTCACATATGGCAACAACTTTCAGTTGTTGTCAGTATGTATTAAAAATTTCCATATTATAATTTTAAATTCTATTTTCAATTAGGCGCAACTTTGTGTTGGAAAAAATAAAAAAACTAAAGCATAATTTACTTTAAAACCTTGTGCAATTTATTTATTTTTTCCTTTGTTTTTTCTTCTCCGTTTTAAATTTATATAAATTTTTTCGCACAAGGTTTTGACATTTGCCCCTGTCTTTCATATGACATAATACATGTGTGGGTATGTATCTGCTAAAATTTGTTTCATTCATTAGCTTTTTGTATTTTTAATTGATTATACTTATTTAAATATTTTTAGTACTTTCCACCTAAGTAAGGGCGGACTGTATCGAGTTGATATTCAAATTTAATTACGCAAAGTTATTCTAAAGGTGCATTGTATTAAGGTGACCAGCTAGCATATTTGAGCTACAGTTCAAGGAATGATTTTTATTCAGAATAATATGTGATTAAAATAATTGTGATTGCAGTTACACTATGTGCGTGATTTTTTTTTTTTAAGTAAATGACATAAGTAGTCTGACGTCTTCACTGAAGATTCTTCAGCACGCCGCTCATATTTGTGAAATACTTAAAACTTGCAAAAAATAACAAACATGATCTGGGATTTAGGTTTGGAAGGGACTTATGAAATTTATTTATTCTAATGACTAATAGAATAATTAATCAGTTGAGTCGGTTTTGTAACTGAAAAACTTCTTTCTTGGTAATATCCGAAACAATATAAATTGCTTGAAACAATAATAACAAAAACGAGAATTCAGAAAAATTTTATGAAATATAAAATTTAAAAGAGGGAACAGCAGGATCGATCAAACTAGAAAAAAAATCTGAAACCAGTTTAAAAATTAGATACAAATCAAACTGAACGCAATTAGGACCAAATTCTGACTCAAACTCAGACTGATACTCATTACAAAAATCAAACCAATTGAAGATTAAAACTCAGACCAGAATTTAGATAAAAATTCTACATAAAACTCAAACCCAAAATCAGATAAAAATTTAGGCCAAAATCCAGACAAAACTCGGATCAATATCCAGACCAAAATTAAGGCCGAAAATCGGACAAAATTCTGACTTAAACTCAGGTCGATATTCCGACAGAAATATCAGGACCTGCTGCATTACCTATTTTTTGTAAAAAGTATAATCATAATCGTTTTCTAGTGACCAATCAATCCAATTGTATCTCACAGAATTAACTTAAAATTTTGAAATTGAAATTGAAGTTGCCAGGCGGTCTTGATTCGTCTTGATTGTCAAAATTTTAGTCCCGTGTGCAGTGTCCTAACTTTCAGAAATTTGTCCTTAGAGATGATTCTCTATCGGACCACAGATATATCGAATTTCAGTATGGCGTTGAAGTTAATCCTTTACCGTCCATAAGAAATCCGAAAAAGGCGGATTGGGCAAAGTTTAGGGAAGAACTGGCTTCATTAAGCTGTGCTCTACCCCTTAAACTACGTAATTGGCGAGGTTTGGAAGTAGCGGTTGAAAATCTCACCTCTGCTCTTCAGACCAGCTTTGAGCGTGCCTATCCCCCACGCCAACCTCTTGCTATAATTCCTGTTCCGTGGTGGAGCCAGGAGCTGCAAGCCCTGCGGGTTGAGTCGAGAAAACTTATCAACAGGGCTCTCAAGACTGATATATCGTCAAAAGCAGAAAGAGTATAAAAAGCTAATTCGAGATTCGAAAAGGGCCTCCTTTAGAAATTTCTGTAGCGGTTTTGAAACTATGTCTAAAACAGCCAAGTTGGCGAAAATCTTCAAAAAAAGGTCAAACGAATCGACTGTGTTCACTCAAAAAATCTGATGGCACTTTCACGGAATCAAAAAGTGAGATGATTAGCTTAATGCTTGAATCTCACTTTCCGGGCAATCAGGTCTCTGTTGTTCAACATCCCACTTTTCCGGAAGCGGAGAGGGTTAGGTTAGGTGAGGTTGGAGTGGCTGTCGAGAGACACACTTAAGCCTGAACGGCCAATTGTGATACCACATAGTTGGACCTACAGTTTAACGCCGATTCCGAATGGCGGTGTGGCAATTTTTTATCGGCTTGGTGGTTTTGCCATTACCAACCAATGTGTGTACTTGTACACTATCTTATAATTCTCATACACTTCATATTGATAGTGAATATAAGAAAGTAATGAAAATTAACCACCAGACGAAGACGGGAATCGAACCCGAACCTCCCAGATGAAAGTCTAGTGCACTATCCACTAGGCTATCGAGGTCGTTAAGCGGAGAGGGTTACTTCGATAGTTTCGCAGCGCAACTGGTGGATTGCCAGGACAGTTTCGAATGAAAACGCGATTAGGTTTGCTATTGCTTCCTTTGCAAGTTTCAAATCGCCGGGTCCGGATGGTATACTGCCAGGTGCTTTGAAAGAGGGTATGGTGCAATTGCAGGATCTACTAAGATTTATTAATATAAATCTGGTAGATTTAAAGAATAGCAAAAAGGAACACAGGATATAGTACAATGAACGTAAAACTTGTCTGAGTGCTGTATTCTTGAATACTTCTTTTGTCTATTCCAACAAATAAAGGAAAAAAAAGGCATTAAAGTGCAAAATTATATACAAAATATGCATATAATTTTTTATATTTATTGTTTTTGGTTGTGTGGAAAAATCTTTTTTGAAAAGCTGAAAAATCCCGATTTTTATTTCAATGTCCACGTGAAGCCCGATTTGCATCTGGCAACCCTAGGCACAGTCCAGATACTGAAACAACCACAATGTCCACTCGTATTAAGTTCTTGATTCCACTCGTATTAAGTTCTTGATTCCACCCCTATTAAGTTATTTCAGAATTAAGATAGCAGGATAAACTGATTGGCTCAAATTCTTAGCAGATTCATGACCTCTTCCTTCTTTCTTCCGAAAAACGTACCTATGTACAAATTTTGGTCCAATTTCAAAAAATTGGCAGCACTTTCAGTTTCTTACCACTTTGGCAGTACTTTCTTCTCAAATTTGGTTAAAGTGCTACCAAATTCATTCTGTCATTTCAAATAAAAATATAATAAACAGGAATACAGCCTCCATAAACGATATTTACAAAGAGAATAATAACGACATATAAAAAAATAATTAAATAAATAACTAAAAAAGACCAGGCTGATCAGACCACTCTTTTGGAATCCTCATCAGCTTATATACTTTACCAATATACGGAAATGTATCTAGAAATTACAAGCACTTTTCAAACATCTTCCATGGATTATTTTTTATTTCAAAAATATTCAAAAAGTTTTAAAAAACGTTTTTCAAGCAATACGAACAAAATACGGAGAAAAAATTTGCGTAAAATAATTTAGAATGTGAAAAACAAAATCGTTAGATTTCTCTACTATAGCGTCGTCTATTGAAAAATTAAGTAATTACATTTGAATCAAGTAAGGTTTGTGTTTGTGGTCACCGTGGCGTAGTGGTTAGTGTGCTGGACTACTAAGCATAGTGCCGGAATTTGATGCTCGGAAAGGTAAAAAATCCAAACGGAAAATAGAAGTGTTTCCACACAACACCAGGGTACCGCTAGGAATGGCAATCTTCCAAGAGTAAAAGTTCTTACTACTCCTTTCGGATTCGGCATAAATAACTAATAGGTCTCTTTTATTCGGGTACAATTATAACTCACACAACATGAATGGATTTAAAGCTCGGATGCAGCTCGGTCTAAACCTTCCATGGATTGTTGTGCCATAAAAAAAGAAACCCTAATTAATAGAAATACTCAGGCATGCTCCAGAATTCACTTTCGAGTGAAAGTGAATTGAAATCACTTCAATTTCACTATTTGGTGCTCTAGAATTCACTTTGTGAAATGAAATCACTAGCATTTCACTCGTTGGTGCTCTATGATTCACTTTTCTTTTCTTACTCGTTATTAAAAGTTAATTTCGAACGAATTCGCATGCTCTAGAAACCGAATTCACTAAAAAAAAGTGATTTGAATTCACTTTAGCAGCAACAAGTGAAATAGAACAACCGGCGCAAATTTAATAAAAAATTAATCAAGTATAGAAAATATGAGTGAAAATAAAAATTTCAAGGAGAAAGCATAAGAGCTTCTTTCAGGATGCTTTATTCCTCAATTTATGGAGAAGCATCCAGACATCGCTAGAGGCTTCGTCAAGGGCGATAAAGTAAAAGTAGAAGCACTGGCAATAATTGGCGACGAACCTTAAGAGCAATGGACCACCACAAAAAGGACAACAATTCCGGGACTAGGGTGACCGGGAGCAGCCCCTCTATATCGTTTAACACAGTAATTGAAGGTGTAATTGGCACTTCACAGTTTGGCCCCCTTCCACTTTTGGATATGTAGACAGCACATGCTCCGTTGAAGAAATACTGCTGTGGTCGCTTCTGCTTTTTTTGCTGCCCGTAGTACCACCGCCTCTTCCACTGCCGGCACTTCCACGGTCGCCAACGTTGCCGCTATTGATGTTACTTCTACTGCTGCTTTTTCAAAAGCCTTTAAATTTTTTCGCTAGCATATTAGTTTTTTCAATATTTAGCGCATATTCAAATAAAACACTCATATTCTTAAATTTTCACAAACTCTTTTTGTTTTTTTTTTCCTTGCGCCAATAACCAGCTGATCGAAAAAATAGCGAATTGCAAACATTACAACGAATTAAAAAAAAATAGTGAATTTGAATTCACTCGGTTTCGAGAGCACCAAAAACAATTTCACTCGATTTCAAATTCACTTTCACTCGGATTCTGGAGCATGCCTGAATATCTAATAATACTAGTTATTATATATAACTGTACTAAAAAAATATTGACCAATTTCTATAAAATTTCTCTTTTATAATTGAATAATTAAAAAAATACAAGGAACGAAAGACGAAAGCGTCTAATTGCTACATTACTCAAGTGTAGCGAAAACATGCATTGTAGTAAAAACAAACAACAACCAAAAACCATGCACAAAATTGCTACATATGTTGTTACCAACATAAACATGTGTTTGACAAATTTTTTCAGAAGTCATAAACAACTGCGGACTTAAGAAGGAGATGCTAGGTATTCTATTGTAAACCATGAAAAGAAGAAGAGCAAAAAATTTGTTACCTAAACAAAAAAAAAATTTCTCGCATATATTTGTTGTTGTGATAGCAGAAATATTTTGCATTTGCAATGAAGCAAGACTATTTGCACCATATCGTGAATAGGGCTAGTGTAATTTCATAAGAACAACAAAACTGAATATTTCTCACATTTCAACAGATTTTGCATGTACTATCTGCATCAGCAAGAAAAATGTATCAAAAAAAATACATCAAGGTCAACTTAAACTCAAATTCGCACATGTTGGTGGTGATTTTCACTTTCGATTCTTTGGCATACATTCACAGTAACGGCCAAAATAATAGTACTTGATGAGATAAATAAAAAAATAGTATCGTATTTATTATGTAAATGTGGATAGCATCATTTATTTTGGTAGTGGTAGTTCCTTTCAATAATACTGTTCTCATTTACTTACAGTATTTTCGGTTATGTACAGGGTGACAATTGTAAAGTGACGCAAGTTTAATACTCTGCAGCAAGCTTTGCCATTTACCGTTACTTTAATTTAAAAACCAAATTCATTCATTATTGGCTTTGCTTTTTATTTCATTTGAATTTTTGTTATTACATTTTGAAATTTCCATAAAAATGGACAAGGAAAATATTCGTCGTGAAATTATGAAATTTCATTTGGCAAATTATAGTAGCCGTCAAATTGCAAAGGCTTTAAATTTGTCAAGTCGTACGGTAGACCGAGCTATTATTCGATATAATGAAACTGGGGGTTTTGGAGATAGAGACCGGGGAAAATTTTCAACAGTTGCCACTACTGGTTTAACAGAAAAAATTCGTAAACGAATCAAGCGAAATCCAAGGCGCTCAATGAGGAAAATCGCTAAGGAAGTGGGAGTAAACCGTGAAACAGTGCGAATCATTGCAAAATCAAAGCTTAGTCTTAAGCCGTACAAGCTCCGAAAAGCTCAAGATCTGACACAAAAAAAGAAAGATTTGCGACTGCAAAGATGCAAGGCGTTGCTACGCTCCTCCGTGTTAAAAAATGTTGAAAATATCTTGTTTACAGATGAAAAAATTTTCACGGTTGAACAACATTTCAAAATGCAGCGCAAAATGACCGAATGTGGCTAACATCATCATCGCAACAAAATAGGACTGTTGGGCTGGAGTTTCCGCTAATGCCAGAACCCCTCTAATATTCGTTGAAGAGGGTGTTAAAATTGACCAGGTTGTTTATCGGAGCATTTTAAATGAACATGTTCTTCCCTGGGCCCAAGATACATTTGGAAATGAAAACTGGACTTTCTAGCAAGATTCTGCACCTTCCCACATGGTAAAATTAACGCAAACGTGGATAAAAGACAATTTTTCTCTACTGGACTACTCTATTTGGAGTATTTTAGAGAGTAAGGCTTGTGCATCTAAACACCACAGTCTGGAGTCGCTGACAAATTCATTAGAGAAAGCCTGGACTGAAATTGATCAGGAAGTCCTGCGGCGAACAGTTCTATGATTTCCGGATCGATTGAAGGCATGTGTGCAGGCTAAAGGAGGTTATATTGAATGAGGTGGGGTTCAAATGAATGCTTATATATTCAGCAATGTTAACACTTAATTGTACTTAATGGAAGTACGTCCTTTTGAAAATAACTGCTGAAATGTGTGCGTCACTTTACGATTGTCACCCTGTATATATGTAGATTGTTGAAAAGAGGGAACTATCACAAAGATCACTGATGAGGAACCGTAGCGAGTTCCGAAACTATCGTCTGATCTGCTAATTTTTTACTTTTCGGTATTTTTCTGGCATTATTGTTCATTTAAAGTCTATTAATTGAATTTAATTCAATTTTAATTAATTCATTTGAAGTGTGAACTCCGAAAAAATTTTTCCAAATTAAAAATACTATAACATATATTTTTATTTAAGGTTTTTTTTTAGCAATCAGCTGGCTCTTATGACTTTCATATTTCTCCTAAGTTATCGTAAAACTTACTAGAATTGATTCTTTTAGTCTATACCAACAACGCTCGAGACCACTAGCGGCTTTTAGGGGATAGGTTCTGGGGATTAAAATATAATTCCCCCATCACGATGAATATTTCATACATTTTTATGGTTGCTCATGAATGAAAAGAGTATTTAAAGAATTAAAACTCTTCATTCCGTATTCTGTAGACCTCCTAGTTGCCTTTGCATTTCCCTACAGGTGCCGTCTGCTATTCTGTTATCTCTGGAGCTCACAAAACCTCAGTGGTTCATGTTCTATAAAATATCTTCTTAAGTGGCCTGCTTAATCAACAAGCAGGCCACTCCAGGTTATCTCTGGAGCTCACAAAACCTCAGTGGTTCATGTTCTATAAAATATATTGTACCAGGATACAATAGAAAATAGAAGTAAATAGTAAAAATTTCAATTTCATAAAAATTTATTTTTTTAAGTGACCTGCTTAATCAACAAGGAAAAGCGGTTTTTAAAATCATACCAGTTATTTTTAAGGGCTTATACGCTCCATTGGCTCAGTGGCGATTACGGAGAGCGGCTATAGGGGCGGCTGAAGTTTCTCCACCAAAATGTGAATGCTTCTAGCGTTCAAGAATCTTTCTACAACCCAAGTGTTTATTATATATACTTGGAGTACATTAAATTTGAAATGGTTTTTTAGTTTTTGGATGTGGTCTGGATTTTAGTTCATGTTTTTGCCCGAGGTTTGGTTTAAATTTTGTTCAGATTCTTGGTTTGAATTTGGCGCGAGTTCTAGTTTGATTTTTGTATGAATTTCGTCGGGTTTTCGATCTGAATTCTGTTTTCAATTTTTATCCAAATTTTGGTCCGAAATTGGACTGAGTTTTTTCTGAATTTTTATTTGAATATATTCTGAGTTTTGCTCTGTTTTTGATTTGAGTGTCGTTTTAAATTTTGATCTGATTTGACGTCTAGTTTTTGGTCTGAATGTTGTCCATGGTTGCGGTCTGATTTTAAGTATAGCTTTTAATCCGTTTTTTGGTTTGAATTTGTTCTGAGTTTTGGTAAATTTGTAGTCTGAATTTTCTTTTTATAATTTCTATTTAGTTTTAATGTAGTTTTTGTCTGAATTTCGTTGTTGTCCGAATTTGGTTTCAGTTAAGGTCTGTCTTTTCGTTAGACTTTTGGTTTGATTTTTGTCTGAATTTTTATCCTAATCTGAGTTTTGGTTTGAATAAATCGAAATACTCTTCATGATATTCGTGATAGCGTATCCTAGAAGGATCTCATACATTTTCATCTTAGGTCATAAAACAAAAACATATTTTAAAGAGACGAAAAAGTACCGCTTATTTCGGGTACTTTTATTTTTTTACCGTCCAAATGTCTTCTTTTTTTTTCTAAGTGGCTGTCGAGAGACGCACTCAGGCCAGAACGGCCCATTGTCATACCACATGGTTGGACCAACAGTTTAACGCCGGTTCCGAATGGCAATATGGCAAATTTGGTGGTTTTGCCATTGTCTACCAAGATGTGTACTTGTTCACTTTCTTACAATTCTCTTCTACACTTCATATTGATACTGAATATAAGAAGATTATAAGAATTAACTGCCAGACCAAGACAGGAATCGAATCCGAATCTCCCGGGGGAGAGTCTAGAGCCCACTAGACTATCGAGGTCGTATAAAATAATGGTTTCTGAAAGCCTTAAATTTTTTGTATTTTTTTAAAGGGCTTAAATAAAAAATATTTATCTTATACTCGTACAATCTTTTAGACACTCAAGGCTTCAAGTTGTTATTCATATTCAATCACAATTAGCCCTATTTTAAATATTCCAGAAAAGAAATTCCCGGAAAAGTTTGTTTCTTTCCCCCATATTCTTATAGGAAAAGAAGGGGAAAAAACAAATTTTCCCGGGGATTTCATTCGGGAATATTTAGAATATATATATCACTTAAAATTTATATTTTTTGCTTTTTTTCTTTATGCCACTACTATTATTTTGACCATATCTGTATATGTATTTATAATAGTGTAGCACCGATATATATATACACATAAATGTCTTGGTATTGGCAATTTCCATGAAAATTGCAATCGAGTCATATTGTCGCCGCTTGAAATCACACGCAATCCTCGTTTCCTTCTCTTTACATCTTCAAGCATACATTTGTGTGTATATGTATAGTTGCAATTGCTACAGAAATTACTATCAATTAAGTGTAAATATCAAAGTTATAATAGGGAGGACCATCACAGAGTGAGGCAAATATTGTATACATACATATATACATATATATGAAGTTATTTCCTCATGTTGCACATGTGTGTTCTTTGGAAATTCAAGTGTTTTTACTCATTTCATTTTCGCATTGTGGTGCACATGTGTTTTTTGGCTTGTGTGTCCGTCGTGTATGTGCATGAAAAACACTATCCTCAATGCATTGTATGGGTCACATCCTTACGGACACAAGGAAAGTCAAAGCAAGGCAATTCAAGGATATTTGTGTGTTTCTTCCTGCCACAATACAAAACGCAAGAAGAAACTGTTAAAATCATATGAAATTCGTGTCATATACAAAAACATTTGAACAATCCTTTTCCCTTTTTTCATTGCATCGTATGCAGATATGTATATGAAAGCAAATGTACATTTGTACACTTACTGATATACATACATTCATATGCCCATACGTGCATATATCAGTATTTTTTGGGCTGTTTTATTTTTATTTTTTTGTTTGAGCTTCTTCATTTTATTGTATTTTTGTTGCCTTAGGCATGTTTTATTATTGTAAGATAAACATTTCAGATGTTAAACAGATTGTCGGCAAATTGACTTCAATTGTTGATATATTGCATTGTGACTTCTGGGTTTTTTTTTTGTTGTTTAACTTCTTTTTCATCATCTTATTTGACTCAATTTGTTTTTTTTTTCTTTTTTTTTTTTTTTGGTTTTGTTTCAATAAAGGAAATGAATATTGTGAGCAGCATATGTGTTAAAGGATATTCCCAAATTAAATGCTATTTTGTCTTTTGTTTCTTATGTACATACTTGAATAAAACTCAAACAGATATTGAAATTTGAATTACTTTTTAGAATTAAGAATTTGTCGGCAAAATATTAAAGCTATGCCAAACAAATAACTTAGAAATTTAGTGACTGAGAGCATTTTTCATAGAAATCTCTACAACTTATTGCCAATTCTGAGAAACACTTTGGTACTATATATAAAAACATATAGTTTATTACAAGCAAATAAAAAAAAAAAAAACAGGACAATTCTTAAAAGAATATTTTAAACATTTTGTTCCAATTGCAATGAAAACGAAAACTATTTATTCTGATTTTGATACCATCAAAACCTATGAGATCCACTGTTGTCTCTCTTGGCGGTATATCTGAATTTCTTACTCAGGTGCAGGGCCGTAGCCAGAAATTTTTTTCGGGGGGTTTTCATTCGAAGAAAATATTCATAAATAATTTTTATCAAACTAAATTAAATCGTTGATACATTTGATGGACCCTATAAAATTAAAATTTTAGGAAAAATTTTCCGATTTTTTTTAATCTTAACCTCAAAAAAATTGAAAAATTGACAAAAAATTCACAGAATAATCAAATTAAATTTTTTCAAATAAATATTATTCAATGTGCATTCTAATGCATTTTTTTTTGTCGTGAAGGATATAATTTCATTAACTCATTGACTTACCACTACTGATGATGTACCCAACCTCAAAAAAATTACCAAAAATAGTAGAGGCTCATTTTTTTCAAATGATCATCATTGAGAATTTGAGCCATTATCAATGATAAGGAACCCGAATGATGTTGAGATCTTTCGTGGTGCTCTGACCAATAATGCGTTAAAAAATTAATTATATTTTAAGATTGCCTCCTAAACTGCATGGGTTTTGCTAATAAGATGGAATTTTTTTGGAGGTCAAAAATTTCCCATCACGTTACGTTTAAAAAAAAAAATGGGGTTCAAGCAAGCCTTATTTTACAAGGATCCGATAATTTTTTCTATTTTTATTAATTTTTAAACTTTTCAAACTGATTCAGGACGAAACTTTAAATCAAAAACAGTTACTGATCTAGAAAAACTATGAATGCAGGAGTGCTCCTCAGTATCACCTTCTCTTTTTGAATCCGTAGTCAAACCTCATGTCGAAGAAAACAAATAACCAAGATTTCAAATTTTTTTTTTCAAAAAAATGCATTAGTTATGAGCTATGATGCGTATTACAGAAGTTAGCAACAGTCAAAGTCAAAAATTTGTGAAAAATGGGAAAATTAATTATTTTGATAGTATTTGAGATAAAAGTGAAAAAAATAAAAAAAATAAATAAAACACTTCCCGTCATACTATCCAGAAAAAAAACTGGCTATGGATAGCTGAGATAAAATATTTAATTACTTAAAACAAATTGATAAAAAGCTCATTTAACAACAAATAGTTTTAGGCGTTCAAACTTTCACACTTCATAAAATCACGCCCATTATTTTTTTTTTTTTGGGTTTTTAAATCAGTTTATAATTTTTACGCCAATATTAATCAATTCCGGTTTTTTTTTTTATTAATCAAAAATTTGGGAACTAGAGGGTTATTTGATGAAGTATAGGTTGTAGAATCGAGTGAGGGTTGGTCAGTAAATCTCCTGATGCTATCTTTGAAGTATGTATATCTTTGAAGTATTTGAAGTATATTCGTATGGTTCTGCGTGGAAGGTCTTGTCTGATTAGTACGCAGTTCGGGTGGTCTGTTGTGTGGCATGCCAGGAGGAATGAGGAGCTCACTGTGTTCCCTTATTTCAGCATTTTCGTTTTTTCGTGTAGGTGGTTCTCGTCTGACATCAGATGTCAGCCCGTAGCTATGTGTAGAGCAGCATTTCGGCACACTTGTAGACCACCCCATTGCGTATCGCTAATTGTGAGAGACCATACTGGGGCAGCGTAGTTTGCGACTGACCTTTTTGTCGCCTTGTATGTGGTCTCCTTTTCCTTGCCTCCATTACTTTCAGCTCACGCTTTCAGTACGTTGTTCCTCTCTCTTAGACGGTTCCGCAGATTTTTAGCGTCTTCCGCTAAAGTTAGAAGACCGTAGATGGTTACCCCGATGATTTTTGGGTACTTCACTATTGGGATATGGTTTCCTGCGATCCAGGTACTGATTTATGCCATAGCAGAGTGAGACGATGTTGCTGCCTGTTGCGAGAATTGTGCAGTCGTCACCAGTTTGACGTTGACTTAGCGGTGGTGGCAGTTTGTCAATGTAGTGATTAAAGAGGATAGGGGACAGAACGCTAAGTTGCGGGACACCCTAATTTACTTGTCTGTGTTTTGAGTTGATACCTCTAAATTCGACTCAATTAGCTCGCCAGCCATATTTTGGTAGACTGTGGGAGTGAATATTCGGGACATCCTGTAGAAGGGCAGCATAGTTCACCGTATCGAAAACTTTTGATTTGCCCAGTGCCACCAGAAGATGGCGCTTTTCAGTGAAAATGCGACTGATAAAGGAAGGGTTTCTAATCAGCGTTGTAATTCATACTTTCTGGTTCATCAGTCGTTTTTTTTAACAGAACAAAAGTTTGCTATCGGCAATTTAGAGAGGGTCTTTGTGTACCTACAGGTTTTTCTCTGCGATTTCTTCTGACTCTTCGTTGGGCGTCCTTAGCCGAGTTGGTACTGAACGGGATGTTATTAGTTGTAGTGGTGTTCACAGAGGCTGTATTGATATATTAAAACTGTTTTCAATTATTTAAGAGGCCAAAAATTCGAAAAATTGCATGTTCTCAAAGTATCTTGGGGTAAAAATTTTTCATAAGATTATTATTATTTCATGGATCTCTCAACCTTCTTTTTGATATTTTTCGGTCCAGCTCGAATTCCTGAATCAAGTACAATATTTACTATTTTTTAGCTTATTAATTTCCTGATTGCTTGAAATTTTTTCAGGGCATCTAAATCATAGTGAATTTTTCTGAATATCTTCAAACTCTAAATTGAACAACTTTTTGTTTTTCACAGTATAAAATTCTAAATAAATTTCATGAACAACTAAAAAACATGGAAATATTTAGCTACACTTGATCTTGAGAGCTATGAACTTTACAAAAGCCTAGAAAATCCATATACATAAATCAATTCATAATACCAAATGATCGATAAAATCCTACAAGAAACAAAAATGAAAAAAAAAAATTCTAAAAATACCACAAAATCACTTTGCATGATCTATTAAATGCTTGAATAAACTTCAACCGCAGCATGTTCATGCAGAAGAACAAAGATCAACAAACAGAGAAAATCTAAACTCTAAAATACTCAGTGTGTGTCAACTTTAGATCTTTTATAGATCATGAGATATGTATGCAAGCATGCAGTAGTAATAAATTCCACATATGCAAAGCAGTATAACCTCAAAAAGTCATGAAGCATGTCAAGTGACATGCATGATGCAATACTAAAGACACTTAAATACTTTCTAAATGAAAGAGAAGCAATTTTTGATTGCAAGTTGCAACTTATGTTGATAGTAGATAAATGATTAGAAAGAAAACTGCGGCAACATTTTGATTTTGGTTTATTAAATTGTTATAAATAATTAGCAATTAGTAAAATTTAAAAATTTTAATAATAATTTTCTAAGGTACCTAGACCTAGAAATGATAACCACATGCTAAGAAAAATTCCAAAAAAAAAATCTGATCCCACGCTCAGAATGAAATTAGTAGCAAATTGAGAATCATTTACTATCATGATTGCTTTTTATTTTTGTTTTGTAAATTACGAGACTCGGAATACAAAGCAGCACCAAGTTATCAAATAGTAGACCACTCAAACTTGACTCCATTAGTTATTTATTTCCAATTCCAATCAATGTGATCAATTGGCAGCAGGAGCAGCAGTAGCAGCAACGTGGGCGCTTTGGGCGATCTCGTTTTTCATATTAACAAAATTTATGCTACTGCTGCAATTTTAATACAATTTTAATGCATTGCTTAAGAAACTGCAAAAAAAAAAAAAAAACTTACTACATTTACAACTTGAGGGCGCGAAATACAGAAGCATAAAATTCTTGCAATAAAATTAAGCAAGACAAAAAACAGAAGGGAAAGAAATATACTTTTTTTTTTGTATGTATATTTTGGGAAGCATTAAATTGGCAAGTGAAAAATGTTGAAAAGCTTGAGGGTGTTTTATTGGTAAAATTCTCAAGCAGCTACAGCAAAGCAGTAAGCATTTAGTAGTTCCTTAAGAAGCGTGGGAAATTGCTTGAGGTTTTTGTATTTTTCATTTGAAATGACGGCAGTAGCGTGTTGAAAATTTTGTGTGCGTGCAAATATTTTCAAGGAAGATCAGTTAAAAATAAGAAAAACATGAAGAACAGACAACAACAATAGCTTTAGTGATACACCAACGCATTTACGCATTTGGCATTAATTTGATGGGAGTGTAAGCACTCTACACTAAGTAATAACGTTTTGAAAGGAAAAGCATTCATGAAGGTTATCTATAATTGAGAGGCTGAGAGGGAAAGTGGTATAACTTCTACGTTCAGAAAAAAGTGGAATAATTTTACTTAAGAGCAAAAGCAAAACGAAATATATTCAGAGCAAAAGTGAAACGGATTAAAAAACTATGCTGTTCTTACTCTGAAAGAATTGTTATACCATTTTTGTTCTTACTTTTATGGCGTTTCATTTTCACTCTAAACCGTATTACTTATGCCATTCTTGCACTGAAACTAAATTATTTCACTTTTGCTCTTATATAGATTTTAGCCCGCTTTTCCTCTCAGCCTGTCATTTATCATTCGAAAGTGATATAAAACCGAATCGTCCTCATTTGAGAGGCTGAGAGGAAATGTGGTATAACTTCTACGTTCAGAACAAAATGAAATAATTTTACTTAAGAGCAAAAGCAAAACGAAATATGTTCAGAGCAAAAGTGAAACGAAAAATGTTCAGAGCGAAAACGGAATAAAAAACGATGCTGTTCTTGCTCTGAAAGAATTGTTATACCATTTTTGGTCTTACTTTTATGGCGTTTCATTTTCACTCTAAACCGTATTACTTATGCCATTCTTGCACTGACTCTAAATTATTTCACTTTTGCTCTTATATAAATTTTAGCTCGTTTTTCCTCTCAGCCTGTCAATTGTTCATGCAATGAAAAAACGTTTGCTGCTTTAATCTTCTAGATAACAATTTTAACCATACTAGTCCTTCTTTCTTTCAAAAATGTTTTTAAATTCACTTCGTCTACTAAGGAAACAAAGTACCACAGTTGTCAGCCCAGGATTCATCCATTCCAATTAATTTCGCTTAGTAAATTTTTTCTCCAAGATCATACTTAGTTGTGGCCAGGGTTTTCGGGGGTATTTTTATCCCCTGATATCACGAATATGTGAAAAGTTTTTTCGGGTCATGTCAGGTTTCGTGTATATTTGCAAACATTAGTTTTTTGAAAACGAAGGTTTACGAATATACAAGAAATCTGACCTAACCCGAAATTTTACAAATTCGTGATTAGCGGCCAAAATACCCCAGAAAAATTGGACACCAAAACAGAGATACTATGTTATAGTCTCATTTTGTTGTACAATGTTATTCATAAATGGAAAATTGCTCCTCAGCTCCACTTTTATCAGTTAGAGTTTCCGCGGTCCTACTCCGGAATGGAAAGCAGTTACCCAAAGGATAATGCGTTCTCATCCTAATACAGATTTGCAATAAGCGTGGTGACTTATTCAGTCACACCCATCACCTTTGCGTCGTAGTTTAGTAGTTTCTAACGACAGGCATATCTTACCTTAAGAATATTCCAGACCCTATACCGCAGGAGTAAAGAACAGCCTGACATTCAGACATTTAGATAATTATGATTTTATTCAGCATCCTTAGAGACTGAAAGTGCTAATGAACTTGCTATTTGCTTTCATTTCAGTACAGTTGGGGTTTGTGATTAAAGAGCTCAGATACCTTATAGGAACCACAAAAGAAAACTTCTGTTCCCTTCCATAATCTCTCGATCTCGATATTCTTATCAAAAACCACATAACTTTGAAGCATTAAAAATGAAACTTTCACAATACGTTGGGAGTGACAATTGGGTTAGGAGCGAACAAAGGGGAGGAGGGAGGGGAGGACAAGGGTTTGAACTCTGTTAGGTACAGGATTGTAATGTGAAAAATTCAAAATTGACATACTTTCGGGGGCTTAGATTGAAAATTGATAGTCGGATATTTTGACTTCAAATCTGCAGTCAAAATAGGTAGTGCATTTAATTGTTCGCATATGATCTACAAATAACATTTTTGATTATAATTTTAACCAAAAATTATCACATGTATATACATACATGGAAAAAGCAAAACAAATGTGTTTCTAATTTTAATTTTTAGTTTGTTATTATTTTTTGCTGTTGTTTCTTCTCTCATTTCGGCGATCATCGATCAAATGATCGAAACTTGAACTAACTTACATTCGATCATTTGTTTTTAAATTTATGCGTCTCTCTCTCGAGAGAAATTACATTTTGAATATAAATTTTAAATGTATCCAATGTATCTTGCAGATGCATGCATGTTTGCTTGTCATGAATGCATGAGTTTGATTGATTTTAAGCTTGAGGCTGTCACGTTGCCATGAACCTGACCCCTTAATTTGCGCAGGCGTACAATTTTTGCATATCTATCTACACTCATTTTGATTTTATATTTCATATTTAATTATTTAATTGAAGTTTTTGCGCTTTTCAGATGAATGCATGTGCTTTGTGATTTGCTTTTTGACCAAACAGGCAGACAGACAAACAGACGGACGGATGTACACATCTATAGTCCGAAAAGACAGTGGCTTTTATTTATGTCTACTGTATGTTTATGGCCTTAGGGTGGAAACACGACTCTTTCTTCGGCTCGATCTTAGTTATATGAAAGAAGTGCAATTAGAACTTGATAACCTTTTTATTTTTAATCCTTTTTCTTTTTTTTTGGGGGTAATTTTTAGCATCCTTTTAATGCTAATCAATGTCTGTAGAGTTTATGTTTGATCGTAATTATGGTATTAGGAAAAGAAGAAGCTATTAAGATAAGTATGAAATAGAAATTTTTATGCAAAATAAAATTTCAAATGTGTAAGGTGGAGATCTGGTCGCCGTAGCTTAGTGGTTAGTATGTTGGACTGCTACGCAGAGGTGCACGGATTCAAGTTTCGGCACGCTAAAAAAATTTAAAACAGAAAATAACAATTTTCTCTTCACACTAGCACCTCTTCGCCCTTCGGCTTCTGCATAAAACTGTAGGCCGTGAGAACACGCACCCGCATGATGAGGATTTTCATGCTTATATGCGAATTCATGCTTATATGCGAATGTCATATTCAATGGTAGAAAGATATAGAGAGTGTTTTCTATAATAAAATTACACCAATATCGTGGTCATATGGGTAAAATTACAATTACATTCAAATCAAAAATACATTATTCCAAACTTGTATGCACATTAGGGTGGCTCTTATATTTCAATTTTCAAAAAGTTTAGTTCCCAGACCCCTATCTTGTTTCAATCAATAAAAAAAACAATCTGTGCAAAATTTTAGCTCAATCGGATAATTGCGAGGCGACCCACATCGACCATGAAGTTGTACATTTTCGCCCGGAAAGTAATTTTTTCAGATAAATAAATTTTTTGTTTTCGGATTTCTTGAACAACAGCTTTCTATGAACAAAAAACACCGAAATGATTAGCCAAAATTGTTAGAGTTAAAAATTATTTATGCATTCAACATAAACCTTTCTCAAAATCAGTTTCAGTTATCTCATCAGGGTGTACGTTCGAGCCTGGTTTTTGCAATCAGATGGAATTAAAGCACCTTATCATTAATTTTTTTTTATACGTACATAGCTAAATTATCAGGATTTTGATCGAAAAATCAAAAAGGTGCTGCGGACAAATTTGTCATCCACCTTGAGTACTTAGCTCCCCAAACTGTGCCTCTAATCATTATTTGATGAAAATGTTCCAACAGCAGTTAAGGTAAATAAAGCTTAAATTATACTTGAAGTAGGTTACAAAAAAATCATTTTTTTTTGTTTAAAACATCGAGTTTATGTTTTTTTTTAACTCCTAGTACAAAATTTTTCTTCGCGAAGTTTTCTATCAGCCCCGATTTCTTCAACTAAGAACTTTCAACATTTAAAGCTGATCCAGGTTACAAAAATGGAATTGAAAAACTTGGGAAGAAAGTTGTTGTCGATGACGTTGCAGAAAAAAATGTGAACCTCATTCAGAAATACAATAACATTTGCACAAAAAATGAAGTTCAGAAACAATTTGTTTTATAAATCGTTGCCGAAGACCAAAAAAAATACCCAACTTCTACTAAATTCTCTCTCTTTTAGTGCGGATACACGAAAGTGGATTTCGTTGAAATTTTGAATTTCAAATTTCATTGAAAATCGAACTTCGTTTTTGACTTAATAAGTTTGGGGAAGAAGAAGAAATCTGGTGTGCTATAATTATACGTGCTATCTCTGCGGCTTTGTTGTTGTTTTACCCATACAATTATCGCTGTTAGTTATACATAACTAGAAGTAAGTGGCGACTAAAACGCAGCTATTGTTTCAAACGACTTTATCTTCAAATTAAAGATCATTCTTAAAATGATATATAATTCTCAGTTAATCAGTTAATTATTTATAGTCAAAAGTATACGATAAAATATTTTCCCATTTTAACTTCAGTTATGCTGTTTTTCACACAGAAATATTGCAAGAACAACTGTTAGGCTGATGTTACACGATCAATGTTTTGCGTTTGAGGGTCGCCTAGAAGTTGTCCGATGGAACTGAAGTTTTGCACAACCCGGTTTTTTCTTGATTGGAACAAGATTAGCGCAAGGGAGTAGCAACATTTTTTCTTTTGAAAAATTACCTATAGGGTCACCCTAATGTACAAATATTTTCATAATAAAATATGTGAAGTTACTTACTCTGTTAATTTCCTTACTTTGTTTTGCACATTCTAATTTCACTATACCGTGTAAGTTTTCTCCCCTTTTATGTATTTTTTTATTATATGAAATGGGTAAATTGTAATTTTACTATGCCGGACAAGTCTTGTCTCATTTTGTATATTTTTGTTTTTGCTCATAATATGTGTAAATTTCCTTATTTGACATTTTTGTTTTGCACTTGGCAATTTTACTATGTCGTTTAAGTGTTTTCTCATTTTGAATATTTTTTCTCGCATGATATATGTAAATTTCCTGATTTTGTACATATTAATTTCACTATGCCATTTTGTGTACATTTTTTTTTTCTTTCATAAACTGTGTGAAATTACTATACTAAACTATTTTTCTGCAGACATATGGTGAATATGAATGCCTGTTAAAAGTATCTGATTTTGTCTATTTAAATTCCTACGATTTTTAATTTACAATCTCAATTTCTTTGTTGCACTTATAAAATATTTACTTTACACTTTCAAAATATACTACAACAATATTCAAAAAAAAAAAAAAAAAAAAAAAAATCAAATTTCAATATTGATTTCAACGATTAACAAAGAAAACTTATTCTACTAGTAAAAAAGGAAAACTCAAACTGTGATATTGGCGCCAGCAAAATTAATGTCTGAGTTTTTGTTTTGCAGAATCTCCATCAACAAGATGATAAAAACTAACATTGTACAATTATTTATGACATCAACACAAGGAAAATGTATAGTGATTTTCAGTTTTTTCGTTCATTTCATTACATTATTGGTAGACATAGACATAAAATTGAAAACCAACTTTAAAAATCAAAAACAGGTACACTTTTCTTACAACAGCATACCTACCTACACCTGAAATACACACAGATATGGTTAGCGATAAAGAAACTATACAGTAAAGGAATAACAAACAACAGGAACAAAAAAACAACAACTATAAATGTTAATGGCATTAGGATATGCTGACCATTTGGCCATTGTGCTTCATATCACGTGCTTGTTCTTCTTTAAAATACACAAAGAATTACTGTCCATTATCCTTAAAGTACTTGTTTTTTACTAGTAATATTTTATTTCCTTTTCAACCTGGCGTTAATGCAGTGCCAGGTATACATAAGTAAAAAATTGACAGCACAACATAAATTTACCGTAAATCTGTGAGATGAATAAGTGGTTTTTCTAATGAATTGTGTTTATACGGATAAAAAAAAAGTATACCTTTTTTAAATCGAAGTGCAACGCCTTCATACTTGAGTTAGGAACCTCCCCATTTTTTTTGCCACCTGTTATCGAATCTTTCTATAGCCGATATCGTTTATAAATTTCAGTTAGAAATTCGGTCAAACGTTTTTAAGTTAATTGCATTTTTTATTTTGACTTGAATTCCTTTTAAAAAGTGAATTGCTTTTCTAATTTATCCTTTTTTTTTACTGAATTAACCCGAGCTAAATAGAATCAGTATGTAGAACAGTAGTGATAGGTCTTTTCAATAATACTATTGAACCCAAGTAATTGCCTTGTAATTCTCACTTACTTTACAATATTTTCACTTATGTATATAGATTGTTGAAATGAGGGAACTATCACAAAAATCACTGATGACGAACCGTAGCGGGTTCCGAAACGATCGTCTGATCTCATTTTTGACTTTTGGGTATTTTTCTATTAATTCGTATTAATTTTAAATATTGTAATTAAGTTCAATTATCGGTACATGGTATTACCTATTTATTTTTCTTTAAAATAAGTTTCTAATTTTGTCCGTTAATTTACTGTTAAACAAAACTGAAGGTAACAGAGCAGGACATTAATACCTTGACGCCCGATCAATAAATCGAAATTTGTAGTTTTATATGATCAAACTTAATTAAATTTTAATGATTTTTCTTCTTCTGATCCTTAATTGACAACGCAAGTTTTTCTTTGCTTTTTCCACTTATTAGACTCAAATTCATAGAATTGAATTCTAGGAATTCTAACAGATCATTTTAGGTTGAACTATCACCTAAAAAAACAGGGATTTACATCTAATGCATCATGTAGGTTTTGCAGAGAAAGTAGGGAATCTGTGAAGCATATCTTAACACAGTGCCCTGCACTTATGAATATTCGTAAAAGAAATCTGGGTGACCACCAAATACCAGATGATAATTTCAACACCATAGAAGCAGGATCCCTACTAAAATTTCTATTGGAGGCTGAACTTATAGAAATACTAAAAGTCCATCAAGGGGCGTAATAGATCTGATGAAGTCGCAGTGCTCCATAGCTCCATAGATCTACAAGCAGGGCTTAAAATTCCATAGACAAGAGCTCCGTGAATAAGAATTCAATAGATATGAATTTCATAGATTTGAATTCTATGGATGAAAACATCATGGACAGGAACTTTAACACTTTTAGATAAAAACTCCATAAATTCTTTAGATTTGAAGAATTTATTAGTTGAATCGGAAGTCTAAACTCCGTGGACCAAAGTTGTCTAGATAAGAAGTACATGGATCGGAACTTCACGGACCAGAATCGCTTTGATCTAAATTCAATAGAACAGAATTTCCCTGGTCTAAGTTATATGTACCAACCATTTTTTAGATTAGAACTAAATGAATCTGAACTACATGAATCTGAACTGTATGAACCAAAATTCCATAGATGAGAACTACATGAAAGTGAATTTCATGGATAAGAACTCCCGAGGTTTAAACTCATAGATGAGAACTATGGAAATCGGAATTCCATAAACCAAAATGGCATAGATGAGAACTGAATTGATTGGAGCTCCATAGATCAGAATTCCATTGATGAAAACTACATGAATCGGAACTCCATGGATTGAAATTCCCTTGATCTGAACTATATAAATCAGAATTTCCTTGGTCTAACTAAACTCTATTTACCAAAATTTTTTAGATGGGAACTACATGTATCTGAACTTCATGGAATATAATGGGACCTACATAAATCTGAATTACATGGATCAAAATTCCAAAGATGAGAATGACATTGATTCGAACTTCATAAATCAGAATTCCCTAGGTTTAAACTCCGAGCATCAAAATTGATAAGATAAGAATTACATGGATCGGAACTCCATGGATAAGAATTCCATAGATGAGAGCTACATGAATCGGAACTCCATGTACAAAAATCCTAGATAGATGGGAACTACTTGGATTGGAGCCTCATAGATCAGACACTCTTGGATGAGAACTACACGAATTGGAACTCAATGGATTAAAATTCCATAGGCAAAAACTACATGAATCGGAACTGCATGGATCGAAATGCCATAGATGAGCATCTTTTATATTCACTCACAGAGACTTTAAAAATAGAAAAATCAGGTGATAGAAATCTGTTGTTTCACAGAACTAATCTAAAAATAATCAATATAAATTGAGAGCATGAGTCTGGCGAATCACAAACCTAATCAGACTTCAATTGTGTCCTAACTAAGTCTTAGGCAAAACCCTGAAAGAGCTTTGAGCTTTAATCTTGTTCTTAAGTTCCCAAACAGGAAAGTTCTAAAGCTCTTCTGACAAAAAGTTCGAAACTGCTTTAACTTTCTGATTCTAACAGAAATTTATGTTAATGAACCATTAACTTCCAATAAAAATAACAACTCAATGCACTCAAAAAAAATCCAGATCTGGCTCCATTTAAGCCATAAAAAAATATTTTAGTATTGTACTCTCAATTAAAATGTTTTGGATTATCCATACTTACTCTCATATGTTGGAATGTACCATATTTTTGTTTTTTTTTTTCTTTTTTTCGCACTATCTGAAACCATAATTGGAAATCAATAGGCAGCACCGCCAGTCACCAGCCGCCAACAAAGTTTAACTCATCCGTCCATTCGCCAAATTGGCAATTGCCTTCATCAACTTTTACGTGTTAATGACATATCATCTGTGCAGAGCGATGTTTGTCGCATTGATTTTTTATTTTTTTTTTTCAATTTTTTTTTGCTGGTAACAAGGTATAAAACTGAAGTAGGTAACACTTTCAGTGATGCTGCATATGTGGTGTCGAATAAAAAGAAGCTACAACTACATATAAAATCAGCTCTGTTCAGTTCAGTTCAGCTTAAAAGTGTAAAAAAAAGAAGACATTGAAATGAAATTGTTTTATCCGTGCCGCATCATTTTTAAGTGCCTCGCTCATTGTCGCTTCTTTCATATACGTTATAAAATCCTTTTAAGGCTTATTCTTATGCGGATTTGAAACTTACGCGTTTTTATTTTATTTCTGTGTTCGATGTTGATGCCTTTTGTTGTCGATTTATTTTTGTTATTGTTGTAATTTATCTGCAGGTGTTTTTTTCTTTAAGATACATACCTACAACATATATGAAATTTTATCACAATTTTAGTCTACATACGTATTTTTATTGACCTAAACTTTATCGATTTGGAGGGATGTTTGTTCCAATTTAGAATTTCTGATATTTGCCCATATTCAATTAGCAACTTAATTAAAAAAAGAGAAATAATTTTTCTAATTTGGCTTCGATCGGAGTAGGACATCTTGAGAGGAAGGAACCCGTAGAGTGTTTCCTTCTACTCCTTCAACTGATTGCAGCTGTGACACTGAAAGTTATATGTAATGCCCACTTTCTCTGCATGGTTCTTATTATTACCCACTGTGTATTGGGTAATTTTGCTATGTAATTTTTATTCCATTGTTTAGTTTTGCATACCAGATGTTTAAATTTCAATACATAATTTGCTTATTTTTTGTATACATCGGCTTATGTAGAGTATCCACTTTCGCTGCATGATCATTAACTCTCTAAATTTATAATTTACTATATAATATTTTTCCCAGTATATTTTTCTGCTCACCAGATGTGTAAATTTTCATGCAAATTTGTGTATTTGCTTTACGTCAGCAATATTTATCATAGGAAAGCTGTTGCCGTCTATTGTACTACGTTGTGAATCAATATATTAATTTTTACTGCATCCTGCCACCAATAATCATACGTTGCAATTCTGAAAATAGTAAATCTCATTGTATTTTCCTATACCATTTATAGTCATATCTTTGATCTCCATACAAATGAAGACATAAATATGTTTGTCTAATTTTTACCTTGGCCCGAAATCTGCACAAAGTTGCAATGACTCGTAAAAAATAATGACATTTTTATGATTTTTCAATCACCGCTGTGTCAGAAGCTAACACATGGCATACATTTTAATAATACATACATACAAATTTATATATAAATCCATTATGTTTTTTATGTGTTTTTTTCTTTGCTTGAACATCAAATCTTGATTAAAAATAGAAACAAAATTTAACAATGTCACATGTCCGTCTGAAAATGTCCATAACTCCGCTACTGTGCTAAAAAAAAAAAAACACTTCATCTTTTTAATCATTTCCAGGATTGCTGTGCACTGTTGATCTTAAACATTTACTCACAGATTTCTCTTCTCTCGGTCAAATGGTCGCCTGGTCGGTCGGTCAGTTGTCTTAAACGTGCTGTGTGATTGGCGCCAATGTTCATCATAGTGTGAGTTCCTACTTTCAAGGCATTTATATTGATTACTCATAGGGCATAGAGTCATGCTGCGGAGAGCAGGCTAATGTTGGCGCATAAATATGGTTGGTTGGGTGTATGTGTGTGTGTGCATGTATGTCTGCCCATCAGGTATATACATATACATATGTATGTGTCAGGTAGGGCGCTTCATTTAAAAGGTAGGTGCACAATGAGGTGTGATGCTTATTGCCAGTTATATTTGTTCGTTTCCATTTCATTACGATCGATGGATGTTGCTGTTTATTCATCTTCACTTTCATCCCAGTAAACATTTAAGCTATTGGGAGTATGAATGTATAAACTCGTATTTTTTTCGTAATTTGGACATTTATTGTGAAAAAGTGATTATAAATTTATTCTTTAAAGTATTGTCCATCGTTCGCCACAACCTTTTCCCATCTTTCTGCTAGCATACGGATTCCGCGTCGAAAGAACTCCTCATCTTTTGAGGCTATCCACGAATCGACCCATTTTTTGAGTTCTTCGAAAGAACGGAAGTGCTGTTCAGCCGAACCATCTGTAATCGATCGGAACAAGTGGTAATGAGAAGGAGCAATGTCTGGGGAATACGGCGGGTGGGGTAGCACTTCCCATTTCAGCGTTTCCAAGTATGTTTTTACTTGCCTTGCAACATGCGGCCGAGCATTGTCGTGCTGAAGAATAACTTCGTCGTGTCTATTCTCATATTCTGGCCTCTTATCCTTTAATACTCGGCTCAAACGCATCAATTGTAGTCGGTAGCGGTCGCCAGTGATCGTTTCATCCGGTTTCAACTGCTCATAATACACGAAACCTTTCATATCCCACCAAATACACAGCATGAGCTTGGATCCATGGATGTTCGGCTTTGCCGTTGATGTTGATGCATGTCCGGGCGGTCCCCATGATTTTTTACGCTTTGGGTTATCGTAACGTATCCACTTTTCATCGCCTGTCACAATACGATGCAGAAAACCCTTTCTTTTCTGTCGTTCAATCAGCAGTTCACATGTGAAAAATCGTCGTTCGACGTCTCTCGGCTTCAATTCGTACGGCACCCAATTTCTTTGCTTTTAAATCATTCCCAATGCTTTTAATCGTTTAGAAATGGTTGATTGATCAACTCCTAAAGATTCTGCAAGTTCTTGTTGCGTTTGACATTAATCTTCTTCGAGTAATGCCTTCAATTCTTCATCTTTGAACTTTTTCGGGCCGCCTGAACGTTCCCGGTCTTCAACATCAAAATCACCACTTTTGAAACGGGCATACCACACCTGACACATTCTAACGTCTATAGCATAGTCAGGATAAGCTGCAGTGAGTAAACGATGTGTTTCAGTTGCGTTTTTCTTTAAATGGAAGAAGCAAATTAAAACTTCCCGCAAATTTTGTTTTGTTGGCACGAAATTCGACATTTTCAGCTATAGTAAAACACTTTTGTAAAATTATGAAAATTATTTGACAGATGAATTCTTATAGTATTTTTGGCGCTCTTCGAGATAGAATAGCTGTCAATGTCAAAAAAAATGGCGCGTATTATAGATATGAAGTTAGTCACAATTACGAGTTTATACATTCATACTCCGAATAGGTTTTGAATAATTTGCCATCCCTGTCTTTGAAAGCAAGCATTATTAGTAATAAAATAGTGCAGACTGTGAAGTTGTAGAAAAATACGATTTCTCTAACCCGGTGTCAATGAACATAATTTATGTTACACCGGGTGCCACACACCCAGTTCACTGACGCCGGGTCAAAGTGAGATGCTGCTTGATCTAATAAAAGTGTAAGTGAGAATATAGTCGGGATTAGTGTTTCAAAGTATCTGCAGTTTTGTAGATCTCGATTTCCGAGATTTGAGATCCAATCTACCCAGATCCCAGATACATGATCCGAATTATAGGGAATGTGTAGGATCTTCATAAGTTCGTTCATAAGTTCTTCATAAGTTTGCCAGTCCTAAGTAGTGTTGATTCGATACCCACATAGTATCGATACTTTTACTCATTACTTGTATCGAATAAAAGTATCGACGCTACCGAAAATATCGGAAAAAAGTATCGAATATGTACTTGTATCTAATACTCCTTTAAAGAGACAAATTACACTTTTTTTAAGTGGTTGTCAAGGAAAAATTTCAGTCCAGAATGGCCCATTGTGATACAACATGGTTGAGCCTACAGTTTACACTACTCAACACGAGTTTTACGCCAATAAATCATGGTTTTTAGATATTCCCACTGGAAACACGTGAGTCATTTAGAAATGACGTTAATTTAATTTAGCAAATCGCTAGAAACTTTATAATAGAAGGAAAATAAAAATAATTTATTTTAATGAAAAGGTTTCAATAAACACTATGTTCTACATGTATGGCCGGAAATATCTTCTAGAACTTCAATACTGTACTGCAATATTGTCATACATTGAAATATTGCAATATGGACTGAAATATTTTGAATAACTCTGAAGTAGCATTTTGAAATATATTATTGATTGCTGTAAAATGATCCAAAATCTTAAATATTGTGTAGCAATATTTCAGTTTTTTAAATAAATATTTTCAAAAAGTATCGAGTATCCGATACTGACCCTTTTTTCCGATACCAAGTAAAATACTTATGTTATACCATCGAGTAAAAAAAGTACTTGAATCGAATGAAAAGTATCGAGTTTTTACTTGTATCGAATCATCACTAGTCATAAGTAGGCATATGAAAAAGAGGGGAAGGAAAGAGGCTGGCAAGAACTACCCTGAAATCGAATCGCCTGATCCTTGAACGTAAAACTCGTTACGTAAAATTGAGTACGTTGCATGCATTTTTGTATGTCTTTCGTGACGAGTTTTACGTACTCGGATCAGGTGATTCAAGCCTTGGTGGAAGGACCAACAGTTATGGTTGGGGTTTTTATAAATTTTAAGGCCGAAAATCAATCAATTTTATTTATTTATTTTCTCGTTTATGTTATAAGATATTGAATTGAAATTTCTTACATATTAATATTTTAATCTAAACTTCATTAAAAACTTGTTGTATTGAATATTTTTGGCAGCCTTTAAGAAGAAAACAAACGTTCCTTTCTTCATTTTTTTAATGCTTGGGTTTTTGGCTTTTTGAAGAGGAGCAGTTAACTACAAGGGTCGGAGTGAAAACAATTGGAACAGGCATAATGTTGAAGTTTGTTTTTTGAAAAGAATCGGAAGGAGTTAGGTGGAGAAGGAGTAAGTTACTGTTCCGGTCAATAGCTATAAGTAAGACGTCTGTACTTTGAATTAGGAGTGACTTCGGAATGACAACATTTAAACTCAAGATCGGAGGGTTAATTTTTGAATCCCTTTAAAATTCTTTTAATTCTGGAGCAACGATCATAGGTCAATCTGTTAAAGGGAAATGCTTCGACAATCTGATCATTGGTTTATTATTATGTTCTAACACGTACTTAGAATTATTTTACTCTCTGGGTATCAGATGGAGCAGCCTTTTCCATCTTGTACCCGTCAATGTAGATTTAAAGATCGTTACTGGTAATAACCAAGTTATCTTTCCATTCTTGTCTGCTGGATAGGACAGAATAAACTTAATGTATGAGATATTTTGAAGGTAAAACCAGATCCACTAATACTTATTGGGTATGCATTCTTGTTGCCCTCCACCTGAAACTCGTAAAGTGCGTTGTCATATAAAATATAGTTTAGCAGCATAAGACTTTGTGAAAGGATTAAAAATATAGCAACTACTAAAATTTTACATTTGTGGAATTAAATAAATAGCAAACGATAAAAAAGTCCTATCCCATTAATTAATAGAATTTTTCCATGATCTTTTTCATCAACAAATTTTCATCTTCTCATCCAATTCAACTATCAGCTGTTGTTGCCAGCCAGCAATTTTTCTTATATTCGTTTACAACCAGCTGACAATTTGCACCAATAAATTGCATACTTTTAAAAAGTCTTCAAATTGTTGAAGCAACAGCACCATACAAAAATTCAATTAAAAAAAAAAAAAACAAAAAAACAAAACTGAATTTTTAACACAAATTAATTTAGGAAATTTCAAAAATGTGTCCTCGCATTGAATTCTGCATATGCAGCAGCAGCAGCAGCAGAAGCAGCAGTAAATAAAAAACCACACGATGAGTTAAGAAAAACTTCTGCTTTTTTGTTGTTCCGAGTAGCAGGAATGCAAAAGCAACAGAAGAAGATGAAGTGGTATGAAGTGGCAGCCAGCTACATATTACAAAAAAAAAAAAGCACCTGACAAAATTGACCGCACGCAGCAATTAATATTTTTGAAACAACCGGCAGGTAGAGATACATATATACATACATACAAACTCAACAAATGAAGAAAAACCAAAAAGTCAAAAAATGAATAAAAAAAAAGGCTCAACAATGTTGTCTCAATGCCTTTAGGCAACAGCAATAGCGACGATCAACGATCGTCGACGTTGAAAATGATGACGACGACGACGCATGCGTGTAAATGTTGAGCACCTTTCGATTGACACCACCTCATGCATGCAACAAAACAAAAAAAAGTGAAATAAACCAAAAACTCAATGGAAGAAAAAAAAAAATTACTCAAAAAATTTAAGTCAACACGCAAATTTCGCTGAAGACAAATGTGGAACAAGCAACAGTCAAAATTGTAACCAAATTGCTGCAATATATTGTCAGCAGTCACTATTCGCTCGCTGCGGTTTTCATATTTGTGTTGAATGCGACATGTGTCGCATGGGATAATTCGGTAATAAAACAAATAAAAAAAGAAATTGTTTTGTCAGTTACGAGCAGCGCATCTGGTGAGGTGTGTCTATACGCGCCAATGCGCCAATTGTAGTGGTGGCAGTAACAACAGCAGCAGTTGCACTTAAGTATTGTATAAAGGTGTTGGCTGTTGCGACGTTTTTTAATGTGCGTTGCGCGCATGCGTGTTTGGTATTTTTTTTTAAATTTTTTTTGTTTAATACAAAGAGTACCTATCTACAAACGGCGATGAGGTGTCAATAATGTTAAGTTTGTGTTGCTTGAGGGTTACTACCAATAATTATGCTGGTTGCAACACAGTTTATTATTATAATTTTGCATTTATAGTGTATTTGTTTTTTTTTTTTTTGAAGCTTTAAGCATAAAATGCCGATGTTAGTTATAGTTATAGAAGTATTTGGAGCAAATATTTTCATATAACTTCATTTATGAAGCACAGGGCAAAGGTCACAGATTTTGGCAAAGCAGAAATAACTGTATATTAGTCCAAAGCTGGTGGAATAAAAAAAAACACAAAGCTTCTTCCTTTTTTAAATTAAACAAGATCGAATTCTCACTGCAGTACTTTCAGATTAATGCGCTATTAATACAAAGTCTTCATGGATTAGAGTTGCACCATCTAACTACTGTAGACATTGCCACCAAATCCTCCTCTATGAATGCCTCATTTTTCAAATCTGTCGATTTGATTTCTTAGAAGATAGATTCTTCGGGAAATTGGAAGAGCTTGAGAAGTCTTTGACTTGTGACCAAGGGGCATAAAGGATAACATTCACCATAGTTAATTTTAAATTTCGATTAAAATGTTTATTTGTATAATTCACTGTTTGAAACTGTTGTCTAAAGTTGGTTGTATTTCGTTTTACTTTGTTCATTCGTTGTGAAATTTTGTGGTTGATGCTTCGAAAGATCTTCGTTTGTTCTCGTTGGTGTTCGTTGCTCTTCGTAGTCTCTTCATTTGCTCTTTTTGGCGTTCGCTTCATTTCGTAGCTTCTTGGTTGGCTCTCTTTGGCGTTCGTTTGTTCGAGTCACCGTGCTGTTCAGTGTTGCGTATCTTCGTGACACGATGCTGGTGAAGTCGTACTGTCAGTGTCAACTTTAAGTTTATTTACTACCCAAGTGAGGATGCCGCAACACCCTGGTATCTGATAAATTCTTAACGCTACTCTTGATGTGGTTTCTCAGTCTCAAGTCCCAGTAAATACCTCAACGATTTATCTTGAGAATTACGCGGAATCTGATGCAAGCTAAGAACAACAAATTCTTAATTTCCGTGTGGTTGTAATGGAACGCAACGGACAAATTTTTGGCACATACTTTTTTCTGATCATTTCTCTTTAACCCTAATTAAACTTTTAGTGATTCATTGAATATTTTGGCATTTCTTTGCAAAGGCATTTTATTCTAGTGTTGTTGTTGCAACCTATTCTTAACCTAACACAGGCTAGAGGTTTTCAGGCTCAAGAACCAAATTGACTTTTTCCTCTAAAAGTTTAATGCTGGATCTGAGTCTGGTTCGAATATGAAACATGTCCCATATATTGCAGTTCTTTATAGAGATGATTCATATAGTTTGAAATTAAATTAAAATTGTTATTTTTTATTATTTTTGTTTAAAATATTTCGAAATAGTGAGTAATATTCTGGGAATAAATTTGGGGTTCAGTATAAAAACTACCAAGACGAATAGCCACTTTAGTTTTTAAGCCAGGTACATCCCAAAATTTCGCAGGACTTTACCATTCCCCATGAAATTGGACATGAAACCAAAATAGGCCAATCTAACTCTCTTTAGAAGGTTTGATTTAGTAAAAAAAATTTAAGAAGGTTTGAAGAATGAGCGAGGCTTGGGAATAAACACGCTTCACTCTCCCACACATTATAATTGCCACTCTTGATTCAAAAGATTTGTTAAAGGAACAAAAACTTAAGCCTCTCCTTTTTGCAACCCTCTTTGGGTTAGTTGTGAATTATAGTTTGACTTCATTTCGTTTTCAGGCATAAGTAAATCAAGAATCGTTTGAATTAATTGTAGCCATAGTCATGGCATCTCTAGTCTAACAGCCCCCAAAAATCATTTATTCAGATCAGAAAACTTCAGCATGGTATTTAATTTGATTACAGAGGCCTCCCCTATCCCATCGAGAAATGGTCTGCCAAAGGTTTTAAGTGTATATTCTGCCCAAGTCGGACAGCCACACAGAAAGTGTTCGAGAGTTTCAACTTTTTCAATGTCCTGGAAACTGCGAAAACAGTCATTTTATACGAAATATATACTCTCGCTGCATTTAATCCAATAGCCCAATGTGTGGCCTAACCATTAAACATCTGATCCAGATGTCTAAAATCTCCATATTTGTTCTGTAGAACAACTTCTCGTTTGATATCGTTTTAGAGCAGACAATCCAGGCTTCCAGTTTAATAAAACCTTCAATTTGTGCAGTGTCATCTTATCTAAATTAAATAAACCACCTTCTAAAAATAGTATGTATGTCTATAGACATTAAAAAAAAGTAGACAACACTTGAATACACTATGATTATATAAAATAGTTATAACAGATTAATTAAAACATAAAAAATAATAAAAATAATAATTGTGAATACATATTACGCACAAGAAGAAAACACCTGATATTATATTTACAGCTGTGTGTAGAGCCATACGACCATATATACATATCTCAAACAATATCATTGACGTAGTCATGAATACCAACCACGACGACGACGACGACGAACGAACGTTTAAACGCCCTTCTCACATCAACAACAGCAATGACAACAATAAGCACCAATAACTATCAATTTCCTGAAGCAACAATTCACTTACCATAGATACCTCTAGTATAAATGAATAATAAATGTTATTTAAAAACTATTTTACTTTTTCAGTTACTAGGACACACACTAATCTTATCTAGGTCAAATCAAAAGTGAAAATGTTATGCATGAGGATTTTCTATTCTGTTTTGCTTAGGGGACGATGATGCTTAGAAACACCGTTATACACACACACACATCAACTCAAATAAGTTACCAGTTCGTGTTTTAGAGTCTTCAATAACAAGTGCTCGAACGCGTGCATGCATGAGTCACGCATGAAAGGATCAGAAAGGACTTAAAAGTAGAGGAAGAAGAAAGAGAATTGAAATTAAAAATGTAAAACGACTTGTTACTTATTTCTTGCATGTGCGTGTGGGTGTGTGTGTGTATTTGAACAAGTGTGCGACAAGCATGTTTTCATATGCCTCCCAGCATTAAAATGTGTAACCAATTTCATTTGAACATGGGGTGGGACTCTCAACCATGTCCTACACTATACACATGATAGATCCAAGTAGGATATTAACACGTGAACACTTTCTCCAAATGCTTTTTCAAATGATTGCATTAAAAAAATTGAGGAAGACTTAATTTTAGTTACTAACTAACCGGCTAAACGTGAAAGTCATGGTGAAAAAAGTATGTATACAGTACTGGATAGAAATAGCTACTTTTAAATTACTGCTTATGTAAATCACTATAAGATTTCGAGTTGATTGTAAGCGTATTTTCACTGACAGCTCCAGAAAAGAATTCGGTTCGGGTTCTGGGGTCTTTATTGAAAATGATGGAGTGCACATTCACTTCTCCCTTGGGTTGTATGCTTCTGTTTTTCAAGCCATGTTATTGATAATGGTTGGAGAGAAAGGAGTATCTGTGTATCCTTGCTTAATCCTCTAACCACGTCTAAACTGGTTATGCATTGCAAATCCAGGATTGATTGTGTTAGAAAACACAATAGCCTGCTGTTGATATGGGTTCCTTGACACTCAGGAATTTCAGGAAATGAATCTGCTGACCTTCTGGCCAGAAAGGGTTCGGAAACTGGTTTCCTGGGCCCAGAACCTGTACTCTCTTTGTCGTCTACAGCCATCAAGACCACCATTAATGAGTGGGTCGACTCTACTTACAATCGTAAATGGGAGAATCTGAGGGGCCAGACAAAGACCATGTTATTTTGAAGCGTCTAACAGACTTTCTGTTATCACTTAACAGAAAGAGTTGTAGGCAACTGGTGGGATTATATACAGGTCACTTCTCTTGGGCCAAACATTTGCATATGATTGGCCTAGGAGCTAGTGCCTTCTGTGCTTCCTGTGGTTTGGAGGAAGAATGTGAAGAGACGGCGGACCACTTTCTTAGTGTCTGCCCCGCTTTCTGTCAGATCAGGGTAAACACCTGAGCTCTCTAACATCGCAGGATCTGCTAAGATTTATTAATAAATCTGGTAGATTTAAAGAATAGCAAAAGAGAACACAGGATATAGTACAATGGACGTAAAACTTGTCTGAGTGCTGTATTCTTGAATACTTCTTTTGTCTGTTCCAAAAAAGTCTCTAAGCCCCCATGTTATGCCTCTTTGGTTTTTTAGGGTCTGGTTCATGACACAATCAAGTATAACATTAAAGAGTGTAGGAGAAAGTACGCAGCCTTGTCGAACCCCAAAATTGACATTTATACTACTGCTTAGTTCACCTTCATGCAGAACCCGGCAATTTGCCTTGTTGTATAGACATTTTATAAGGTCGATAATTTTTCCAGGTACACCCTTTACTGTGCCGACCAAATTGCGTCATGTCGGAGCGAGTCAAACGCTTTGGCACAATCAATAAATGTCATGTAGAGAGGCGAGCGATATTCTACACTTTGCTCGACTATTATGCGAAGACTATTGAAGTGGTCTACACATGATTTGTATGGCCTAGGTTAGGTTAGGTTAAAATGACTGCCAGCGAGCGCCAGCACACTTAGGCCAGACAAGGCCCATTGCGATACCATACAAAAGGAGCGAAGTCCCTATCCCTCTAATTCAGGCCATTTGAACCATTGAGTACCTTTCAGGAAGTTAAGTAGGTGTCTGATTTGGATGTTAGTCAAGTCTTTAAGGTCATCGAAGACAAAATTGTCCAGATGTTTCTTTCGTACGTGAATCAAAGCTGGGCATTCGTATAAAAGATGAGTTACAGTTTCCTGTTCTTCCTCGTTGCCACAGCTCCTGCAATGATTTCTATATGGAAGACCCAGTCTTTCTGCATGTTTTCCAATGGGGCAATGTTCAGTAATCACCCAAGTCACAGTACTGATGAAGTGCCTGTTGGTTTGTATCAGGTCATTTGTCCGACGACTATCCAGCTTAGGCCAAATGAGTCTAGTAGTTTTGCAGGTGTTTTCCAGTGACCACCTTTCGTTAGTAAGTTTTATTGCATTCGTGGCTAGCCTTAGTTTACACGTTGCCATAGGGACGCCTATATGCTCCTTGTCAGGAGTGATTTGCAACAGTGTTCCTTTTCTAGCTAACCCGTCAGCAGTTTCGTTCCCCGGTATACCTATATGCCCCGGCACCCAAATTAGGTGCAGATTGAACTGATCGGACATCTCGTTAAGAGACGCTCTATAGTTAAGAGCTATTTTAGAAGTAAGGTAGACAGATTCAAGGGATTTTATAGCTGCCTGACTATCGGTAAAAATACATATATCCCTCTTGGATATCACGTTATACCTCAGCCAGTACGTGACTTCCTTGATTGCCGTGACCTCTGGCTGAAATACACTGCAGTGATCAGGCAGCCTGAAGGATAAATTTACATCCAGCTCTTCACAAAAGATGCCAGCTCCAACTCTGCCATCCAGTTTAGAGCCGTCAGTATAGAAGTGGATTGAATCCTTTTGAAACCGCTCTCCATTCTCCCATTCCTGTCTATCAGGAATAAGAGTGTCGAACTTGTCGTTGAAGATTGGTTTCGCAAGGGTGTAATCAATTGTCTTAGGTACGAAACTAAAATTATTTAGGATCGTGGAGTGTCCTGATCTGCCTGTTGACCATTCCGAGATGGAATTAAGCCTCAGGGCAGTACTGGCTGCACAATGCTTGCCATAAATGTCAAGAGCAAGGAAGTGAAGCATGATATAAAAGGACTTGGTGGTCGTGCTTCTTAGTTCTTGTATGGCCTAAATCCAGCCTGTTTTTCTCAGAAGAGCGGTTCGTACGCATGAACAATTCTTTTGTTAATAATGTTAAGATATTAGTTCTACATATTTATATAATCATTTAAAGTCCTCAGACAGAAAATTTGTAAATCCTTCACTCCTTGATTAATTATTTTATAATAACTTTATATGTTTTAAGAAGCATTTTAGTTTTTCAGGTATACTTAGATTCCCGACATATTTCTGCTTAAATATTCTAGATCCTCAAAGAAGATTTTCGCTTGTCTGACTCTGGTTAAGCCAGGATATTTGTAAAGAAAGCATTTGATCTTGTTTTACTCTTGGTTTGTTACATCTTCGATAAGGTAAGAGTTGTCTGTAGAAGTATAGAGTAATACACTTTTTTGCTGGGATGCTTCAAGCAAAAAAAAAAAAAAAGGAAGAAGTTGTTTAAAAGGAAATCGTATTTTAGTAGTGGTAATAGTAAGTAGTAGAACATCTTTTACATATATACATGCGCCTCGTATGTAGTGTCGGTTCAACCTGCATATTTCAGACATGAGTCCGTCTGTTGGCTCTCTATACATATGTACATGTGTATGTATGTATATACGTATGCGTTTTCTTTGTCTTTTTATTTTACCTAATATTACCTCAGGTGTTTTTAGCTTCTTGCTGCAGCTGATAAAATATGTATATAATCATGCACGTATACAAATATATGTCCATATTTTGAGATACATACATATTTATGCTATGTTGGTACTTGTATTTACTAATATATTTAGATACAATAAAAAAAAAAAGAATTAAAACAGTCTCTTCTTTTTATTCGACACAATGTTATTGTATTTTTACTATATTGTTTACTATGTTAGAGTCTATTTTTAACGCTTTTTATTAGATTTAATCTTGGCGTATGTACTATAAAAAAAGATGTTATTATTTATCACTTTCTTTTTCTGGAAATTTTTTGTTTGTTTGTTTGCTTTTTTTTGTAGTATTTTTGTTGACTCTGTATTTGCACACGTTCCTTGGGGTACAATTGACACATTTTATTTTGTGTTTACTACAACGACACATATGCATACCTAGTTGCATACTATAAAAAACAAAAAATTTTTAATCGCATTTATTTTTTATTTTATTATTGTATTTTGTCATCAGATTGACAATCTCACGTTGCAAATTTATACAAGAACATGCGAGTAGAGATTTTATTTATCCGTTTGTGCATGTGAGCATTTCGTAATATTTTTAGATTTATATTTTGTTATTTTTATGCATACAAGAGAGTACCAGAGGCGGGTTTAGAATTAACTAGGTATTGGGAGGAGGGGACGGGGCTGCCCATTGTAAATTGAATGGCAAACCTACAAGTGTATAAATTTCCTAAGGACTGCTTCTCAAACATCGCTGGTTGGATTCGGTATAATACGCAAAAATATGAATGATTGGTAAAAGCTCGACCTAGACTCTGGGGTGTTATATCTTATTAGTTGTAGTATATGTAATGAAACTTGCCTGCATTTTAATGGACTTTACAGCCCACCCTTTCTGGACACGCTACTGAAGAGTTGTAGAATTGATAACTGTTTATCATTATGAAATTGTTCAATGTGCGCAGGTGGAATGTTAACATATGCAGTTGTTTTTCGCAATATTTATTCTCAGTTATATTAAAAAAGAAAAAAGAAGAGATGCTGGCTGATGTAAGTTCTGGTTTATTTAGAAAGCCGGTGAGATTTTTGTGGGTAGAGTTTTTTATAAGCCACCATAACCATTATAGCTTTATATAGCTTCACCTTTCTCAACAGTTCGATATTTTTATATTTAACTGTCTTTGTATGTTTAGTTTTTCAAAAGATATCATAAAATTCTAATTAATTTCATCTGTTCTTTTTTTCTTTTACTTTTGTTTTTACCTGATTTTACTCTTGTTCTTAATATTAAGTAAGTTTTATGTCTATAAATTTAAATTTTTATTCAAATATTTCCATACTTTATTGTTGTACTTCAAAAGAAATACTTTCTTATTGTACTAATATTATATCTAAATAGATATTGGGAGTATGAATGTATAAACTCGTAATTGTGACTAACTTCATATCTATCATACGCGCTATTTTTTTGACATTGACAGCTATTCTATATCGAAGAGCGCCAAAAATACTATAAGAATTGATCTGTCAAATAATTTTCATAATTTTACAAAAGTGTTTTACTATAACTGAAAATGTCGAATTTCGTGCCAACAAAACAACATTTGCGGGATGTTTTAATTTGCTTCTTCCATTTAAAGAAAAAGGCAACTGAAGCACATCGTTTACTCACTGCAGCTTATCCTGACTGTGCTATAGACGTTAGAATGTGTCAGGTGTGGTATGCCCGTTTCAAAAGTGGTGATTTTGATGTTGAAGACAGGAAACGTTCAGGCGGCCCGAAAAAGTTCGAAGATGAAGAATTGAAGGCATTACTCGAAGAAGATTCATGTCAAACGCAACAAGAACTTGCAGAATCTTTAGAAGTTGATCAATCAACCATTTTTAAACGATTAAAAGCATTGGGAATGATTCAAAAGCAAGGAAATTGGGTGCCGTACGAATTGAAGCCGAGAGACGTCGAACGACGATTTTTCACATGTGAACTGCTGATTGAACGACAGAAAAGAAAGGGTTTTCTGCATCGTATTGTGACAGGCGATGAAAAGTGGATACGATAACCAAAAGCGTAAAAAATCATGGGGACCGCCCGGACATGCATCAACATAAACGGCAAAGCCGAACATCCATGGATCCAAGCTCATGCTGTGTATTTGGTGGGATATGAAACGATCACTAGCGACCGCTACCGACTTCAATTGATGCGTCTGGGTCGAGCATTAAAGGATAAGAGGCCAGAATATGAGAATAGACACGACAAAGTTATTCTTCCGCACGACAATGCTCGGCCGCATGTTGCAAGGCAAGTAAAAACATACTTGGAAACGCTGAAATGGGAAGTGCTACCCCACCCGCCGTTTTCTCCAGACATTGCTCCTTCTGATTACCACTTGTTCCAATCGATGATACATGGCCTGGCTGAACAGCACTTCCGTTCTTTAGAAGAACTCCAAAAATGGGTCGATTCGTGGATAGCCTCAAAAGATGAGGAGTTCTTTCGACGCGGAATCCGTATGCTACCAGAAAGATGGGAAAAGGTTATGGCTAACGATGGAAAATACTTTAAAGAATAAATTTGTAATCACTTTTTCACAATAAATGTCCAAATTACGAAAAAAATACGAGTTTATACATTCATACTCCCAATACAAATACAAATCTTAAATCGAATCAAATTTAAATCATAACACTGTAGAGTATTTCGCGTCTTAATGAAACCAAGTTTTTCTCAAAGCTTGGGTTGTATATAGAAAAGTGATTTCTCAGTTTTCCCTGGTCGGCGATTTTAAGCGATTTTTTTCATTTTTAAGTTGCTGCCTTAGTCTATGGTCGCGTTGGAGTGGTATCATTAAAATGCAAATCAAAAGGACTTTCTGGAGTTTTCGGGTACGAGGAATCTGAATCTGCTATTTATTTTTACCAATAATTCTTCGAAAGTAGTTGACTCCTTTTTAGTTCAATTCCAAAAAAAAAAGAATTAAATTTTTCCGTTGAATATTGTAAAATGATAAATTTTTGTGGGTAGTGAAAAAATTAACTCAAGAAAAAGTTTTTTTGCAGGTGAGAAACAGCACAAATATTCAAAAATTATGTGAGAAAAAAATGTCGACCTCGATAGTCTAGTGGGTAGTGAATTAGACTTTCATCCGGGAGGTTCGGGTTCGATTCCCGTCTTCGTCTGGTGGTTAATTTTCGTAACATTCTTATATTCACTATCAATATGAAGTGTATGAGAAATATAAGAAAGTGTGTAAGTACACACCTTGGTTGGTAATGGCAAAACTACCAGGCCGATAAAAAATTGCCACACCGCCCTTCGGAATCGGCGTTAAATTGTAGGTCCAACTATGTGGTATCACAATGGGCCGTTCAGGCCTAAGTGTGTCATTCGATAGCCACTCCAACCTAACCTAACCTATGTGGGAAAATGAGGCATTTTACAAAATTTTTTTCATAGAAGTATGTTTTTTGGAATTGAACTAAAAAGGAATTAATTACTTTTGAGGAATCATTCCAACTACATTTGGGACCTAAATCCATAAAAGTAATATATTACTCCTAACGTAAAAGTTATTTTTATTCAATTACTTTTTCAGTTCTTATAAGTAATTGAAATACTTTTGATTACAAAATACAATTCTCCGTATTGGCATCGATAAATTTTTTAATTCCCTTAGACAGGAATTTAAAAATTTTCAATTTCCAATTATAATTCTTTGTGAAGGAATTGAAACTTTTATCAATTCCATTCCTAAGAAATGGAGAAAAAAATGTGCCACCTACCAATTCCTTTGAATTGGAATTGCAATGTTATTGATTTTATCCAGTTCTGATGACAATATTGTATTCTGGTTATGAATTCAATTTAAAATAGATAATTTTGGCTTGACTTTCCCTTGCCTTTTCTTTCTTTTTTTTATGAATGAACAAAAATACCTAGAAATTTTCTCTTTCTCTTAATTCCTGAATGTCAAAGTCTGTGAAGCCTTGAAACTTATAAAAATTAAAGTTTTTGAATCATAAAGATAAACTACTTTACAGGGGTAACTTACAAGACACCGAAACAGAGTTAGTATTGTATTTAGATTCATTGGGAGAATAATTCATGAATACGAAGGCAGACATTCAACCCCCGAGTGTATTGATTGGATGCTAAAGTCTGACTTCAATGAGCTCTTAATGAAGCGTCACTGGGAATAGATACGAATGGATGGCTTTGGGTTCACATCTTCCACTTTCTATTCCGGATAAAGGAGCTAACATATCTAGAAACATCTACTTGCAGTAAAGACTTCGAGGATCATAATAACAGCAGTTTGATAGTATAATCAGCATAAACTAATGCAGAGGTGTATTATGGATTTCTAGATTTCGCAAGTGAAATTTTTGTATATGTTGGAGATTTCGGAGTTTATCAACCAACCAAATTCCTGGTTTATTCTCATATTCAAAAGATAGTATTGTGATGCTGTGTGTAGAAAGGTGCCCGAAGGTTTTTCTGAAAGTGATCCAGAAAAAACAGGTGTTCAGAAATTTTTTTACAGTTCAATCGATTTTAAAACCATATTGAAATTGGAACGGAAGAACGGAACATTAAAATGCGATTTCAAACATCTCTTTCGACCAGTATCAAAATGTAGAACAAGTCTCATCGATTCCGATAAAAATAGATGAAGTAAGAATAGTGATTTTTTGGTGCTGCATTTCTGTTGGAATTTAAAAAAAAAAAAAAAAAACAAACTTCTGAAAAGTTTTGTCACCATCCAAAATTTTCTTTAAAAATGTTTTCCTGAATACTTCGGTACTGTCCCGTAAAAAGAATTGTAGTTTTTTGTTTAAAAATAGGTGCGTCACTACCTAGAACCTACATTATTTTCTTCATAATCTAACATAATTTTGCAATTAAACGCTCAGGTGCTAAAGCACCGAATCGATACGTAACAACAAAAACTAATAATAAAATTGCTAATCACTCATGAAAAAAAAAAAAATTAAATAAAATAAAACCTAAATTAACTTTATGAAATATAACGCCCAAACACCAAATCATCCGATAACGAAAAGCAAAAAAAATAATACAAATTTGTAGACAGGTGTGCAAAAACAAAGCACAATCAGTCAAAAATATAAAACCACTTCCATAATAAGTAATAATTTTCTTAGTTTTTTTCGTATACCTAGGTGTACTAAATTTTTTTTATTACCCAAAATGACAAAAGTACACATGAACGCAACGTAACGAATTCAAACAAAAAAAAAAAAATAAAAAAATTCGCACACGTAAGAATTAATGATATTTTCAGCAAAACGAAAGAAAAAAAAAAAACAAATTCTGTGTATGACGATAATAAAAGAAGAAAGTAGAGTAAGTATTTTGTACATAAGTGTAGAAATGGATGTGTGACTGTGACTGATAAGAGCCAAACCAACGACTACATATACTTAATACCTAGTGATATAAAAAAAAAAAATGCCTTAGATAAAGAAATAATAACCAACAACGACAACAGAACAGCACCAGCAACACCTGCAACATTAGGGGCAGATGCACCTTGAATTTTTTTTTTATTGCATTCAAATATCTGAGTATAAATAGGTTAAAAACAATAGAGCCCACTTTAACTATGTAGGTATTCACTGTTCACATTTGTAAATATTTATTTCACAAGCTTTCGTTACAATCAAATCAAATATGCTCATGTAGCACTCTCAATTAATTTTATGGTGTGATATTTTCAATTTAGAAGTGTCAATGTCGTCAATAGGCATATATCATCCATATAGGTAAAAAAAAACCCCAAGAAAACCAAAAACCAAAAACAAAACATATTTAGTATAATTTGTCTGATTTTCATTTCTTCTAGTAGTTAATATAAATTTTTTTTTCCTTTTTTTTTTTTTAGTAATGTGAATGACACAATTTCTTAATCATTTTGACAAATACGCAGCAGAAAAATTGCCTGAACGCGTAAATTTTCCATATCTTAATGTAAATTTTGTCTGTCGCAGACATAAACGTGTTTTCACAAATTAACACGTTTTTTTATGATGAAGCTTTAATTCAATTTAAAGTTAGGCATTTTATTTTAATTCTTCTTCAACTTTTTGAAATATTTTTTATTGCTGTTTTTATTTTTATTTATTATTATTTCTTTTTTTAAATTTAAAAAGTCATTGTACCAAGCTTTGTTGGTTCATTGGAGCATCCATTGCCGTCATGTCTTTTAAATTATGCCTTATAAATTCATAAACGTTTTGACATTTTCAAAAGCCATTCCTGGTAATTTTTAAGTTGTTTTCGTATATCTACAATATTACAAATGTTTACATCTAATATTTTAAATCATCTTTGGTTGTTTTTGTTTTTTTTTTCGGTCTTCAGACATTTCAAAACTTTCCAGAGATTATGTCACAAATATTATTGTTATGCAGATAGATTAGTTAGTTATGCATTAGAACGGTTCAATTTGAATTAAGGCCTAGGTTTTTTTTAAAACTGAAAGATTCTACTTCTAGTTAGAGTGACGAATGTAAAAAGATTTTTGTAACGATTGATACTCTTTCAGAATTTTTCCTTCGAAAAAATATCAAAATTTTGATATTATTTTGGTGAGAATTGAAGCTGCTACCAAGTTCAATTTTGAGTAATAAGGCAGATTTTTTTTTGTAAATTTCTTCATCTTAAAATAACGTATGCCATAAAGATTTCATGAAGATTATCATTTTTCAAAATATGACTCTCCTAAAAATTATGGAATTTATTATGGAATTTATTATTTATTATTTTCAGTTCTCAATGTTTTGCTATTAGACCTTTCCTGACTGAGAAATAATCGGGGATTTCTTGAAAATTTTAGGCCGGAACTTGAACCAGAGTCCGAGCAATTTTCTGGGGTTCGCTGGCACCGATCGACCTTCGGTACACATTCACTGTAGTATCGTCAATTTACAATCGCTCAGTATTGATCCATACACGACCTCTAGCACAAATATTGGCTGGCAAGGTACTGGAATGATTGGGATATTAAAATACGAAAACAAATATACAATTTTTTTAACTCTCCGAGGCTCTGTATCTAGGAACTGATATTCATATAGTGCAAATCAAAATCTTTCATTTACCCCCTAATTCTTGTACTAACGATAACCGTTAAGGGTGAGAGGTTACGAAAATTCTTTCAATTAAAATAATATTTTTGGGAACTTAAAAGATGAACGCATCGCGATAGAAATCTTGCAGCGAGATCCCCAACTATGAGGTCTGTTTACTTTTAGAACTATATGTAAGAGCTTGTTAGCGATGGTTCTAGATATCGGTAGATCCAGAGAAAAGAGGTCCAATGTAAGTAGTGGGAGGTGAGGGCTTGTGGATTTGAGTTATTTAATCTAGTCTGTAGTCAAAGGTTCTTGGTATTAGAAAGCAAAAAAAAAAGTACTTTTTTCACCCATAGTTCCAAGTTCAGGCAGATCTATGGGGGAAAAAGATAATCCAAAGGGGAGACGGAATATTTAGATTTTTGAGCTACCCAGCTATGGAAAGTTCTTGATATTATTAGAGTACAAAACGAACAAACCCCTGGGGGTAAGGGGGGAATTTGTGCGCTTGAGGTATTAAGCGGTGATTTTGGGTTTTGAATCACTTAGCTCTCAAAAGTTCTTGATATTATACGAATGAAAAACAATGGTCTCACTTCAAACTCATGAAGAGTAATTTCACTTCTCGTTTTTTCAACTTGGTTTTAAATACCAGCAGATCTAAGGAGAAGAGGGGAGAATTTCTGTGTCAGAATTTTGTTTTGATTTTAGGGTTAAATTTGGTCTGAGTTTTTGTGTAACTCTTAGTCTAAATTGTGGTCAAAATTTTGCTCAGACCAGCGTTTACTAGCCGTCTGATTTCTGCCCTAAGTTTTGTTTCGTTTTTGTTTTGTATTTGGCGTCTTTTTAGCCTCAGTTTTAATCTAACTTTTAGTTTGAGTTGTGGTGGAAATTTTGGTCTGAATTGGCTTGATTTTGATACGTATTTTGGTCTGATTATCGGTCTGAAACCGGTCTTAATTTTGTTTTAAGTTTTGGTCTAAATTCGGCTGGAACTTTTGTCCAGTTTTTGGTTAATTTGAGTTTAAATTTTTTGGTGTGAATATTTATCAGATATTCTCAATAGTTTGTGGCCTGAATTTCGGGTTGCTTTCGTTCGGTATTTGACGTCATTTTGGCTTAAAATTTTGTCTAACTATTAGTTTGAATTGTGGTCTAAATTTTTTTTTAATTTTTGGAATAAATTTTAAACTAATTTTGGTCTAAATTTTGGATTTTTAGTTAGAGTTTTGATCTGAATTTGGCCTCATTTTGGTCGATTTTTGTTGGAATTTTAGTCCGATTCGTGGTCTGAACATGGTTTTTTTTTACACGGTTGTTGTGGGGTACCCGAAAGCGTATACGGATGTCGTTGAAATTTAAAATGTATTGGATTTTTGGTCAAATTAAGATATATTTTCATAACAGTGGAGTTCTTGGTTCTGGAGTTGTGAGATGGTAAACACACTTACCACCATCGATGGTGAAAGTGATTTTGAATATATTTTTTGATGTACTATCCAAATCAACTGTTATCTCGATTTAAGTTTTTTTTTTCTGGTTTTTGTTTCGACTAAAAATTACTAAAAATATATATAATATATATAATTTTTTTTCTCAAAATAGATCATTTAACAATATAAATCCGTCCGACAAGTCATAGGTCACACATATGAAGCTATATGCTTGAACAAAGTGCTGGTAAGTGAACGCACCGGTTGGGCAATAATGAGTTAATCAAGGTTTTGGTTTCATTTTGAGCTATATTTTTGATATGAATTTGGTCTTTTTCTTGGTTTAAACTACGATCTGAAAAAAAGTGTTTGAATTTTAGTTTGAAATTTGGTCGAAATTTCCGCCAAAATTTCTATCCGATTTTATTTTGAATTTTGGTCTCAGTTTTGTTCTAGTTATATTTTTGGCTTGTATTTTTGGTTTGGGCATTGATAAAATTTGTGCATTAGTTTTTGGTCTAGGTATGGGTTTCGGTCGATATTAAGTCTGATATTTATCCATTTATTTAGTAAAATAGTCCCCCACCTCCAAACCCAAATCCTAGAACCGCCACTGGTTATTAGTTACGGGATGTGCACTGCGACTAAAGATCTGCTGTGCCCCATCATTTGCCTCATTCAGGGTGGAATGTCCTCCAATGTGGTCAAAATCAGAAAAATATAACATTATTTTATATATTATATTTGATTGTCCCAAAAAAAAAACCGAATTTATATACGCGCCCATGCTTTCTTCTTGGCCTTACCTTCATCTTCTTCAACTTCCTCTAAATCTTTTGAAAAACAAATAATTGCAAATTCAACAGCTTTTCTACGCATTACAATCAACTCAAAAAGAGAAAAAAGCTTATAAACTATTTTTAAGATTATTAAATTATTTTTAGCAACATTTATTTTGTTGACTATCATTGAAATAGACTTGAGAAAACCTTTTTAACAAATTAACACCTTCAAGCTAAATGCACGAGCGCCGCCATTTTCTAATAAACCAAAAAATTTTTAAATTTAGACTACAACGTAGACTTGCGACAAAATATCTACCAATATATACCATACATGCATACATACATACATACATAGTTTCATTTATTATAACAATTTATAATAAAATTTGTTTTTGCCTTTTTTTTTAAGTACTAAGTATGAGATGTTTAATTTGCAAAATGTGTGTATATTTTTAGCACTCGCAATTAGTTTTTTTACAGTCATCGTGATTAAATTGTTTAACATTGTCATTGATAGTGGATCATGTGATCTATATCTACCCTGATCTGAAATTATATGAGAAAGATAGCTTGCCTTCATAGCTTGAGAAGCTATGAATATGAGATTTCATAATTTTTATATATGTAGGTATGTGCGACGAGAGACGATCGCGATATTGTTACGTGTATTTAATAATTAGTGAAACAGATGTGATTTAGAGTAACTACTCGAAACTCGTGTTGAGATATACTATATTTAGGCGTAGTACTGTGTAAATAATTAAAGTCGCAAAATTTCTTCTTCTTGGTTTTTTTTCTCTCTAAATGAACTTTGTTAGGAGTGTGGAGGTACATACTTATATTATTTTAGAAATTAATTTTTTATAATATTTACTTTATTTCGATTTAACTTAATAATGAAGTTTATTATTATTATTATATCTTATCGTTTCGTGTAATCAGCTCACAGCTGGTATTTTTAGATTTATTTTCATTTCAGTTCTGTATTTGCATTTGCTATTTATTGACTTAGGTTCTTTAGCACTTAAGACACCCAGCGATACTTTAATCTTTAGAATGGATATCAGCAATGTAATATAGTAAAAATCTATTGGGTCTACAGTTGATGCCAGTTGACTTATGCAAATAGTAAATAAAATGCAAATAACCAAATATTAATAAAAAAAATAAAAAATATGACTAGAAATTGGAAATTTACTTCCGATTACTGACATACATATGGGTATGGGTATGGGTATGGGCATGTATTTACTAATAAAAAAATGTGTACTTATTTATACTGATAATTTAAATTTATTTAGGTTGAAAACGTGTCACAGATGTATCTACATACATGTGTATGTAGTAATTTTTATCTAAAACAAATATTATGTAGCGTATGAGATAAATACTTGGATATCTGTATATAATTCCAAGAAAACAGATGTTGGAATGATGAAGCAATTTTTTTTAAATAGAGGTAGGTGTTACTTACATGTGTATATTCATAATAAAATTATTTGAGAATGTTGCTAATGTAAAATATCGCTGAATGTGAGATTATCACCAAGAAAACATTATTTGAAAGTTAAATAAATGAGTACTAGAATAAAGTATTAAGTAAAGTATAAAGTACAAGTCTGATCTTTTTTTGTGTTTAGATTTCAGAAATCAAGGGGTAAAAAAAATCAATTCTTCTTAAATTTCTCGAATTTCTAGGGGAACTTAGGACTTCAATAAAATTCCTCAATCGAATGCGATCTTCAGCGAAGGCTTATGTTTATTTCCACCTTTTGCGTTCACTGTCAAGGAATCTTAGGCAACATTCATTTTCTACTACTTCAAGGACTATGACCAGTTCATCTCTACTTTCATAGCTACTGGAAGTTGATTACATTTTAGAGTAGTTTCGTATTTTTGTGTCATAAGTACAAAGTACCAAAATAATGGGTTTTAGGTCCTCTAAAGCGGAAAATCAAACGTGGTAGAAAAATTCGAATAAAAGGTCAGAATCAGAAATCTCGAATTAAAAATGTTTTTATTATTGGGAGTATGAATGTATAAACTCGTAATTGTGACTAACTTCATATCTATCATACGCGCTATTTTTTTGACATTGACAGCTATCTCGAAGAGCGCCAAAAATACTATAAGAATTGATCTGTCAAATAATTTTCATAATTTTACAAAAGTGTTTTACTATAGCTGAAAATGTCGAATTTCGTGCCAACAAATTTTAATTTTTTAATTTGCTTCTTCCATTTAAAGAAAAACGCAACTGAAGCACATCGTTTACTCACTGCAGCTTATCCTGACTGTGATATAGACGTTAGAATGTGTCAGTGTGTCAGGTGTGGTATGCCCATTTCAAAAGTGGTGATTTTGATGTTGAAGACAGGGAACGTTCAGGCGGCCCGAAAAAGTTCGAAGATGAAGAATTGAAGGCATTACTCGAAGAAGATTCATGTCAAACGCAACAAGAACTTGCAGAATCTTTAGGAGTTGCTCAATCAACCATTTCTAAACGATTAAAAGCATTGGGAATGATTCAATAGCCAGGAAATTGGGTGCCGTACGAATTGAAGCCGAGAGACGTCGAACGACGATTTTTCACATGTGAAACTGCTGATTGAACGACAGAAAAGAAAGGGTTTTCTGCATCGTATTCTGACTGGCGATGAAAAGTGGATACGTTACGATAACACAAAGCTTAAAAAACTATGGGGACCGCCCGGACATGCATCAACATCAATGGCAAAGCCGAACATCCATGGATCCAAGCTCATGCTGTGTATTTGGTGGGATATGAAAGATGTCGTGTATTATGAACTGTTGAAACCGAATGAAACGATCACTGGCGACCGCTACCGACTACAATTGATGCGTCTGGGTCGAGCATTAAAGGATAAGAGGCCAGAATATGAGAATAGACACGACAAAGTTATTCTTCAGCACGACAATGCTCGGCCACATGTTGCAAGGCAAGTAAAAACATACTTGGAAACGCTGAAATGGGAAGTACTACCCCACCCTCCGTATTCTCCAGACATTGCTCCTTCTCATTACCACTTGTTCCGATCGATTACAGATGGTTCGGCTGAACAGCACTTCCGTTCTTTCGAAGAACTCAAAAAATGGGTCGATTCGTGGATAGCCTCAAAAGATGAGGAGTTTTATCGACGCGGAATCCGTATGCTACCAGAAGATGGGAAAATGTTGTGGCTAACGATGGACAATACTTTAAAGAATAAATTTATTATCACTTTTTCACAATAAATGTCCAAATTACGAAAAAAATACGAGTTTATACATTCATACTCCCAATATATTTTTAGTAGACTATGAAAATTAAATCTAAGCGTTAATATTTCAAAGTCTAAACTACAGTTCCATGTTTTTTAGTTAACTTAGGTAATGTATAACAGGCGTAAGGATCGTATATATTAGTCATCACAACAACAGTGTATATGTACAGAGACGGGGAAATCAGACGGCCGTTTCGGAATCCGCCACGATTCCTCATCAGTGATCTTTTTTTTTTTTTTTTTTTTGTTGGAACAGACAAAAGAAGTATTCAAGAATACAGCACTCAGTCAAGTTTTACGTTCATTGTACTATATCCTGTGTTCCCTTTTGCTATTCTTTAAATCTACCAGATTTATTGATAGATCTTAGTAGATCCTGCGGTGTTAGAGAGCTCAGGTGTTCGTCTCTCAGTGATTGTTCTTAATCTTTCAATATCCTACATAAGCTACTGATATTTGAAATCGTAACCCAGAATCGCAGATTTGATTCCAAATATCTCCTCTGAATACAGATATTGAAAGAAAACTACCACTACCGTTCTGTATACTTATTTGTTGTTGTGTTTTCTCATTGTAACTAGTCAGCATAACCGTTCGTTATTGAAAGTCTAGTAAATGTGTGTGTGTTTTTGTAGAAAAATTATTCTAATTGTTATTTTTTTTTTTTTTTTGACATTTGATTTAATAAAGTGTAAAATTTTTGTTCTGTCAGCCATTAGCATAGGTAAGGTCTTCTAAATCACTCATATAGATCCCACTGAATCAAGAAAAAAACAGGTAGTCATAACGAAAGCCTGATATAGCGGTTATTCCCCATTAATTCTTGCATATCTAAAAATTACCAATTCTAGGAAATTTCTATAGATCAAGTTTTTGCACATTTATTTTTTATTACCTATTATCACCATATTTTATACGACAGATTTAATATATTATTCAAGCTATTAATTCTAATTTTTCACACAAATCATGACCACAACAATAACAACAACAGCAACAATAACAAAGAATAAAAGAAAACGAATAATCAACATCTGTGCAACAATATTGATTAATGCAGTAAAACTCGCTTAAGTATTATTTATATGACTTTTGGTGCACTTTTGCGAAAAATGTTTATCTGCTTAAAAGAATCAAGATATGAAACTAATTCGCTTAAGCGTATAATCGATTAATCGAACCCTTTTGGGACCGTAAAGACACCAGAGGAGGTAGCGCAAAATCGAACCCTGATTCGTATTCTCAGATTCCCAATTCTTGTTAAAATTTTTCATCAAAACAGAAGTTTTGCGCCTCTGGAAGACTGAACTTTCATGAGTCAACAGCGACCCTGTTCCATTATTAATTTTCATTCATTATTAATTTTTTTTTCACTCTAATTAAGCACCGCAAAGGAAACAGAGACTTAGTAAGTTCATGTCGTTGTTTCTGGGTAACGATAAAAGTACGTTACAGCCAAGTTAAGGAATGAAAAAAAAGCTTTTTTTGGGAAGTTTTCTGATGACTTGGGACACGTGAGATACGAAAAAAAGTTTTTCGGGATTTTAAATTTTTTGAGGTTAGGGACGACACGTAACATTTCCCGTGGAAAATAATATTAGATTCATGTTTATCAACTGAAATTACACAAAAATATACTTTTCCAGTCGTTGTATGATGTCTTTGGTAATTTGCGTAAAAGTTAGGGAAAAAAAAAGTGAAAAAACTATAGGACTATAGAGAGAGGACTATAGAGAGAGTTGCGGTATCACTATGGACCAGCATGATATCACTAGGTCCGTTCCCGTACTTTTTGGGTAAAGTCTGGTAAACTGAGAGTAAACGTAGAATGCTCTCTCTGAGACCCAAAAATGCACAAAAGTACGGGAACGCACAAAACCACTTTTCTTGCACGAAACAAAACGTCAAATTTTAACGACAGTTAAATTCAAAAAACAAAGTTTCTGTGATATTGAATAAAACAAAAATTGTTAAATCTTACAAGAAAATAAAGAAATAATGAAAAAATTAAACATAAATTATTCGCCTGTCTACTTTTGTAGAATCTTCTGGTTCACAATCACCATTTGCATTATTCAGAAATGGCAGAAGCTTCTACAGCGTTAGAAGTTGAACAGACAATTGCGTCATTAACTTGTGGAGAATGTAGTTAAAAATAAACTAATATACTATCAATTAATTTTCAAATGTCTTTTAAACATTTTCCATTTTAAATATCACTTATTTTTCTCAAAATTCTTTATTTATTTATTAATTTCAAATTTTCAATAAATTTTCAAAAAAGCAAAACAGCTGATTGTTTTATACTTGTAACATTTTTAACCGAAGAAAAAATTCGGGCTATTTCATGCAAGAAGAAGAAGACAATTACTCTCTCATCTCTGCTCTCATTCGCAAGTTTTTTGAGTACGGGAACGCTTTCTGGGCTGTTTTGGGCGAACGCGTTCACTCGCGTTGTAGTACGGGAACGGAGCTACTGTAATCTATATGGAACTACTACAATAACCTAAACTAATCTACCACATTTTCCAGGAGCGACTGATAAAACCAAAAATGCATTTAGTCTTATAGGCGCCTACTTAAGTGAATTCTACTGTAACAATGAATTTAATGATTTTTATCACATTTATGCATGTAATTGTGAAATTTTGAAATGTGCACAGAAGCAACAAAATGATCCCATCAATAGATACATACATTTGTACTAAATATCAACGAGCAACAAGAAATAAATGCAAATTAATTGCTACAAAAATGGTTACTGTGGCAGGCAGGCAGGCAGCATCTGTTTTAGTCAGTAGCAGCAGTAGCAGAAACAACAAAAAAGTGTCAGCAACTATCTCACATATTAAACTCGCATATATATTTATATTAAATCAACGCTAACGCAAAATGCTAAACCGCACATATTCATTTGACGATGACGATGACGGCGTTGGTTTTTTGAACTAAACATACAATTACACCAACAACAAACATATGCATAAAATATGTACGTATGTAAGTGTTGTTTTTGTATTATTGCAAACAGATGTGCAATGTGCGTTTTTGTTTCATTATTGTTGGTTTTTGTTACTGACTTGATTTAACATTACGCTAAAAGACCAAACAATAAAAAATTTCCAGAATTATTATGTTCAATATACATGTATGTATGAATGTGTAATGCAATAGTATGTACAATATTATTGACAACATTATAATACAGCAACACCCGTAGTAGTAGCAGCGGCAGCAGCAACTGCATTGCAATGCCATAATTATTATTGGTATTGTAGTTGTTGTTGTTGCTGCTGGTGATATTTATTGTTATTGTTTGTGCAGCAGTTTTCTTCTTAGAATTTTATTTTACATTTTCTCATTATTTTATGATAAAGAACAAAAAAAAAAAACAAAAAAATACCCCTGGTATTGTAAAAACAAAAAAACAAATGTGTTCTAATGTTGCTATTAATATTAAAGTTGTTGCTGATATTTGCTTACAACAAACGTTTTATTTTTATTTGTAAGTACCTATTACTAGTTGGTATTATTAATGACAATATCGAGACAGCAGCATTTTTCACCATATGCCATATGTAAAATTATTGTGATTATTATTTAATACTCAACTAATCATTCGCTGGTGGGATGGCTGGAGGTGCTGGGTGGGTGCTGTTGGCTGGCGCTTGCTGGTGGAGGTGATGGTGGCGGTGTTGGTGGTAATTGTGTTTGGTGCTGTTGGCATTCAATGAAAGTCACACCGTTAATTTATTTTATTAATCAAAGTTGCCGGAAAGTAATTAATTCATTAAATTTAAATAGACACTCGTAGTTTAGTACTCGTTTATATATTCCAACGACTTATACTTATGGAAAATGATATAATACTTAACACATAAATACTTTGACTTTAAGGTGACCAGTTTGCAGCTGAATTGCATTAATGCACAAGTTTTGTTTTGTTGGAAAGGTTAGTATGAGTAGACTTATAAATGAATCGTCGTCATTGATTTTATTGTACTTTATAATGTTAAAGTTTAAAACGAAAAAAGTATAAACAAAGCATGAATCTTTCTCTTTCTGATATTAATTCCAGGCACATAATCTCACAATTAAATGAAGAGTTTTAAAAAAGGGGATTTTTTTCATATAATTGTTTTAATTTTTCTTCTTGTGAGCTACTTGGTTAAGTGGCTGTCCAAACAGTATCAGATATCAAAGAAAGTGCCTCGCTTATTTCTATGCCAGTCATAGCTAGTGTTGTGGTCTGCTCCCAGCAATTTTTCGTGTTCCAATTTTGTTTGTTTCATTTCATAGAGCTCCATTTTCTTTATTCAAACTGTATTCGGTTCCATTCATTTTCACTTTTCATGTTCCAGTTCCATTCTGTTTCAATTATATGTTGTTTCATTTTCATGTTCTAATTCCATTTAATTCTATTCCACGTAGTTCCATTTGTCATATTTCAACTCTCCTTTCATGCATTCTATCTAGTTGTATTCTAACTCGTTTCTGTTCCATTTTATCCATTTCCTTTTTTTTATCTTTCAAATGCAGTCTCCTTAAGGGTTGGTTATTTTGGAAACAAGAGAAGTCACTTAAAGGTTGACGCAAAATTTTATGTGCTTGCGTTCAGGGCATGTCAAGATTTTATGAGGACGATGGCAACTGAGATAGTGACAGGAAAGTCTTTTCTACAGGGTTTCACTCTGCATGCTATAACGCAACCGTTTGCCACAGTAGTCACAGAAGTTGACTTAATCAACTTCAAAGCGCTTCTAGTGTTCTTAAACTCTAAGACCTAAGGTTTAGAAATATGTTTCTCGAATAAGCGAGGAACACGTTTTAATTGATATCTCACTTGTGAAAGCTTTTCGAAAGAGATTTTTCTGTTCAATTTTACGTGTTCCAATATGATTTGTTTCATTTCAAATGACAGTTCTATTTATTTATTTAAATTCTGTTCCATCCAATTTATTTTTATTTTCCATTCTATCCGGTCACATTTTTCATGTCTTTGGAACTAAATGAAATGAAATTGAATTGAAAAATGGAATTCGATGGAATGGAACAAAATGCGATGGAACACAATGGGATGGAACACAATGGGATGGAACACAATGGGATGGAACACAATGGGATGGAACACAATGGAATGGAACACAATGGAATGGAACAAAATGGAGGTGGACAAAATGCAATGAAACACAGTGGAATTGGAACATGAAAATTTTTGAATTCATTCTATTTTTTGTAGACTATGAAAATTAAATCTAGTTGTTAATTTTCAAAGTCTTGACTACTGTTCCAAGACTTAGTTTCATTTTAAATAATGTATAACAGGCTTTTGAATTCTAATCGACAGTAGTGGCAGTAATCTAAAGCATGTATTTCTACCCAGTTTAACTTTAACCTTTTCTTCTCTGCCAAAAACCAAGCCTATGTCTTATGAAGTATTATGGTATAAATCAGTATTAACCTTGGCTATCTCTGATTTTTTTTTCTTGTACCATAAGTACATAAATGTCCCAGAAAAAGTCTGTCTTTTTCAGTTGACTTCAGTAATTCAAGGAGGTTCAAAGTTTCCTTAACGAGGGGACTCAAAAATCGTAGTTTCCTCTATTTTTTTTTCTTACCATGGGCCTGTCCTTCCAGAAGATGTTACTGTTTGAAAACATTGTTGATTTTAATTCTATAAAGATAACAGATTACAATGACAAAGGCTTTTGCGCCAATAACAAATGGAAGGCAGATGCAATGGTACGAATAAAAAAAGGGGGAAATTAGGTGTTTTAAGCCGCCACTGTACGGCTAGCCATACATATGAAGTCAGCTGAAAGTGCAATTGTGTAGAAACATCTATGAACTTATAGTGTAAAACTTTTTTTTATCCAAAAACGAGCCCTTGGACTTTTAAAAAAAAATTAACTAAATTTCCGCAGTAAGGATAAAGAAAAGTTTGGCAATCTGGAAATTTGTGGTGTTTCTAATGGTTTGGCGGTATACTGTAGTTCTATCTTTCATGGCCCATGGGTACCATTTTTTTATCCAAATCCATCTTCATGAACTAATCAGTCAGACACTTTCTCTTTAAAGCCTGTTCTTCAAAATTTGCTTATTTTGCACATTTTTCAATGTTCTTAGAGCCTTTAAATACTATATCGATGTCGTAGTTGTTACTGATAATAAGTTAAGCTAAACAGAGTCGAATAAACAAACCATTAAGTTAATACTAAGCCATAGAACAACTGTAGCTTTCGAGCTATTAATTGATTTGCCTTCATTGAATGAGTAATTTATATTTTACACCTACCCATTTTTCAACTAACCTTGAAATATTTTATTTGAATTCTTGAAGCTTATACTAAAGTGCACTAATAAATTTAATAACTTATTTATTTCGCATTAAGTACTATGCTATATGTGTGTAAATGAGGGCCATGCCTGTCTATCATACACGGGGCAGCACGTATGGTGGCTGGCTGCTGTCAACAGTCCACTTCAAAGACCCATTCATTTCAATGTTAATTTGTCTAATTTTTATATTGTTGTTGCCAATGAAATTTCGTGCAAATGAGTGAATCTATAAACATGCATTCAAAGAACCCAATCGAAAGTGTAAAACACAACTTCAGATTCCGCATTCGAGGCCAAATAGACAAGAAACAAACAACCCCATGTGGAAAATGTGTGTGTGTGTGTGTGTGTGTATCTCAGTGATATAAGCAGAAACCAACATTCATCCCTCAACGATTGCATCCTGTACAACAGCAGGAACATCAGTAGCAACAACAACAATAACAATAACACAACAACTACAACAACAACAACTAACTAAGACAATGGCAATTACATATATGATTATGATATTCGCATACAACTCAACTGAACTGAAGTGAATTGGAATTGAAATCGTAAACGGAATTGCTATAATTTGCAACAAGAGCGGCAGCAACAACAAAAGCAACAACAACTAAGAGCAGTAGCAGCAACCCAAACGAGGTGGTTGATGGTAGTAGTAGTAGTAGTAGAAGATGTAGTAACAACAACAGCAGCCAAGCTTCCAGTTTGTATTGTTAGTGGTAGCAGCAAATGACACGTGACTTTGACATGCTTAAAATTTTTGGCATTGTGTTGTTATACACGCCTCAGCTCACACCCCACCTAAGGTGACGTCACATGCGTAAACATGTGCGTATTATACACACACGCAACAATTCACACACGCAAGGACATTACAAATACAAATTTGAAGATAAATATTTTTTTTTTATTTTTTTGTATCTGATTTAAACAGAAGCATAAATAAAAGCTTTACCCTATACAACACATACGCGCCCTTGTCTCTCTGACTTCTCCTGCCTACCTGCCTGCATGCTTGCCACCCCCTTAGATACCATTTGTTTTTCTCTTTTTGTTTCGTTGTTGTTGTTACATCATATGCTCAAGCATGGTTAGGTTATTATTTTCTTGTGGGGTGGTGCAGCAAGTCAAGCATTTCTTATTTTCTAACTGCGTGGGTCCTCTTCAAAATTGTGTTGTTGTAGTATTTGTTATTACTCTCTAGCGCATTTTGTATTTTTTATTTACATCATACCACATCGATATCGGCATCAACATCCACAAACTCAATCGTTTTCAGTTTGTTGTTGTTATCGTGGTAATAGCATACAGTGGGCAAAAATGCTTTCGTAATTTACTTTTCACAATCAACAGGAGATAGGCTTAGAACCCAAGTTTCTAGAATGTGCATTCAAACCAGCCTGGCTTGCATTTATATGTGTCTTCAATCCTTGGGAGAATCCCATTTTAAATTTGGCTAATGTGGCAGGAGTGTCCGAACCTCAAACCTACATCGGATATTTCCAAGAAGTGAGTTAGTAAAACATCAAACGAAACCATTCTGTGGATTTTAGATATTCAGTAAAGCGGTCTGAGAGTCGAGGTCTGGGGAACTCTTAATTGAATTTAAAGGCCCACATTTAGGGGGTTTATTTTGCTCTAGACTCCTGAATCTGATTCCTCTGAAACAATCGAGAAGGAAGATCATAAGCTAAGCTTCCAAAAAACAATGGCTGAAAAGGACGACCAACCTTTTATCTCTAAGGCAATGAGCACTAGGCAGCCTTAGGCACAAACTCGGGAAGTGGGTAACCAGAAGTTGTAGACCCCATGGATATGGTGGAGCCTAGGTTATGAGAAGTAATAATAGATGGGACCACCGAGACAAGGTTTGCAGGGTATTATTGCCTATATCGAATGCGCTTAGTAACTATAAAATTTTCACTTTTTCTCTCTCTCTCTCTCTTTCTCTCAGAAGTATTAATTATCTTTTTAATTGCTGCTTCGACTTTTGTTTCTTCACTTTTCTACTGATATTGGTGTTATCTTCTCCTCCCCCCACTCTTTTCTTTAGTTGACGCTGGTGATTAACATAGCATAAGATTTAAAGGGATTTGGTCAGGGAAGCAGTGGGAGCCAGCACAGCGAACAAGAGTGATCTGTTGTGCATCCCATAAGACCTTGAGGGTCGTTGATTTCTTTTAGGAAACTGAGTAGGTGGTTGTATGGTAAATTTCTGTAGCCCGTTTCTATTAATTCATATTTAGCCAGTCTTTCTGGTCTTATTCTAGATAGGGCTGGGTTCCAGCTTATAATGTGTTCCCTTGTCTCTGCTTCCTCACATCAGAATCTGCATTGACCATCAGAATTTGATAGTCCGATCTTATGGAGGTGGTAATTAATAAAGGTAATGCCCTCTGGTCGTGTCATACAGGGGTTTAGGTCTAATTTGTTGAGTTTAAGGGCTTCTACGCCCTTTTTACTGTTGAAGGCCAGCCATTTTTTAGTGTGTTTTATCCTGCATGGTTAGTCATGAAAGCAACTAATTTTTTATAATATTTTTTTGGTACTGTCTCGTCAAGCCAAAAAGTGGGCATGGCCAATATAGGGGATATCTGCTCCTAGTCACTTTTTTTCATTGTGACCTCGCTGCTATGGCACTCATATCAAACGGTTGATGTTATCATGGCATTCGAGTGTTGATTTTTGTTTAAAAGTATGACATTTTAGAACCTATAGGACTCTTTAGGATTTGAAGTTGAGGCCTATTATTCCAGTCCCCCCGCTATTTTCTGTTTTGACCCGTCTACCAACCAATGCTAGGTGTCTTTCCTTAAGTATATCAGGTTTGTGTCCCATTCTTCCATTCATACTTCATTGAGGTTTTGGGGGTAGGTTCAATTTGGTTGCTAAAGGCAGTCACTGCTACTGTTATTTATACCTCATTTAATATTGGAGTATTGCCAAATAGTCTGTTTTACGTTACCTTTTCTGAAGTTATACGGTTTGCTGGGAGGTTAGTGCATCTATGCCATTATTCTTAAAAAATGATAGCATTCTCGTTATGGTAGGTACATGGTAAAACCTGTTGCCGTAAGAATTTCAAGCATTTTTCACCATTTGCTTTGCTTTGCTTGAGCTATATAAGGTTGCTTACTTCTGAGTAAAGTTACAGGAAGAAAATACACAAAATTTTATTTGTAACTCTTTCTTTTCTAGGACAGGAACTTCACGATCTCAACTGAAGCTTCTGAATCATACTTAGCATTCAGCGATAAAGCTGTTTGGAAATAGTAGGGTTTCTAGCTCTATTAACCCCGTGACTTGCGTGTCTGTATTCAATAGTTCTTTTCACGATAGATATTCTCGGGAAAGATGGCATTTGATATTTTTGACTCGTGTTTTCTTCAGAGCTACAAATATATTCAGGTGGGTGGTTTCAGTGAAATGCGGGTAGACGATTTTGGTGGTAGTTTTCGATACGTTTGATCGGTTTTCGGTGAGAACCTTTTATTCTGGTTGGGCCAATGATTAGTTAAAGCTATCGGGTATGAGTGTAGGTATAGCAAGAAATTCGAATTTCGCCACTTAGGTGCAGCAATTCGCTCCACTGTAAAATGCATTACTACACCATGCACTATACGCCAGCTTCCCCAGCCATCAATGGGTAGGTATGGTTATTTGTTTGAATGCCTGCCTGCCTGCCTGCTTGCATGAATATTTGCTTCAGCTAGCTGCTGCCGTAGCTGCTGCCGTAGCTGCTGCCGTAGCTGCTGCTTAGACGCACACGCGGATAACGCATGTGATTCTGATTCTATGAGATAAATACTTTACACACTCTGCACACACTTCATTGATGGTGGATCATATGCAACCCACAGCAGCCATCTATCCATCCAGCCGGTGTGTTATGCTGCTTGCTTGCTTGCTTTGGTGTTGTTGTTAGTATTGTTGGTTGGTTGGAAACCGTGTGTGTTGGTTGCGTTGGTACCGTGTGGCGGCGGCATTCTTTTTTTTTTTTTCTCTTTCTGCTTTTTTATATTATTTTTTGCATCATAGTCTCTAGTTGGCTGTTGTTCTTGTTGTTGCTATTATTCTGGAGGATTATGTTTTTTTTTTTTTTGTTTGCGAACACAAAGCGAATGCGTTGTGCACGTAAGCTAAAGTTATACAGTAGTACAGTGTAGTAAGAGTACTTGGTAAAAGTATGAGGGAGGGAAAAAATTCATATTATTTCATCTCTCCCCCACAAAAAAGATAAAAAAAAAAATTAAGAATAAAAGTTTCCGCTTTTTGTTTTTAATGCGTTTCCAAGTGTTCACACATTTTCGTTTGTTACGTTTTTGTAAATTTATTATTTATTTTTGTTTTACAAATTGTTGTTTTTACAATTTAATTGACTTTGACGCATCGTAAAAAACATTTTCAAGTACTTTGCTGCAGGGTATGAGGTGGGATGGGGTGGTGGAATAAGGGCGCCAAATGGTCTGTGTATGGTTCTTTTTTTTTTTTTTTTTTTTTTTTTTTTTGGTTTTTGGACAGCACATACAGAAGTACAGTAATTTCGTAAGATTTTTTTTGTTTGTTCAATTATTGGGGCGCTTACGTAAATTAAGTACATAAGTATTTGTAACTACTTCAAAGTGAGTGGTGCCTGTTTACGTTTATATGCACATACTTAAATATTTTAAATTTCTTTGCTTTATAAATTTATTGTATAAATTCTTTTGTTTTATTGTTGTTTTCTTTTCAGGAAGCAAATCATTTTCCATTTAATTATAGCGTTATAAAAAAAAAATATATATTCGAAAATCACCTGCAGCATCTGTGACCTTTTCATATACTCGTGATTACCTGCATACATATGTCGGTATGTATTTAGTACATTAAGCAGAAAAGTGAGCGAAACATTCAAGGCGTTCTAAATTTAAAATGAATTAACCTCAAAAGTCAAAGCATACAAACATACGTAAAGAACGTAAAAAATAACCTTCAAAAACATCATCATACATGGATAGGAATATTATGCCATTCATCCTGATGATCTACAAAGTTTCACTGTATCAACTACATAAATACATACCTCAAAGAAAAAAGGTACATATGTTTCTCCCAGTTGATAAAGATTTGATAATACCTTTTTATACCTTTTTTGGATAGCTCCTCAAATACAGGTTAAAATATAGTAAGCAAGTTTTCAATGGATTTGTTCTACTTTCGATTAAGCTTCTACAATAACTCGAGAAGTAAAGATTCTTCGTATTCATATTTTGTTCTACTCGCTTATGGTAAGTACATGTAAAGAATACTTATTTATGTGTTTAATTCGTTGCAAAAGAGTATATGGTTCAACTGCGCTTAGAGAGAGGTTTTTAATTTTACTCAATGAAAACCAACGACTGTGATTTAATTGTTTTGAAATGAACTATCACTAAAGAACTTAATGAATATAGGGCAGTGTCGTCAGGGTTGGAGCATGTTTTGTCTTTTGCTCATAACTTCCGTTGAATGCCGAATTTTTATTAATATTAATATTTATTAATATCGTTGAAAAGATCTCACAAATTACAATGTTTTTTCTGAACATTAAAATATAATTGGACTAATTGTTCATGAGTTATGGACATTTACAAAAAAAAAAAAAAAACAAAAATTTTTGTCAGGGTCGGAACACTGCTGTAAGGGCCGGAGTATTGTAGAAAATCAAAAACAAATGATAAAATGTGATTGAAAATAACATGAAAATCAAAGAAAAAGGAAAAATTACACTTGAAAACCAGAAAAAGAGGCCTAAAACCAAAATAAAAATCCCTCTGTGTGAATTTTAAGGAAAATTTGATTTTTTTTATACACACACGATACGATAAAATGGCACAAAAAACACACACGGGTGAAAAAAATGTTTTACCAGAGTTAAAATGCATCATTACAACAAAATTTTCGGTGTTCCGATTCTGATTACAAGCACTGTAGACGAAAGACAATTTTTAAAATCAAATAATAACCTCAGGTTCCAAAATAGTTTCGAAAGTTCCGAAACTTTTACCATAAATTACGATTTTTTTAAAATATTCAGACAAAATTTTTTTTCAAGTTTCTCAGCTCTGTTATGGCACTTCACAAATACAAGCATAGCCGAAAACAAATTTTTAGATTGGATAATGTTTAATTGACGACCTCGATAGTCTAGTGGATAGTGCACTAGACTTTCATCCAGAAGGTTGCGGGTTCGATTCCCGTCTTCGTCTGATGGTTAATTCTCATAAACTTCTTATATTCATTATCGATATGAAGTGGATGAGAATTATAAGAATGTGTACAAGTATCAGGGATGCCAACTCATTTTTTCTTTCTCCCCGATAGCCCTCGAGAAATTCCCCGATTTTCGTTCGAATTCCCCCGCATCGATATAATTTCATATTATAACAGCGCGACACGTACTATCCATATAAACATTTTACAAAAACGAAAAATTACCTAAAATTAACCTCAATGAGTTATATTAACGCGACCCTGAACTTTCTCGGTCCAAAACTTAACCAATTTTTACGGGACTGTTAGATTAATAGAAAGGCACTTTCTGACTCCTGAATTCTTTCGGCACATGGGAGATTTCACTTCAAAGGAACCCACTCACAAAATCGATCCAGCTCAAGCTTGCACAAAGTTTAATCCTATTGGGTAGTAGTTGCCACACCAAATTTGAGCGAGATAGGGTGTTTCGAGTTACTAGACGTTCATTTTGATAGATAAACAAGCCTCAGCCCACTTTTGAATATCAAAGTTCTCAAAGGGGAAGACATGGGCTCTCTTTGACTCAAATAAAAAAATGGCAAAAACTTTGTTTTGAGAAAAACGGGTTCAAAGTTTTGACTATCGGTTTTTAACATATAAAATATATTTCATCTTTTTTATGATGGCTGATCGTATTTTGTAAGTTTACAGATTAGTCAGCAAGGATTAAGAGTTATTAATCAGGAGGTGATAAACTAAGGCATAGCTTTCTGAACGGTCGAAAGGGAAGTCGAAACGCCGCGGGACTATTTTGGCCTAACTGACATTCGGCGCTATAATCGTCTATATCTACGAAAGAACTCCGCGTCTCTCTTAAATTTTCACAAAATACTTTCGAAACATAATACTTTCAAATAGCACTCTTTTTTAAAAATCTATTTCTCCAAACCAATAAATCGCAGAGCTCACTTAAGAAAATACGAAGATTTTAAGATCCAAAATATGAAATATTGCGTAAGTTAAACGTTTTACATTACATAAAATTTGACAAAAAATATTCTACAGACTTTTATGACTAAAAGCTGAACGACTTCAAATTCCCCGCAAAAAACAGCTCATTCCCCGATTCCCCGCACTCAGTAAAATTCCCCGCAAATCGGGGAATTCCCCGCAAGTTGGCATCGCTGACAAGTACACACCTTGGTTGGTAATGGCAAAACCACCGAGCTGTTAAAAAATTGCCACATAGCCGTTCGGAATCGGCGTTAAACTGTAGGTCCTACCATCGCTACTGTGGTCTAGTGGTAGAGTGCCAGACTCTTGTTTCTAGAGACCCGAGTTCGGTTCTCGGTTTGGGTTTTTTATCTATCTTTCTTTCTCTCTTCCTTTCTTTCTTTCTTTCTTGGGGCTTTGGTACAATAGATCTTATAGGTCGCAGTGCCTGACTTTCGAGTCGTCCTTCCTTCAAATAATAATAATAATGTTTAATTGGTCTCGGAACATGTTTAAAATTTAGAAGTTTCAACCATAATTTATGCATCGCGTTTGTACTTGCAGGGAGCAACATCAGAGGGATTAGGGACTTTCAAAACCCTTTGGCCACCAGAAGGTATTATCTGATTTCAAAAATTGTTTTTCCCTTGTGTTCGTCTAGTTGAGTAGACATTTTTTCCGATTTGACGCCATTCTTGCATATTTATCGTGTCCTAATCCCAAACCTCAGAGATATCTCATTTAAATGAGATTTGATGGGATCTTAAAGACCTGGGCAAGTGATAAAGAATCTCGGAAGTCTAAACAAGTCGCTAGATTGTTGATCAAATCTGTTCGAATTTTCTATTGCATATAGTCTGATGGCAATGTTTTGCACAACTGGGTATATTTCATTGTCTCAACTACTACATATCTCAAACCAAAAAAAAAAAAAAAAAATGCACATGCCTACTTTTTTTTCGGCTGCCTCCTTTTTTTTTTCTTAATTCTACTTCTTTGCTCATTCTTCTACTTTAATTATGGTTCTTCTCACAATCCTCCAATTATTCATTTTATATCATTTTACAGTCATTTTTGTTCTTTCTTCCTTTTTCCTTCAACTTATGAGTTAATCAGGTGCAAATCTCTGAGAATTTAATATCGTTCATTGTTGCAACAATCCAATACGCCAATGTGTATTTCTGCTTGTTGTGTTGACTTTGCAGCTGATTTTTTATTTTATTTGGTGGACTTTTATAAAATACAAAATAAAAAAATAAAAAAAACACAGCTGTGTTCTTAGAAGAAAAATTCCTACAAATTCAAAAACGCGACCTGCTGAACTCTTTTTATTTTTGGGACAAGAATGAGTGTCTGTTTGGCTTTGAGTCCATCTGTATTTTTGCCTAAAATATATACATGTCCTTCCTTAATTTATTATAGGACACAATTTGAGCAGTTGCTTTAATCTTAAACACAGTTGAAGGTTAGATTTTTAGTATTAGCTTTTTTTTTCATTGTCAGATGTTTTAGTTATTTGTGGCATTAGTTCTTTATAGAGAAGTGTAATTGCTTTTCTTCAGAATATTTTTAAAGGATTTTTTACCGCATTTTGTTTGCCTTCTTTTTTTAATTTGTCCCTTGCTCCATAGAATTTTAATTGTCTATAGAACTTAGTTGCTCTATTGGTAAAATTTTGATGTTGAATTTGGGGAGCTTAAGTAAACTTTAAATGACTGTATAGCTAAATTAAAATATTTCTACAAACATGTCTATTGTAATTAGGAAGAAATTAAATTACTAAAAACTAAAGAACATAAAAATTAAATCCACAGGTTAATCGATTAAATACTCAACAATATAGTTAGTTATAAATATTTTTAGATAAACATATACATATGTATTGTAAAATTTTCATGAAAATTAAATGGCGCTATAATAAAAATAAAACCACACGATTCCAAGTCTGGTACTGAAATCGTAAAGAAGCAATAAAACTCAAATAAATACAATAAATGAAAATAAAAACAAGAAATTAAATAAAAAGCAAAGTCATTAGTAAGAAATTAAAAAAAAAAAAAACAAAAATACGTAAAATAATGGGGGAAAAAAATCACAAAAAATCAAAACATATAATTTTTGGAAAAGTAGGAGGTGTTCACTTGTGAAACCCGCTTATTAAACACAAACGATATACATATGAGAAATATTATGAAAATTCTGAGAAAATTATACAAAGAAGGTAGGTACTAACTACATGCATACGTATTTTAAAGATTGCAGGTTTTATAGAGCACTACTACTTATATTACGGATTGAATTTGTTACTACTTTTGAAAGCAATTTACCTCTAGAATGCAATTGGGAAAATAATCAATGCATTAATCGGAATTATTACTATCCGATATGGTAACTTTGGTTCAAGTAATCTGTTATTGTGCCTACACTCAAAAAAAAGGTCCAATGTAAAATTGATATTTTTGTAATGTTATTTTCAATGTAAAAACAAAAATGTTAGTTTTACGGCAAAAAATATCAGATTGATATGTTTTGTGTTGAATTTACATTAAAACTATCATATTGATAATAATCCGTTTTACATTGTCATGTCAAATTATAATGTTAAAATTACATTAAAAATGTTCTCATTACTTAATACATTTTTCATGTAAAATTGATATTATCCTGTGCAAATTTAACATTCAAAATGTAAACAGGCTGGCATGGTGTTAAAAATTAAGACTGGCAATACTTTATGCATAAGTAAAACATAAAAAATTTAAACTGGTAACACTTTTTAATTGTGAAATAGTTTTTCGAGTGCTTGTGGTTGCGGTGGCGCACAATAAAATAAAAGTGTGAAAAAATAAAATTAAAAAAATTAAATAAAAATAAAATATTAATATAAAATAAAACTGTTTAAAAAGTATTAGAAGTGAATTAAATATAGAAAGTGCAAGTAATGAACTTATTTTATTAATAGGAATTAATGGCTGCATTCACGGTACTCATCAGTTGCTAAACAGTTGCAGCTCATCAATTCTCGTGTCGTGAACATGCTGCTACTTTTAGCGTTAACGTTTCTAATGTGAATAGTTTTTTTTTTGTTATTTTTCCTCTTTTATTATTATTTGAAGGAAGGACGACTCGAAAGTCAGGCACTGCGACCTATAAGATCTTTTGTACCAAAGCCCCAAGAAAGAAAGAAAGAAAGGAAGGGAGAAAGAAAGATAGATAAGAATCATACCCAAGCTGAGAATCGAACTCAGGTCTCCAGAAACAAGAGTCTGGCACTCTTCCACTAGACCACAGTGGCGATGGTAGGACCTACAGTTTAACGCCGATTCCGAACGGCTATGTGGCAATTTTTTATCAGCTCGGTGGTCTTGCCATTACCAACCAATGTGTGTACTTGTACACTATCTTATAATTCTCATCCACTTCATATCGATAGTGAATATAAGAAGTTTATGAGAATTAACCACCAGACCAAGACGGGAATCGAACCCGCAACCTTCTGGATGAAAGTCTAGTACACTATCCACTAGACTATCGAGGTCGTTTTCGTTTTTCCTCTTTAGGTTAGGTTAGGTTGGAGTGGCTGTCGAGAGACACACTTAGGCCTGAACGACCCATTGTGATACCACATAGTTGGACCTACAGTTTAACGCCGATTCCGAACGGCGGTGTGGCAATTTTTTATCGGCTTGGTGGTTTTGCCATTACCAACCAATGTGTGTACTTGTACACTATCTTATAATTCTCATACACTTCATATTGATAGTGAATATAAGAAAGTAATGAAAATTAACCACCAGACGAAGACGGGAATCGAACCCGAACCTCTCAGATGAAAGTCTAGTGCACTACCCACTAGACTATCGAGGTCGTCTTTTCCTCTTTAACAAACCAAAAACTTAAATAATGAATATAAATAATTTAATGTTTTTGCAAAGTATGTTTGACGATGGCGTTAATATGAATATGTTTTGTCAAATATGACAGCCATAATAAACAAATGAACATATATAAATAAATAAATAGATAGACATAAGCCGCTGTACAAAAATCAACCGGTGAAAAGTTTCATATAAATTTTTCGCTCCCAAAAATGGCACTTAGTCACTAAAAATAGTGTCATTCACAATATAATTTTACAACTGTTTAGGAATTGTTGAGTGTCGTGAAGGCATCCAATTTCTCCGCGGCCATTTCGTTCTGCGTTGTTGAGAATATTATTCGTTAAATACGCCAAACTTAATTTTTAGAAGGGGATTCCATACCTACCGCCTGTAGTGTAATTTAAAAATCTTTTTTGGGAATGGAATTATTTGTGTTTGCATGTATATTATTAATTATTATTACTAAAATAAAAATATATTAAATAAAAAAGATTTCTTTATTGTATTTTATTCACCATTTTAAATGGTAAATTTTACGTTAAGTTAATATCAAATTTACATTTAGTAATATCAGTTATATATTGTTGTCATATCAATTCTACATTATTGTCATATAAATTTTACATTAATTTTGCTTTAATGTTACATTTTGTCATATCCTTTTGACATTTTAAATATCAATATTACATTAAAAAATGTGTTTCTTTTACATTTTTAATGTCAAAATTACATTTTTTTCTCATCACTTATACATTTTTCACGTTCAATTCAGTAATGTTGAAATTACATTTCGTAATGTCAATTTTGATATTTTTTCATGTTGGCTGAATATTGTAAACAAAAAATGTTATTTTTACAGCTGTTTCATGTACTTTTTTTTTTTTGAGTATAGTAATTCCAAGAATATAGTAATTAAAGTGTTCTATCCACTGATCGATTTGCTTTCATTTTGTCATATTTTAACAATAAATATAAGCGACAGGTCTCGACAAGCGCATGCAAGCATTTGGTTAAAAAAAGGAGTGTAATGAAAAGCAGATGTGTTCAGTAGGCAGGTATATTTAACTGCATTTTTCCGAGGTGCGAAGTAGATTGGTATGTTAGCACTGAATAACGCTTTACAGACTACCAAGTAATTAACACGGATTCCATACAAGCACCAGCGGAACCAAGGGGGAAAGAGGGTTGGGGTTGAACCCTGTTTCCGCCTCCCCATAGCTATGAAAATCTCACAAATTTTAACTGGAAAAAGGCAAAATAAAATTTCCTATCTATAGTTAGCATTGATTTTGAAATTTCAAATTCGAGATTTTCATATTTCTGATTATGCCGCTTATAAGAAGGAAAAAGATAGAAAAAAAAAATATTTGAAAAATCGTTGAATACTATAGATTATAAATTTTTTTTTTTGCCATTTTTTCCGCTCCCTGGTCATGTGGCTAGAAAAAAAATGCAAAGGGACGACAAAATTAAAACCCTCCCTTAGGAATTCTCTTTATCCACGCATTCTCTTTTGCTGCTGCTGTTGTTTACACTTACTGGCAGGTTTGAGTCTTCGTGGCTGTGAGTCATCACTGTCTTCATCGCTTTCATCACTCTCATCTGGAGTCCCAACTATGTGCATGCAGACATTTAGAAATTTGCACGCATGTAAGTAATATAGAATCGGAAAAAACATTTTTATGATCATTTGAAGAAAGAATACAGGTACCTAAACTTACACTTTCTAATTTTGGCTGGTATTGGCTAACATAATCCTAAAAAATCTTATACAGTGTATTCGAAAAGTATATAGCTAGATCAAGATATGTTCAGAAAAATTAAGACCACCATATCTTCAACTCAAATAGCATCCTAATAAGTTTTTGATCCTCTGGTTAGGTCATACTTTAACTATTTATGTATTCTTTCACTGTAGCACAATTTTGTGGCCACGTATACATATTTCATTATAAATCCCAAAATGTTGAAAGTTTTTGAAAATTTTTTTGCAGTTTATCAGTTTCCATAGTTTTTTATTAACCCTTTCAGCTCTTTTTTTAATTGAGGTCGATCGATTTTTTTTTTAGTAAAATTCATGATTACTTAAGACTTCTACAACTAACATAAACAAGTTTCAATCCTCTACATATCCTTGTTTGAGCTCTATTAATGGTTGAAGAATTATACTCCTGAAGCTATAGACAAAAATCCGTTAACGCATATTCTTCAATTTTTGGATTTTTATATTCTTTTATCTTTTATGAACATACTTGGAAAGTAATATTTTCACTTAGCAAAAAATTAAAAATAATTTTTTTATTAAAATAATGCAATCAGTTTTGATGATAAATTTTTGCACATTGCATTTTTGACTTGACTTCAAAGAAAAAAGCTCTTAAAAAATAGCATAAGCTGATCGGTAATCCAAAAACATAAAAGTACTTAATAGCAGATTATGTAATTTAAAAACTATTTACTTGCTGTCAAAGTTCCTCCTCTGTTGAATTAATGGGATAAAAGAGATTGTCCAATATATTGTACAAAATCAACGAAAGGGTTAATTAAACTCTAATAATTATATAAGAACCTTCAATATTTTCGGTTTCATAATGAAAAATATGCAACAGGTTTTTATTCGACTTTCGAGTTTCCTTGTGGCCACAGAATTGTATTTGAAGCTACCATCGCAACTTTTTTTTTTGGAGAATTTTAAACGAAATTTACAATTCTTGAAATATAAAGGTATGGAACTTAAATGATGCAGGTTCTACGAGGATCCAAAAGGCTGCAGTCTCACAGAGAACTGCGTTGACTTGCATTAAATCACTAAATGTTCAGCGTTTTTTACTAAACAATTTATCTGCTTCCACTCAAAGTGTTCTATAATATTTTAATTTACACCCAATTCAATTCCAAGAACTATTTATATTTTGTTATCAATATATTCTCAATTGAAATTATGCTATTACAATAACAATTTGTTTTTAGTACTATGCTGATCGCGACCACACACAATCAAATACATACAAGTATTTACACATACATATGTATTTATATTTAAATGTTTTTTATTTTAAAATTAAAGCCTGAAAAAACCCGACATTGCCCGTAAATTTTCTACTCAATGATAAATCAATTTAAATATATCATTAATGTGGATGATGTGGAATTTATAATTTAAGGGGTTAATACCGTATAGAGGTCCCGAAAATATTGATAATTTTTTTCTGGTTATTCTGGAACTAATTAACTAATTATAAATATTTCTAGTTTACTTTATTTTTTTTCTGATGCCCGGTAGAGTTGAGTTTTAAGCCTTCGTAAAAACGATTGCTGATTGCAGAATGATCTGAAACAATAAATCAAAAAGGGTTCTTAATTTGTGTAATGAACCTCAACCAAATTTTTTCCCCTGAAATTTGTAAAATTACACACTATGGAACTGAATTAACTGAATTTCATGATAGTTCTTTAGCTTCTAAGATACGAATACAAATAAAGAATTAAATCATGTCTTGTATATCTGGGTGTAATTTCAGATCTATCGTCTGAATAGTTTATTTTTTATCGTCGCCCACCAATTGCCAAAAGTGCAAATCAAGAAAAACGCATTTCAATTGCAATGCCTGCTGTATACATAATCTGTTCGGATACCTCGAATTCTTCTTTGGTAGCAGCTTTTCAATTCCTTCCATTTCGACGGTACTACCCCCTTAATTAAAAACATTTCGTTTCATTCTGAATTTCGTGGTTCTGAATTAGGAAATATTTCGAAAGAACCAAAAACCTTTATCCTTATGATATGCAGTTTTAAGCATTTTTGTTACATGAGCATGCCCCATGTTTCTTATTTTCTGTGATTAAATGCATTTGTTATAATTTCCCATATGTTTAAGGCGGCTGAAATAAAAATCATATAAAATTGTGTTTTTCCTGGTACACATGCCACTCTCACTAGTGCAAGCAGAAACATAATTTTGGGGCAGCTCAGACCAATTTCCTGTTGGTTTAGTATTAAATTTAGTAATTTGCATGTAATAAAATGTCTTAATCAAGGGAGAGGTTCGGAAAGAAAGTTTTGGTGATAATCTCCTCACTGTTCCCAGAACTGAAAGAGCTTTTTTAAGGAACGAAACAATATTAGTATCCCATACCACCTCAAACACACACAAAAAAAATAATTTTTCAAGGTTTCTTAACTCTCCATTTTTCAAAGATTTTTACTAGTGGCTATCCAGATTTGCCTCTCAGTAGAGAAGTTCATGCTTTTAGCTTCATATTTTTAAAAACTACTATTTATTATATAAAAACAAAACATAAAAAATAGTTTTGGGAAAAGCTTTAATTTCTTCAGTTCCCCATCATTGCTGCATCTGACAGTGATCAAATCAATTTTCTTCTTATATAGATGAAATTTTCGAAAATTATTGGCAAATCTAGGGAGACAGTGGAGAAAGAGATACTCATCTGGATAAATATCGCAGTTATTATGAGCGTTCCACCTAAATTTTCTCTACCCAGAGGTGAAATTTTCGACAATAATTTTTGCTTTTAATTATTATAAGTTCAGTTATTTGGTTTGAACCCGAGGCACTGAATCAGTCAGTAACGAAAACAAGCATAGTTTCTTATTTGTATGTATATAAAACTGTAGATCTTCAACTAATGTTCCTCACATCAAATCCTAAATCAATATTTTATTAAGTAACTCCTTTTTATGTAAAAATAGTAGTACTTTTACTACCACTTTTATTTTCTTTTAATTAACATAAATGCATCTCATTAGGCGCTTTTGTAAAAAAAAAAAAATCTCCGACTGACTCTCGAGCTGATTATACAAAAATCTGAAATTCTAGGAAATAATAGTTTTAAATACCGCAAAATCATTGTGTGCCTGCTTAACTGCCTGACTATTCAAGCAGCAACTACTTATGCTAACCATTTGGAAACTACAACACTCTAAAACGAATTGCTTGTGCCTGCTGTTGCTGTCTGCTGACAGTCATCATCTTGATTATATATTAACTAATAGGGTTAAAAACTGGCTCACGATCAGCAGATGCGCATTTGTGGTTAGTTGGTTGATTGTTGCATGGTTTGGGTTATGACGAATATCGACGAATATAAAAATGTTAGTTTATCTAACAACAAGACAACCCCAACACACACTTTCAACCACAACCAGACGCAATATTTTGAATGATGACTTTCGCTTTTTTTCTTACACCGGTTAGCTGTGGCTGTATATTCTTTTGACCACAAGTGGAACTTGTTCTTGGTTTGATATCGTGAAGATCGATCTACTTCACTATAGCCAGACACAACCCGCGCATTTTCTTGTATTTTTTTTCCTACTTCTAATTCTTTCTTACTTTGTTTGGTTGAAGTTCAAGGATGTATTTTTGTTAGTTTATACAACATTGCAAGATTCCCAAAGAATGAAGAAAAGATAAGAGCGTGTATAAGTAGAAGCCAAACTGCTGATGGTATAACATAATATATAAATAAGTTTTTTTTTTAGGTTTTCTGTATGTGTCGGCGTAATTTGATATTTTGCTTTGAAAGCGCAACAATTTTTTGACAGCATTTTTTGTTTCTTCTTTGGTTTTTGGCCATAAGATTCTCTAATATGATTTTTTTTTTTCTTTTTTTTGCCCATCTTTAGTTTTTGTTTAAATTTATGTTTTATGGTCTCTTGAATTTTTATTTTATTTTTTTTTCTCATTATTTTTTCAAGATTAGCTCGACTTGCAGTTATTGATTTGGCTTCTGCTTAACATGAGACAAAGCTATCGTTGGTTTACTTTGTTTTTGTGGGCTACTGTTGGTCAATTTTCTTCTTAATTTCTGAGTTTTTTTTCCAAATTTTTTATAGTTATTTTTGTTTATTTTTTATAGAATAGAGGGTAGTTGGATATTTTTTAATAATTTTTTTTTTCTTGGTTTAACTTTGCTAATTGGTTTTATTTTACATACAGCCGGAAGCATTACACACTTGATGAAATTTATGATTATCTTATAGTTTTTGCTTTTTTTATGCTGAAATTATTATTAGTTTCATAATAAAGATATCAATTTCAATATTCAGCGCTGTGATTGAATGAATTTTGATACATACTAGTTATAAGAATTTTTTTTTGGAAATAAAGTAAAAAAAATTAATCAGCCATAACTACAAAAAAATGTTTTTTTTGATGGCTATACGTATAATGTATTGAATAAAAAATCGAAAAATGGGATGACCCGAAAGTCAGGCACTGCAATCTATTAGACTTTTTTTTTTACCAAATACCCCAAATTATGTAAGAAAGAAAGGAAGAAATATAGATAAGAAATACCCTAGCCGGGAATTGAACCCGGGATCCCAGAGACAATAGTCTAGCTCGCTGCCACTAGATCCTGAAAATAAAATCGATCAATTCAATGTCTTTCTAAGTATTGTGGAAGTCAAGCGATATCGAACTAAAGCTCTCGATAGAGTACAGAGGTAAGCGTAGGTCATATTGATTTAACCTAGTTTTTTTCTTCGTTCTTGTTTAAAGGATCTTCGTTCAGGTCAATTCTGTTGTTTGTTCTGTCATCGCAGATTTCTGTTTAGAGAATTTCAAATTCTGAAAATCATGTCATCTATCTGACGATACTAGGAACTTTCAGGCAGAACTAAGTATGAGTGCTAGGAGGTGGAGAGCTCAGAAAAGAGGCATTTCAAGAAAACAAATTTTCAGTTTTGGCCTGAGTTTTGGTGTGAATATTGGTCTGCTTTTGGTCTGAATTTTGACTTAATTTTGGTTTGATTTTGGCCACAGTTATGGATTGATTTTTATCAGATTTATTGACCGCATTTTGATCTAAATGTCGGATTGGATTATAAACTGAGTTTGACCCGAATTTCGATCTGCATTTGGTTTGATTTTAGTTTTTAATTTTGGTTTGAATTTTAGTCAAAATTTTGGTTTGATCTTAAATTGGTTGTAAATTTAGTCTAGTAGTTTTTAGTTTGCTTTTGCCCTGAAATTTTGGTCTCGATTTTGTCTGAATTGTACCCAGATTTTGTCAGACTTTTGATTTGAAATTGGTCTAAAATTTTATCTTAACTTTTACCTGGTTTTGGACTGCTTTTGATTAGAATTTTATTCCGCTTTTTGATCTGATATTTCTTTCTGAATTTGGTCTAATTCTAGTTTGCTTTTAGTCTCAATTGGGATCTGAATATCGAATTGCTTTTTGGTTCAAATTTTGGTCTGAACTTCGATCTGAATTTTTATTTGAATTTTCGTTTCAAATTCGGTCTGGTTGTTAGTCAGAACTTTGATCCGGTTTTCGGTCTAAGTTTTGATTTATTTTTGGTCATGGTTTTTGATTTGATTTTTTTTTTTTGGTCTAGAAGACCAAAAATATATTTACTATTTAATGCTTTTTCTTAGCTTGGCAAAATCAATTCAATCAAACGCAATTCAATTAATTATTCTAGTTTTCATCATTTCAATGGCTGGATTCGATTGTGAGACAGTTACAGACATTACTTACATATGCTCCCTGTGGTCCTTGAGAATCCAGCACAGAGTTTACTTAATTTTACAAGATATAACTTTATTAATTTTTAGAAATTTCGAATCAGAAATGACAAGCCCTTTAAATACCCCAAGTTACGGGGCTCTCCCTTCAATCTGAAGAACTTCGTTTGTTCTTGTGATAATAGAAAATTAATTATTTATCATCAAGATTACCAATACAACCAGTGATCATCATCACAAAAATCATGTTTTGCCCAATGGCTTAAATATTAAAATATTCAATAACTCAAAATTTTCTTTTCAGTCATAAACTGTTTTTAATATACACCTGTGTTTCAACAACATCACGCAAACAAGCAATAACCCAAAGACAACAACTTGTCACCTTAAAATATATGCACATGTTTATACCTAGATACATATGTATGTATATCCAAACATATGTACATATGTATTCATATATGTAAAAATATAAAAAAAATTAAGCGAATCATCAAAATTATTGATGTCACATCATTATCACAACGTCAATACGTCAAAGAATTAGATGGTATTAGCATAACATGAATTTAAGTTTTAATCAACCACAAAAATGAATGAATTTAAACCATTGTACATATGGTAAAATGTTAAATACAAAACAAAGAGATAGAGACCCACGCATTAAATTTTTATCACATGATTATAAAATTTATACATTCACACAATCACACAATCACTGCTGGTATTTCTTTCTTATTCTTTCTTATGTCAAGCAAAAATTATTATACAACAAAATTTTTATTGAAATTGTGTGAAACCAGCAACCAATTGTTTTTTTTTATTAAATCAAATTGAAGAGAAAAAATAAAATTTACATTTTTCTCGTAGGCGTTTGCACGTCGATATTTTTATTTTTTTTTTTATCAAAATCATTAGGGGGTTTCTTCTGCTTATAGGTACTAGAAGAAACCAGAAAACGATATGCAGCTGAGCTTAAATTTTGAACTTGAATATGTACAATACACATAATTTTGAGGTTACTGTGTGTAGTAAAATACACAAGGATTTCTTTGAAATTTAATATCCAATAATTGTAGAATTTCGGGTATTTTTCTATAGTAATTTAACAGGTTGAAATTACTTGATAATTTATGCATTCAAAAATGTTTACGATCAATCATTCTATACTAGTTTTAAATGTTTAGGTTTAGCTATACATTTTTAACTATCACAGCGCCGTCAATTAAACGCTTTCTGTGACAAATTATACCGGCAGAGTTTTGCCTTAATTGGTGCTTTTGAACAAAACCGTTTGGTACTACCTTGACCGGTATACGAAACTATTTCTTCTAGTCTTCCGGAACAAATTGTGAATTGAAGGTTGGTTTCCAATGGAAAACTGGAGGGGAAGAACGTTTGAATAGTAACAAATGGAGGATTATAAAAGCTGTGAATTTTATTGAATTAATGTATAATTTTCTCACCACCATTGACGGATACAAGGTGGGGGTTTTAATGCAAAATTCGGTGTTTTTCAACATATGATTTAGGACTCCTAGGACTAGCATGTAGTCTTTGGATAATAGTTTTAATGCCTTGAAAATAATTAGGTTACAATATTTGCAGTCATATGCCGGAGTAGAACGGACGTGGCAAGCACTGCATGAAATAGCAATGGATTCTTTAAAAATTCTGACGTGATCCGGAAAATGTAAAAACAGGGTTTCGTTCCTTAAAACTCTTTTTAATTCAGGACCAAAACTTTTAAAGCCAAAACCTTCTGGAACCCTCTAGTGATTCTAACCGTTGCAGTTTTTTAATATACCGCTATTCATGAGGGAGTAGATGTTTTTAATGATGACGAGTTTTCCTTTTCATATATCTTTCTCTTGTTAGACATAATTTAGTTTAGAAGAACTTGTGGATTGTAAATCTAACAAATCCTAATTCAGATTTGAAAAGATTACTGTAGAAATTGAAACTTTGTGGCAGAGAATAGTGGACTTCATTTGAATTGGAATCACCCACTTCAATTCTGTTGACAGTAAATGGAAAGGCGGGAATGTCCAATAATCTGGAGTTAGAGCTGTTAATATATATTTATATATTAATTCGGGTGGAATAAAAGTTCATGTTTTTGCACACGGATTTTTACATTTTTATATATTTTATTATGCACATATTGTGGTCAGAACCCCCAAAACCTCGCCCCTAAATACGGCCTTGGTGTATAGTATATTATTATATAAGACTAGTCGGTAAGGCCCCAGTATCTGGCGATATTTTTTTGCGAAAAAACTAATATCAAAAGAGAACCAAACTACATACTCGTTGGTGTTTGTTTTGTTGTGTATACAGATAATTCTGAGAGATGCCGTTACTCATGTCTTCTCTCTCTTTCTCTCTCATTTATTATTTACTCCCGCTTTGTTCAATGAGCGAATAATATTTTGGAGTTGTATTAACCGATTTTAAATCTGATTTTTTTGCTAACCTACTCGTTAAGCTCTTTAAATTTATATATAATATGATAGTGTAGCATTTCTGGATCTTCTGGAATAAAAATATAGTTACATTATTAAATGTAGAGATCACCCAAGTGATGCCGTGGATATATTCATATATACTCGAAACTCGAAAAAAACAAAAAATACGAAAACCTTAGTGATACTCACAATTTTCAGAATAGCCTTCGTTACTTTCTCGCACATCTCTAAACGCTCCTTTCTTTTTTACTCCTCTGTCAAACCGACTTATCTACTCTCTCCTCGATTTTTCTTTTCAGTCGCAACACCAATCCATTTGTCCGTTTTACTCACTATATATAGCATATTTGTCCTCGTTCCCTCTTTACTTGTCACCTTCAATTATATTTTTATAAAATTTAATTATAAATAGCGCGCTAGCTGTTAAAATTAATAAAAACAAAAATACAGACTGCGTTGTTAGAAAAATGTAAAATAATGGAGATGACAATAGCCTGCGTTGCCAACTATCTGAATGGAGAGTTACGCGCAGGGTTGCAAAAATTAGTATAAAATAAAGCTATTTTTAAGGAATACTCGGTTCAAATTGGGATGTTCACAACAGTGTCGATAGGCTTTGAAGCTGAAAGCATTGAATGCTCAGTATTGAAATAGTGAGATTGGGCGATTGTTATAAAGTAATTTTTGATGATCTTTATTTTCCATTTAGGTTAATTACTTTCTTGAGTTTGAAAATTAATTAATAATTCTTAAATTTTAAGAAGGTATAACCCCAAAAAACCTTCCTCTCTCTGGCTAATAGTAGTCTGTATTATAATGCTCTTTTATGTATTAAAAATCCATTACGACTTTGAAAACAATTTAAACTACAAACCAAGCTTTTTCAAAGTTTTCGGTTAGCAGATAAGTTATCCTTTTTAATTAAATTTAAAAAGATTGCTTTTACTAAATTTTCTGCATCTACCACCTTCTTCTTCCGCTACCATCACTTTTCTTTCTATATTATAATGGCTACATAAATTTTACAATCTTTCAAGCTTTTAATCTTTCAAGATGTGTCTTCTTCTACATACACTACATACATATATTGTAGTACATACAAAACACATTTTATTTCATTATAAAATGTGCTCGTAAATTAAATCTACAACAGCTTTTTGCTGCTGTTGCTGCTGGTTTATAATCTACGCGTATTCGTTATTGCCAACAAAGTTGCAAAAGACACATTCATATCTACGCACATAAACATAGTGATGACTTTTTTCTTAGTTGTAACGACAAGAACATCTTTGATTGGAGACCACCCCATCATTGGAACACACACACACACACACATACACTCAAACACTTGGGTTTGTAAATCAATTCCATACATGGCTGGTAGAGTTATATGTAGTGAGTGATATCACAAGAACTCCTGACTGCTGTTGGTCTCCATGAGCTTGTATGGTGTCCGCTATTAAGGTGTTTGCTTATTAGCTAACTATATCCATACATACATACACAGCCAGCTATATGTGTGGCGATTATCGAATGTTAGTTTTATACAAAATATTCTGAATATATTTACCAGATTGTATACACTATCCAATTCCAGATGCTTCTTCATGGAAATATTTTTAAAATTTATTTGCTTATGTTGTAACACTGAAAAATAAGATTTAATGTAAAAATATTTGCGCATTATATGACAATTTTGAATGCCGTAAAAAGGCTTAATTATAAATCCACGTGTAAATTCGCCCGTTGGATTTGAAAACAAAATCGGTCTATTAAGGTTTTCGAATGAAGTCACAACTTCTCAGACTTTCCAGATACTTAGATCTGTACTGCCTAGGAAAGTCAATAAACAACTTCGACTGTCGGTAGGAATCTAGTCCCCACCAATGGTCGTTATGTAATTGATCCATTTAATGTTTAATGAAAGAGGAGCTGCAATACATAGAAGGCTGCGGGCCAGTAAAAATCATTGCTGGTCCTTTTCTAGCCACCATATCCCCAATTTCGCTACCTGGGATATCTGCGTGGCCAGGCATCCATACCGACGTTACTGAATTACTACTCGAAAGTCTGTTAAGCTTGACAATCGCTTTGTCTACGATTTTCGAGGAAATTGTGTAAGTTTTGATAGCCGCCGAGAAGTTGAAAATTGAGTTACTCCTCCATTTCTTATTAAGCAACAGCTGTGTGGTGATCGTAATTGCTCACACCTCAGCTTGAAACATCGAGGTGTTACTTCCAGAATATATACCAGCACCAGCGTGGATACTAATAAGGACCCATCAGTGTAGAATACATTTCACCCTGAATGAAAATCAGTCCATCACTCATTATCTAATTTAATCCGATCGAGGAGTCTGCAACAAAAAGTTTGACAAACGAAAAAGTTTGGCAATTGCTATCCGTCCCCTCCCTATGCATATTCTTTGGCAAATTATCCCTGGAGGCGTATTCAAATATTTTTGGGATATATCGCCCCATCTGGTCGAAAGGGTTAAACAATCAGAACTGGATATGCCTGAAATTTGGTAGAAACAAAAGAGATTCCTTTTTTTCCGAGAAACAAACGATAAGTAGTAGAGGTCTCTAGAAACTTCATTTCAACCAGTATTTCAGTTAGGCAGACCAACTGAAAATTTAACCGAAAACTGTTCACAAGTAACTTTTGTTGCTGATATCTTCTATTAAATGAAATGTGTTCCTCGCATTTCAGACAAAGAAAGTTTTTTTCTCCATTGATTTCACTAGAAGATTAGCTTTTGTATTGCCCATTTCATGACCGTAAGCTGAACAATATTTGGCTTTTAGAAGGCTGGGAGAATAAAATTGTGGTGTCAGGTTAATGTTTCGCGAAATTTTGATTCTCGATTTTAATTGCGATCAGCCAAGATAGCAAAAAATATATTGGGCGGGTTTCAGGAATTAAGGTTTAGTTCAGACATCCAAAGTTAAACCGCAAATGATCGACAAGCGCTAACGTGAAATTTTGCCGAAATAGTACCGAATGTAGTGGGCATGAAAAATGTGAAGTTAAATCGAAAAGATGCGAACGCAAAAGTATTACTACTATGTCTGAACTATGTCGATTTTGAGAAGGATTAGGACTAATATTTGTATGGTTTCATGATTTTGAGGATGGTTGCTTCCTTTTTTCCCCATCTGCTGTTTCAGTATAAGGAATTTTTGATAGACTTTTGCCATTGTCGTAGATCACGTACCAGGATTGAGCTCTGTTGTTGATGAAGTAGGCAGCCATTAGCCAAGACAAGTCTCGAGTTGTGCGGGGAGCAGCAACCCAATTGTCTGAGAGAACAAATTTATAGACACTTTAACTCTGATTGCATGTGCTAAAACAATAACAGCCGAATGATTTTTCTCTTCTATTAATTTTAGTCATGAGTCGTCAAGAGGTGGTCTCCCTTCCCTCAGGATTCGCCGCCGGGAAAAGTCTCGGTATTTTAGAAAAAAATTATCGCATAATATGACAGTTACTGAAATAAATAACTGTTACTTAATATTTCTGAATTGAAAGAATTTTTCTTCAATTACAAATTCACAGTGTAGAGCTTACCTCAGAAACAGCGATGTACATAAATATGCATGTATAAAGTAATCAAAACCCAGGTGTACAAATACAAATACGCAATTGCAATCATCATTCTTCTTATATCAGCCACCTACAGTGTTGCCACATACATAAAAACTAATTTATAAGAGAAACCAATATAAAAAAAAAAAACAGAAAAAGGTAAAGAAGATGACAAAACGCGGATGAGTGTGATCAAGTGAAAATTCGCAGCATTAAACGGGGCATGGTAACGGCCGCAACAACAGCGACATCTGAAAATGACGATGATGATGACGACAACGTACAACAAAAAAAAAAAGAAGAAAACAGCGCTAAAATTTATTCTTGTTGTTGCTGATGATGACGCTGATGCCACCAACTGAGCATTCGTAAGAAAACTAAATGAAGTAACCATGAAAAAATTAAAAAAAAAAAAAAATCAGCCACCAGAGATGCCAAGTAACCAAACACACACATACTACGTACACACATACTACGTACAGCGTACGCACAAACGCACACGCAAATATTTACCGCAGCTTCCCACCTCAGTATGGAGTAATGGAAGCGTAGCTCGTTTTGCATGAGTTCGTTCATTAGTGCGTTGTCTGCCTGAATGCTTGCAACAAACTGTGCGCTGTGATAACAACATATCATTTCAACCTACCACTGGTGAGTGGAGTGGTGTGCATGCCTGCCAGTTGCAGCAATAACTATGCAAAACGACAACGAAATCGACGACAATGATGTTGATGTTGTTGCTGCTGCTGCTGCTGATAATGATGATGATGATGGTGATGGCGATGACGATGAGAAGTGTGCGTAAAAATTTACAATATGTGAATTTGTGTATGACGGCGGGCGCACAGATGTGAAAATTTGGATGATGTGACTAGGAATTGATGGTGATGGTGATGGTGGTGATGACGATGGTGGCAAATATTTACAAGCATTGTATGCGTATGTGAATCTATGCCCACCTTCACAGGCAGCTAGGTAAATAGGTAGGTACCTATCTCGAATTGCGCACACTTAATTCTTACTCAAGCTCACTCGCTTGCGTTTGTTCCCTCTTCTCGTCCTCCTTCTTCTCATCTTCTTTTTGGTATTTGTCTTTTCTGTTGTATTGGCGTCATTGACATCTTGTGGCGCATTCATTGGATGATTTTGTAATCTCTTAACCAAACTGCGCTAAAACAGCAACAGCATTTCGGGATTGGCATGCAACGATGCATGCAACATACATGCATGGCCAGCATGATAACAAGTATAATAAAAAGACACAGAAACCAGAGGACAAGGAAGACAAAACGAAACAAAAAAAAAAAACAATAGTTTGTAGTTATGCCAAGTTGAGATTTATGTAAATATTTTCATTCTGTTGTTGTTGTTGGTGTTTTTGCTGCTGCTGTTGGTTGTTTAAAGGTATTGATGATGCTCCTCGTTGGTTCATACTGATGCTGATTCTTGAGCATGTGTGACTGTGATGACTGTGTCGAGAAAGCAAACAACATTTCAGACATTGAGATCTCACTGGCGTTATTGTTGTAGTTGTCGCTGCTGCTGCTATTGTTGTTGTTGTTATTGTTATTGCAGTGGCTTTTAACATTTTTACTTTACCATTATTTTGCATATTGACTCCCTTCCATATCTACGTAGCTATGTATGATTTGAAGCTTGAAGCATCATCTGGAATGACCAAAGCAAGCACGATTTATGAAGTGCTTTTGTGTATAGATGAGAATGGAGGATATTTTATCAGTGGTGGTGGTATAACTTAGTATGGAAAATCAGAAATTAAAAGAAAAAATATAAGGACTAGGTTCCATTCTTGGGATTTCCAAAAAAGATTCAGAAGTGCTAGTAGTCTTGTGGCCTTTTCGAGAACTGTATTGTACTTTGGAAGATATGTTTTCAAAAATTGGCCTTTCTGAAGTTTTACGAACGTCTCGATTTTCGAAATATCGTAAAAGTTTGAGTTAAAAAATTGAAAAGTTTTTTTTTCGATTCTTCCGATTTCCGATTACAACCCATTTGGAGATTTAAGACAAACCCAGCAAGTCTCTCGAGAACTTAACTATAGTTATCTTTACAAACACATTTCCAGAAACAAGGCATTCTGATGATTCACAAGAAATAATCCGCTTTGACGATGTCCAGAGGCAACAGAAACAATCTGCTATGAAGGTTTACCCAACCTTGGCTTTTTCTTCATATATTTTAATAACGCCTCTATCTTCTAAATTGCTTAGGAGTTTGCGTTCAGAACAATTGGAGATCTTCTTGAGTATATATAAGCAATCCTTGCCAGACGCTCTGGAACCGGCAATGATTCGAGAAACAATCCTTTCTGAAGATCTACCAAGCTTACAAGTCTCTTATCCCTGTAATAGCGTCCTGGACCTTCGATGCTAGCTACATACGTATTCAGAATTTGGGAAGTATTTTTATATAAAATTTTTCTTTACTCGTAAAATGTCAGAAAAAATATTTCCGTTTTTCCCGACATATCCAGTTCCAGATATAAACTCAATTCTCAACTTTATTCATAAAAGTTTTCTGAGTAGTTAATAATTTCTATCTTCTCTAAAAAGAATTTCCGAATATCTACATCCCTTTTTGAAGTTCTAACCATGCCTAGAGACCTCTCAGTCTTATAATATAGTTCACTATCTTCGGAACTATAAAGGAATTAAAAAAGACATTTAAAATTCTTGCGACTTACAGACATGGCTAGCTTGAAAGTGTCAGCAAACCTATGACTCGCTCAAGAACTAATTTGAAACCAACTCCCAGAAGAAATTTCCGGACATATGAGTTCTTTTCTTACCAAGTTCCTGACATACCCCGTTCTGAAACACAAGCAGTCCTGAATGACTTTTCACAACTGAGATGTAGTCATCATTATGAAGAAATTTTCAGTCACATCAACTTTTGATGTATAAAAACTTTTAAAAGCCTTTCACTCTAGTACTCGTTATATCGTTGTCGGCCAAGTGAAAGTCCATGAGATGGATCTGAGTACCTTTCTGGTAAGATATGCGATATCAAAACCAACGCTGCAGAGAGAGAGAGACAAATTTATCAATATCCAACGTACTAACGAACTGAGTATGCAGCAATGCTACTTCCTGGATAACTACTACTCGTTCGTGTGATCGTGTTTCGATTTCAAGAACAGGCTACTCTACTCCTAGTTCTGCGATATCTAATGATGAGCTCGGCAAGCTGAGAAAAAAAAAACCCTATAAAATTCAAACAAACTAACGAGTTCGGTATGCGGCAACGCCAATTTCTAGTTTGAAGAGAAATTTCTTCCACTTGAATGGAAACCACGAAAATTTTGGTAACAGTTTATTGCGAATTTTTGCCAAATAAACCGTCACTGTTAACTTAATTCATTTGAAACTGGACACAATGCATACATATTATTCCGCGCTGTCTACTGTAAACAGCAGCAATAACAAAAACAACAACAATAATTGCAGCATCACCATCAGCATGAGCAGTTGGCTACTTTAATGCAGGGAAGCGCAAACGAACAATAACATCAACGATTTTTTGTTTTTGTTTTTTTAGGAACAACTTCTTCCCTTCTTACCCCACAAATCTATACAAACATTTCAAAAAAGAATGCCGCATAGAAGCCAGAAGGAATTATTCGCGAGCAGCGCGGAGGCCAACAAGGCAATATGGACAAAAACATGCATATTGAAAGCAGCGAAGGGCGGCACGGCATGGCGGACGGATTTCATTTCACTTGTATGTGCAGCAGCAGCAGCATCGTGCAGGCAGCAGCGTTTTGCATTCGTTGTGCCGCGCATTTGTATGGTTGTGGTGGTGTCTTTGGAATGGGCACATACAGCACTCGTAGTGCTGAAAATTCAAGTTCTTTCTTTTGTGTTTTATTTTTATTTTTGTTTTTCGTTTTTCTTTAGCTGGTTGATTTTGTTGGATGCAGTTGGTGCTTGCTGCTTTTGCTGTTGTTGCTTCATGTCTCGTTATAAATGAAGAAAGAAAGGAGTAGAAGAATACAAAAAATAAAAAAAACACATAGCACATTCCAAAAAATATGACACAACTGGCGCCGCACGGACCATTCCCAACTGTGGCTCTTTTTCGCCTGTGCCCTTCGCATTGCCCCGCTTCTTGTCTTACCGTTGCTTTTGACCGACACACAAGTCGCATTGGTACGGTTGACCGCACCAATGTGCCTGACTCCAACTTAAAAGCAAATGTATGTTTGTATTTATGTAAAAACGCATACGAGAGATGCTCAAGAACACTGCCCTCAAGTGTCACACAGCAACAACAACAACAACAGCGATGATGATGACGTCGGCGACTGGTGTTTCGTAGTGGATAAAGGAAAAACATGCGAAGGCGAAAGGCAAGCGAGCGAGCATGCAGAAGAAGGAGAAGCCACATATGCGAATGTGGTATTCAATCGCTTGGGGAATTGCATTTATACATTTGGATTCACAATTCACATTCGCATTCGCATACGAATTGAATCGGATTGAGTTTATGCGCTGCGCTTTGTAGATAAATTTTGTATTCACTGAAAAAAAAAACAAAAAACTCAAAATTAAAAAAAAAAAAAAAAAAAAAAGCAAAGGAAAGAACTCAAAATTCGCATCGATTCAATTCAATTTAATTTTTTCCCTCCAGTGAAGGACGCAAATGCTGTGACTTGTTTGTCGTCGAATTGCTAGTGATGCACAGTGGCATAAATTACAGTATTTGCTGGAATTCGATTAGAGTCCACAGAAATCAAACAATCCAGTATTGATGGACAATGGTTAGTTGCCGATCTGCTCTGTTTCTGGTTTTACCATGTCAAAGGGCGCAAGAGAGAATGTATTTCTCGCCCGAGTTCTCCTACTCTAAGTGCTGCCTTCAGTCCGGTTACGTCATGGCGGGTTTGGTTATGTAGGTACTTATTTTTTTTACTGCCCAATTCTGACTATGTTTTTCTGGTTTTAAAGCAGGTGGAATTTGGTTTTGCCTGGAATGTAGTGGTGATTATTGGCACAGTTGGGATGACCCGAAAGTCAGGCCCTACGACCTAGAAGATCTTTTGTACCAGTCTTACTTTCTTCACGGGGATTTCTACTGATTTCTTCTAAAGGCAAGGGTGGAGAGTCTGGGGTTAAAATTACCTTCCTTTGATCTCCTCAGCTTTTCCGCTTACTGTCGCTTCGAGACTTTTTTACTTTATATATGCAGTTTTGAAAATATATAAGCAAAGATTTGAAGCATCTCACTTTAACTGTGTGTCAGTAAATCATAATTCCTTATTCTATCCTATTCCACAACGAGCGTAAATCTATCGAAAAAGCAATGTTGGACGTCAAATAAAATCAAATAGAACTTTTTAGGATCAAATATTTTAGATAACCCCTTAACAGTGCAGTAAAAATAAAGTTTTCATGCCAAAAAAGCACTGAATGCAAATCTTCGTAATATTTCTATCTCAAACGTTTTTTTTTTATATATTTCGCAAAGCATTTCGTTAATGTGAGAACCTATCTCAACTACGACTTCACCATCTAGCGGACAAAAAAAGAACTATAATGCAAAAATCGAACATTTTTAAAAATCATGTTAGCTTTACAAATAAATAAAGTGAAAAATGAAGTGCAATTAACATAAAACAATTTTTTGGTCACTATTTTGACGATCTGCCATTTTGAATTTTTAAATTTTGACTAAAGATTCGGATTTAGTGATCCTAAAAACCTTCGATTAAAAATTTTCAGCTAGATTCGTTAACTTAAAATTTGTTTTGACTTCAAAATACCATAATTTGAGCTGTGTTTCTTTCTCTGTGCCCCACTGTGCTCCTGCAGCGCTGCTATTTCGTTCACTCGTTCTTTCGCTCACTGTTGATCGCAATAGAGTGCAAGTCAAGCAAAGTGCATTTTGTAGGATTGTTGTGGGCGCTGCTGGGGCAACTGATGCCAGCACATTCTTACATATACTATATTGCTGCTGCTTTTGTAGTTGTTGTTGTTGCTCCTGATGCCAATTTATGCGATAGCAATCACAGCAGCAGCAGCAGTCGCACTTTGTTATGTTGTTCTGGCAAAATAAAAATGAAAACAAAAGAAACAGAAATACAAAAATTGGCTTTTATTTGTCGAAGAAGTTGTGGTCGTGGTTGTGGTGCATGAGGGTTACACTCGCCCGCCAGATGAAGAGGATGAACAAAATATTTGTTTGAATGCATGATTTCCGTCCAGTCCATCCATCGTCTGCTGTATACAATCATGCAAATCATGTTTTTGTTTTCGCACAGGACCCAAAACACTTCTGCTGAGAGGGTGTTGTGATTGTATACATACATACATACATACATATTTTTTGTAAGTGTAAAAGTAAAAAAGAAAATAAAAGAATTTATTAATTTTTTCTCTATAATATTTTTATTTCAACAATCGCTTGTGCCAAGTACAAAAGCACTTGCAAAATTATGAAATTAAAATATAATCACAATATTTCGTTGTAGCATTTTTTTTATCTTATCTTTGCAGTTTGTATTTTGTATGTGTTTTTTTTTTAAAGGCCATTAGTGCAAATGCACTTCTGTTGAATGCGAGCGGGCAAACAAATTTATCGCATGCTATAAAATAAAAAACAATGCTAGCAAATTTTATAAGAACGAGGGGATTCATTCATAAAAAGCATAAAACTGTATAGTGTAGAGTACCGGCATAAAATACACGCAAACACACACACATTCATGCATACAACTTTCCCACATATGTTTCATACATATGCTTCATACATGTATTAGGTTAGATATGACAAAAAATACTTGTATGATACAACTTGTTGCAACCATAGCAACCGCACAAGGTGTTAAAAGAAAAACAACAAAAATATATGATGATGAGCCCCAGCAACAATTAATCTTTAATCAACGGAATGAAGGCGTCAACTTACTGAAATTTGTTTTTTCAAACTAGTCTTGAGTCTAACTACAACCTGCAACAACAAAGCTGAGTTCACATGAGGCATAATTTTTGAATCTTTATCAAACTCTCAATCACAATTATTATTTACTTATGTTCTTGACCCTTTCAGAACCCACCAGCACATTTTAACAGGTAGAATGTGACGAGAGTTTAACGCTTTCGCTCTTTAGTTTCTAGTCATGTATAACTAGCAGCGATAGTTGTATGAGAAAACAACAACAAAGCTGCAGAGATAACACGTATAATACTGTCGCAATAAGAAATAGCAGCTAAACTCAAAAGTCGACAAAAACCTGTTGCGTATTTTTCATTATAAAACCCAAAATATAAAAAGTTCTTAAATATTTATTGGAGTTTAATTAATAAAAAACTATGGAAACTGCTAAATTGCAAAAAATTTTCAGAAACTTTCAACATTTTGGGATTTATAATAAAAAATACTCAGCAAGTATTTATTCGACTTTTGAGTTTAGCTGTTATTCCTTATTGCCACAGAGTTATAGCTGTTATGAATACTAAACGAGTATTTTAGTTACATCAAACTTTATTGTGTACTGCCAACAGTGAAAGAAGAATCATGACAGTTTTCAAAAAACAAAAAAGGAAAACAGTGAAAATAAGTTAAAATTATCGTTGAATACTCTCATAAAGTATAAAAACTAAGAACAATGCCCTTAGACGACCTCGATAGCCTAGTGGATAGTGCACTAGACTTTCATCTGGGAGGTTCGGGTTCGATTCCCGTCTTCGTCTGGTGGTTAATTTTCATTACTTTCTTATATTCACTATCAATATGAAGTGTATGAGAATTATAAGATAGTGTACAAGTACACACATTGGTTGGTAATGGCAAAACCACCAAGCCGATAAAAAATTGCCACACCGCCGTTCGGAATCGGCGTTAAACTGTAGGTCCAACTATGTGGTATCACAATGGGTCGTTCAGGCCTAAGTGTGTCTCTCGACAGCCACTCCAACCTAACCAACCTAAGAACAATGCCCACGATTAACTGCATTAAAATGTTTCTCCTCTAGCTGCTGAGTAGTTTCATTGTGAATAACAATATAACGAAGAAGAGACTTAACAACTTGATCGTTTTATTCGCACATGTTAATATTTTCACTTATATAGAATGTTAAAATGAGGGCACAATCACAAAGATCACTGATGAGGAATCGTAGCGGGTTCTAAAACGATCGCCTGATCTGCTTGTACTATGAATTTTGTTATTCTTCTGGCATTATTGTTTATTTAAAGCCTATTAATTTTGAATAATTAATCTTAACAGCCAAAAAAATTGTTTTCTAAATTAAAATATTAAAAAAGGTGTTTTTTTTAACTTCTATGTGGTCGTCTTACACTAACCCTTATGTCGGGAGTCGCTTTTGAAATTTATCTACGGAGGCATACCTTCCAAACCGAGAACTCGACGTTACATACGGAACAATAAAACAAAAGTGGGACAAATGTACCCAAGTGTTGACTTAAAGGTATTTGGAATAAGTGTTGACATAAGTGCTAAGCACAATTGAAATATCCGTTTTATAAAAATGTATTAAGAATAATTTCTTAAATGATAACCCCTTCCCCCGTTAAAAAAAAAAAAACCTGGCTACGACCATGCATCGGTGTTCATCTTCTATTTTGTAGCTTTGAGGTGAAAAAAAAAAACGAAGAGATTTTTCATGCGCCTTCAAATGATTCCTCGTGTGAATACGCACCAACAACCTGCAACATGCTCGTGATACTCATTGCAACCAAACTGACTGAGCATAAGTGATATTCTTATTATTTTGGTATGGTCGCGTGTTGTTTTTGTATGAACAGCCGGATGAAGTTGTTGGTGGTTTTAGTGCTAAACGTTTTTGTTGTTGTATTGGTCTTGGCGCTGCTAGTGTGATTACAACTGCTAGTGTTTGCTGGCTGCTGGTTGTAGTGCTATTGCTGGTTGTAGTGGTGATGTTGTTGTTGGTGGTGGTGGCGGCGGCGGCTCTACACAGCATTTTTCTGTTCAACTGTTTTGTTATGTTCGATGTGTTGACGGCAGACAGCGGTTTTTTAGTCAGGAAACGACTTTGCTTACTGACGGACGTGAATATCTTTTGTAGAAGTGTGTGAAAATGTTATAAGAAAAAAATAAAAAATAAAATAAATTATAATAATAAATATTTACCTGCAATATTTTATTGCTAAAATAAAAATAAACAAATTAAAAAAAGAGTAGTCAAACAAAAAAAAAAAAAAAATAACAGATACAAAATAAACTAAAATATACTTTTACGCAGCAAATAAATTAATAACAAAAAGAAAATTCATAAGAAAAATTTTGGAGATTATTGAGAATTTAAAGTTAAGTGTTGAAAAATATTTGCATGCAACAATTGCTGTGTTTATTCATAATTGTAACTACAGTATATATACGCGTTGTATCTCTACGTGTGTTTGCTGCGTATCTTTGGCGTATCTGCTGCGTATCTCTTATCAGAAGCGGCATTCCAAGTGTATCTCGTGTTGGGTGCTCGTGGCTTGCGTGTGACATACAGCAAGGGCACTGAGATAAAAAATAAACCAAAATAAAGAAAACATATATTTTTTATTTATTTTATTTATACAAAATAAACAAAACAAAAGAAAACATAAATTTTTTTTTGTAATAAGAAAAGAGTGAAGTTAAAAGTTAAAAAGAGTTGAAATTTAAGTAAAAAAAAAAAAATTCTAAAAAATTACTACCTACAATTTTTAATCTCGCTGCTCCTCGTCTTAATAATTGTGGATTACGCGCAAACTTCTTCAACCGCCAGCAACAAAAGCAATAGCTTATTATTTCCTTGGATTAATCTCACTCTTAATAACAAATTACACATTGGATTACTTTATTAATATTTAAAAATTAATTAACTGCAATTAGTATATTGCAAAGGAAAAACTCAAAACATCAGCTTATAAACCTCGCGCCGCCTTACCATGGCCAATAATGCCGTAATGGCCAACAATAATAAAATCAATACAAAATCAAACTCTTCTATACTGGCAACATCAGTTTCGGAAAATCTTTATATGCAATTAAATGCATCGGAATTAACTGCAATCAGTATGAAAGGTGAGTGTCTGTCTATCTATTTGTCTGTCTATCTATCTGTATATCTAATGTGTGTGTTTAAGATTATTTATGTATTTATTAATTACTTACTCGTATGTAAACTTGTTTTATTGTACTTGTCATTACATTGCATTACGCTGGAGGAAGCTATTAAATTGTTTCAAGCTAAAGATATTAAAATGTCAGTTTCAGGGTTTACTTCAATAGAATATTATAATCAAAAGTTCACGCAAAATAAACAATAATAACTTCGTAATAACTTATGTAAGGTTGAGAGAAAACAAACGATGAAAAATTTAACACTTTATTAATTTAGACCCAACTCAAGGTAACTTCCTGATCCAATTTAGTTGCATTTTTATGGGAGAGATGATGCTACTCCTGATTTAGTTCATTTATAATCTATCCAGAAACGCCTTATCTACAAGAAATTTTATTTCGAAACCCCAAAATGTCAGAGCTTTTTAAATCCAAATACTTTAAGCTGGCATGCGATATAGTTGATTTTTAAAAAAAATTTCCAAACTATTGACCTCCATATCGAGACCTTTGGGGTCGTAGAAAATTCTAATTAAATCGAAAAAATCTCAGAACTTAAATCTATTTATTTTTCTAATCTAGAAGTATTTGCAGTTTCATAATTTTCATAGAATATTTAAACTGGCAAAATTCAAACGAAAGTAAAGTAAATAAAATGATTGGCTGCAAGGCTTGATTTTTGATAATCTGTAGATTATGTAGATAATCTGTACATTTGGGTTAAAATTTCCCGAAATCCTTGCGATATTGAAAAATTCGACTGGGAGACTTAAATTCAGCGCACAAGATTACATAGTAAACCATTTTTTGTTCTCAATTAACTTTTAAAATACTAAATTTTGAAAGCTTGTGTATTCGGTGGCTGCAGTTTTAGAGTTCTTGAAGGGAAGGAAGACGGGACAGAGGCTTTGAGTTTGTTTAAAATGTTTATAATTAAAAAGCAACAATCATAATGTCTGAGATATTTAAAGGGAAGAAGTAGGTTTTATCTCAAAATCTTCTCCCCTCCCCTCTCCTGTGTCTACCAGTAGTTGGTTCACATTAACGGGGTTCTAGGTTTCTTCAAAAAGTTTGCAAACTAAAGAGCAACTAAAGATATTTAAAGAGAAGTATAAGATTTTATCTCCAAATCTCTCTTCCCCACCCTCTAGATCCAATAGTAATTTTTCCACATTATTAGGGCTTACGTTTCTTCAAAAAATTTCTAATTGAATAGCAATAATTATAATGGTTGGGATATTTAAAGGGAAGTGGAAAGTCTTAAATTCAAAACCCTTTTTCCACGCCCTTGGATCAACCAGTGATAGAGTCGCATTATTGGGACAATCTTTAACATTTATAAGTATAGGTTTTCGAGGCTTTCGATCATTACAGTAATTTATGCTGGTTTTAAAATACTATAAAAATTATCTACAAATAAATTACCTGCAAATATTAGAAATATCATTAATGAGAAAGAAATTGGATTGGTACTAGTCCTAAAAGTTCTGAAATGGCGATTTAATAAGTTTTAGTTTCAATAATGATTCATAATTTGTAATTTACTATCTTTTCAACTGCAGGGTTCTTCATTAGACCCTTATTCAATATTGGTTTCAATGGTCTTCCTACTAATATTATATCATAGCAGCACGTTAAGATTTTCGGCCGAGTTAATTTGGTATAATTGGTTGGTTGGAGTGGCTTCCCTTACTTTTTCGGAAAGGTCACACTTCTGGTGTTAGTCGTACTTACTTTTTCAATCTAATAAGTTTTCGTATATTTTTAAGATAATCAATTAAGATTTTAATATAAAATACTTTTATTCACAGTATGCATAACTTCTTTAAAGTGCTTATCACACATACTCCTGAACAAAAAAAAAACTTAAAAAATCGTTTACTATATTATAATATTTTCACTTCTACTTGTTTACCCATTCATTTCATCCTACATATTTAGGGTTGAAATTCAATAACGCACACTTCATTAGAAGTTAGAATGGGATATATACAATGAAAGAGAGGGTTATTTTTTGCATTTCAATTTAACTCACATAAAAATATTGAGAGCTCTATTAAAATTACTTACTTTGCCTCAATTACTCAATAAGGTTTTTGAGATTAACAAGAAGTACAATAGCCGCCAATTGAAAATGTTATAAAAAGTTGAAAAAATGCAATGATTGGATCAAAATTACCGACATTTGATGCTCTACAATATAAACTTAAGTTTTGGAAGATTCTTGTATTATTCATGTGAAATACATAAAGTTATATTCTGAACGATAATAGCAAGTGAAAAGTAAAGTTTTAATTTAAAAAAACTATACACCTAATGGAAATTTCTGACAAAGTTTAATGCATATGAAGTAGAGAAATTTTGTAAAACTGTCATGATATTTACTTCAGATATGAGAAATGATAGTAGCAAATGAAAAGCTATGTTTCAATTTAAAAAACAATCAAGACAATGAAAGCTTTAGATAAAGTTTCACCTATGCTAAACCTAGAAATTTAGCAAAACTAACATGACACTTATTTGAGATATTACTACACAGGTATATGAAAAAAATTAATGTTAAATGTTAGCAATGAATAATAAAAAACATTCCAATTTAAAAACCTATTAATATGCTCGTAATAAAAATTGAAAACAAACAAGGTTTTATGCAGGTATATTAAACATAGAAATTTAATAATACAGCTTGGTTACTTATTTGTTAAATTCTTTTAAAAACATATGCGCTATGAATCATTAAGAAATTCTTTAAATTCTATGCCATTTCGCTTATAATTTTATACAGCTACAACTTTATTAATAAATGATTGTTTAGTAGTATTAAAATTATAACATTTCAAATGAGATTTCAGAATTTTTATATATTTTTCCAACTGTTCCATTAAAAAGAAAAAAAAATAAAATAAAATTCCTCACAAAAATGCGTAAATTCCATATACACAACTGTAACAATAGCCACATGAAAAATATACACAGTGTGTGTGTGTGTAATTTAATTTTTTTTTTTACACCCAAAAGTGAAGTAAAAATTTAAAACAGATGTATCGATTATAATAATAACTAATGCCATTGATTTTATACATATCTACATATGGTATATTTATGTATATCTACACGAACGTACACAAATTAATGTGAGAAAAAGTTATTGAAATACAAAAAAAAAAAAAAAAAAAATTAAAACTTTTAGCGTGTTTTTCACAATTAACCGAAATAAAAAAACAACTTGAACAGGTGTATGGTCTGAGCTAGAGAGCTCAAAAGCTAAAAAATAAAATGATAAATAAATAAACAATTATATACATTTTTTTTTTTCAAAAACAGCAACAACCAAAAATCATTACCAAAAAAAACAACAACAAAAACCAAAATAAATATTTAAATTTCAAGTGTTTTCTTTGCATCATACATAACGACAAATATATATTTATGACTAAAATGCATTTTGAATATGAAATTGTTCGACCATACGTCCAAGGTGTTTAATGACCTATAAATACAACAAAATTACCCAAAAATTTATAATACATAAAATATAACTTTGTTATGAATACATGCTTTTTCACTTTTTTTTTTTTTTTTGTTAATTTTTTTTTTTTTTTTGCAAGACAACCTTTAAAAGTTTAATTACCTTTTGTTAAAATGCATTTGTTACATATTTTTTTTTTCAAACTATTGTTTTTTTCTTTGTTGTTAACCAAAGGTCAAATACTTTTCACATAAAAAACTAAATAAACATTATTAATTAATTAAACTTTAAAACATATCTATTAAATACAACAAACAAAAATCAAAAATCGTATTTATGTAAACAAAAACTTAACACTGCAATAAAGTATTTTTCGATTAAAGAAAACAACAAAAAAAAAACACTAAACAAAAAATTAAATACGCCAAATTTGCATTTCTTTTAAAAAAAAAAAATTTCGCACCTTACACTAATTTGTTGTTTTTTATTTTCTTTTTGTTTTTAAATTTGTTTTTATATTAAGCAATTTCGTTCAAGTTTAGCTTAGGTATTTTGCGTTTAAACGCTATTGACACTTACCCTCAAAAATATTCCAACAAAAAAAAAAAAAAAACAAGCACAAAAAAATAATGAAACACTGACTTCAGCTGAAATACGAGAAGTCAATGTGCCAATTTATTTATATCTTTTTTTTTTTTTTTGATTATTTTTTGATTTTTTACAATGAATAAATTTCCAAAAAGTAAAACAATAAAATCTCGTATATGATTTCTGCAAAAAACAAAACAGTCAACAGGTGGCAGCCATAAAAAAAGTACAATATTGAAGCCGCTTCTTCTTCTTCATACTGCTCAAGTGAAAGGAGGTAACCGAAAATTCTTTAGCTTTGCTCCTCTCCTGTGCTGTAATTTGATATTCTTTTGAAAATTTATATTTTCTTAAAAACAATATATAGGTACATTTGCATGTAGATATTTCGTGTATATATTTTTAGGTACATGTATACATATTTTTTGTAATAAATATTTTTAGGATCATTTAATGAAGCAACAAGTTTTGACATTCAGCATTTTTTTTTCTTTTTTTTTTTCTTTTTTTGCGTTAAGCCGGTTTTATGCATTTTACACCAAGTGGCAAAAATTTTGTCTGACAGGTTTCAAAAAAACAAAAAAAAAAATACAAAAATTTGTACAATAAAATAAAATTCTTGGCATGTGCGTTGTTGTAAATTTTTAGGGAGGTTTCTTTTTTTTTTATTTTATTTTAATATTTTTTTTGCAGTTAAAAGTTTTGGTTTTCAGTTATAAGCTTTAATATTTGATATATTTATAGGTAAACGCATAATTTTGTAATAATTTATTTAATATAGAAAAATACTCATGAAATCTTAAGTAGACGAATTATTTGAAGCTACGTAAATTGTCCTACTTAAAGGCTTTTTAGCGGAAACATTAAATTCAGGTTAAGATATAGTTATGCTTTACTAATAGATTAATAATTAATAATAATTAAATACCCTTAAAAATTTGTCACTTAGTGATAGCAGCTGCTCATGCTTCCCTTTTTCTTTCTGAAGCTAGTATATATATATATTCACACACTTTCTAAGGAAATTCAAGATCCGCATCAAATTATTCTTTACATTTTTCTAGACAAATTATTGTAACGATTGATAAAATCAAGAAAACTTTACCAGAATAATAAACGATGCTTATAAGAATTAAGACACCTGAAAATGTGAGGATTAAGGCATAAACATCTTCTAATTCTCCACCTCCAATTTCTAAAGCTATTTGCATTTGTAGATTGCCCTAATTACGGGCTTTCCAAGACAATTATATATTTTTCTAGCAAATAAAATTCCCTAAACTCAAAAATATCAGAGTAGTAAAGTCATAATAAATAAGAATTGAGTAACAAACAAATTGGAGATTCAAACTGCCAATCGCTTCGGTCCCCTTTCCCCATCACCATAGCTCTGGTTAAGGTCTTTAATATAAAATATGAGACCTTGGGAAAATTAAGAGTTTTCTAGCATAAAACAAATAAAAAGAGCTTCTAATAAATAAGAATTGAGGTACGTAGACTCACGTTATCTGGTTATCTGATCTTACCAGTGGAAGTACGAGAGCTGGAGGAAATTATTATTTTTTTCAGACAAATAAATAAGAAAATTTCCTAAAATTGAGACGTCCGGGGTAGGTGAATAAAAGGAGCACTTAATTAAATGAGATGAGGCTTCTAAAATCTTGAAACACAGGCCTCTAACATCTGCTGATTTCTCTTCCTCTATCACTTTCTATAAAGTTGTGATAAAAGGTTTTCACATAAAATATAACGCTCAGGGAAGATTATACCGATAATTCAAAAAAGCAACTAATAATTTTAAAATTGGGCTCTGTGCTTTAGAAAATATGTGTGTTATTCTTCATTTTGAAATTTTTGTGCACATTAAATCTGTTTTATTTTTTACATATCCTATGGAAATGTGTAATAACTTTTTTTTATTCGAAGAAAATATTCATAAATAATTTTTATCAAACTGATTTTTAAATTCAATAAATTAAAACGATGATACATTTGATGGACCCTATCAAAAAGTAGTTAAATGTCTTTAGGAAATATTTTCCGATTTTTTTTTAATCTTAACCTCAAAAATAAGTGACTAAAAATTCACAGAATAATCAAATTAAAATCAAATTAATTAATCAAATTATTATTCAATGTGCATTCTAATGCATTTTTTATTTTCGTGAAGGACATAATTTCATTCACTTATTAACTTCCCTTTACTGATGTACCCAACCTCAAAAAAATTAACAAAAATAGTAGAGGCTCATTTTTTTCAAATGATTATCATTGGGAATTTGGGCCATTATCAATGATAAGGAACCCGGAAGAGGTTGGCTTATATTCCCTAAATTCGTGAAGTCACACAGCATTGAAAGAGATCTTTCTAGTCGTGGCACTCTGAACAATAATGGGTTGAAAAATTAATTACATTTTAAGATTGTCTCCTAAAACTGCATGGATTTTGCCAACAAGATGAAGTTTTTGCGAAAGAATTTTTCACATTGAACACGAGTCTGAGGAAAAAAATGGGGTTCAAGCAAGTCTAATTTTACAAGGATCCGAAAGTTTTTCTATTTTTTATTAATTTTTAAACTTTTCGAACTGATTCAGGACGAAACTTTAAATCAAAAACAGTTACTGATCTAGAAAAACTATGTACTCAGTATCACCTTCTTTTTTTGAATCCGTAGTCAAAACTCATGTCGATGAAAACTAATAGGATTTGATCGCATAGTGTAACTAAGATTTCAAATTTATTTTTTATATTTGACTTTTTAGAGAAAAATAAACCGCTGGAAGTAAAAAATATCGTTAAATAGATTTTATTTTGACTTTTTTTTCCATCCATTGGCAATAGATCTCAAAAATTAGAATAAAGTTTCCACATTTCAGGGGGGGGGGGGGGGGGGGAGGGCCCCCAAAACTCCCCCCTATATACGGCCTTGATTCTATGCATGGGTTCGGCCAGCCAGCACTACCTAACCTAACCTTTATTTAGGATTTCAAGAACATTAAATGTGTAAAAAATGTTTATTGCGTGGTTTTTCTTTGGAAATTACTATTTCTTATAAAGGAAGTTTAGTTGATTCGTAAATGTAAAAATATCTTTTTAATTATATATTACTAAAAAGAATTTATTAAAAAGTTTAGTTATACCGACGTCATATTTATAAACCATGAAATATGATGCGTGTAATCAAAATAAAACATTTTAAAATACGCGAACAACATTTTAACTTATTAAAACGCAAAACAAAACCCTGGAAATAATTGAAAAATATTTCTATATAGTCATAACCACCCAAAAATAAACCACTTACACATTTACCCAAACACACATATACACACAAACACAAACAAAATATCAATAACTTAAATAAACATGTCTTATAACAGCTGCTAACTTTTCCTTATACTTGCATTGTAATAAATCCAAAATGTTAACAAATAAGCTCAAAATCGTTACTACATCAAATAAACTCATGCATATACAGCCATACATACATTCATCCATTAAAAATTGTGAGTCTCCCCAGCTAGCTACAAAAAAAGCTAAACCACCACACAACACTACTACCAACTATAAACGAAATAAATGTACCAAAAAAAAAATAAAAAATAATATGACAAGACCAACTGATGACAAAACAAAATAACAACAATAAAAAAAACTTGTTCCTTGAAGCATCCTTTTAACTTGATCTTTATGGTTTTCCTTACAACCGAACTGAAACTTTCTCCTTCCTAATTTTTGTTTGCTTTCTGTTGAGATATGAGAAAGCAAATCATGCTGTTAGTCAGTCGCTTGTCTACAGCAATTGTCCTTTAAATATTGTATGACAAAGTATAAATGTGTATGTGTAGACTGTCATTAATTTAAACATATAACGCTAAAATACTCAACACAGTACACAGTAAAAAAAATCCAAACACCACAATTTATTTGAGCAGATAACAAATCTCGAAATCTCGTCATCCTGTTACATATCATACGTAAATATAACAAATTTTGTAGAGGGCAGCAGGGCATAATAAGTAGTGACAAAAGCAAAACGTTTCATCATGATCTGAAATTGTTACAGTTACATATGAACATAGCTGAAGGAGTGAGTATTTAATGCTTTTTGGGTGCTTCTGTTGCTGATGCCTGTTAAAAGCTACTGTGGCTGTTACTATGTATTTCTACTACCACTTGCTATTTACTACTATTTCCTTCCATAGCTGCTACTGTTCATTTATGTATGAATGTCTATTTGCCTGCTGTCATATTCCACACACACACACACAATACGCACACAGTTTTGCCCATTTATCCTTTGACTCTTTTTTTTTTCCCCCCCTATTTGATGACGCTTTTCCTTTCAGCTTATTGTAATTCTGATTGTATCTATTCTGTAATGTGTCGGCTTTGAGCGTATTGTTGGCGCCAAACAAAACATTTTTTATAATTTTTTTTTATTTTTTTTTACTTTATTGTCTTAAAATTTGCTTATGTTATTATTTTAAGTATATATATTTGTATGATTTAAAAGAAAAAAAAATTAAAATGGTTGGTCATCTAATGAAATACTTTCTCACAGATATTCTCTTGAAAACAGATATGGTTTTTCACTATGTAGAGATCACTATGTCAAAATGAATAAAATTAGCATTCCTAATAATTGAACAAAATCTTCTATATTCTCTACTATTCTTCCAACACAGTTTTCTGTGCTCCCATTCCATTCTTCGGTGTTATCATTTCATCCGATTCCATCTTCTTTCTTTGGGAAATTTGGGAAAAAATTAATAAATTCTACCAAATCTATTTCTATAATTCCTTACTCCAATCCCATCGTTTTATCTCATGCCATCTTCATCCATTCAGTCATCACTCATATTCATATTCTCTGATTGTTTCATCCCATATTTGCATCCCATCTTTAAAATCCATCAACCATCCTGCCCTTCATAACAATAGGTTAGATTAGGGTGGAGTGGCTGTCGAGAGACACACTTAGGCCTGAACGACCCATTGTGATACCACATAGTTGGGCCTACAGTTTAACACCGATTCCGAACGGCGGTGTGGCAATTTTTTATCGGCTTGGTAGTTTTGCCATTACCAACCAATGTGTGTACTTGTACACTATCTTATAATTCTCATACATTTCATATTGATAGTGAATATAAGAAAGTAATGAAAATTAACCACCAGACGAAGACGGGAATCGAACCCGAACCTCCCAGATGAAAGTCTAGTGTACTATCCACTAGGCTATCGAGGTCGTCAATGGCAATGGTTCCTAGCTATTCATTTGTTAGGACCTTCAGTCGGTTATATTACAGCTAGGTTGAGTTTTTTTTTTAGCTGCAATAGCATCTGAATAGATCAAATAGGATCAAACCAATTTTATCTTTAGATTAATATCCATTTAATTTAATTTATCCTAACTTAAATCTAAAGAAAAAAAATTCCAAAAAACTTAAAAATTTCACTAGTAAAATCCTAATTAATTTTATGCACATTTAAAATTACTGTATTTAATAAGGCGAATCAATATTCGCTTCAGAAATATAGTGATTTCCATATCATGTTAAGAAAGAAAACGAAATTATAGAAAATTACACATTAAACTTGTAAAAAAAATCAAACATTTTTGAAAAATAATGAAATTATACATTATAATGAAACTACATAAATGATTTTTCAAATACTCACATCTTGAAAAATCAAATGTGTATTTAAAGAAAAAAAAAAAGATCCGCATTACTTAATAAGATTTTTCAGCTGCTCATACAAAACTGACAAACATAAAAACACGCACTTACATTTTACCATTATTCAGCTTTCTTTTTACTGTAAACTCTTCGCCAGTTCAAGTAAAATGCACTGAAGTTGCCCGTGGGATACTACGACCAGCTGCGGACAGCTAAATGTCGAAATTAATTGATATCAAAAATCCTTAAGTAATACACATTACAAAAGCAAGGGCTCACACTTATAATATAATACACACTTTACACTTTATTCCACAGTCACAACCCACACAAAAGTTACACGTTTTTTTTTTTTTGTTTTTTTTGTATTCTTGAAAAATTATTGCTTTTTATACTCACACTCTCTGATACACTCGAAAACACTTAATGGGATTTCCCATGTGGAATTCATAACCAACCAGAAATGAGTAAGAAGGAGGATAGGATGATAGCCAGCTCGTGCATCATCTGTAAAAAGCACGCACACGTACACATAAATAAACACATTCAAACAATCAATGACAGCGTGACAGTATGGCGGCGAGCATATTTCAGTTGATGTTGCTGCTGTTGTTGCTGCTGCTGCTGCCAACCATTTGTGCTATGTTGTCAATGCTGTTGCCTGCTTTTTAGCTTTAGCAACATTTGCATCATACTCTTCTGCTGTCGCTTTTTATATTGTGTATTACCATGGAGCTTTACTTGCTCGTCTTTCTATCAATAAAGCATTGTTCTATTCCCAAACTCCTTCGCTATTTTACTAGCAAAAAAAAACAAACAATTTTTTTTTTTTTGTTTTTTCCTTCCGTCTGCCATAAAGTCTCTTTGTCATTTTAGTTGAATTGCCACTGATGATGTATTTCAGTGGCTGTCAGATTTTTTCATTTGTTTGTACTATTTTCGTTTTACTATAAATCTAGCGACATACAATATTTCACTTACTAAATATGTATACATAGATAAATGTATGTAAGTACATTGTAAAAAAGTATTTTTAAATTATAAATTTTCCATCTTTTTTAAGTAAAAATAAAATTTAGTTTAACAAAATTATGTATTTTTATATGCAAAATATTGTAATTTTACTATGCAATGTGTATGTTCACCACATAATCATAAATAATTTAATGTAATGTATGTGTTTTCACATTTCCTACTCTTTTCACACATTATAAGTTTGAATTTTCTTATATTATTTGTACTTTTTGTAAGGTATAAAAATTACTATTTTCAGTATAGAGAAAGTAACTTTTATAAAATATTGTAATTTTTATATCACACATCAGAAATTTTAGTCTGTTATTTTTTTTTTTGCTTCCATTTTTTTTTAATCATCGTATGAATATTATTATTTTTAGTTCTGCTTATAAATTATAGTTATTTTGATATTTTTTCCCACATCAATTACCGCTTCATTTTTACAATGTAAAGTATATATTTTACTATGTTTTATAAAGTGAAATCTGTTGCGTTTGATAAAGATTATAATCTAAATGTGTATAAATATTTATAATAATAAAAAAATGGTTGTCTATATAAACTGTAGTAATTTTTACTACTTTGACATGCATATCTAATATGCAAATTTTCATAATTTCTTAGTATTTTTGTACACATCGTATGTCAACTATTGTCTTTCATATAGGTAAATAATTACTTATAATAAATACCATAATTTTGACTGCTTTTCATATATCTAATGTGTAAATTTGGTTTATGTTGTTTCTATTTTTTACACATTGCTTGGAAACTACTATTTTTAATATCGATAAATGATTGCCTATCATAACTTTAGTAATTTTACTACTGTTAATACATCTAAGCAATGTTGAAATTTACAATATTTTGTTGGTATTTTTTCTTACACCTTTTATTAAAACTACTATTTTTAATATGGGGAAAAGATTTCCTGTTACACATATAGTCATTCTGACTATTTACATGTCTAATGTGTAAATTCACTCTATTTTGCTTGCAGTTTTTTACACATTGCTTAGAAAGTACAATGTTTTATTTTCGAGTGTATTCTATGGATAAAAGTAGCATGATTGGGTTGAGTTGATTTGCGCTGAATTGTGCTCTTCATCTGTGAAAAAAGAAAAGCGCGCAAAGTTAAGTTTCAGTTTAGTTCAAAGCCATAGTCATCGTCATTGTAGTCGTCAGCCTGTTAGCTTGCAAAAAAAACAAAAAAAAAAAAAATTAAAAATAAAGAATTCAATGCGTTATGGGCGCCATTTGGCAATCACATTAGTTGAGGTTATTTTTTTTCTTCTTATTGTTGAAACTGTTGTTATTGTTGGATAGCTATCATTGCTGTTGCTGCTTACTGCTGCTTGCCATTTGTTCTATGTATGTGTGTGTACATATCTTCAACTTTAACTGTCAGCTGCTACCATGCTGGGTTCGTTTTTCTCGTGGTCTCTGCATACACCATACAGTAAAGCATCGTGTTGTTGTTATTTTTTTCTTCTGCTTCTACTTCTTCTTCTATTTGTTTTCTATTTTAAATGTGTTGCCCCCACAAAGCTTTTTGTTGTTGTTATTGTTGTTGGTAATGCTGCTGCTCAAACTGCTGGTCCTTTTTATGCTATACCATGCCATGGTTCATGAACGTCTCTATGTCTGTGTCGTGTCAGCGCATTTTGCTGCTGAGTACTGCTGCTGGCTTTCTGCAGTGTTGGTGGTGAGATGGTGGCTCTGGTAGCAATCGCTGGTGGGTTGTCGACATTGGCGCTATGATTCTATGAACATTTGAATTTTTTCCCTACAATTTGTTTGGCGTCCGTGCTTATGTGTGGGTATTTCGTCGACGTTGTTGTTTTTTTTTCTCCAAATTTTTGGCGCCATCTGTTCGATTAAAATCCAACGCAAAAGTTTAGTGTACTCTTTTTTTTTTTTTGTCTATTTTTTTCAGTTTTTTTGCAGGGTTTTTATGTTTTTTTTTTGTTTGTTCGCTAACATGTGATTCACGCTTTACTTTAGGATGTGATATATACTCATACATGCGCATATATACTAGGAAATGGCACGTTTTAATATATATTTATATATTTTTTTTAACTAAGTTGAAATGGAAAGAGTTGCAGTTGTGTCCACCCACCCGCTCATTCCCTTGCTTGCTTTGCTTATTTTTTCTATAAAGATGTGGTATGTTGATAACTTTGTAAATAATGAAGAAGTTGAATTGGATTTTTCATTTTTTTTTTTTTTGCTTTGTTTTGTCTCTGGTTGGGATTGTAGCAGATGTGTGCAATATTTAAAATTAATGCGATTGAAATGGTATAAAATCGAGTGAAAATTGTAATTGAAAAAAGAATGGGAGATAAGGTAATTTTAGAAAAACTTTATAGAATGTGAGTGTTTTGGTATAATACTTAGATAGAAAAGTTATTAAGAAACCAGGAAACTAGAAATTCAATACCGTAAGAAATGTAAGCAAATTTTTTTTAAATATTTAAATCGTAGTTCGCTCAATAAACTTTAACTAATTCCAGTTACAGAATGAGTTCATTACTATATTTGAAAGTAAATAAAATTAGTTTCTTTGAACTAAAAAAAATCTGTAATTTCTGTTTGGAAGATATCATTTTCTTCTAATAATAGCACAAATAAAATGCATTTAAAATATTTTATTAATTGGCATTTACCAAATATAGAACGAATACGAGTGCAAGTATAACTAAAGAATTTGCTGCAAATATCTAACACATTCCAAAGTAGCTATCAAAAGAATCTAGCAAACAGAAGAATCTAGCAGGTAAAAGAATCTAGAAGGCAAAAGAATCTAGCAGGCAAAAGAATCTAGCAGGCAAAAGAATTTAGCAGGCAAAAGAATCTAGCTAGCTAGAAAAATAATATACAGATCTAGCAGATGAATCTACAATACTATATGGCTGCTTTAATGCTCTTCAATACAATTCATAGTCTTGAGAAAAAGAACAAACTATTGCTGACATATCAAACTGTCTTCAAATCACTGTAGGCAGTCAACCAGCCAACTAGCCAGGCAGGTAGGCAGGCAAAGGCAGCAGCTAATCAAAACAAGCTCAGTTAAAGAAAAATATCTGATGACATTTGCTGACAACAAACAAAACATTTTTACCAAAACAAGCTGAAATGATGCCCATAATTATAATCATCGCCATCATCATCATCATCATTATCATCAGCAAAAATCAAAAGCAACAACAGAAACAACAACTTCAAACGCAATGTATTGATTGCATCCAGAAATAAAAATCTGCACGCTAAAGAATGTTTGCATTCTCCAATATGGTACAAGTATAAATTCCATTCTCCATGCTACAAAAAAACAAAAAAAAAAAATTACAAAAAAGAAAAAAAAAACTTGAATTGCATTGCATCCATCTCATCAGACCAAACCCAGATATTGATATTGCAGTTAACTAGTTCATACATATACTTACATATACACGAGTAGTTACATATATATATTGCGAATGTTGGGTATTTGTATGTATGTACGTATGGATTTGTGCTATATGCTTTTGAGCTTGCGTGTTTGTACTTCAGATAAACAAACAAACAGACTCCGTCCAAATCATATGCTGACAGTATATGAAAGTGGCAATATTATTTAGTTATATATAGTAGCAGACAATGATGACGACAACAACAACGTCCGTAGACAACGACGACCACAACGACGACGATTGCTCAATGGTCATGCTACTACTCTATATACTCTAGTATGAGTAGGTAGATAGATAGTTGATAGTAGGTAGCATTAAATCAGTTCGAGTTTGAGGCGCCACATTTACTTAGCTTATTGTGGCAGTGGCATTTCAACGTTGAGTATAGAACATAAATGAGTACAGAAAAAAAAATATTTTGTATATAGAAATGCACTTGGACTGGCTGACTCGCTGACTTTATCTCTCACTGATTAACCGCCAGTCCATTCCTATAGGGGTCTAGAATTGCATTCCATTTAAATATCTTGTTCACTGAAGAACTTATACTGTTGATGTTATACTGAATTCCTTAATTTATTTTAGCTCATTTACGATTGCCTTGAAAATTCTCATAAATCTAAGTAGAAATAAGAAATTTAAGGGGCCATTATTTCCAAAAGTAAAAATTACAATCGGAACATAAGTGTATGGGAATTTATTACAAAGGCACAAGTAACCAATAATATTTTTTGAATAAAGAAAGTGGAGGGGACGAGGGTTAATTAAATCTTAATTTTGGTTATGGTAGCAGCGGATTATCTTATATAAATCACATTGTATCTCTAGAAATAATATAAACTGAATCGAATTAAAAATGTATATCATAGAGACCACTATCAGATCCAAGGCCATGTTAAAAAAAAAAACTTAAAGGTAAGAAAACATCAGGAATGGTCGCGAATCGTTTTCAAACTTTTAGTGCAAATTTTTATGAGTTTCGTCAAAATTGGACATTCTGAAAAAGTAAAAATGTCTAAATCGAAACAATACCAGTGCCAATCGATTTTTTGGTAAATTCTAAAAAAATTTTATCCTCAACATTTTTTCATTGGCGTCCATCGTATTCGAGTAAAAAGTTCCTGAATATTTCATCGACCGTATTTGGATACCACACTAATTGTGGGTTCAATTTGCCTTCAGGAAGCTGGCACTAGCATTTTGAGATAGGTGTTAGGAACTTACTGTAGCGGCAACGTCTTCAACAATAGCTCTGAACATTGAAAATGTGCGAAAAAATGAGTCCAAATTCATTTTGAACGGCCAATGGACTTTAGATAAATTCTTGGTGGTATCATTTAAAAGTGCATCACGAAAAATATAAAGTTTAATAGGTTTAATATCATTTTATCGACAGAGTGTTCAGGCATACAAGCTCTGAACTTGACCCTTTTTTTTTTGTTTTTTTTTTTTTTGTTGGAACAGACAAAAGAAGTATTCAAGAATACCGCACTCAGACAAGTTTTACGTCCATTGTACTATATCCTGTGCTATTCTTTAAATCTACCAGATTTATTAATAAACTTGACCCTTACAAAAATACAATTTTACCCTTTAACCCATTATGGACGAATCATGGAAATCGTTGAGATAACTTCATGATTTTTTATGTGGCGACTATTGAGATCTCACTGATCACTTTTAGCCAATTGAGAACGTCTAGGTTATCAAGAGTAGCCTGCTGCGAAAAAAGGCAACGACCGGTACACCTGGAAACCTGGAATATGTCAAACGGTAAAATCAATCAGATAGTCTTTAGTATTTCATTTTGGTATTTTAGTAACACGAATATGATTGTTAAAAAAAAATAAAAAAAATATTTTAATAACTCTAGGAGCCATTTAAAAAAATGAATTTTTGTAGACTCTTTTTAACATACAAATATTAAGGTAAAAGGGAAAGTGTAAAATTGTAAAAATAAAAAAAATTACAAGAAAAATTGTGAAACCAAGAGTTCAAATTATCATCTAAATAAATACTTAAATGGGGTACGCATAGCCTTATATATTTTAAAAATGTTTGAAGTTCGTGTTGCGAAAACGCAACGACAGATGAAAATGGGTTAATGAGTTAATACTGTCGCTGATGATATTTTTATTGTCTAACGTAAATTTATAATCCGGAAAACGTTGTAATCTATCCTAGTTACTATTCCTATAGTATACCGGTAAAATATAATGTCTATGATCCTATTTCTATGATTTAGGGTGAATTATAACGTTGCAGACATTATTTCTATAAAATAGCATACGTTTTACACCACTCCGAACCTTACTTCAATAGTAAGGTGCAAATTTATACTGTGGCAGTCTGTATTTCCATAGTACAGCCTTAATTTATCCTATCGAATTTGTATGGTAAAGAGTAAATTTATACTGTTACGGACTCTATTTCTACAGTATAGCGTAAACTTATACCATTATAGCCCCTATTTCAATGGGACTTTCTAGTCTACGTGCTCCTTGCTCTTTCTCGGACTCTAACATTTTACAAATCCGTTTTCTATTATACGTATGTTACTGCCCCAGACCTTATCCCTAGTATTTCTATATGCAGAAACACAAGCCTGGTTTTAATCACTTTGAGATAATGATATTTTATTGCATGTTTAGTTTTATTATTTTATTTTTATAAGCTTCCTTGAGCTTAAAAGTATTAATATAGCAAAAGAACGGTGGTTTTATATACAAAATTGCCAGGCCATTAAGCCATAGCTAGCAAACACCTGCTAATCATGCTCAACCTCTAACTCAACACACATTAAATTTCGTTTGCATAAAACTGAACCGAATTGAAGGTTTAAGTTAAAAAACTTTATAAGTTAATCAATGGTTTAACTCCTCAACTAAAATTCACGGGCAACGTTGGGTATTTTCTGCGTCTTGCAAAATCATTAAATAAATACATAGCAAGTGCTTATGAGCAGTTTGCTACTTTTTTCTCATTTTTGACTTTATATATGATGGAAAAAAAATCCCATTTGCTACTTTACACATTTACACACATGCACAACAACCTTTGTGCACTATTCTTAAAACTGCAATTAATTAGTAATTCACGCTAAAAATAAAAAAAAAAAAAAACAAAAAAAAAATATTGTTTCAAAAAAATCTTACATATAAAAACATGATTACTCAACCAAGCCAAGCAAGCAGACAAACGAAGAGACTGACAAATCAGTCAGACAATTTTAAAAATTATTTCCAAATTAATTGCAAGCGCCACACATATTTAATTAAGTTTCATTAAATGCTAGTATGCGGTAAGCAAGCAGCAACATCGACAACAAACAACAGCAGCAGCTAACAACAGCAGCAGCTAACAACAGCAGCAGCTAACAACAATGAGGAGGTTTTGTTGATATGTTTTTGTTTTGAAGTATAACTACATGTAGTTATACCTAAAATTTTTTTTTTTTTTTTTTTTGCAACGAATTTTTGTTGCTTTATTTTATTTTTGACTGACAGACAACATGACGGACATTATTTACAAAACATGTTACAATGCTTTTATAACAATGCATTATTTTTGTATTACAGAAAGAGACCTCGATATATTCATATGCTTGTATGTATGTTTGTATGCATGTAATCTATACCTACTATGAAACAGTGGCGAAGTCCAATTGGCATTCGTTTCATACCTTAACAATTAGTAATGTTCATATGTCTGTATGTATGAGCGTTTAGTTGCGATCACTGTTGATTTTCAGTTTTTTTTTTTTATTTGTTTTTTATTTTGATTAACTACAAAAATATGTTTGTTATTTATTGGCTGATTGTTGTGTCTGTTCGCTATTGCTATTTGTTAATTTATCAATTACAAATGGCGTCAATTTTGTATGTGTTATTTCAACAGTGATCGTTGTGATCACTGCGTTCGTTCGCGTAATCATTGGCATTTGCACGCTTCTTCTGTTTGTAACACTTCAAAGACATTTGACACTCACACCTTCCAATTATTTGAGCGCTCCCCCTCTTGATGAACTCTCTCAATCATATATATTCTCATTTACATACATACAGGTAATAATAACAAATATATATTTATATATATGAACATTTTGAAATGAGAAGCTGCTCGCTCATTTAAGCATTTTATTTGAATATTTATCATATTCAATAAACTCATCTTCATATGTAAATATGTATATTCTTTTTATTGATATTGCTGTCGCTTTTTTTTTTTTTTTTTTTTGTAATTGCTCGCGTTTGCTTGCGACCTCCTTTATTTTCCAGTCTCTCTGTTTGTCTGTCTGTCTGTCTGTCTGCCTCAACTTGTCTGTATACAAATTATACTGAATTTAGTTATTTTTATATGCATAAATTTTCTTCATTCAACCAACTGCTTTTCTGCTGTCGATCGATCGTACAATATATATTGATGCTGATGATCTTGAGCTGCGCTGATGTTGCTGTTGCTGATCATAATGATGATGATCATAATCATGAGTTGGTTAATACATATTACTATTGCTGATGATGATGAGACAATGTTGGTTGGTTGTTGCTATTGCTGTTGCTGATCGTAATGATCATTTTGAAGCGTTTTTTGTTTGCTTTTGTGTTATGACGCATGTTTAAACAGTTTGTGTGATGTTGCTGTTGTTTGTTGTTGCTGGCATATTGCTACTTATCATTATTATGATGATCTTGTTGTTGTTGCTGTTGCTACTGACTGAAACTGAAACACACGCTGTTGTTGTGTTTTTTTTTTTTTTTTATGTGTTCATCAAACAGATGTGCAAATGATCTGTTCCATATTTTCTTCGTCGTTTAATATGTGTGTGTATGTGTGGTTGGTTTTGTTTTTATTTATTTTTTGTATGGTTTGTTTGTTGAATTATGAATTATGCTGATTGCATGTGTAAAACGAATTATGTGCATCAATGATATATTTTTTTTCTTTTTTCTTCTTTCGGCAATAGATCGATTGATCTCATATTTGCATATAGAAAATTGTAATAGAACCATTGAGTTACATCGTCCTATAATTGATTTTAAATGCATAACTCTGTTTTATATGTATATATCTGAATAAATCATTTTAATTGAATGCTTTTTACACTTTGATCTTTTCGATCATGCAAATTTTTTCATCTGGTTTTTATTTTTTTATTTTTTTTTTATTTTAATTACTTACAGTTATATTGTGTATTCATCACGCTGTTAAAACTAACCGCAACAGCTAGTGAAATCAATTAGAAATAAATAAAAATGACAATCGATGTGGCGCCAAGTGTAATTCGTTGTATTTGATTGATATACATACAAACATATATTGTAAATGAAACTTAAAGTGTTTTTGTATGTCGGTATTATTCCATGATTTTTGTGATAATGGAAAGTTGTTGTTGTTTTTTTTATAAGATTTTTAAACTTTAGAAAATAATTATTAAAAAAAGACATTTCAAACAAAATTATTGGATCAACCACAAACTATGTAGAACAGGCAGTTAAGTTAATTATTTCACAACATGTCACTGTTTTTTACCAACGATCTTTTGAATGAAACAAACCTAAGCTTTCAACAATTCATATGAACAGGCTTGAGTTGGTGTTTTTGTTTTTCTGTATCAAGTATTGGTAACTTCTCTCTGATTTCGTAATACCGGCTTGCTTTAAAACGATCATCTAAAAAGATCCTTCACAATTATAAAAACACTATCTCAAAAACTTTTCCTATGTATTGTTAAACGATTACCAATGATATGCATAAATTTCTTTCTTTGTTCTGACTGGTCTATAAAATCAAATAATATAAACATTCTTATAATAAAATGTTATACAAATTGAAAAATCTACAAATTCTTTGTCATACATTTAAATATGACATATACAACCAACTATTTAATAAACATAATTACTTCATATAAATTTCAAAACCAACTTACTTACAGCATTGGACAAAAGGTTATCAGTTTTTAGTACGAGTTTAGTCTAATGTCTATTACGTTTTTTTATTATAAGTAATTTATTTTTTCTAACTTTTTTCTTCCAATTTATGTTTTATATATACATGTGTTTTCTCATCTATGCATAAATTATAATCTTATCAGTTTGAGAATATTATTTTATTTATACTCATACATATAAAATAAAAATGAATTTTTGTGTTTGCTTTGAATTACATTAGAGCGTATTTATGAATGAAATTATTTCTGTTGAGAATATTAAACAGAAAATTTATTTATTTTATTTCTTTATTTTTGTTTTTTTTGGTTATTGAAAAGGAAACATTTTTTTTTTTTTTTTAATTTTTTTTATTTTGTTTTGTATGTATGTAATATAAAACTTTGTCTATTTCAATTGCGCCAAAAAATAATAAATATAAATGATGAGAGTGAGCGATAAGTTTTTCTGGATTACATAAATGGCGTCTTCGTTTTTGTTGTGTTTTATATTTTCTGTCAACCAAAATATTATTTATTACGTGCTTTAATTATATAAATTTAAATTTGTGTATATTTCACGGATTTCGATTTAAAGCCTTTTTTTAAAGAGTTTGAAACTCAAATTCTATTGAAAAAAGGAAGAAGTTAACAAGGAAGACAACTAATGGGTTAATATGTTCCAGAAAAATATTCTACAGTTAATTTTCTATAAACTACTGAATACTTAAACCTTTTGAGATACAAAACTAACTGTGATATTTTAGATTTTTTTTTAGTTATACTCGAAAATATTTAATAAATTTGGTTAGACTTTCAGAACCTTTTAATTTTTTAAAAAGAAGAGATTTTTGTAAGACAGTGTCATGGACAACGAGAAATTAAGATTTTTATTTTAAATTGCTGAACAATTTCCAAAAGAAATCACAAGGGAGACAACTAATGGGTTAATATGTTCCAGAAAAATATTCTGCAGTTAAATTTCTATAAACTACTGAACACTTATACCTTTTGAGATAAAAAACTAACTGTGATATTTTAGAATTTTTTTTAATTATACTTGAAAATATTTAATAAATCTGGTTAGACTTTCAAAACCTTTTAATTTTTTTTTTTTTAAAAGAAGAGGTTTTTGTTAGCCAGTGTCATGGACAACGAGAAATTGAGATTTTTATTTTAAATTGCTGAACAATTTCAAAAAAAAATCACAAGAGAGACAACTAATGGGTTAATATGTTCCAGAAAAATATTCTGCAGTTAAATTTCTATAAACTACTGAACACTTAAACCTTTTGAGAAACAAAACTAACTGTAATATTTTAGATTTTTTTTTAGTTATACTCCAAAATATTTAATAAATCTGGTTAGACTTTCAGATCCTTTTTATTTTATTTTTTTAAGAAGAGATTTTTGTAAGACAGTTTCATGTACAACGAGAAATTTAGATTTCTTTTAAATTGCTAAACAATTTCAAACTATTTCACAAAAACATTCGAATGACAGCTCGTCGCCTGAGAATTGATTTGGCGTATAGATATACGAAGTTGTACACGCATACGCCAAATCAATTCTCAAGCGACGAATTGAATACCTCATATTCTACTCGTATTATGTTTCCGTTGACGAGATCGCTTTAAAAAAAAGATCATCTAGTATTTTTGTTAGTTCAAGAGTTGGATCAATACCCAATCAAATGGATCTTTCACCTATTAGTTATATCGGGTTCAAAATAATATCGGAAAATATTTTGTGATAATAAAATTTCATTTCAACTGATTCATATTTATAAGCATGGATTTTTTAAAGGTTCAAATTCCCTCTTCCCATTCCTGCTCGCCACTGTCTTGCCTGACTCTCCAATATTGCCTTTATATATGTAAATACTACAGTTTAACCTGAAAATATAAGTTCTCTGTCAGAAATTTTAGGTCCTGTGGACTAAGAAATAACTTTTTTCAGCTCAGGTGCTTTTTCATGTTTTTTGGTATTTTTTAAATACTTTCTGTGTAAATATTCAACAACATTTTATTTATAAAATTTATCAACAACATTTTCTTTGGGCTTGTTGGACTTGTGGTCGCTTTTAAACTCTACGGATCAAAGGAGAGTAATTTTTTTCTAAGAAGGGAGCTGGTTTCGATGGTTTTTGGCATTTTCTTAAATATTTTCACTTATTTTTCTGGACAATTTCAAGAACAATTTTCTTTGACACTGTTGGACTTGTATATGATCATTTTAAATTTAAATGAATTTGGACTAAGGAAGACCAATTTTCTAAGCTGAAAAGCATTTTCTATGTTTTTTTTTCTGTGTGTTCTTATTTTCGCAAATTTTGTGAAGAAAAATAAATCAATTACTAAAAGTTAAATTTCATTCCGCTTGTTGACCGTATTTCGTATTTAAACGATTTTTTTTTTTAAATAAATTGGTTTGCCACTTGTTTCGAAGCCTTTAGAATCATTTCATTGGGTATGTGATCCTTTTTCGTCAGAGTTTCGCATTTGAAACGATTTTTTAAAGGTAAATCGATCATATAATTGTTTCTAAGTTCTGAAAAAATATTTCCTTTGCGCCTGTTGAATCTGTAGGTTTAGTGAGTCACGTTATAGATTTTAAACGTGTTTTTTTTTCTTACAGACAAATCGGTTCGCGTTTCGCTATTTGTTTCAAAGACCTAAATCTTGTTTTTATATTCCCATTTTTGGTTTTAACATTTCATTTGATATTGAGCTAGAAATTGGCTCCTTACATTCTTCCGCAAATCGCAGATAAACATCATACGAAAAGTCACGTTCTTTAAAAATTATTTATGTGAACAAGTATTTATGTTTGTATGGTGATAGCATTAAAATAGCTTAGCAAATAAAAAGATAAAATAAAACAAATCTTAAGTCAAATAAATTAAAATTATGTGAATCATTTCCAGATAGAAATGAAAGTAATGGAAAAAGGAAAATGACAAATACAAGTAATTATAATTGTAAAATTTTCAATTACAATTACCTGTTTGTAATTACCTATTTGTAATTGTAATTGAGATTAATTTGTATTCCAATTAATTGCAATTATAGTTGAGCCTTTTTTACATTAAAATTACTTTTGAGTGACATCTGATTTGTTGCAATTAAAATTAATTGAATTAAATTTATTTAATATTAATTGATTTTTTTTCCAATTTTTTTTACTCTATGATGGGACGAAAAAAAAACTAATTGAGCTAAAAGCATTTGAGAAAAAAAGGAATAATTACAACTAAATACTTAAAAACACAAAAAATGTATCATTACAATAACAAAAAAAGATAATAATTCCAAAGACATATGAATGTATAAAATAAGTTTCACAACAATTTCATATAAAAAATTTTCTATAAATAATGCATTTCATATACATACATAAATAAATTTCATTCTATCATCATGTTTTTCATAATACATAGTAGAAACTCTAACCTACGTAAAAATACTTTCTATTTATATTACATTCACAAGTTGACCCTTAAAACTATCCCAGGCAACGTTTATTTTTTTTTTTGAATAGATAAAAAGAAAAGAAAATATGTAAGTGAAAACACCTGTAAGGGATCAAGTCACGTCGTCATCAGCACTTTGTGAAATATTATGTGAAAATAACGCAACTGTCACAGCTTCTTAATCAGAAAAAATAGAATAAATGCATATATACAAAAGTAGATACAACAAATGAAAATCAACCCTAAATATTTTCTAATAGCTAGAAAAGAAAAAAAAAAAGAAATTCAACTCAATTTTCAAAAGAAATTTCCGCGTTTTCTTTGCTACATTGCATCTCTTTTTCCACAACTAGTTACTAAAAGTTACAGCTGTACAAATTTCACACACTTAAATCTCTAGGAAAAATGAAATACGAGGTTTGTTTAACACACACACACACATATATACACTCTCTGAAATAAAAGGATCTTGTGTGTTTGTAGCAAGTGCAGCAGCAGCAACAGCAACAGCAAGCATCACAAGCAAACATTCTCTCACCTTTTATAGCAGTCCAACATCACATCTTCTATACAAATATTTAAGTATCTAGTTATATTTATTTATTTTATAAAAAAAAAAAATAAAATTCTCACCACCAACTCTACCTGCTGCACTAGTTACGCAACAGTTACTTACGCCGCTTGGACTTCTTGACTTGCTTGACTTTCCCCCCTCTACACTTTTCCATATCCAATTTTTTTAATTTATTTTTTATTGCATTTTAATCTTTAAGATATTTGTAGTATTTTCTTTTTTAACTTAAGTGCAAGACGCTGTGGAAAATTAGGCTTATGAGTAAGAAAAAAAAACAAGAAACTGTAATGTTTTCTTGAGAGGGGAGAAAGGAGAAAGGAATTTTTTAAGAATTCCAAATCGCTGCTATAAGTTTGAATTTATTTCACGTGAAATCTTTTGATTAGAGAAGTTGGTTGGTTTGTTTTTCTTCTTCTATTATTATTGGTTTGTGTTTATTTTATTTTATTTTTTTGGGGTAAAAAATTTTGTTAAAAATAAAAAAGAAAATACCGCACCTTTCCCTGATATAATTTTTCCTAAAAATCTTATTACTTGTGAATGAGAAAGTTATACCAATTGAAATTTAACTGCTTATATATTTTTAGAAAAAGAATTCACTATCAGATTAACCAATAACGAATTTATTTCACCTAGGTGAACTAATAGTAGAGTGCTAGACTGGAGTCCCAGGTACCTCGGGTTCAAATCCCAAACGTTGTATAATTGCTATAATAAATATTGATGTGAAATATTGAGATAACTAAAACTTTCTTATAGGGCACTATAACTATACAAGGATTTCGTACTTTAAAATACAATGACGCAGTAAAAACAAAAATAAAATGAGTTCCTTCTGCACTCGTCACATGATGTGATAACATACTTCGTTACAAAAGTTTTCGTTTTTATTGTCCAAAAAGTGCAACCATGGGTTTTTTTAATTTTTCATTTCTTCTTTTTAATGCATTTTCATCGCTTTTATGCAATAAAAATATACAATAAATAAAAACAATTTTTGTTATGTTCCACTATTCCATTGATATGTAAGCATATTCCATAACCATTTTTGATATAGAAATTATGTATTGCATACTTTTCATACATACACTTATAAACTCACACATATTATGAAACCTCACACGACACCGACGTGACATTTGATTTTTATTTTTATTAATTCACTTAACAATAAATTTTCCTTCAGCCTCGAGTAAAAATGTTATAACATCAAAGAAAAAAAATTCTTGTCGATATCTCGTTAACTATTATTTATAGCATTTAAATACGTTTCATATTTTTCACAAGAAATTAATGCACCTCATATTTTATAACCAGATTAATTTATTTATTTCGAAATTTAAAAAACTTAAATATTTAATATTTTTCAGCTTGCAAATGCAATGACAAAATAAAATAAAAAAAAATCTGTTTACAATATTTAGCACATAAATTGTATGAATGAATAAAAAAACAGCAAAAATATTTACACTAAGCAAATATTTTTTTCTGCTAAAAATTCAAGGATGTAAACATTTATATCTATAACTATATACAAGAATACGTATAGAAAAAAAAAAAAAAAAAAACGCAACGTCATAACCTCACGTCAAAACTCAGAAGCTTACTAGGGCCAAGTGTTAATATGATAATTTTTTTTTTTATTATTTCATTAATATCTTAAAAGTGTAGAAAGTCATTTACTTCTGAATGGAAAGCTTTTAATTAAATTAATTTTAATTTTTTTTATAGCAAGATAAACTCGTATAGACTTAGGTCTATAAACAAATTGCAATCTGGTAAAATTTGCTTAGCTAAAAATAGTAAATGAGCTGTGTAAATATTGTAATAAAAAATAAAAAACAAAAAATCAGATAAAACTTAATATTAGTTTAGAAATGAAATCAAGTGCCTAATCATTCTTTCTCATACGCTCTAAAAAAAAATGTGTATAAATTAATGAAATGTTAGAAAGTTGTGGATTTTTTACATGTGTGAGTAGGAAATTTTGTATGGTTTTTGGTAAAAATACACAATTAATTTGTTTCATAATAAAATGTGTATTTTTTACAATTACATTTAAAATCAGTTGATTTAAAAATGTGTTAAACTCATTGCCAAAAACACATAAAAAACTAACTTTTTAAGAAAAAATGAGTTTCATTCAATTACTCATTCAAGTACTCTTAAAAAATAATGTTTAAAAATGATAAACTTAATTTGCATACTTTTTTTGGTGTGTCAAAAAAAAAAACACTAAAAGAAATGGTGAAAATGTTTAGATGAAAATTACATTTGAACATTTAATGGGTTTTTCGCTAAAATGTGTATTTTTAAAAATAGAATTTAAAATTAATATAAGTCATTCATTTAAATTTGCTCTGAAAAATGTATTTGAAAATGTGTAAAATTTGTACACGTTTTTGGTTTATTGAAAACACTAAAATAATTGAAAATGAGTGAATGCAAATCGCATTTGATATGTTTTATAATAAAATGTGTGTTTTTACAATAAAATCTCATATCAAATACAAAATAATTAGAAAATTTGTAAATTTTTTGTTATATCGAAAATATAAAAAACAGGGAGAAACTTTTTAACATTTTCTAATAAAATATTGCATTCTGATGTGTGAAAATACACATTTGGTATATTGCGTAGATTTATTTTTACAGACCATATATAAATACCTAGGGTTTCAAAGAGTAACAAAGGTCCGCACCAAATTGTTTTCGTTCGGATCAGTCTTTTTTGTGCAGGTCTCTAAATTTCGCTCCTAGTTAACCCCTAGCCTCCAATACTTAGAGTCGTCTCCAGATATTCTCTCGTGTTCCTTTTCTTTGATTTCCTTGAGGATTTTTGACAGTAGGAGTGCTTGAAATGCACTGACATTTCCTACTTTAAAAGTGGCCAACCCAACTTCACTTATTTTCTTTTAACAAACAATTTATTAATTAACACATTTATTGTGTAATTTTGCAAGACACTTTTTAATGTGTTTTTTTTTTTCACTTCAGGTTTGTGTTTTTTTTTTACACAATTCAATGAAAATTTAACATGAAAAATTCAACTCTGCTAACATTTCCTTAAAAAATTGGCTCTAAATACTTATATTATACTTAAGTAATAACTACTATGTATTTAAGTAATAATTACTGGTTTTACGTGTTATTTTGTTTTGCAAGTTTTTGTAGCAAACTTTAACTTATTTAGCGTGCCAATTGAATTTTTATTTATACGGTATAACATTTGGCGTCATCATAATTGAAATTACAAAACACAACAAAAAATAATAAGTGTGAACTTTTTTTTTTTAGCTACCTACATTAAAATTTGTATAATTTATTTAAATTAAACTTAAAGCAAATCAGATACAAATTCTTCTTTAAAAGTGAATACAAACTATCAATTATTTGTTTTTTATTTTTCAATTTTTCATGCATAAATGCAATGTATAAAATGACAGTAAAATGTAGTCAAAATGTTAGTTAAATGTCAGTTGTGGTTTACTGCTATTGCAATAAACAAAAATTTCATGTCCACAAAAAATAAAATAAATAGTGAAATAAAAACAAGTTTGATGGGCATAAAATTATTGTGTATAGAATTTTAATTAAAATTTTCAAAATTATTGTGTAAAATTTGAAATTTTATATAAATAAAATAAGTTTGACTGATTTTGTTTTGAAATGTACATATATGTATATCTCGATCAGATTATTTTCAACAAGTTGTTCTGGTTATTTCGAAATTCCTTAAGTTGTTTAAGCCTATACTTGTAAAAATTCAACCAGCTGCAGCTCTTCCTTTTATATATATGTTTTTTTTTTTTTTTTTTTTTTTGAGCGTGTATAATTTATTGCAAACATTTTTTGGGACAAGATTTTTTATATATATATATATATATTTTTTTTTAAATAAATGTGTATATATTTTTTGATATTTGCATATTTTCGACATTATCCTTAATTATGTCTGTTGTCGTTGAAGCTGCTGCACTTGCCGCTTTATATATTTTTGCTTGTTGTTGTTTCATTTATGAGCATGATGTTTTTAATAGGTACTCAAATTGCCTGCTTCCTTTAAGTTTAAGTTCTACTTATTGGTTCCATATAAACATTTGCATGTACCTTAGGGTTATTGACATTTGATTTGAACTTGAAATTTGTTTCATACATAAAAATTTCGATGGAGGTTAATACTAAAAACTGATAGAACAAGGCAGTAGCTAAAACAACTGATTTAGTTATAAAATTATACTTGAAGTTTTTAAAAATATATGGGTCTAAAACCAAAAAAAAAAAAAAAAAAAAATTCAAAGTATTTTTAGCTTCATAAAAATTCTTTGTCTTCCTGACTAACTCCTTGAAAAACAGTTTTAGTTTTGTCTAACTATTTATATTCACCTTTTTTAGTAACTTTAATTTTCTAAGCTCACTTCTCCTAGAGGTCCATAAACTTTTATCACTAAATTGCTCAAAAAGAAACTTTCTAGCTTAGATAACACTTTACACATGCGTTTTTAATTTTCAAAAAATTTCTTGTATTTTAATTTAAAAAATTTATGCAAATCTTTATAAATTAAATTTTAAACTTTCACAAATTTTTTATGGTCGCCAATTTTATTTATTTATTTTTTTTTTTTCTTTAAATTTAATTTTCGACATGATATATATTTCCGATCGTTTTGTTTTTTTTTTTTCAAATAAATATGTTACCCTGTTGTGATTTGTGAAGTTAGCTAAAGCGGGAAAGTGACTAATTTATATGTGTCTGTGTGTTTTAAATAAATTTTAAGCTTGAATTAACTAAATAAATAGTTGAGTGAGCTGGTACAGTGGAGCAATGATGATGATGTTGATGATCGAGTGACGGAAATTAAATCCCACAAATTTCCGGTAGTTACCTAAATTCAAGAACACTTTTGGTTTTTGCTTTTAAGGAATGCAATTAATTTACAAGGCAATGTGGATATTCTTAATAAATTAGCTACATACTTAGTCAAAATGTGATGCATATTTTTACTGTGCATATTGAGAGAGCGTTTGTGCTCACTTAATGAAAACTAACGTCTGTGATTGGTCAATTGAAAAACAGCTTTAGATGCTTATGCACATTCAGTGAAAACCAATGACTGTGATTGGAGAGATATTCTCTCCCCTCTCTCTCTCTCTCTCTCTTTCTCTCTGTTATATCATTTTACGCTCACTCAATGTAAGCTAACAACTGTGATTAGTCAAGTGAGTCAAGCGTTAGTTTTTATATGCTCACTCAATGAAAACTGTTAACTGTGATTGGCCAATTAAAAAGATTAGCGTGAGGTATTTTGCTCTTAGCACATGCTTGTCAATACTAGTTTAACCCAGATCATAGTAAAATAAACAAGCAGGCTAAATAGGTAGAGTAGTATTAAAGTACTCCGGATTGTCAAGAAATATGTCAAAAAAAGTCATCGACAAAGTGCTATAAATTTTCTGATAATCATTTTTTTGAGAACCGTTTGATATCAAAATCAAGTTAATCTCAAAAATTTGATTCCTTTAAAGAGAACCCAGATATACCAATTGTCCTATATGTAGGCCACTTCAGAAATGTTTGATTTTGATTAAATGAGAATATGTTCAATCAAAATAAAAACTTTTTGAAGTTTACTAGATATAAGCCATTGGGCACATCTGGGTTAAGACATTTTAAAAGTATTGAAATAACAAAATTATTAAAAAATTTTCTTTTGTAAATCAATGATCTTCCTTAAACTCAACGTAAAACATCATAATAAATTAAAATTTAAAGTTTCTAATTTGTTTTTACATTTAAAACGTATAAAAATATTTCAATAATGCTTTTCACTAACATTAATTTTACATCATTATTATGTTAATCATTCATAGCTACATTTTTGTTGGCTGATGTTTTTTAAAAAAATACACAAAAATCAAATGCTGATTTGACTCATTGCCAAACCCCAATTTACTGGTCGTTCACAAATTAATCGTATCCAGTTTCTCATCGTCAGCACCACAGCAGCGCAGATAATCTATTGTCATTAAAAATCACAAAAAGTAACCACAAAAATTTAACAAAAACTTAAAAATGTATAAAAAATTAATGAATATAAAAGAGATACATTAAGGTAAGCTAGACGCGTAGGCGTCTAAGACTTGTAGACTTCAGTCTTCAGATTACTGGGATTTTTTTCAAAGCTTTTTGTTAAAAAATTATGCAAATTTTATGAAAATATAATATTTGCATAGAAAATAAAAACTGTAAACACCTGTATTTAAACGTAAACCACAAAAACCTGAGCGGGTTTTATTGAATTAATATTTGATTGTGTGAGCTGTTGAAAAGCAAACACGCTTATCTTTGTATGCTAAAAATTAAGTAAAATTCCATTTTCTTTATTCCTTAATATTAATCAATTTCCTTTCTCTTTTCTCTCTCTTTCCAGGCTCTCCCAATTCCAATGATCGCGATGCTGGTTTCTGTTCTGGCAGCTCGGAAGGTGGCGATGATCTTTCGTCGCTCATTGATCATTCACGCCTTGAACCGTGTAGTCCGCCCACTGATGCCGCCTCCGATGATTCTGTTGAAGTTAAATGTAGCGCTATTTCGCTTATTATGCGTAATAAACGTAAAAGTTCCGAACCATCCAAAGTCATAAGCGAGCGTGAAGAATCAGCGCTGCAACAGCAACTGCTTTCGAATGCGCCACTTAAGAAACGTATACGATATACCTCCACAGCAGATTCAGCAGTAGTGCTGACACCTCCAGCCGCTGAAACACCACCATCACCTCTATCACATCCATCGTCATCAACATCATATTCATTGTCAGCATCATTGTCGTCATCACAATATCAACAGCCGTCACTACCACCACCACCTCATCAACTTTGGGACCCTAGTCAAGTGTTACCCCATGAGCTTATGCCGAACCCTGCGCAAGTTTTCGTACGTCATCCCGGTGTAACAACTCTACATCGAGCATTACCTATCGGTGTCTTGGATGTGGAAGAGCAGAAGGAACCATTAGCTTTAGTTTTAAAGAAACCAAGCGTTAAAGCGGAAACATACACAGGTGTAAGCGGAAGTGGAAGTGGAAGCGAAACAACAGCATACAATGGTGATAGTTCAACAAAAATGCATTCAACACCGAAAAAATTACAACGCTCTGCAGACATAGACGTAGATATAGACATAGATAAATCTGCTAAAAATTTCACACAAAGTTCCACAGCAACACTGAACGAACTGACAGTTCCGTCGCGTCCACACAGCACCGCAGCAATGTCAATGTCCGCTGAAAGTAATGCAAGCACAACCACCTACAATCAAAATACTTCCTTAATCAGTGCCATGGATAGTGGCGCCAGTGGTGGTTGTCCTAATGGTTCATTATCACGTCCCCAACAACGCAACTATAAGAATATGACACGCGAGCGTCGCATTGAGGCGAACGCCAGAGAACGCACACGTGTTCACACAATATCTGCAGCTTATGAGACTTTACGACGGGCGGTGCCTTCGTATTCGAATTCGCAAAAGCTTTCAAAGCTTTCAGTACTGCGTGTAGCGGGAAACTATATAATAGCGCTAAGTCGCATGGCAGGCCATGATTATAGCGCTGATCAATCGGAGCCATCAATTGCATCGTGTTTCGATGCGGTCACTGAGACCATACAGACTGAGGGAAAAATACGTAAAAAGAAAGACGAGTGAAGGGACGTGGAGTGGTAGAGAAGTGAAAGGAAGTAAAGTGGAAGAGAAGTGAAGGGATGTGGAGGACTGAAGGCATATAAGGTGAAGAGGCGTGGCAGAGCATGCGTTTCCTTTGAAGACTAATAACTATATTTCTTCTTTTTTATAAATAAAAATGTGACTGAACTTAAGTTAAAAAATATGTATGTAAATTTTTCTAATTGAAATTCATTTGGACTTTAAAGCTCATTGAGCTTTTTCGTCATTTACGTTTAAAATAAAGCTTAAGGAGATTTATAAGAGCTTTTTATTGGCAAAAATAACAGAAAAATCAAAAACACAAATAAAACTCTATTTTAATAATGTGATGCTACAATAATAAATTGGCATTTTGTTTCAATCCCAAACAGTCATAATAATTTAACAACCAATTGTTAAAAGTACAAAATTCTATGAATGTATAAGAAATATTTAATGCATAAGCGTGAAAGCTCAATTTAATAAATGCAAAAAAAAAAAAATAAAAAAAAAATTCGAAATAAATGCGAAAACAAATATTTATGATATATAGGTATAAAATTTTGCCATATTTTTTTCACTAAAAAAAAAACTAAAAGTTTCAATAAAAACAACACAAACAACAACAAAAAAAGACAATAATTGTATAAAATTTTAAAATACACAAATTTTTTTCCCCTCTCTACACTCTTAACATAGTATTGTGAATTGTAAAAATGTTGTTAAAATATAAATTTCTACATAAAATATGTGACAATAAATACAAAAAAAATTTCATACAATAATAATATATTTAAACATTTAAAAATTTTATTCTACTCGTATGTACTTCTTTACTATCTACACTCTTAAAACTTAAAAAAAAAATTTGGATTGTACATATTTATTTGATTGAAACCTAAACCAGAAGATGAGTAATTAAAAACTTAAAAACTATTATTTATATACATAACAAAAAAAAAAAAAAAAAAAAAACAAACAAATTGTAAATTTTACAATTTTAATTGTAATCTCATTGTTTTTAGTTCATAAGCTAAAGTGCCATAAATTTAAAAGAGGAAAAAATAAAATTTACAACACTTATTCAAGTGTTTATAAATTAAAAATACAAAAATTTTGCTTTTATTGATGTGATTGTTGGATAAATGATATTGATTAGAGGGCGTGGTCAGTGGGGAATCTAAGATTAGGGTCTGAGCTGGAAAGATGACTTTAATAAATTTAGGAAAAAGTTCGAAGATTTGCAATCAGCATTTTAATTATTTTAAGAGCACACTGCAGTTCTCTCCTCTAACTATGTGAATCTCTCCGTACCTGTTTCCACTGCTGGGCGTGACATCTTCAAAAACTCTATTTAGGATAATATTAAGGATATTAAAGAAGTTTTATTAATAAATTTTTGGCGTATACTTATGATTTTGCTTTGGGGAGGGCAGTTAATTGAGAAAAAAAAAATTCAAACAAATTCAAATTGAAGTTGCGCTAGAAGCAGGCTACAGTTTCTCCTCTCACTGCAATTGAATCCCCTGTTTCCCCATTTGACACCGGGGCATCCACTATAAGTTTTTGGAGGCATATCAAAATTTCTCGCCTTCCTTTTATCTTTTCTTGGAGGAATTGATCTTATGCAAACCTCTCAGGAAGTTTTTCCTAAGCGATAAAAATTGGGAAAAAAGCTTGACATTGTTTTTGAAGATGTGGAGCCGATAAAGTGGAGAACGTGCTATTTTTTTTACATCAGCCTAAGACAGCATGAGCGTGAGAATGTGAGACTGTGCAAACATGACATGAGATTGTTTAAAGGTAGAAAAACAAGGTAGCCAAAAAAAGGAAAAAGAAAACGAGATATGTCAAACATGACTGTTACATCAACCTCAAAGTGCTCCAATTATGGAACTTTCCTAGAAGTTAAACAGATCCCATATGACCGCTTGCGGTCATCTGAGAATGGATTGTTTTTCATAAAAGGAAAGAATATATTGTCAATACAATAAGAAATCTTAAGGCCGCCTTAGATAGAAACCAAATGAGATAATTAAAACTTTTTTTACAAAAAGTTAGAATCGGAAAAGAGAAATATTTGTTCCGAAAATCTAGATATATTCTTTTCATTGTAGTGTTGTCAAAATTATGATTTCTCTCTCTGTAAAAACAACAGACCCATAGCATTATCATATATAGTCATTCCACTGATGATAATGTGTGCGTAACAGCCTCCAAGAGCAGGCTACGGTCCTCTCCTCTCACTGGAATTGAATTCCCTGTTTCCCCATTTGACACCGGGCATCCACTATAACTTTTTGGAGGCATATCTTCAGCATATTTTCAGGCCACACAGTAAGTTTTATCTTTTCTTGGAGGAATTGATCTTATGCAAACCTCTCAGGAAGTTTCTCCTAAGCGATAAAAATTGGGAAATAAATAATTTGTCGTGAGCACTAGTTGATCTAAAAATGGATATTATTCTAAAATCCTCCTCCAGCAGATCTGTTACTGGCCGCATAAATTGTAAAATGATTTTTTTTGAGGGTAGTTCTTCTGAGGATCGTGATCTATCGCAGTCGCTCGTGAGTCTCTCACTCGAACGCGAACGAGCGAGAAATTTTGAACAGTTTTATAAATTTTGTAATCATGGATCTTCTAAATTACTGATGAGTAAAATATTTTAGTCTTCTTATATGTGATATATGAAATGCGTGGTCAGCATTGATTTAGAGCAGTGATGGCCACCAATACTTGCACAATGATCGACTGAACTCTTTTTCTGTAATAAAACGGGTTACCTTCTGGCTTACCCTGATATGAAACCATATGAATTAAATTTTTTCCATGTGCAAGATTCATTTTTACAGCAGAAGAGCTTAGTGTGCATGGCTAGCACTGCTATAAATCAGTGGCGATCACACCACAGCATGCGATAAACATAGCATAAAAAACGTACCCATAAACTTCATTTGCATAGAAAAAGAGTTCAGTTGTCTCGTTGTGCATGTGTGGGTGGCCACCACTGCTCTAAATCTGCATGCTGAGAGAACCTACTCAGGCACTCATTTCATGAGGCTTCTGTCCTTATCTTAACTGCCGTGAGCATAAGCAAAACTATACTCATGCATCGATCTGGAATTCCTAGAGCATTCCCATTTAAACTATAATGCTTTTCACTCATTGTCTAACAGAAGTTCATGCCAATAAGTTGTGTTTTTTTAAAGCTGTCGGTAAATAAGTGAAATTAATATTTTAGTGTGAGTTGAAGTTTTGTTATAAATTGTGATGAATAGCTTAAAAAATTTTAAAATTAATTGGTAAGTTATTTTTAGCAAATAATTTTTATTATAAATAAGACGAATATTATTTTCTGAAATCTTATTTCCTGACCCGTTATGCACAGCTAAATAACATTTATCGAGGGTTAGCTGTAATTATCTCATAGGACCACTTGAGTTGAAGTTTTGTTATTAATTGTGATGAATTGCTTAAAAAATCTTAAAATAAATGGTAAATTATTTTAAGCAAATAATTTTTATATTAAAATATTATTATATATTATTTTCTGAAATCTTTTCTTCTAAACCCGTTATGCACAGCTAAATAACATTTATCGGGGGTAATTATCTCGTAGGACTATTTTCTCAAGGGGAATACATATACATATATATATTTAGATTCAGATAAATCGTTCACATATATCACATCAGAAATATATTGCTCGCTAGGATACCCCTTGAAGCTTTGGAAAGGCTAATATTTTTTTCAAAGATTTTTATGAAAAATAATAAATTTTCTTAACCCCAAATTTTACAATTTAAAATGCAGCAAATTCTTTCAATCAAAGAAATGTTAGCAGAAAAGTAATACTAATGCTTAAATTCCGAATAAAAATAGTCAATATGGCTTTATTGTTATTGTTTTATTGTAAGTACATATGTTGTTTGAAAAATATTAATTATTTATTACAGAGAATTACACCAAGTATAGAAAAAAAATTATAAAGAAAAAAATTAATTGAAAAAAATGATAAAGGAAAAAAATATTTTTTTTGAAACGATCAGACTCACAATTTGACTCATCAGACTTGTTAGGTTTAAGGTTAAACTATCAATGCGTGCTCCCAGGCTCCTCTTATTATTTGTTGCCATCGTACCACTGATAGTTGTCGTTAATTTCATTGAGCTGCCTAATATTGTGTGACGAATTTTTCAAAAACTATTATTGTTGCTAATCCTCAACTGGTAATGTGAAAAAGTTTGCCACTAGCGTTGACATGGAGTCTGTTCATCTCTGTTGGTTATTGTTATTATTTTTAGTGAACTTGATGCAATATATAAAAGTTTGCAATGTTTAATGAAAATTTATTTGATTTTCAACATAAAAAGAAGCTTCTGAGGGTTGTGGATAAGCCCACGCCATCTCTTGAGGGTTAATATACGAATAATCCACATTCATAGGTGGCATAGGCAAAATAGCAACTGGTCTTAATTCTTGCGGGTAGAAAGGATTCCAAATTCGAGGGCAATGGCACGGGCACGGTAGTTGCTGCATTGGTGGTGTGTTGTTAGGATTCCAAGTTTGGAAAACCGAGGGTTGTTCCACAGACGAAAACGACGATGATGTTGGTGTTGATGTCCACGATGTTGATAATTGATTTGGTGATTCCAATTCCGGCGTATAGTTAAAAATGCCTTGTGATGAGCATTGTTCACATATAACTTTGTATGGTTTGTAATTTTTACGTTTATTTTTCTTTGGAATACGCAAAATTTTGATCGGTTTGTAATTTTTACGTTTATTACGCATGATTAGGGAAATATGTAGTTTAGAAGTTTAAAGACAACTGAACTTGTGAAAAATATATATAAAAAAAAATTCTTTGTTATGAGTTAGTGGAAGTTGTAACTGTTAATATCAATTTTAAATAGAGAGGAAAAACAACAAAAATGTTATGGCAGAGAGAATATTCCATTGTTGTATTATTTCAATTAAAAACAACAGTTTTTTAACTCTCTTGCTTTCCACAAAAACAAAAAAAAAAACAAAAAAAAAAACAGTTTGTAACTCTCTTGCTCTCTAACAAATGTACTTCACTAAAAATCGTTCTCTCTGGGGATGAGTAGAAATGTGTTGAGTATTTGCGATTCTACTAGTTTGGAGTGTCACTGAAATAAGTTTACACTTTATTATTTGATTTCTTTCTCTTTTGATCTAACTATACAATTTCTCATTGTTTTTCTCTCAATCTCAAATTAAATTTAACAGTCAGAACTTCCACTAACCCACAATATAATATTAATTTCTCTAGTTCTTGTTTATTTATTTTTCACACGTTCAGTTGAACTTGAATATCTATCCCATTTATTATCCATAATAAACGCAAAAGTTCCAAACCACACAAATTTTTCCGATTTACGAAAAAACAGACAAAGTTATAAGCGAGCAATACTACATACTATCACTACGTTTTATTAATTATATTCTGAAAATGCTATTGTTACCACTTTGGAATCCTAATCGTACGATATTTTTTCGATTTGCTCGTGATTGGTATTTACACCGTCCTCTGTCAACTCGAGAGTTTTAAAAGTTTCACAATATTTGAAAATGGTTTTGGATTAGTCATTTAAAAATTTTTTTTTATATACTAATATTTCACTGGCGGTTCTAGGGTGGGAGTTTTAGCACAAAAATAGCGGTTTTAACATGAATTGCTATCCTCAGAGTTAGCATGCAATTTTTAGAAAAATAATTTCAATGGATTCCAAAAGAATCAGGTTATAATAAATATAGTCATTTCTCGTGGTTAGAAGTATTGAATCCGCTAGTGATTAGGTTTACCTCCCTGAAAGGAGAAAAACTATAATGTACAATAGAATGTTTCTTTTTATCCATCTTCATGTCTATAATTTATGATCAGACTGTCTATTGGGTCTATCTCTCTCTCGCACAGAGAGAGAATGACTCACGATATATTTTTAATTAAAGTTTTCACGAAATTTGAAATAGATTTATCAACTCAATTTCAACGAAAAATAAAGTAGTTTAACTAGGAAGATTATGCACCATACACATTGACGACGGCAGCTACACGACTACAAGTGTCAAATTATAAAAACTGCATGTTTTTACGGAGACGATTATTTTAGCGACGACACGACCACATGACCATCGACCACAATTGTGGCTGTAGCCAATTTTAAATGTATTTCTAACTTGAGAAGCGATAGAGAGAGGGAAGAGAGTTTGCTTTTGTTGTTTTGGCTGTGTTTGCTGCAGGTGGTGCCGCTTCCATTGTGTTTAGTTGCTGACTACACGGCGACAGTTGTAGCCGACAGAATTTCGTAGTCGTTTGTTCGTATAGCTGCTGTCGTCAATGTGTATGGACCATTACTATAAATTCTATGGAGCACTCGCTTGCCTATCTGTCTTTTTGGTTTCACTATCTCTTTATCTCTTTAAATATAATTCTGACATGTGTCGCTATATATATAGCATATCTTGCAGAGAGGGAATTTGCATGCTTTTGGGTTCCAATTGTTGTTGTTGGTTTTCATTACATTTCTCTAGTTGTTATTGGCGAGTAATGCCTGGTTTTCACTTTGTCATATTTAGTGACAGAAAGAGAGGAAGAGAGAATTTGCCATATGAAATAGCGAACATTTTGGCAAATTTGATTGAAAATCAAGCATAAGGAACTACTTACTTGAACAACACTATTTAAATGCCCTTTTTTCGTAAAGCTGGATCTGAGCGTATGGTTTTTAGTTTTATTTTAGGTTTTTTTTTTCATTTGCTCTGTCTTTTAGTCTTAGTTTTGATCTGATTTTTTATTTGAATTTTGGTCAGAGTTTTGGTTTGAATTTTATTCTGACCAAAAGAAACCACCGTATCTTTTGGTCAGAGTTTCTTATGAAGTTTGGTCTGATTTTCGGTCTAATTTTTAGACTTATTCTTAGATAAATTATGGTCAGACTTCTGCTTTGATTTTTGGTGTGAATTCGCTCTATTCCTTATCTGATTTTGTTTTGAATTTTGATCCCAATTCGTTCTCTTTTGATTTGAAATTTGTTCTAAATTTTGATCCGGTATGATTTTAGTTTAGAATTTGGTCAGAATTTAATGCCCTAGACATAATGACTGCGAGGCCTAGAAACGACAACAAAACAAGGATGATTCGATCTGTCAAAAAATTTGTTCAATGAACTTTATTCTATGCGAGAAATTTTGAGAGCTATTTATTTTCCTATTTTATTTATTTATTTATTTATTCATTCATTTGTAATACAAAAGCCCAATAGGCCAAAATTTTAATTTATTTTATTCTAATTTATTTTATTGGAAACGCTGGTTGAAAATTTAATAAATTAGAATTGTGCACATTCTGTAAGATGAAACTTTTCATTTATATAATTTTCATTTACTGGTCGAGAAAAAAATCATTATTACGTTTTGCTCTTATTTCTTGATCTGCAGTCTTTCTCTTTAGAATAGAACATCAGCTGAAAAAGATTTTTTAAGCGAGCATAGAGCTACGAATCGAATGCGCTTTATAATTCTTCGTTCACATTCATACTTTTCTTAAGTTCACCTGAACTCACCCTCCAATTTCACTTTCAATATTAAATAACACATAAAAGAAATCTAATCAGTGGGAATACAATTTTTTCAGCATGGTTCAACCTTCAAAAGGTTGATAATAACTAGAAGAAAAAAAATAAAATAAATAGATTTATGAATCAGATGCGTTTTTATTTTTTCTACATTAAAAGTTTCGGTTGAACGTAGAGTTGAGTCAAAACATGCCACCGCCACCATAATCAGCTATTGATTTCTCAAGTTCTACTGCACTTGATTCAATGATTATTCAACAAAAAATTTTTTTTTTTTTTCATTATTATTGATGATAAAATACCAACAACAATAAAAATAAAATGTTAGCATTCTAATACGCGTTTGGCAAACAATTTTTGCTGCGTGTATTTACAATAGCTTGATAATAAAAAAAAAAACAAAGAAAAAAAAACCAAGTGAAAAACTTTCGATATCGTACATTGCGAAAATACATAAAGTAAGTTATCAAAATTATCAGTAATAACAAGCTTAAATGAATGAATAATTTCTAGTGAGAGGGTAGGCACTTATTTATGTACTATATATGTACATACATATATGATAATTCTATATGTACATATATTGAAGTACATATATTGAAGTACATTCAGAGACACTCGCACCGACGACTGACGACTACTTAGCACAACAGGTGTCACAAAACATCGTTCGATAGATTGACGAGCTGGCCCTGTTGTTTTGTTGGATCTTATCAGCAATAGAACACAACAGTAAATGTGAGTTAAGCGGAAATGTTATTTTTTGTAATGAAAAAATTAAATGCTATACAGTAGAACTTCGATTATAATAATTATTATTGATGCTTTTCGAAGAAATCATTCGCTTATATTTCAGAATCCATCGGAACAGTTACAAATTCCTCGCTATAGATATAAATTCGATAAATTGTATTTTGGCAATCAAAATCGTTAACTGCAACCTGAAAAGTGAATGAGACAACTCTTAATTTATTCGATTGCAATTCGATTCGAAAAGTTAATTTTGAACTTTAACCTGTTAAGACGGAATCTGCAATTCGCTCGTGTATTTGGCTTTCTATCAGTTGCATTTGACATATTTTTACTGTATTTAGTTTTGAATAGAATAAATCATCAACGTTAGTAAAAGTTTTTTTTTTCTTTTATATATTTTACTTGTGTACCTACTCGCAACCCACAGGAATTTGTTACTAGTAAAATGTAGGTACATAAAAAAAAAAAATTTATTACATTTCTGATAGGTGCATAAAACTTTCATTAATAATTTTATATATTGAATAATGAGGTGCTTTTAATTTCCTTCATATAGTAGTTATGTAGTTAAAGTTATACAGCGAGTTCTTAAAACTGGGTGGTTCCCTATCTACTATATGTACACCTGTAGATTTTTCTTTTCTTTTATTCACAAAAACAAAATAATTATAAATTTATTTAATTTTAACATATTTATTTTATAATTAAAAACAAGTATACATAGATAGTAAATATGTTTAACCATAAACTGATGTAATTTTATTGTAATATTACATTATGCGATTTAACATATGGCTACTTGTACTTTGGATGAATACTTGAACTTATGGGTTGGGCTGAATCATATTCAATTACGCAAATAATCATAATTTTATGAATTCTTAATAAGTAGATGCAGAAATTTATAATGATTATATTTCATGTCTAGTTATGTACAGATGTGTGAGTCAGTGCTTCAACCATTTTGGTCCATTGGTGTAGCGAGGATCTTGGCTAGAGGCAGCAGACCCAGTTTGTTGTGTGATTTCTTTATATTAGTCGTATTGAGTAGTAAAATTGTAATATGTATTTGAAATCTTAAGAAAAGCAATTTTCATTCGTCTCCCCCTACTAGTTTCCGCTCATGAATTGGTTGGTATTTTGTTAGCACCTCATTTTAATTAAAGACTCTGCTTTCCCCTAACCTTTCAGTTTCAAAATTGAGAAAAAAAATTATGAAACCCAAAAAAACACAATTTATTCAGATCCATTCAAAGAAAAACTTTCAGAAATATAGAAATGCTCATCCCTTTAAAATTTTTGTTTTTGGATCATGAGCAACAATCAAAATGTATAAGATATTCATTGGTAAGAGGGGGCTGGGGGCTTGGATTATTCACGAAACCCCTCTTGGATCCCCTAGTAGAAATGCCAGTATTAATGTAGTCAGAGTTGGGTAGTAATGATTCCTTTTGGAATTAAATTCCATCTCCATTCTAATTACAAGGAATTGTAATTGGTACTTAAATGTTTTCAATTCCTTAGTAATGGAATTGATAAAACTTTCAATTCCATTACAAGGAATAGTAATCGGTAATTAAAATTTTTAAACTCCTAGGTAATGGAATTGAAAAAATTTTCGATTCCATTACAAAGAATTGTATTTTGTAATTAAAAATATATCAATTCCTTAAAGGAATTCAAAATGTAATTGAATAGAAAGGAATTTAATATTTAAGTGTAATCAATTACTTACTTGGAATTAAATTCCAATTTAGTTGGAATGATTTCTAAAAAGTAATTGATTCCTTTTTAGTTCAATTCCAAAAAACAAAACAAAAAAACAAAAATCGGAAAATATTATAAAATGCTTCTAATAAGCCATTACGTATAAAATTTGGGTCGCTTCTCTTGTAACGGCTTATTAGAAGCATTTTACAATGTTTTCCGGAATTTTTTTTTTTTTTTTGCTTTTTTGGAATTGAACTAAAAGGGAATCAATTACTTTCGAGGAATCATTCCAACTAAATTGAAATTTAGTTCCAAGTAAGTAATTGATTACACTTAAATAATAAATTCCTTTCTTTTCAATTACATTTTCAATTCCTTTAAGGAATTGATATATTTTTAATTACAAAATACAATTCCTTGTAATGGAATGGAAAATTTTTTCAATTCCATTACCTGGGAATTTAAAAATTTCAATTACCGATTACAATTCCTTGTAATGGAATTGAAAGTTTTATCAATTCCATTACTAAGGAATTGAAAACATTTAAGTACCAATTACAATTCCTTGTAATTGGAATTGGGAATGTAATGTAATTGAATTTACTCAGCTCTGAATGTAGTGAATTGTGTTGATTAGGAAAGAAAGCTAAGTTAAGTGTGGGAAGAGGAAAGATGTAGAAGTATGTGTAAAGTTTTGATTTGAATTTATAAAGAACAGAACTATAAAGATCTTATTCAAGTCGTAGTGATTCTGATTCGTACAGGGTTGAAAAAAGATCGAACTGAAGGTATTACACTCGGCATTTCCGAACATTTAATATGAAAATATTGCTAGAATAAAGCTACGATTTGACGATATTAGCAGGAATCAATTTATATGGAAGCCTTACTGACTCCTATTAACTTTATCGCTCGGTATTGTATACGATCTAGTAAGTAGCTCAAGTTGATTTCGTATAGACCGTGCCCATTGATGCGAACTAAGCTCCAATTTGGGATCATGTGAAGATCAGTCGGATCTCTGCACGTTTTCTGCACGTTCAGAACACCGAAACACAGTAAAAGAGACAGGGAGAGATTGAGGGGCGTTTTCCACCATTGACTGACACAATTTTCATACAAATTTCAAGAATTAGTTTTTATAGGATTCAAAAATATGCCGTGAAATCAAATTCATTAATTAGCTTAGTATGAAACATCGAAGGAATATAACCTTTCGTTAGTTAATACATATGTATGTGTCTTGCTGTTTGTAACATTCACTGTTGCCTGGATCAAAAATGACCAATTCATTTTTTAATTCTTAAATTAATTTTTCTATATATTTTCCCAAAAATCACTTCGACATTTGTTCCAAGAATTCAATTTTCGGAATCATACTTCTAGCTCTTTTCTAGTGGATTCATGAAAAGAATCAACTCTTTGTCATTTCTTTCCATATTTTTCCGCATTTTTGTGTAGTTAATGCCGTTTTTGACCCCAATATTTCTATTAAGAAAAGATGAAACTACAATATAATTTTAAAGTATAAGTTTTTTAATAATAATTGCCTAGTATAATTGAGAAAATTTACTAAACAAGTACACCACATGTAACTCCCCTCATTACGGATGTAATGATGTTCTATAGTTTCATGTAATCGAAAATAAATTAAAATTCTAATTGGTTGGATTAACTAAATGAAAAATGTTTTTCAGATTTCCACTTAATACGAGGAATAACTATATTAAATATGCACATATGCAGTTTTCTTAAACACATAGTATTTAAATGAATTAAGTAGTTATATAATAATATTACTAAAACGATCAGTCGCTATAAACGTGATCTTTACTTAACAATTCTACGAATCCAATAATTAGCATTAACCTTTTTACGTTGCTGTCTCTAAAAGTATTAAAACCAACCACGCCTATAGCAAGTAACAAGCAAGCAAGAAGAGAAAAAAAATCAAATGCGTCGTTAGTATAAAATTCTACAAGCTGTAATCTCTAAGTGACAAAAGTGCAAAATCAGGCAAACGGAAAAACGCATTTTCGTATGTCATTTACAGCTGTGATTACAAATTGCAAAGTAAATAAAAAAAATTGTTACGATTTTTCTAAAGTTAATTGGGCTTTTTTTTTTATTTAATATTTACGTTACACAGTCCGACGTTTGCTCGTTCAATTAATCTTCTAAATCTGTAAACACATGTAGTGAAATAAATAATAAAATATAAAATAAAACAACCCCGATCAAATCCAACAGTTGCACTCACTCAACTTTTGTTTTGCTTACTATATATGGGAGGTATATTGATCCCTAAACGTTGTACTGGCCATACACTTACATATACCCACCCATGCCCCTGTACCCCAGATACCCCTATTTGGTAGGTAGTGTTAAGTTAGCTAGTTAGTTAGTTAATTACCCACAGTGCTAGTAGGTACTTGCTCCTTTTAAAAAAAATGACTTTTGATTTCATTTCATCGTCGTCGCGTTTTGCCTGAGATTTTGCATTTAATTAGCTGATGTAATTAGTTGAGCTTATTGCATTTGTGTTTTTTTTTTTTATTAATTTATTTATTTATATATATATATATATATATATATATGTATGCAAGCAAGTAACTCAATATATAAGATTTTTCAATGGAAATATCTGTTTTTGTTTTTGTAATCTATTGAAAATATATGCCATTTGTACAATTTAATTATAGGTGGTGCTGGTTGGTGTAGTTTTTGCCATTTGGAAGTGGTGTGGAAATTGCCTTGAACGTAATAAATAATTTTTTATTATAATAACATTTTTATATTTAATTTCTACTGCATTAATTAATTTAATATGAAATATGTAAATGAAATAGATTAAGCATGTAAATAATTACATAAAGCTTAGTTCATTGAACTACAAATGCGCACATATATTTTTCTATTGTATTGTTATTGTACTGTACTAATAGCTCGATGAACAACAGGTGGGCAATATGACTGCAAATGGCATGAAATGCACTGTAATATTGGGAAGGTGATTTTATACCGCAATCTATAAAATTTATTATACGGCTCTGGGGCAAAAGTAGTAGGAAATTTCGGTGCAGACTTTTCGAAAAATTTTTACTTTGCATTGCATTTCTAGCCTTTTTATTTAAATGTAGGTAGGCATTAAAATTCTTTCGGTTAGTTCTTATATCACCAACTCCTTTCCACCCCCTGCTTTTGCCCATGTACTCCCTTTTTGTCCATCTAGTTCTATGCCTAGGGTACTTTATACAGTTCCATTTCTTTCAATAAGTTGAATATTACTCCAGGATCTATGGATGCTAATTTAATACTGTACACTTGGTACATTCTCAAGCCATTACTTTTTTTTGCGGATCAGCTCGACAATGTTGAACTAAAAAAATGATTATTCATCTTCTTACAGAACTTTCAAATAGAGCTGATTCAGTACCGATTTCTTTGAGAGGTATTCTCAAATATTAATATAAGCATCCCGTTTTTGTTAGAATATCTCTGTATTCGTTAGTATTATACTAAGTATTTCCTTCTTTTATAGATCAGTGCTATACAATGCCGTCTTAAAATATATGCTGATTTTTCTTTCTTCTGACGGAACTCACATGTTGAACTAATCATTTACATCCTGTATTACCTCGTGTGCGGCAAGACTTTGACATATTAAGGTTATGTCTCGCGATTTATCACACCAATACTGCTAGGCTTACGACACTTCTACACTGGTCTCTAGAATATGGATAATTGATCGATTGATAGATTAGTATGGGTGACATGTAATGCAACCTGTCAGATAAGCCTATCTTGCTGATAAACCTCAGTGACTGAGGTGGCTTCAAGACTATGATGTCCTTACTTTCTGGGTAATATTGCCCTAAGTATCTTTTCCTTCTGCGAGTGAGTGCCTCACAGTGTATTAGGATATGCTCTCATGTTTCCTTTTTAATTTTGGCAAAACGTGTTATCCTGATTTATACCTAAACTCCTTATGTGTTCTCCCAGTTCACAGTGTCTTGAGAAAATGCCCATGATTAGTCAAAGTTGGTGTTTCCTTAGTTTGAGACAAAGGGCCGCTCTTTTGGGGACGAAGCTCTCAATGAGTAGCTTTGATTGTCTAAGCTTTGGGAGGAGTGCACCTGCTGTTCTATTCCTAGTCTTTTAAAGTGATTTTTATGGTTTGGATTTCTAGACCTACCATGAGTTCAGAATCAATGTATGACTTGGCCGCTGCTTTCCTTGCTAGGTTTCCGGCTATCTCGTTACCATATATACCTGTATGCCCAGGTAACCAGAATAAGGTGATCTTATTTGTCTTACTAGTTTTGAGGAAATATCAAAAAAGTCCAGTGCTCTGGTAGCGGCTTGATTATCTGAATATCTTCACTCACGTTCGAGGTTGAACTTTGCACAGAGCCGTATGGCGGAATCTCCGCTTAAAAGATACTTACAGTGTTTCCCATAGGCTTCGAGTGTTTGGTCTTGGAAGCATACACCCCTGCTCCAGTTCCTTTGTCTGTTCTCAAGCCGTCAGTGTACCATATTTGTGTGTGTTCTTTATAAGCGGTGTAGAACCTTTTGATGTCTCATTCCCTCCTATTACCTAGCATAACTTTGAAGAATTTCTCGAAGTTGTATTTCTTAATCAAGTCATCTCTTAGCAAGGTAGCTGGGTGTAGGTTAGCAGTGATACCATCGGCTAGTATATTTCTTACCATCATGGTGTACATCCACTTTAGAATGTACGAAGTACATACCCAGGTTTTTACTGCTAAGCTTTTACACACCATGAGTGACTTAGTCGCTTTGCTGGTTATATTGTCTGCATGTTTTTTTCTAGAGATACTGTGAGTCTAGTGTTATTCCTAAATATTTAGCTTCTTGTGTAACTGCGATTACCGCTTCATTCAGCTTTATAGGCTTCATGAGCGGAAGTTTCCTTTTCCTAGTATATGGCATGGGTACTTATGCAAAAAAAGTACGTATTGCTTTTAACACTCACTGCAGAAGTTGCGGACACTTGGAAGAAAATGAAACAATTGCCCATTTTTTAAGGACAAGATAAAGGCTTTGTGTAAGGACAAGATAAAGGTTTCTGGAAGGGTATTTCCTTGATAACTTGTCTGATTACCCGACAGTTATTTCAAAGAATAGTGATCCACAGTAGGTTTTCGGTGGATCTACCAGCTAGTCTTAATACCCAGTTTACCGAGCGCTATTTTGTAAGCCTACAATGCAAAGCCAGAATACTAGCTAAAGCTAAAACTAGTGTTTTAACTTGCCTCCGTCCCTCAATGTTAGTAAAGAAAACTTTCCCCTTTGTTTAACACTTCCCCGTTTTTGAATATAAACTGACTTCTATTCCACAAAAAGATTTAGACCTCAGTATTTTTAGTTGTTGTAGTTGTAGCCAAATCAATCGAAATCGTATACTGAAGAATTTCGTTCGCATTAGTCATTCGTGTGTTCAGCGAGACGGAGGTCTAGCAAACAGTCCGTGTCACCAAGCTTTTACGATGCATTTTGTCAGTTAGGTCTACGAAAAAGAGCAACTTGAAACCTATGTATATATTTCAGAATTAGAAGGAGAAAGTGAAAGCTGCTACAACCACAACTGGGTGTATCAATGATGATAGCGATGCCAGGTTTGTCGCATGCCGGGGGCATCTAAGCAATTGAACCGAATTGTGTGAGCTGTTGTCACATTCCGACCCTTCACTTGTTGCCTCTTCATTGAGTCTCGCCAATAACCAAAATTAACCTTATATTTAGAAAGCTCATCTGTTTCGTATGGGCGAATCCATTCTAAAGTGTTCTGGTCGAATTCTTCCTGTTTTTCTTCAAACACTCCCAAACTATTGTACAAAAAAAAAAACAGTTTGACTACACAAAAAATTAGAATATCGAATATCTAGGTTAAATTTGCACACATTTTACTACTGCTTGAATCTCTGCTAAAAAAATAATAATATTTTCCTATCCACTCCTACTTCAGATTAATTCTTAACTTTTTCTTTACAAGGTTGCCACTTACTCATTTTATTTTGTACCAATATTTACAAAAAAATGTAAACCAAACGGAGGAAAAATGTACCAAATTTTTATACAGAATAAATAACTTTATTAAAAACTTTTTGTCAGTTTATTATATAGCATTATATTATTAAGAGTATTGAATTCAAATTTATTCCTATTCCTTAATTTGTTTTTTTATTGGACTTAAGTCAACACATTTTCTTTCAGCAGCAGCTGAGCTATGAGGAATATACATTTAGTTGATTCTTCAAACCACATTTCGTCTACTCCATTTTTAATACAACTTACTTTTTGCCAAAAAATTGCTAATTCTGAACAATTTTCTAAACTTTGCCCACATAATGTACCAAATTTTGAAAACATGTACCAATGTACCAAGTGCAGAAAAATGGAAAAAAATTTACCAGTTTTGGTAGAATTGTACCAAAGTGGCAACCGTGGATCTTTACATCTCTTGATCATCTGTACTTTGAATGTGTATTATATTCTTACCATAGCCCCCTCTCTCCCCACTTTTTGTACTGACTAATAGCTCTCTCCTCTTCGCAGCCGATCTGATTGTCTAATTGTCTGAATCTGGCAGTCTCGTCTAATCGAAGGCTCCTTCAAATAAACTCGTATAAAAAAAAATTCATGGCATTCCAGTCACTTTCAATACCCACATAAATATTCATTCTTGAATATTTTTATTAACTTAACTTGGAAAATTAATGAATTCTCCAACTTTTATGAAGTTTGTATTTTTAAACCAACTTAAAATTTTCAACTGTATCTCATTTTTAAGTAAGTAACTGCAAAAGTCTGAATTAAATTAGCGACAAATTTTTTAGTAACAGTTAAAATTTTTCTTAAATTTATTTTATTTTTTTAACCATTGCAATTTTTTTCTGTTTATATAATATGTATATGCTTTTATTATTATTATTTAGTTGGGTAGTTTCTTTATTTCTTTTTATCTTTGTTTTAGTTTTTTTTACTTTTTTATAGCTTTTTTTCCTTTTATTACCACAATTCTTTGCTTTGTATTTTTTTCACTTTCGAAACCCCAAAAAAAAACCTTCTATAGCAATTCTTTAGAAATGATTCTTTATATGCTGCGCAAGCCCAACCATTTCATTTCACGTGACTCGTCGCTTCCATTCTATCTCTCTGTTTGTCTGTCTGTCTGCCCCATCCATTCATAAGCTATATCATTTATACCTACAAACATTCAACATTCAACGTCCTTAATGTGAAAATAAATCTTATTAATATCAGTTCAAGTTCTTCTTGCGCTTGCGTATCTTATGCTTTCAGAATATAAATTAGTTCTCTGTTGCATTTTTAATGCGTTCGAAAATTTATTTCATTAATTTTTGATGATCTTTTGATGATTGCATCAATTACGTTGAAAATATTTATTCCTTTTGGTTTTTTGATATTTTTATAAATCACAAATTCAGAAATTACGAAAAGTTTAAAACATACAGAATTTACTGGGAATTCAAGTATTTATGATAATGTATTGAAAAATATTTAATATTAACGAGTAGCACTAAATCCATCTTCTTCCTCGCCAATAAGGAAATAGTATCGGCATAAATAATGTCGACTTGACTTGACATTTGTTCCGTATAAAAATTCGATACTATTATTAAACTTTTCAAGTGGTTGTTTGGAGTTATTAACCAATACCGGCGACGCATTTTAAAAATTTAGTGGTCCAACCTAATGTCAAACTGTGAAATTTATCGAAAATGACTTCAGGTTCTCGTCGCTATAGAAATCAAGTGTTGTAAATGGACAAGAAGTTCTGTGACGAATTTCATGTGATGAAATCAAAACCATCTACAATCATGAATAAGTTTTGTAGAGACCCAATGCTCTCCATAGGTGGGAGAGGACATGTTGATGATTAATAATGCAGGCATTATTTTCCGTCTCTTAGTTAGGAATTTTATTTGAGCCCTGGACGATCTAATCGTTAATAATTGTTGGTTTGCTGGCATAAACCAGTGACTTAACGTAACCCCAGAGAAAAAAGTCAAACGGCGGGAAAACGGACGATTTTGGCGGCCATTCCACATCGGCTCCTCTGGGAATAGCGCGTTCTTGCAACAACTCCAATGTAACGCCCTCTGTGTGACATGTTGCGTCGTCTAGCTGGAATTAAAAGTTGTCCAATTAAGGCCAAGTTGAGGTCACAAAAAAGCCAACTCCTTGTGCACGACGAGGAATCGAGAGCTTTGGGTCTTTAGCAGGGATGCCAACTCATTTTTTCTCTCTCCCCGATTACTCCCGAGATATTCCCCGATTTTCGATCGAATTCCCCGTTTTGGTATAATTTCATATTATAACAGCACTACACGCAATATTTTACAAAAATGAAATTGACTCACTGAGTGTTATTTTAAGACGACCCTGACCCTCGGTCCAAAAATTGATTAATAGAAACGTACTTTCTGACTCGGGAATTCTCAACATATAAGCTTCAGTTTACTTTTGGACATCAAAGGGATTTCTTTTAGCTCAAATAAAAAATGGCAAAAATGTTATTTTGAGAAAAATGGGTTCAAAGTTTGGAATATCGGTTTTTAACATTTAAAATATACTTCATCTTCTTTATGATGGCTGACCGTAATTTGTAAGTTTACAGATTAGTCAGCAATGATTAAGAGTTATTAATCAGGAGGTGCTGGACGAAGGCATAGCTAAGCCTTTCTGAAAGGGAAGTTGAAAAGCCGCGCGACTGTTTTGGCCTGACAGACACTCGCCGCTATAATCGTCTATATCAAAAAAACGTGGGTCGCATGCAATATGAAATTGATAGATGAATAGTTCACTTAAGTCGCTACCAATTTTACCTCTATCCATAAGCGTCCCACGCTTTTCGTTTAAAATCATGCAAATATTTTCAGACCTACTAAAATTCATAATTACATATTTTCAAGACAATCTATAAGGGGGTTGTGAATCTGTACAGTGATAATAATATGTATGGGGCAAGAAGAAATTATTTTATACTTTTTAGTCCGTTTTAAAAACGTTAAATTAAAATTTTTTTTTTATTTAAATTATTTTAAAAATCGATTTCTCAAAGAAATATGAGAAATAAACGTTTTACATTACATGAAATTTGACAAAAAATATTCTACAGACTTTAATTACTAAAAGCCTAAAAACTTCGAATTCTCCGCAAAAAACAGCTCATTCCCCCGATTCCCCGCACCAAGTAAAATTCCCCGCAAATCGGGGAATTCCCCGCAAGTTGGCATCGCTGGTCTTCAGCCACACTTTCAGCAATATTCTCACTTGACTGCGCATTTCGACGTCGTACGAGGACTGCTCGATCGGCAACCGAATCGCAAACCGCAACCGAAAATCTTCAAGATTTAAAGTTTTCAATTGACTCCCCTTGATTCTAGATGCGATCTTAAAAAATGATACATTTCTTTTTAATCTTCATAGGTAGCACCTCATATCGTGCATTTGTACGTTTATGTTTTGATTAAGAGAGGCTTAGTTTACAAACTGTGATATCGCTCATTTACTAAAAGACTGCCATAACTCAAAAAACGCAATTTTGCAGAAAACGCGTTTAAAGTCTTCATTTGACTTCCACCTTGCAGAAAAAAGAAGAAATCTTATAATTCTCACGCGTAGAGTATACAAGATATTAATATGAAATTTTTACACAATATGAAGCGTGACATAATGAATAATTCTGCATCATTAACTCAAAAATCGTGTTTTTTGACTTATGACAGTCTTTTAGTAAATGAGCGATAGGTTCTAGTTTTGAAATTATTTTTGGAGTTCGGGCTTATTCGGATTTTATCTGTGGTTTGAAATGGGTTTTTTATAGCTAGTCTTCATTTCTTTCAAGCCGTTGAAAATATATTACAAATATTAGTTAACAATTAGTTTGAAGCTCTTCTAAAAACTATGGCCTCATTTTATACAAAATTCTGAATAAAATTACATACTATTTTAGATCGACAACCTCAAAATTTGAGGCATCTTTTCTAATCACAGTCTGAATATTTCAAACGGATAATCAAAGAAATTCTAGATATTTATTATTTTCTTTTTGGTTTTTGCGGGAATGTATGTTTTCCGGATATTTCTTAAAGTTTACTTAATAGCAATTGATTCATGGATATTTTGAATTGTAGAAGTGAAGGTTTCGATTTGGAAACTTTCTCAGATAGAATCAATTGAATCATTATTTCAAATTTACATGTTAGAGAGTGATTTTTATGGTTTTGTGACCACAAATTTCTGAGCTCAAAACTCTTTTTCAAGCTTATAACTCTGCTCTTTATCACTTACTTAAGGGGGTATTCAACCCGTGATGGTCCGAAAAATCGATTTTTTTTTTAATTTAATATTTTTATTGTAGACAACGAGTTTTATGAGGAAGAAGAGAGGGCAATGTATGGTCCTGGAATCGCTAATTAACCGTAAGTTACATCATTTGTAAGACCATGTTTGTAAATCTTTAAACTCGTTTTTCTCGAAACCATTTTTTTCGGAACGGTGGACATGATTCACAAAAAACCACTTGTCCAATTGACTTTTGAAATTTTACAAGGCTACTAAGCAAATGTATAGGTATGGCCTTATCGAGGATTATGGCGAAAGCATTTGTTTAACTAATGTTTTTAATGCAATATGAACAAAAACAGGGCAAAAAATCGTCATTTTTTTTCAAACGTCTGATTTAAATTTAAGAAAAAAATTTTTTTTTTCTTATTCCCTAGATGAGGCGATAGCAGGAAGTCTCACGATTGCAAAATGGGTTACATTTTGTGTTTCAGAATATTTAAATCGGAGATATCATGTCCACCATGGATCAACTATTTTCGGCAGGCTCAAGTTCGAGGCGTCGAATGAACCATTATTAACAAAGATATTTTTAACATTTAAAACGAAAATTATTGTTCAAAACCTGTAAAAAAAAAACTTGCAAAAAACCTCGAATAAAAATATTGAAAAGCTTTTCATTTACAACGATTTGAAAACATCGATATTTCGCACCATCTCGGGTAGAATACCCCCTTAAATCTGAGAATGAACGCAAATGAAGAGAAAGCTCTATATAAACTTTTATAAATTTTCTTAGGAAAATTTTTTTCCGCACAAATTTTTTAAGCGTGAATAGTGAACTTATTTTTTAAACTCGTTGTATTGTTTATTTTCATAAATTTCCATTAAAAAAAAGAAGCAAACTACAAATATTATGTGCAATGATTATTGTGTGATGATCATGTGAAGAGATCACATGATTTAAAATCAATTAGGAAATACTGTTGGATAAAATTGCAAAAGAAAAGGTTAAATAGATAAGGTTCATACACGAGAAAAAAATGTGTTAAATTTATGCATTGTAAATAAATTAGAATTGAATGTTAGGTACATATATTAACTTAACAATTAAGTACTAACTAAACACAATTAATAAATTTCATCTTTATTTATTTATTCATCTATCCAAAATATAATGGTAGACAAATATTAGTCAATCTATCTTTCTATCTATCTAACTTACTTAGTAACGAACCAGCTGCTTTATTAATATCGCAAATATTAATAGAAAAACAGTGTATAAAAGAAAACTGAAGATTAGCATCATCATCATCAACATGATCTATAAATTAATAAATATTAAATAAGAAATTAACAAACAACTGTATAAATTTTCCCCAAAATTAAAGGTACATTCAGAGCTTATCTATATGAGTCTATTATATTTAATATTTACTGCTAAATTTAGCATTGAAATTCTTCATTAAAATAAATACAAAATTTAATGCGTTCTCCAACAATCATTAACATTTAAAAAAAAACTGGTTAATGAAATTGCTAATTTATTGTAATTAGCAAAGATATAGAGCAATATCGGCACCACGTTCTATAGCATCAGCAGCAAACAACTAGTGTATTAGAATTTTGATGAAATGAATATTGATGAAATATTTTTCATTTAAAGGTTTTAAAAAATAAAGGAAAAATAAATAAAAATAATAAAAAAAAATTAAAGTGTTAATTCATTATTGTTAATTAATGTGTTATGTGTCATAAATAAACTGTTCGCATTTCATTGGCATTTACATTTACATTTAGTGCAAGTATAGATTCAATAAATTATCTTATTAGTTGTTTTTTGTTGAGATATATAAATTTTACTGACAATGAATAGGGGAGCGTGTCATCCCCTTTCATTAATATTCTACGTCTAGACTGATAAAAGGCGGGAGGGGGGAAGGGTGGGAAACAAGGTCACATTGGCTTAGATAAGTACAAGCTCTTCCGTATTTTCAAACTAGTAACATTCGCTGAACCTAAATAGCTCTAAATATTTCTTTGTCATGCTATTTGAGGCAGCACACTCACTCTCTCATCAAATGCCCTGTTTTTAATGCACTATCTGTTCTCTCCGAGACAATTCCCCTGTCGACTCTATAATCTACTGCGAGTTACACACTTTTACCTCTAATCCTTTAATATTTTCAAGTAACAGTGATTCTATAAAAAAAAATCACTGTTACCAAAATATCACCCCATCTCTGTAAATAATCATTAATATCATCACTCTACAAAATTAATATCAATCAATCAAGTTTAACCCATAGCAAACAGCAGATTGCTTAATTGCAAAAAAAAATAAATGTATATTATTTATTATTAATTTCATTAATAAAAATTTATAATTTATACAATTTTTCTGTTTTGTGTTAATAAAATTGTCACATACACTTGGCTTGGGTGTAATTTATTTTGATTGACACATGTTGGCTTTAATATTTCCTTAAAAAAAAATTAAAAAAAAACAAAAACAAAATTATATTACATACCACACATAACTTTGTACATATTTTTATTAATATTTTTGAATGATTGTTCTCACACATAAAAATGTCATAATTAATTTGCGGCAATCATTTTATAAATCGAATACGAATATTTTTATACGTGACCAACATATTTATGTAGTCCGGTATTCATTTTTTTGTTTCATATGATTTACTTTTAGTGGAAACTTAAAGGTATTAATTTTTAAGCTGGTAAATTTCTATATGTGAACATGGAATAAGGAAAGGCCTTTTTTTGGTGAACGTTTAACTTAGAATTTAAAATTGATGGAACTAAAACATTTCTCAGTTTTTAACATAAAAAACCTACAAATTTAGCTAACGAAATAATGTCAACATTAGCTGTGTTTCTTTTGCTACTTTATACGCTTAGGTAGCTGGGATATTTATCCCTGCGAAGAAATCAAATCGAGGTAAAAAAATGTAATCGAGCCTTAGTTTTAATTTTAGCAATTAGTGGTGTATTTATTTGTACTAATTAAATGGTACTATTTAACTTATTGTGAATGTGGAAAAGAAGAAAAATGGCAATAGGAACTTTTGTATATCTAATAGGGATGCGCGTTTCTTTTGTCATTGCGATTACAAACTATATAACACTGTTTTTCACCCATCCTTAAAGTGTATGGTTTTTAATGTTTTTTTTACACCGCTGAGTCTGAATGTGCCATCAAATTCATTTAGAGGTATTTACTGGCTGCTAAAAGTGGTAAAAGTTATTCAAATAGTTAGAAAAAAGCAACAACAGCAGTTAAAGTTAATCGGAGACAAACTGAGAGAGTCAGAAAAGGCAAACGGAAGTAGTAGTCGAAGTCGATTAGAAGCAGTTAAATGCAGTCAAACGAAGATAGAGTCTATTAGACGCTATAATAGGCAGCTAAAGGTACTCAATTGTATTCAGAAGTACTTAGTGGCGACCCGAGAAAATCATTAGAGGTTATCATAGACATTTAAAGACAATTGGAAGTAGGCTTTGGTAATCCAAACTCAATCAGAGGCAATCGAAGAAGGAAGAAAGAAGGAAGAAAGAAGGAAGAAAGAAGGAAGAAAGAAGGAAGAAAGAAGGAAGAAAGAAGGAAGAAAGAAGGAAGAAAGAAGGAAGAAAGAAGGAAGAAAGAAGGAAGAAAAAAGGAAGAAAGAAGGAAGAAAGAAGGAAGAAAGAAGGAAGAAAGAAGGAAGAAAGAAGGAAGAAAGAAGGAAGAAAGAAGGAAGAAAGAAGGAAGAAAGAAGGAAGAAAGAAGGAAGAAAGAAGGAAGAAAGAAGGAAGAAAGAAGGAAGAAAGAAGGAAGGAAGAAAGAAGGAAGAAAGAAGGAAGAAAGAAGGAAGAAAGAAGGAAGAAAGAAGGAAGAAAGAAAGAAGAAAGAAGGAAGAAAGAAAGAAGGAAGAAAGAAGGAAGAAAGAAGGGAAGGAAGAATGAAGGGAAGGAAGAAAGAAGGGAAGGAAGAAAGAAGGGAAGGAAGAAAGAAGGGAAGGAAGAAAGAAGGGAAGGAAGAAAGAAGGGAAGGAAGAAAGAAGGGAAGGAAGAAAGAAGGGAAGGAAGAAAGAAGGGAAGGAAGAAAGAAGGGAAGGAAGAAAGAAGGGAAGGAAGAAAGAAGGGAAGGAAGAAAGAAGGGAAGGAAGAAAGAAGGGAAGGAAGAAAGAAGGGAAGGAAGAAAGAAGGGAAGGAAGAAAGAAGGGAAGGAAGGAAGAAGGGAAGGAAGGAAGAAGGGAAGGAAGGAAGAAGGGAAGGAAGAAAGAAGGGAAGGAAGAAAGAAGGGAAGGAAGAAAGAAGGGAAGGAAGGAAGAAAGAAGAAAGAAGGAAGAAGGAAGGAAGAAAGAAGGAAGAAAGAAGGAAGAAAGAAGGGAAAAAAGAAGACCAAAGAACATAGCACTCCACCCCAAACGACACATAAGGATGCCTCTTATGTAGTTGAGTGATAAGGAAGAATCTTTGTAACAGAAAATCATTTATTATTGAGATGTAGGAGGCATCTATGTCTAAAAGCGCTGACTGAAAACGACCGAATTTCTAAGGGCAGGCAGTTCCACAGACGCGCAATCTCAACAACAAATGATTTTTCATATGTAGATTTAAAAATTCTTGGGATTATAATCTGTGTATTCCTAAGTGATAAATTTAATCACCTTAAAGAAAAGTATCATTGATCTTAGACTAATGTAATCCTGGAAGCTACAATTAAGAAACTTTAATACAAATTCGGACACATGATCAAATGCGATAAATAAATCCCTGGCAGAGTTACTCAAAATCAATGAAAGTTAATCAGGATAATCCAAGATAGCCAGAAGAGACCATCACAGGCATTTAGAGGAAATTATTGTCATTTAAAAACTGTCAAAGACAATTTGATATGATATGAGGCAATCTAAAGTAATTAGGTGCTATAGGGAAACACTCTGTGATTACTTAGGGGAATGTTGCCTAAGTAATCACAGTGCCTTGGAACACTGTCTATGCTGGAACACCGCATTTTCTCGCTTTTTTTCACACTAGCGCTATCTAGTACGTGTTTGTAAAATTATTTGTCGCGATAACAGAAAACTTTTCATGTCACTTAGAGTTCAGAGCGCGAACAGTATACACGTGTCTTGACACCGAATATTCAAATATCGAAAAAAAATTAATGCACAATTCCAAACAAAGTGCAAAAACAAAACAAAAAAAATCAAAAAACAATTGTTCGTTGAAGTGTAATTTGAGAATTTTGAGCATTATTTAGATGTTCATATTACGCATTAATGGTTTGCTTGATGCGACGCCAAATGGCACGTGTAGTCAAGGTCGGAATACTTTTTTTTTTTGCATCGAATGCAACAGAGAAATGCACTTGAAATGCATCAATATGCTGGCAAGCTTTTTTATTTGCCATAAATAATAAATAATTGCGATTTGAAATAATGTTTGACCAATTTTCATTTTTTTATTTGATAAAATAAGAAAATTGATTTCCTTTAAAAAATCCCACAGCGAGTTTTTTATTTTAATTTCTTTTTCTTTCCCCATTCGCAAGTGTATTTCAGCATTTTTTTTTCATTTGCAGGTTTTTTAAAATTTTTCCGTTAAATCTCATTATTTTTCTACAGTGTTGCGACCTAGACTGTTTTGACTACAATTTTTTTTTTAAATCCCATGACTCCTAAACTACAGATCCAATAATTTTCTAACCTTCAGCAAAAATGTGATATTTGCGAGATCTTTCCAATACATTTCGACATTACCTATGGCCTACAACGGAAGTTATGGGCAAAGTCAGAACTTATTCCAACTTAAACGCCACTCGAGATTATAATGACAGGCTTTTTGGTCGAAATTTTCATATGCAAATAGTTAACTATTTCATACTTTTTTCCCAACGTTTCGTCGCAAATTTTAGGCCTTCTTCAGGGGATTTTTATTTATTTATCTGTTTTTTGAGAACGCCACTCCCCTACATTTTTAAATGTTTGTATAAAGATTTCGCAGTTTGTTATTTACATAAATTAAAATTAGGGGACTTGAACGGTCCTTGGTTGATTTAAGTTGAATGATTCCAGGGCGGAAACCCGAGCGTTCTTAGAATTAGTCGTCAGAAATATTCTGCATATTGATTCATTTTGTAGAGACCATCAATTTTTTCTTTTTAGTAGATATTGGAGCAATCATAGAGCTTCGAGTGATTGATATACTAATATGAACAATTTGTTCGTTCAGAATCTGTTTTCATTTTCAAATCTTCGGTGGCTTTCTTGGGAAGCTATAAACTATACACCGAGGTTGAAAATTCTGAAGCAATTTAAGATATTTTGAGCAATCTGATTCAGTCAGATGTAATTAAAGGCAATCTGAGAAATTCTAAAGCAGTCATACACAGCCAGCAGCGTTTTCTAGAAAGCAAAAACTATTTTGAAACTTAGCAAAAATATTTTTTGTTGTATACAATTAATTGACATTTTTTTCTCAGCTCATCAGAAATGTATTTTGACAGCAAGTTGAGACGTCTTTATAGAATTGTTGCTGTTGTTATTACATTATTGGCGCTATAAAATCAGCAATACATAGTATTAACTTCAGGCAATCCAACAGACAAATATACAAACAGGCAAACAGGTACAATGAGCGATCCCTGTACCTGTTCGTTGTTTCTGCTAAGTATTGTTGCTACTATATTATTGCTTTGGTTGCTGCAATTCTTACGCTTCCAACTCACGTGCATTTTGAATAAATAATAATATTTAATTTACTACTTAGCTTTTTTGTTGCTATTTTATTTTTGTTTTGTTTTTGTTTTGTTTTTTTTTTTGTAAAAACACAAAAGTCTAGTAAACAACATGTAGCAACAAAATGTTGTCAATAAATTGTGATAAGTTGACAGTAATCAACAACAAAACAATACATTATTGCTTAGGTTCCCTTCATACTTAGTTAGCTGCTTTTTTGTTTGCAAACAAAAGTACGAAAAACAAAAGTAAAGCTGAATTTTCTCAAGAAGAGATCGCAATGAAAGATGAAGAAGCAGAGGCAGGGGTAGAGTAAGAACAAGCAGAAGCAAAATAAGAAGGAAGTTTCAGTTTTGATTTTAGAATTTATGACAATTATGGCAATTTTTGACATTATGACAGCGCGTTTATAGCATAAATATAGTTTAGATACTTTTTTGTTTTAGATACTTTAATAGTCACACACGCACACCAAAGATACAAAAACACAACAACAACAAAAATAAAACAAAAAATCCAACCCAAGTATCTGCAGAGTGTGTTTCTTTTTTGTGCTGCAGTTAAAAAGTGAAATTTATGCACACAGCTGGTTGTCGTTTGTGCGCTGCGGCTTGCATCTTTCTGATACTTTTTACACTTTGCCAAAAAATCAAAAGAAAAAAAAAAAAATTGGATTCATTCTTACTTTCTAAAAATTTGGCGCACCATGCAAAACATAAGAAAAATTTCCGCACGCCACCGGCCAAAATGCACAAAAAAACAGAACGCATTTGGCTGCAGTGGCGGCAAGCGGCAGCGGCGCCCTCTTGCGCCACAATTGCAGACAGCAAGTGTTGTTATTGCTGTTGCCATTGCAACCATATTGCCATTGCTGGCTGGTTACTGTTGTTGGTGTTGCTAGTGCTGCTGCCCCAGACATCGGTGGGAATGGAAACGCGGTCACATTTACACAATTGGCGCCCAAAAATCAAATACAAAATGAAAACGCACACACAAGTGAAATTCTTGAAATCGCATTTGTTTTATTGTTTCATTGTTGTTGTTGTTGCAATTCTTTTTTGACGTGTTTTATTGTTGTTGTTGTTGTCTCGCTGTTTTGGTCACATATTGGTGTCGTGCTGCGTTGTTGTTGTTGTTGTTATTGTAGTAGATACACGCAATATGCGCCTATGGTAGCCCCTGGCTGCACAACAACATCATTTGCATGAAGGCATTGGCCAAGTGTCACCGCAGCTTCTGTTGCTTCTGTTTGCTGTTGTTGGCTGTTCACATTTCATTGTTGGCCAAAGTAGCCAATTTAGAAATTTTAGAAAAATACCAAGTTAAAGTTTTTGAGGCAGTTTTGAACGAATTGTTTAAACCCTACATAGAAATAGGTATGCTACCTTATGCACGATCTAACTAAATAAGTGGTGTAGGCACGGTTGCCATTCTGGTACAATTCCACCAAAACTGGAACATTTTTTCCCATTTTTCTACGTTTGGTACATTGGTACATGTTTTTAAAATTTGGTACATTCTCTGTAATTGTAATCTGTAAGAATTGTAAAGTTATGTTCAAAATATTTTTTCTTGGAAAAGGTAAAATTTAAATATATACAATACATATATAGGTAATGATTTCAAAAGAATTGTGTGTCGGACGTTAAGAGTCTCAATATATCTAGTCGGCCAAAAACTATTTTTAAAATACAAAATATATTTCAATTAGAGTGTTACTTTTTATTAAAGATATAGTCTGGTGTTCCGGCCTAATTTTTAAGGTTATTTCGGGAATTTTTTATTATAACAAAATAAAATCTAATCATTTCATTTTTTTTTATGTTATTATTGACATGTTTAATTGTACAAAACATTTTTCTTTGGAGTTTATTTTACGTCCACAGTGGGCACCTAAAAAAAAGGTGTGGGGCTGGCCCGGGTGATTACAGTATTTGAAGTCTTTTTAAACAAAAAATTTAAATATATTATTGTTCTGTAGGTTTGTCATCCTAGCAGGTAGTAGATTTAAACATTTGGAATAAAAAATAACAAAATGGCGGACTTCCAAATTTTTTTTATTTAAATTACGTTGTTTTTTGTTGAAAATCGTTGTAAAAACTAGGAAATAATGATTAAAAATAAACAATTCTACTACCTGCGAGAGTCATTGGCGTGTAAAATAATACATTAAAAGTTCAGCCCAATCGGTTTCATAGATTTCTCTCAGAACCCTGAGCCGGTCAAAAAAACGTTGTTTCGAGAAAAACGCATTTTAAGTTTTAGCAACAGATAAAGTTTTCACAACAGGCGCTCTTGACTATGAGCTATAACTTCGTTAATATTTTCAGTTTTGGTCTGAAATGTTTACAGTATACTTTCAATATATTGTACTTTTAGAAAAGAAATAATAGATTTTATGAGACTCGAGCACCAGAATACATCCTTAATAACGAACATTTAATGTTATTTATTATATTGGTACATTTTCTCCCCATTTGGTACATTTTTTTGTAAATATTAGTACAAAATAAAATGAGAAAGTGGCAACCGTGGTTTTAGGTATATTCTATATTCAATTTCTATTATATTTCTATGGCAAGCTATTAAACACGACAACAAATCAATCTAATGGACTGATCGAATGGGGACCGTTCAGAAAAAATGACACCTAGAATCATTTTCTCACAAACACACACACTCTCCCATGTACTAGACTTTCAAATAACGAACTGTTATGCAGACTAGCTACAATGGGAAAAAAACAACAACATAAGTGTATAGAATGGTAGTGGTAGTTTCTTTCAATATCTCTATTCAGTGAAGATATTTGGAATCAAATCCGTAATTCTGGGTTATGATTTCAAATATTAGTAGCTTATATAGGATATTGAAAGATTAAGAACTATCACTAAGATCACTGATGAGGAATTGTGGCGGATTCCGAAACGGCCGTCTGATTTGCCCGTCTCTATATACATTGTTGTTGTGATGACTACATTTGTTCATTAAGCCTGTTTATATATAACTTCAACTAATGGTTTTTGTTTGAATTTATTTCACAATCCCATTTCTTAAATATATTTTTGGAAACTTGGGGGGACTTTGATATCATTACTTTTTTTTAAAAAAGTTTTTTCAACTTTTCCACAAATTTCCAAATTTTTTTTGATCTATAACGTTCGTTTGTCAGTAAAAAAGTTACCATGCGTGAAAGAAGGTTTAAAAAAAAAAATGATATCAAAGTTCTTGTATTTATAGTATACCGACTTTGCAACAATCTATATACGATATGAATTAGGGTTTCATCCGTATTTTATTCGAATTTCTAGTCTGATTCTTGATATGGTATGTGGTCTGATTTTTCGCCCGATTTTGGGTTGGTCTAGTTCTTAGTTTTCTTTTGACATAATTTTTGGTATGATCCTTGGCCTGGTTTTAATCTAATTTTAATCTGATTTCGGTCTGTTCTTGGTCTTGGATTTGGCCTGTATTTTATTATTTGAGAAGAGAATCAATTTGTACAGTATACATATGTAATAAGAAAGTGAACAAGGAACGTCCAACTGACTGCAACCAACCAAATATCTGAACCCCGGCAGAATTTCACATGGTGGGGCACATTGCCTGTCTTGCTGAGTTCATTTTGAGATGCTTTGAGTAGAAACCTACACTTTCTCCACAATCGAAAATGGATCCATTGATGTAAGTTTTTACATCCCTAACTTAGGCAAAGAAAGATAGCTATCCATGCCCTATTTGCTATCACCTAACAGGCATCCCATTAGTAACTCTAAAATCCAAATTAAATCCATTGGTGTATGCCGCCATTTTCTCCTCTTCACTGACTAGATCTGAGGAAAACTACTGAGTTACTTCATAACACCTTGACTCTCTAGGCAAATTTTGAAATATTTTGATTAGGGAACCTATAGGAATTCTTTAATTCAAATTCTCTTTTTGCGAAGCTACTGGCTCATTTTTCTTCAAAGTCCAACCGGGAAGTTAGGAATTCAGTATTTAGGTTGATAGTTTAAGTTGCATATAAAAAGATTTTGTTTGCTGTGACTTCATTTGATTTTTGATTAGCTTTTAGTAATATTTTTTGCCCGATTTTGCCCTGAATTTTGGGTTCGTTTTGAACTTAATTTTAAGTCGGTTTTTTAATTTGGTTCTTGGTCTGATTTATGGGCTTATTTTTTGTCTGATATTTTATCTGTTTTTTGGTCTAATTTTTTATCTGATTATGTCCAATATCATTGCATTAGTACAGCCAGCTAATTGTAGATATGACTTTTGATGTTTTGGACGTTCATTAGATATGAAAAAGGGCTCCATTAATGCCAGTATCAGCTGATCTCGCTACTCTGCTCAGATTTAGATAGTTGTATTCATTATATGATCCATGGTACCAGACTTTTAACACATACCTGGGGATAGGTCGAATGATTACGCTACTCAAGGTTCACAGAAGCAAGTAAACTGCAACTTCTAAATTTCTGTTTACAAATGAAGACTTCTCAAACTTTAGCAAACTCTTTCGAGGCTAAAATGCTTTCAACTAAAGTGAATATTCTTTAGCTTTTATACGCAGGGTGTAAAAATGTAAATGATTTTATTTTTCTCGTATTGCTGATTATTTGCTGTTTGCCTTCAAGAAGGCGCTTGTGTGTGAATTTTGTGCCAAATTTGATTTTCTGCTGAAAAAATGTAAATTGTTTCTTCTTTTTGTGCAAAATAGAAAAGTTTTTGAGGTTTTGTTTTCATTTTTAATTTTTTTTTTATTGTAAAATTACGCAAAAGTTCATTTGTTCTATTAGGCTCATTCCTCACGCTTCTGCTGCTGCTACTTCTGCTCATTGTTAGTTGTAAGCGTACGTCTACAGCTTTCACTTATATATTACTGTTCGTTTTGTTCGCATATCGCAATGTATGCAATTCAATTTATTGTTAAATAAACTTTTAAATAGCGTCTGCAATGGCGGCAGCGATTCATTTTATTTTTGCACATACTACACAAAAATTCTAACTAACTACAATTGCAATTTGCATTTCTATTAGATTTTTATTAATAAAATATTGTAGCATTTTAATGAAATGCCGCCGTGCGATGCCGCCACCATTTGTCTATTTGTCTAGGCGCATTTTATGCACATTTTATTTGGGAGCAGATGTTTTCAATTTTAATTGCATAATTTAATTTCTATATTTATAATATTGTTTTTTTTTTTTGCTTATATTCTAAAAAAAATTATACAAAGAAAAATTTTTGTCTTGTCATATAAAAATATTTATGTTACCTATTAATTTTTTTTTTTTTTTTTAATTTGTGTATTAAATTTAGTTGTGGAAAAAATAAAGAAATAAATTGTTGAATTTTACTCAGCGAATGCATTTGATGAATAAGTGTCGGTGCTTTATTTGTGGAATATAATACTTTCTATTATTAACTTGATTTGTTTTTCTAAATGTGTGAATTCGATTTACTGGGCCATTAACATATTCAAAGATTATTAAGTCTCTGGCAACTCTATATATACAAAGCGAGATTCACAATAAAAAACTCTGATTTTTAATAAAATTTTTGGTCTAGTTTTTTGTTTGAAATTGAATTTAGTTGTTTTGTCCCGTTTTTGGTTAAATTTTTAGTTTTTATTTTTGTCCAATTTGTTTTTGCTTGATTTTTGGTCTGTATCCCGATTTTTGATTAGATTTTTTTTGTCATTTTTTATTTACATTTCGATCTGATTTTTGTCGAATTTTCGGTCGGCTACTTGGCCTGTTTTTTGGTCCCATTTTTTCGTATTATTTTAAGTCTGTTTTGTAATCCAATTTTTTACTTAATTTTTGTCAAATTTTTGTGTGATTTTTTGTTAAATTTTTAGTCACATTTTGCCTGAGTTTAAGCCAAATTTTTGTCAAATTTGTAGTTTGTTTTTAGCCAAATTTTTAGTACAAGTTTTAGATAGATTTTCGGTCTTATTTTTAGTATCGTTTTTGTTCTGATTTTTGTCTAATTTTGGTTTGATTTGGTTAGCTAATTGGTCCGGTTTTTTGACTCTTTTTGATCTGATTAGTAATCTGGTTCCTCGTCTGTTTTATAGTCAGAATTTGGTCTGACTTTTGGTCTGATTCGCAGTTTCAATTTAGTCTGATTTCTGGCATTGTTTTTAGTCTGTTTTTTTTTTTATATTGAGCATGACTTTTCTTTGATTTTTAGTTTGTTTCTTGACTGGATTTTTACATGATTTCTGGTTTAATTTTTGTTTGAACTTTGGTCTATTTTTTTGTTTTGTTCAATTATTTGCATGAGTATTGTACGTCCCTCTTTTCTATCTAGTCTAATCTGCCTAGAGTACCTCATCCAGTCCAGTCTCCCTCAAGAATTTGAGTATTGCGCCCGGATCTATGGATGCCAGTTCGGTACTGGGCACTTGGTGCATGCCCAGACATTTCCTTCTTTTGTGGATCAGTGCTCCACATTGAGCTAAAATATGTTCTGATGATTCGTCTTCCTCATTACAAAACCTACAAATTGAGCTTTGCTCAACCCCTATCTTGCAAAGGTGTTCTCTGAGCCCGCAATGCCCAGTCAGAATACCAGCTAATATGCGCAAACTGTTTTTGTTGAGACCAATGCAGAATGCGTATCTACTCTTATTATAATTACCTAAAAGCGCTTTGGATTGCCTCAGTCCCGTAAGATTGGTAAAGAGTTCTTGCCTCTTGTTTCTCTCTTCTTGCCTGAGTAATTCCCTGATTACGCTATCTCCTATTCCACAGAAGGGTTCAGGTCCCACAAAGTGGTTGCTGCCCCCTTTCTGGCAAGCTCGTCTGCCTGCTCATTACCCTCAATTCCTGAGTGTCCAGGGACCCAACATAGAGCGACTTTGTTGTTTTTGTTTTGGTCTAACTTTTTGTGTGGCTGTGGTTTGATTTTGGTTTGTTTCAATGAGATATTTGTTCTGCCTTTTGAACTGTTCTCGGTCTGCTTCTTGATCTGATTTTTGATCTAGTTTTGGGTTAATATTTAACTTTGATTTTGGTCTAGTTTGCAGTTCAATTTTTGTTTGTTTTTTATTCTGATCTTTGGTCTAGTTTTTATCTGATTTTAAGTAAAACTTTTTCGTGATTTTTAATTTAATTTCTGGTAAATTTTTTATTCTGACCAGTTGTTTAATTTTAATTTTTGACTGATTTTGGTTCTTTTTATCTAATTTTTTATATAATTTTGTATCTTATTTTTGGTGAGATTTTTGCTCTGAATTTTGTTTAATTTAAGATCTGTGTTTGGATTGTTTTATGGTCCGTAATTTTTGGTTTGGTTTTTTGACTCTTCATGGTCTGATTTTTGGTCTGGGGTTTTGTCTGGTTGTTAGTCTAAATCTAGGTCTAGGTTTTTGTTTGATTCTTGGTCTTTTTATATAATTTAATTTCACATAATTTTTAATCTATTTATTAGTCTGACGTTTAATGTAATTTTTGTCTGAAATTTTATATCATTTCAATTTGAGTTTTAGCCTAATTTTTTCCTTATTAACTTTCAACTTCTCATTTGAGCCTTTAAAACTAGCTGTATATTCACAATAGCGGTTTTACTCTTAAGCTTGAGAGCTTTTACTAACTTCAAATAATTGTTGCTTTTACAAAACTCCGACTAGGTTCGCTATTAATCATAACCTAATCTAATGTATTTCAATGAATAATTAAACTACAAGTATTTTCGCAATAAATATTAAATATTATTTTAATAAAATTATGTTATGAAAATCCAGTTCAAGTCTGTGACATACAGGCAGAAACCAGTTGTGCGATATTACTTAACTTTCAAAGCCATTTAAATAAACTCAAACAAACTTGGAATAAAAAATATGAAGTTAAAAAAAGAAAAGAAAATAAAAAATAAATAAAAAATATGTTAAAAATAAATGTTTTAAATACATATTGGTATACTTAATAAAAACAAAAAAACATATTTCCATTAAGATTCTTATTGTGTGCCACCTGTTTCATTATTTGAGCACACTTTTTGAACACAAGTGGTTTACACAATTTCTCTACGTACAAAAATTATTATTATTACTTTTTAAAATACCAATTAAATAGTAACAACATATGCAACATTTGCTTTAGGCCAATAATAAAAATAAAAAAAATTTCATAGATTGTACACTTTAAAAATTTGCACCTACTATTTATAAGTAACCCATGAATGTTTAAATAACATAAGACTCAGAGACATAAAAATTCCTAAGTACAAATACGTAAGGTTTAAGTCAAACCAAAGAATTCCCATGATTGCCTTTTTTTTTTGTAAAGTGCATAGTAAATGTGTATTTTTTGTAGCCCACAAAATGTAAATTTTTGTATTGAAAAGTCTACGAATTACTATTTTTATTATCGTCCTATGTAAACGCATTGCTGGTTATTTCTTAAAGTGTAAATAAAACTATCCATGCAAATGATTTAGAAAATGAATGTGAATATGGAAAAAAAAATTCTAAATCGATTCTATGAAAAAAAAAAATAAAATTTCCATTGGCGCCGTATTTTCAATTGAAACTTACAAACAAATGTCAATTATTTCTAAATGCTGATGATGCCAATTGACAGATGTAAACGCTTATGACATTTTGTTGCACATATGAATAAAAAGAAATTTTTGCAATAACAGCAACAACAATTGCTGCTTACTTGTACGCTCGTTTAATATAAGGAAATATGTATGTATGTTTATTGTAGAATTTTGATTATTTGTCTTTGTAGCTAGGGAAAAAGAGAAACGTATGCAACTTCACTCCTTTTTGGCGCCCATATTGTAGACATATTTAAAATTCTTTAACCACACTCTGTATATATATTAATTATACTCAAACATTGTAAATTAGCACGTAATTGCGTATAATTTACAACGTTTTGATTGTTTTGATGTGTGTATGTATGTACGTTGTCGTCGTCGTCTTGATTCGTATGATTTTCTACTGGTTGAGTGGATACTGTTGAAGATAGACTGTTATGTATGTTTGTTTGTTTACTGGGTTATTTAATGTATTGATAGTATAGTATAATTGATTGCAGGAATTTAAATTGACACATAGGTGGCGCGCATGCGTCGCGCTTTTGTTTATTCACTCACTTTACACACACACACACATACACAATCGTCACAGTTGCAATTGCATTCAGCAGCCAGAGACGTCATTGTCGCTCGTCTTTGCGTATGTCTGTTTGTCTGTCTTTGTCCGTTGCTGTGTTGCGTGTAATTGGCATTTGGCGCCAATATAAACGCATTGAAATAACATTTAATATGACATTTAAGTGACAATAAGAATAAGATATTTTATTGAAATGTTTGACACATACTCATTGTATGCCTTACCTACTCCTCATGCATTCTTATTGCTACATTGGCCATGAGAAGGTGCAATTACCATATGGAAAAATGCAAGAGGAACAGAGTTTTACAGCAGGTAATGTAGCTTTTTATAGCTACAAAGAATCAAAGTAGCTATAGATGAGTCCCGTTTGAAGTCTGTATACCTATACTATGTTTAATCATATAGTAAATTAAAATAAGTTTCAGTTGCTTTGAGAGAAAGCAAATCTATAAGTCTTAAGAGCTTATAGAATACACTTTGCTATAATATGGAATTTCATATTCAAAATATTTTTAAATAATTTTCTAATAATTGGTTATAGGATTTCGAAGAGAAGTAGAACTAGGAGGCCTCTGGGAGTAAAAAATAAGACCTATTTAGAAATATTTATAATTATTTATTAAAAATATATATTATCGCCACTTTTTATCAAGATTGACATTGTTCTCACTTACCCTAACCAGCTCACAGAAATCAATTGATAAATAGCCTTAAGATTTGCCCAGTTATATGGGACGGAAATTTAGTCATATAGTGAAATTTTTGGCTCTTCAAGTGTCGCGAGAATTATGTTTTATAGATATGATGCCCTTAAAACGCTGAGTCTCTCAAGAAAATTCGAAATTTTTGGAAAAAAAAATACACCAATGATTTTTTTTTAGGATCCTTCGTAATTTGAGTATGCCTGAATTCATGGGCATACGCAGTGGGGAGCAAGAGGGCAATTGCCCACCCTTGAGATGTGGAATATATACTAAGTCTGCTTTTAAATGAGGAAACTTCTTCATAGAAACTGTATAATGTGATGGCAAAAGGAAAGAATACTCCTTTCTCCTCTCCCCTCTTTCCAACACATTTTGGCAGTTTTCAGAAACAAGATCCCTCGTCTAAAAGCAGACTTAGAATTAACAGGCTGAGAGGAAAAGCGGGCTAAAAATTTATATAAGAGCAAAAGTGAAATAATTTAGAGTGTCAGAGCAAGAATGGCATAAGTAATACGGTTTAGAGTGAAAACAAAACGCCTTAAAAGTAAGAACAAAAATGGTATAACAATTCTTTCAGAGCAAAAACAGCATAGTTTTTTATTCCGTTTTCGCTCTGAAGATATTTCGTTTCACTTTTGCTCTGAACATATTTCGTTTTGCTTTTGCTCTTAAGTAAAATCATTCCACTTTTTTCTGAACGTAGAAAATATACCACTTTTCTTCTCAGCGTTTCAATTTTCCAACACATTTCGACAGTTTCCAGAAACAAGATCCCTCTAAGCAGACTAAGAATTTTACAACACAGTTATTTCAAAAAATACGAGAAATAAACAACATTTTTGGGATGCCTGCCTTAGCCGAGATCCTGGACCATGCCTGAATCTTTTCTCAAATTTATACTTATACATATACCTATACTTTAAATCAAATTATAGTTCATTGAATTTCTTCGCAATTTATCTCAGATACATGAGCTAGAACCGGTCACGGATAATCACCGATGGCCAGACTTTAAGATTCTAGTTAAACAAAAATCAATAGAAGAGCCCATTGAGGAGGCCGTAGATCAAGCTTGAAAATTCTTTAAAAAAATTTCAGAACTTCTATTAAGATCCTTCAAAATCAACTTTTATACGACTAAGAACTTCACCAACTTTTCAGAAAACAATAACTCAAATTCTAAATCGCTTAAAAGAAAGGAACTTCACTATTTTTTCATGCACCTGAGTCAGAACTGATAATGGAGAATCTCCAGGTTTTAGATTTTAACAAATATGAGGTGGTTATACAGTTAATTTTAATCATTACCATATTCATACCTCTATATTTACTTATAATACAGGAGTAAAATTTGCATGAAAAAAAGTAGAGAATGGTCAGCCGAGATCACTATTAAAACCAAGGAAGAATTTTTGGTGAAAACGTCCTCATTCGCGTCGCGAAATTCGCATAAATATCTCAGCCATTACTATCGTTACTCCTGAGTCAATCTATTTTTCCTGGAACCTAAAACCTCATCACCACTCATCGCTGAATTCACTTATGTGATTATAAGGGACTGATTCGTATTTTACTTGGGAAATCTATACTTCGCAATTAAAGTTGGAAATCAGATCTCTAAACATTTAGTTATGATGAAAAAATAAATACTTTGGGCTTCTCTTAATTGCAAGTAAACCACTTCCTCTTCCTTCGGTTCAATACTATCTTGAAATTCCTCTTTAGCTTGGGTTGGCTGGTAGCTTCTGAATTTTAGAAAATATGAATCACCAGATCGAAATATTTTTGCAACATTTGTAGACAATACATATAAAAATAATTTTGTTTTTATCAAAGAATTTTAATTTAACTAAACTTCAAGCGAATTAAAACCATTGCGTGTTTCAACTAAATCAACACAGATCGACACAAAAATCCAATGGAAGAAATGTGTTGATTTGCTTTATGCACTTTTGCACAATACGTCAAAGAATGAATGATGTCTATAAAAATTCTCTCACGCATAAATCCTAAACTTTCGCAGATATTTCCAAACAAAAAAAAAAAAAAAACTTTAAAAAATTAAACGCCTAAAGGCAAAAACCGAATACAGCGATACAGTTGAAGGCGGTTTATAGTTTTTTTTTTTTAATATTTAAAAACGCTTTTAAATTTTTTGACTAAATGATAATTATGTGTTTACTGCACTTTTGATGTTTACTGTCGGGTTTGTCTGTCTGTTTCGATATGTCTCGATCGTGCTTAAAGTTTTGATATTTTTTTTTTCTGAAAATTAATTGGAACATCTCGCCAAATATTTATAGCAGCAAACATTTGGCAAGAAGTATGAATTTATTAAATTGGATTAGAATTGATTTTCTGTCTGTTTTCTTTTTGATGATTTCACTGGCAAACTCCTACACGTACACATTTTCAGTTTTACGTTAATGATAGTGGGAGTTTAACATTTCATTAGCAGAATAACGGTGATGATCGTATTAAGTTAAAGGAAATCGGCATTTATAATTTTTTTTATATATATATAATTACATGTAGAGCTTCAAAAACATGAAGAAACGGAAAGTAAAAGATTCTAATTTAAAATAATTTCGAGCTGCAAGAATAAAACCAAATAACGATATTGGGTTACGGGTGCTGAACGAATCTAAAGAAAGTACGAAGGGTACCTTTTCTCTTCAAGAACTTTGAATTATTCCGTAGCAGGTTAAATTTCGCAAAAAGGGGAGAAGTAATTTAATTTTTATTAACTTTTATGTAATAAACTTTTCGTTTCGGCTACTACCCCTCGAAGCTAGTTCCGCATATCTTGGTATGCAATATCAGTGCTCAGGGTGCGAGGGTGTTTGGGGTAGGTTTAGGAAGAAAGCATCTTGGATACGCTAGTGCTCTCCTTCATTATATCTTGTTTAACATAGTATAGAGTATGCCAGATAGCTGACAGTTTTTTTAAATATTCTGATGTATTCTGAGTTTTGGCACTCAATATATTTTGAAAAATATTTGAAAGGTTAAGCACTTTGAGAAGTCATTGAACAAAAAGAAGGACAGCTCTACCGAGATACGTCAAGTTGACGGCGTATTCATAATCTCTGGTTATCTGAATAGTTTATTTTGACAACTTTGGTTTTCGCGGAATCGTTTTTATGACCTCTTTTGCCTGGCTCAATCATAATATCGTTTATTTTATTTTGTATATTTAGTGAGATCAAACTACTAAAGTTATACCTCTACTTCGAATTCTACTCGTACTCTATTCGTACTCTATTCTTAATCTACTCGTACTTCACTCGTGTTCTATTCGTTCTTGTGCTCTACTCGCTTTACTTGTGTTGCACACGTCCCTTGTTCTTACTCCACTCGTACTTTACATGTACTTCACTCTTACTCTACTCGTACTTCACTCATACTCTACTCGTAATCTTTTCATTTCCTACTCGTATTCTATTCGTACTTTATTCTTAATCTACTCGTACTCTACACGTAAGCTATTCGTATTTTATTCTTAACCAACTCGTACTCAATTCGTAATATATTCTTAATCTACTCGTATTTTACTCGTATTCTCCTCGTGCTTGTGCTCTTCTCACTTTACTTGTGCTGCACACGTACACTGTTCTTACTTTACTCGTATTCTACACGTACTTCACTCGTACTCTACTCGTACTCTACTCGTAATATTTTCGTTCTCTACGCTATTCGTACTTTATTTTTAATCTACTCGTACTGTACTCCTAATCTACTCGCACTCTCTTCGTACTTTATTCTTAATCTACTCGTACTCTATTCTTAATCTACTCTCTTCGTACTTTATTCTTAATCTACTCGTACTCTAATCTTCATCTATTCCAACTCTTCTCGTCCTCTACTTGTACTGTTGTTGTACTATACTCTTACTCTACTCCTACTCAACTTATGCACTTCTTTATACTTTACCTGTACTCTTCTCGAACTCTACTACTCGTACCAGGGATGCCAACTCATTTTTTCTTTCTCCCCGATAGCCCTCGAGAAATTCCCCGATTTTCGATTAAATTTCCCGCATCGATATAATTTCATATTATAACAGCGCAACACGCACTTTCTATATAAACATTTTACAAAAACGAAAAATTACCTAAAATTGACCTCAATGCGCGTTATATTAAGGCGACCCTGAACTTTCTCGGTCCAAAATTTAACTAATTTTTACGGGACTGGTAGATTAATAGAAATGTACATTCTGACTTCAGAATTCTTTTGGCACATGGAAGATTTCACTTCAAGGGAACCAAATTTGAACGAAATGGGGTGTTTCGAGTTATACATGGGCTCTCTTTTGACTCAAATAAAAAATGGCAAAAACCTTATTTTAAGAAAAACGGATTCAAAGTTTTGAGTATCGGTTTTTAACATATAAAATATATTTCATCTTCTTAATTTTAAGTTTGCAGATTAGTCAGCAAGGATTAAGAGTTATTAATCCGGAGGTGATAAACTAAGGCATAGCTTTCTGAACGGTCGAAAGGGAACTCGAAACGCCGCGGGACTATTTGGGCTTAACTGACATTCGGCGCTATAATCGTCTATATCTACGAAAGCACTCCGCGTCTCCCTCTGAAATTTTCACAAAATACTTTCGAAATATAATACCTTCAAATAACATATTTTATAAAAAATCGATTTCTCCAAACCAATAAAGTGCCCACTTAAGAAAAAATGAAGATTTTAAGACCCAAAATATGAAATGTTGCGTAAGTTAAAAGTTTTACATTAAATAAAATTTGACAAAAAATATTCTACAGACTTTTGCGACTAAAAGCTGAACGACTTCAAATTCCCCGCAAAAAACAGTTCATTCCCCAGTTCCCCGCACGCTGTAAAACTCCGCGCAAATCGGGGAATTCCCCGCAAGTTGGCATCGCTGACTCGTACTCAACTATAGGTACTCTATTCGTACTCTTCTAATCATACTCTTACGTTCTTGCGTTGCTCTTTCCCTTCTACCAGTACTTGATCTCCACACGTATTCTACTCGAATTCTACTTCTACTCTTCTATTCGATCTCTTCTCCTAATCTACTTGTATTCTATTCTGCTCTAACAGCCATCCACTTATTTTATGGAGATATCATTGAGGACTACTAGAGAATTGGAGAAATGATTTTAATTCGACAAGAAATGATACCTTGAGCATTCAAAATATTGTAAGATCAAAACTACTATTTTGATGGATTAAAATAAAAATTGGAGTAGAACTTCGGTGAAACAATTAGGAAGTGTTTGTTTTCAGGGTTTTACTTACTTCAGTCGGCGAAAGATCTTATCAGCCTTCCTCCTTGAGTTGGGAAAGTAATGATAAGTTTGCATTCTACTATGTATTTTTAATAACTTCAATATTCCAAAATTCGTACTTGAATAAGCTTTAATTCAATTCTTATTAAACAGAAAAAAATTAAAAGAAAACTCATTAAAAAATAATAAATATTTGAAGAGTTCTCAACTCCATCACAAGTTTTTCTTTCGCTTCGGGGGCGTCTTCTTTTCGTGATCATGGACAGAAGTCGCGTTCAAACCAAAATGGAATGGAATTTTATTGACTGCACAAAAAGAAGAATGCGTGAGAAAATGTTATTTTGACTGGTAACTGCTACTACGGCTTACTTACCTTTTAGAGAACTTGAAATAGTAGCGATTTTTGTTATTGTTTTGTTAACGATTGCGTGTTCAATGTCCAACAACAAAAACTTTGATTGCTCGATAATTGATGCAAAGATAATAAAGTTTCTTTTTTGTATGATTATTTGTGAGACCAATAACAAATATAATAAAATCAAAAATAAATTTTGCAAAATTCAAGCAATCAAAGTGGAATTAATTAGACATATAAATATTTAATAGCCAATGTAGATTTGTAAATAAAAGAAGTAAAAAGGTCGACTTTTTTTTCATAATAGCTTTGATATTTTAGACCATTTTTAAACCAATTAAATCACAACTATTATTTTTACCATTTAAACTTTTCTCTTGACATCCATTAACTATTAAATTGCTATGAACTCTTCAACATGTCTCACGTCATCATCCTCATCATCCCCACGCATTCACTCACTCTTACCACCCTCTCATCCTTACCCACACCCAAACCAACCCAAACAATCTCAAATTCGGATTATTCCCATGACGCCATACTCAACTAAAGACCACCAATCAACAAATTTCGCAAAACCGCCAACACTGTCAACGCCATTATCCAATGCAATTATTGCAAATACAACAACAAACGCGTCAGCAGCAGCAGCAACAACAACAACAACTATCGCGGCGCCACTTTTAACATTCGCTACACTTTTGATTCTCTCTACATGAGCGCGCACCTCAAATGCCATCAATTTCACTTAACAGCAAACAGACAAGGTTTACCTCCTTTACCGTGAATGCTGCCACTAATTGTGCATGCATATACAACACACTCTCACACACACACATGCATACATTTAGACAAGTGCGCGGTTAACACATATACACACTCACATCTACCCACATCCAAACACTTTTAACTCATAGTACTCGTACTTCATGTCCATTATCCAAGTACAAGTCCATGACTCTCACTGCTTGCTGACTACTTTACTATAGAGACCCTGTTACTGCTGCTGCAAATGCGCATCCTTTGTGTATAGATTAAATCCACCTACACGCCTCAGTTCTTGTGTGTGTGTGTGTTTGACTATATTGTTTGCTGCTTGCTCGTAAAGCTCAAATTCAAAACTCACATGGCCAAGTCACGAGATTGTTATCAGCGCAACATAATTTACACGTTTGTTGCCAGCTGTGGTCTTTCATACACATTCGCAACGTTTGTTTGTTTCGTTTCGATTTTTTGTTTTTTTTTTTAGTGTGTTTGCCTGGGCGCCTTGGCCACTTGGCCGTCAATCCCTTTACATTTCGCTTGCTGGCTGGCTGGCTAGCTGGCTCATGAAGCTTCTCCTCTTTTTCTATTTATCTTCTTTTTCTCCTTTAACACTTTCAGCCACCACTTTTTGCTATCCCAGTGTAATGCACACCCAAATGCCTACGACTACTTCTACTACACTCAGAGAAATAATATTGTTAAAACAGGAAAAAACAAATATTTACAAGGCGGAACCATTTCCACCTCTTTATTTCAAGCTTGTCCCTATGTTTATGCGCAAATTTTGGAGTATCGATTCTAGTACCGTTCATGGAAAATCGAAAAATTTAATAAAAATTTTTGAATATAGAATAAATGGGTTAAAGAAGCTCATGAGATCATTTCTGGCTCATACACTGCTCTATTACCAACGAATTTTCGGCTTCATTAATATTCACATTGCAAAAAAAAATTGCCTATCATTTCCAATGTTGGTGGAATTTCGCTATCAGCTGTCTCTCTACCTCAGCAGCCTCTTCAATCCTACGGGTCAATAATAAATAACCCCAGAATTTCCTGAAAAAGATTTACAAATGATAGACCACAAATCGTAACTGGTCTCACCCTGCTTCTCTACGAGAGCGACTATGAACTTTTCATTTACCTCTGCAACTGCTTGCATTGATACACTCACCGCCTCTTCAATACTCACTACCCACCAATCAGACGTTGGAAAAGTCGCTTTACTCATCGTTATGAGTCAAAAATCTCCAATGAAAGTGAGGGTTCTGGGATTCGAGCTCAGGTCTAGGTCATTTGGATATTTTATTTACAGTTCAATCAAACAATTTCTTGCTCGGATAGGCCCGCCGATTTTTAGAAAAATGTTCTAGAGTAGATCGATTTGATGATCTACGGAGCTACAGAATTTATATGCCTAGTTTTGGGCGAAACATTTAAAAATATAAACTTGAGTGAACATAGTTTAATGACGATGTAAGAGTGATTTTTGAGAGCGATTATGAATGATTAGTTTTCATGATTTTCCGAATTACAGTTGTTTTTGTTTTCGCTGAATTAATTCTAAATATTTTTTCTTAGGCAGAGTTTTGGAAGTTTTGAGATAGTCATTTGGGCAATTTAGTTCTGAACTTTTTTCAGACGCTAGTAAAGCCAAGAAAAGGTTTTGGGTATAAAACCAGTCCCCCTCCCCTCACAAAAAAATTAAAACTTTCCTTTTTGCAATCACCGTATCAACACACTGTAGCAGATTCATCCGTATCTTAACTTAATCTAACCAGCAAATCCATTGAATTTTGATATGCTTAAGGGAGTCTATGTGTAAAGGTCTCACTCCATTTTCGAGCCCTAACTTTAGTAGTTTATTAAAAAGAACCTTAAAATATTTTTGATTGCTTTTGTTTTTAATTTATTCGTTCATCCTTCTTCCTTGGACGCAATTTTTCGTCGATATAGAAAATGGATCCATACGACTTCTGCTTGATCTCAATCACACCTCTGCAAAAATGTCCACGGCAAACATTGTGCACGATTTCTCCGGTCCAAATTGTCTGAAAGTAAAAACTGAAAAAGATTATTCATTGCCATTTTGTTGGTCACAAGTAGACACAAGTTTATTTGATAAATATTGGGAAATGACGGGCTTGTGGCATCATGTTTGCTGAATATTTAAAAAACTAAATTGTGTATTAACGAACACAAGGCAGAAGTGAAACTTCTTGTGAACTAAACGAAACACAAGCAAATGAAATTTTTCAATCTCTAAATTTTTTACTTCATTGGCTTGTGTTTTTTAATTTCATTTGCTTGTGTTTCATTTAGTTCACAAGAAGTTTCACTTCTGCCTTGTGTTCGTTAATACACAACCATTTTTTTTTTGGGATTAATGCTAGAACAAATATTGCAACTCTGTACCGGTAATGGCGATGACAATTGTAGCGAACTCTTTTTGTGTGCGACATCTTCATGTAATTCCTTGGACATTTGCGCCATCTGTATGTGAAATGTATAACTGCCATAAACTTTAAGATGGCGACGCTACACATTGTTCTTTCTGCCATAGGCGTATGTGTGTGTGTGTGTGTGTGTAATTAATATGTTATATTGAATTAAAACAATTTATGAATCGTTTATTATATAGTTTGCTCGTGAATTCAGTTACGGAGTATTGATATTTAGCCCCTCATGCACATTGCTCGACAAAATTATGTCGCATTGCAAACTTACGCGCGACGTCACATCCGATTGGTCTTACTCTAGGACAAGAGAAAAGAAGTTTCACTTCAAAAAAATTGTCTCAATAGGTTGAGTAGTTTTTTCAAAACCAGCTTGAAAAATATGACTTTCGGGAAAACGCATTGAAGGAATTATAATGTAATAAAATGTTGATGACTGAACTTAGAGTTCTCCTTCCTGGTCAAAAAGGGGTTCCCTCTGTTCGATTTGGGCCATTTTCGCTGCCTTCGCAACTCTCCGAGCGGTTGATGTTTTTCTCGTTCTGTTGCGCGGCGTAGCTCTTTGTATGCAGCACCACACTTATTCCCATGAGGTTCATAGTCTTCAGAATAATTAGAAACCCTTCGTTAAATATCATAACAGCAAGTTACATATGTAGCGATGTTGATCTCCTGTTTCCGTGTTCCTGTTTCCTGTTTCAACTAAGATGAATTCGAATAAATACTTTGAATAACGTATTCCGAACATCTTCTAGATTAGAAATATACGAAAAAAAATAAATAGATTTTTTATGTAGTATAGATCCCCTTAACTAGGTCCTTAGGACCTTAGGTCTTATGAATAATTTTTCTCTTGAAATTTTCATTATCTCATCAGATTTTTTACCTCAAACGTTCCTATTTTTCGATGGTTTCGATGCTCGGCACGTTCAAAAAATCAAAAATACAAAATAAAAATTTTTCTACATGGCACCATCTTTTGGCGGGAAATGGCAAACCTCCAAGAGTACAAATTGCCTAAATATTCGCTGTTCGGATTCGGCCTATAACTATAGGTCCCTTCCGTTCGTATATAAATATAACTCACACAACATGAATGAATACGAAAAGCTCGGTCTAGGCACCCTCCATTGGCTGTTGTGCCATTAAAGAAGAATAATATTTTCGTTAAGTGTAAATAGACTTAATTTCGTTAGCGTTTTTTTTTTTTTTGCTATTTTTATATTAACAACTTGTGTTGAGTTGTCCTTAGTTTCTTTATTTTACAGATGCTACACTTATTTTCTATTACTCCATGGCAGAGTTGCCGGGAGTTACTAGTCAGACACATACAAGTATTTTTTATACCCTTCCTCAAGCAGGTATTCATACCAATTGGCGCCTGGCGTCACATTGTCCAACATTTAGTTGATTTAGTTTTGGTATTCATCGAACTTGGTTTGCCATACTATAAACAGCAGTGCACAGAGCCATAGTTAGTGATGATGAGGTAGTGCGGTGTGGTGATGATGGTGCCCTCAAGTGGCGTACTTTGTAGATGAAATACTTACTTACATATTTGGGTAGAAACGTTACGGCATGCATTTTTTACTTCTATATGTCTAGGTGGTTTGGTACCTTGGCAAATTTATGTTAACTGCAGCTTTTTACTTTACATCGGATTTGTGTGTGTGGAAAGTGCAAATTAAAGAAAAATTTGTGCGTGGTATTTTTTTAGTGCTACTAATTTGTGGTTGTGTATTCTAACACGTGTACATGGTGGTTAATAAAAATTGAGTTATTTTAAAATTTCTGACAAGTTTATGCCTGCACTTGTAGATAAACGATAATGAATGATCCGACAGGCCATCAATATTTGTATTTACATTTTATTTAAAGTACTTGTACTTTAGTATTTTCGTCAAATTTCTTTAGTTTCTATTGGAATTGTGCTATCTTAAACTCCTTTCGCTCTTCTCAAATGCACTCTAGTATATTTCAGGAATGTTAATAAAAAGAACATAAATTCCACTACAATTGACAATTGCCAAAGAGTTTCTCAATGTAAGACTAAAAAAACATTTATCTACTCTGGGATTTGTGTCGATTTAACTCTTTCATCATACCCAATGTTGCGTATATGCAACATTCACTTTAATGTGGCATAAATAAGGTGGTTAACAATTTTCACTATTAACGTTATTTGTACTCGGTTCTGTTAGATATTCCTCGCATTACCTGATTGCCGAACAATTGAAATTTCAAACTTAAGTAATTTTATTTTAAGGTTTTCTCTTTGAAGTCCAGCAAAAAAACCAAGTGCAAAAATTTTTGGTAAACTCTTTTGCGCTATTTTTTGAAAAAAATGTGTTTAATTATTACTAAGCGGAAATTTTTTTTTCAAATATGTTTATAAAAGATTAGTGAATATGAAAATTAAAAAATTGTAGGAATCGGCTTATCCAGTAGTTGTTTACAGCTCCATAGCTATTTTCTTTTAACCTTGAATAAAGGACAAACAAATCAATATAGAAGCATGAAATTTGGTGTCATGATTGTGCAAGACCTAAGTAACCATAATTTCAAAACAAAAGGTTTCTATCAAGCCCTATTAAAATTCGGGAGTCAAAGGGTTAAATGGCCTAGAGGAAGGTTTTTCGTACTGGAGTTGCCACATATTTGTTTTTTAGTACAAATGATTTCCCAGCCATCAGGGTTATTCGGGCCACGGAAACCATTTTTAGCAAAAAGTGGCACTCTGCCACTAGACCACAGTGGTGATGGTTTGACCTACAGTCTAACACCGATACCCAACGGGTGTGTGGCAATTTTTTATCAGCTCGGTGGTTTTGTCATTACTAACCAAGGTGTGCACTTATACACATTCTAATAATTCTCATCCACTTCATATCGATAGTGAATATAAGAAGTTTATGAGACCAAGACCCGCAACCTTCTGGGTGAATGTCTTATGCACATACTATCGGGGTCGTCAAAGTTAATAATATAACTACAAAATTTGAGCTTGATAGGAATATCCTTTCTATTTTAAATTAAATTTTTGAATTTTAAATCAAATGCAGCTCGAAAAGTTTAATAATTAAAAAAAAAAAAAAAAAATAAGTGAAATGATTGCTCATATTTTTTCCATCATTGAATTCAAAAGTGACAAATTGAATCAGCTTTTTATCACAGGAATGTGATAGGGTAGCCAGAGGCAGAGCAAAAAGATTCATAATCTCAGGATCGTGAGTTGAAGGCTAACGTTGAGAGCCTAAAGAAATGCACATCATGAATTAGCAACTTTGCCACTACTACTCCACCCTTAAGCTCTCAATAATGTCAAAAGTTAAAAACATTAAAATGCAGTAAATTTGAAAATCGAACCAATACCTACTGAATTGTAGAGTGCCACAAAATCAAGAAGGTATGATTGAATTCAACATTTTTTCCTTACATGTTTCTCTGCTTTAGTCCGAATTTTATCTGAGTTTTGGATTGAATTTTAAGTCATCTTTTGATCTAAGGGTTGGTCTGAATTTCGCCCCAATTTTTTATCTGAGTAACGGTATATTTCTTTGGTGATGATCGGTCTAGCTTTTGGTCAAAATTCTAGACTCAGTTTTGGTCTGAATGTTGGTCTCATTCTGGACTGAATATTGTCTCTTCTATAGGTTTCAAATTTTGTCTACTTTTGATTACAGTTTTGATTTAAATAACAGAATAATTTTCGGTGAATTTGATTATTTTTTTTTAATCTAAACTGCGATCCAATTTTTTATCTAATTATCGAAATGATTTTTCATCTGCTATTGTTTGTATTTTGCCTGAATGCAGACCTGATTTGCTTTGAATTTTTTGATTCTTTTTTTGCATGATTTCTGAGTTCTAGTCTAAATTTTGGTTTGAGTTTTGATCTGAATAACAGAATGATTTTTGGTCTGCTTTTTTATTTTATTTTTTTTTATTTTTTATCTGATATAAGGATGATTTTTGGTCTGACGTTTTAAATGCTTTCCTTGATATAGTAAAACCAGCTCGAATGGGTCATATTGTCCCACAACCTACGACGGAGTTAGCTGGATTTCGTGATACCAAGTTATAATTGTGTCTGACGATCGTCACACTCACAGGACCGTCAGTTGAGAGCCTAAAGTAATGCATATGATGAGTCAACAACTTTGCCATTAACTTCTACCATCCTAAGCTCTTAACAGTGTTTAAAGTTAAAAACATTTAAATGCAGTAAAGGTGGAAATCGAGACAATATCTACTGCATGAATTTATCAATTTTTGCCCCCATAACATGCTTAAATATAGTTGTAATATGTAAGTGTGATTATAACAATTAGCTTGTTAGTGAGTAAGAATTTATTAAACGTACGGCAAGAATGAAAAGTAACAAAGTACAATAATAAACTTTAATTAAATTTTAGAATTGAACATTATTTACGCCTTTGCAAATAGTTATGTACATCATACATATGTAATTAAATTTAACGAATATAAATTATGCAATCATCAACTCAGTAAATTAAAGCATTTATCAATATGCCAGAATCTGATGCCATTCTAATAACTGCTTGACTGACTAGTTTGTTAGTCATCAGCATAAAAAAACATTTATAATTATGTATGAGTCGAAAACTCGAAACTACTAAGTAAAAAAAAAATAAAAAAATTGCAAAAAATGCGTTAATACAACAAAATTAATTCAATTAATAAGCGCACGCGACTTTAGACATAACTCAATTGCCTCTAGGTGGTAGGTAGTTGCAGTGAACACGTTATAACTAAATACATACATACATCCATACAGACGAGTGCAATGAGGAGACACCACACCTACTAACTGCTAGTATTTGTAATATTAAACAAATAATAAACGTGTTTGCAAATTGCAGTGACACTTGTTGGCTATTAGTAAACGGCAACAACAACGACACTAACGTCATCAAAATTACCAGTCAAGAGTCAGCACCATCAGCCACCACAACAACAACAGTAGCAGCAGCAACAACAATCAACAACAACAATAATCAACAACAACAATAATCAACAACACCAACAACCAGTAACAGCATCATGTGTCAAGTATGCATGACAATGTAATGTGTGTCTGAATGTATGTCATTTGTCAGGCGGTTCAACCACCAACTTCTTACCTAACTGCAACTTGAGCGCATATGTTTCAACTCACATGTTGCTAATTTTCTACTATTCTGGAAGTTTTGCATAAATTATTTATTAATATTATTTATGAACTATTTATAAATGATGCAATTTCTATTAAAGATTGCTACAACATATTTTGATATAATTTATTTTTCTTTTTTAATCGAGGCTGTTGCCATTTAATTTCTACTACGTATTTGACGTAATGTTGTTTATCATTTTTAACTTCCAAGTGTGTAGTTTAATTGCTTATTAAATTGATAGCAGTGACACTAGCATAGTTTCACCACCATTCACCATTTAATAACTACATTAATAAGCAATAGATTAATAAACTGCGTGCAAATATTACATAAATTATTTCACTCAATTACATTTACAATAAATTGATGTTTGATAGAAGCTGACAGCAGTTGTAATTTTCATTAATCTGCCAATGATCATTCTAAAAATCTGAATACTATGCATTAGTTATATCATTACTCACATAATATATAGAGCATGATAACTAAAAATAATACTTATGCATTTAATTCACATATTATATTCGACCGGGGTCAGTCTATACTTAACGTATTTTTTGAGAGATCATGATGAGGAATCGTAGCGATTTCCGACTCGGCCGGCTGATTTATCTGTGTCTATATAGGTACACTGTTGTTGCTTTGAAGCCTGTTAAATGTTATTTAAAAACCTGGATATGAACTAATATCCATTAAACCTGGAAACCTATGAAAAAACTAACATTTAAATTTAATTTTCATAGTCTCTTAAAAAATAGTTTTGTAATGTTTTTTGCCCTGGTCTTTCATCGGGTTTTAAATCTTATCTTATTATCTCAGCTAGCTTGGTTTTTAGTTTTATTTTGGTCTGGATTTTATCTGAATATTGTACGGATTTTTACTATGCTTTGGTGTGATTTTGATCCAAAATTTATCTGAGTTTTGTTTTCAAATTTGATCCGCTTTTGATGTAAGTTTTGATCTGAATTTTGGTTTAATTTTTATTCAGAATTTCGGTTTACTGTTTCTCAGAATTTTGATCTGAATTTTTGACTGATTTTGGTCTAAATTTTAGTTTAGTTTTGATCTAAGATTTGGTGTAAATTTCTGTTTGATTTATTATCTGAACTTCGGAATGATTTTTGGTCTGAATGTTTTTGGTTTAGTCTGAATTTAATCTGAGTTTTGTGGTTGAATTTTGATTTAAAGTTTGGTCTGAATTTCGGGCTGATTTTTTAACTGAATAACGAAATTATTTTTGGTCCGCTTTTGGTCAGAATTCTAGTCTTTCTTTGTAATACTTTAGATTTGAATTTTGATCTGCTTTTGATGAAATTTTTAATCTGAATCTCGAAAACATTTTCGGTCTGATCCCTAAACTGAATATTAGTATATTTACATTTGTCTTTAATCAAAATTTTGTGAGCTTTGGTTTGCTTTGATCTTAAGTTTGGTCTAATTTTTTATATAATTACTGAAATGATTCCTTGATCTGCTTTTAGTCTGCATTTTGCCTGAATTCTGGGTTGATTTGTTTGAATTCATTATTTCCACATTTTTTTTTGTTTTGGTCTAAATTTTGGTTTAAGTTTTCATCTGAATATCGGAATGACTTTTGGTCTGAGTTTTAATCTGAGTTTCGGTCTGGTTTTTGATCTGAATGCTAGTTTCATTTTGGACTCAATTTTATTTTGAATTTTGAACTGCTTCTGATCAAATTTTTGATCTGAATAACGTAAATATTTCCGGTCTGGTTTTGAGTCTGAACATGGACCTACTTTGGTTTAACAGTGGTCTGAATTTTTTTTTTAGTTTTGGTTTGGCTTTGATCTAAATTTAGGTCTAATTTTTAAAAAAATTATCGGAAAGAAAAAGCAGATCATTTTTAGTCAGAGTTTTAGTCTAATTTTTTATTTTGATATCAAAATGATTTTCAGTCTTCTTTGGGTCTAATTTTTCATCTAAGTTTTGGTCAACTTTTGATCTGAGTTGTTGCCAGAATTTTGCTGTGAATTTTGACTGATTTTTTATCTGATATTAAGATGATTTTTGGTCTGATGTTAGAGTGAAATGCTAACTGATTTTAAAATCAGTCTCTTGTCCCATAACCTACACCGGACTTAACTATACCTTCGCCGGAGGCTAGTAAAAGTTATTGAAAGATTTCTGAAGTTAATATCTACAGGGAAAACATTTGTTATTTTTTCTTAATTTTATTATACATACAGCAGCAGTTCCAAAAGTAGCAGAAGAGTGGCTATGTGCTGGACTATGATCTGTGAATTCCTGGGTTTAGCAAAAACTTATTATTTCTAGTTTTAATAATCACAAAACCAACGGCCAAAACAAGGCCTCTGCCAACGGACGGAGACAACGAGTTATACACCTCCGCTCTAATTCTAGTAAATTTCTTATGAGAGCAGATATTCTACAACTCGTGAAATCTTTGCCTCTTAACATAAATTTTGCATAAGATTTTCTTAAGCCATAATTAAGTGGATGTAGAATGAATCGAAGCATTTCTTACACTTTCTCTTGAGACTGTAGCTTAGTTTATACCCCAATCAAAGTCACTGTACTTTTTACACTTTAATTGTAGGGTATAACGAGGCGCTAACTCTGATCATATCACAATGTATGGTAAACAAAAACAAAAAAAAAGCGAAAAAGAAAAGGCAAAACAAGAAAAAATTGTCAATTCATGCGACAATTTGCGATTGAGTCGATATCAATTGTTATCGCTTGTCAGGCGTCAGTAGCAACACACAACTTGCAAAACACATATGTACGTTCAAGTTTTTAAGAAGGAATGAGAATGAAAGGAGACAACAGAAGCAATCAAGAGACAACAACGACAAAAAAGTGAAGCGAATAAGTTCAAGATGCCGTGGCAATATATAAATGGATACATTTAAATAGCATTTAAAACATTAAGGAGGTATGGCCAAAAATGGCCAACTGGACTGGCGACAGGATAGGATATTGTACATAAACTCGGCAACCTAAGTCTGCCACATATGCTTACATACATACATACATTCATACTTACAAACATATGCCTACATATGTATAAACCAGGCGCAACATATGGACTAAAGGACTCACTCTCTCTCTCATGGGCAACAATTCCAATGCCGAGTTAGTTAGGTTGACAACCTTGTGCTTTTTGAGCGTCATCATCGTACGTTTCGCTCGTCGGCCACAGCATTTGCAGTCTAGATCACGTTCGGTGATAAGTAGTAGCTCATCATTGTATGGTATAGAGTAAGAGAGATAGAGTGAGGGAGAAAGATAGAGAGAAAGAGAGGGCTGTTTGAAAAACTGAAGGCATACCTGATGGTCCGTCCACCAAATTTGGTTACACATGTGTAGATCGGCAGCATTTTTTTTTTTTTTTTTTTTTTTGGAGACAATCGATCTGTTGTGGCTGAACGGACGATTCATTCCTTTTCTTGTATGTCGTTTGCTGCCTTTTCGTCTGTCTGTCGATCTGATTGTCCGTCCTCCAATTCTGTAGTACGGTAGTATGTAGAATTGTAAAGGGTGTTTTTTGTTTTCGTGGTCAATTGGTTGGTTCTTTTCCTTGTATCCCAGCTACTAGCTACTTCTTTTCGCTCGCATTTGTATGTGTTGAAGTTCAAAGTCTCATTTATTTTTGTTGTTGCTGTTTCTTCGCCACACTGTCGCCTTTAGCAAGTACGAGCAGCAGCAGCAGCAGAAATCGCATATTTTTGACTGCCCTTAGCGCTACTGTGCCTTGCCATGCCGAACAGTCATCGACGTCGTCATCAGTTATTTGTAAGCAGGCACTGGTAGCTGGTAACAATCAGTGCAACGATGTACGTACGTGTATATGCTTCCCTTGGCAATGCGAAATTCAATGCGTTCGATAAGCAATCGAATACAATTCGATTCACCTTTTTTTCCGACTGTGGTCTGTGCGGTAATCGGTAGTCGGTGGTCGGTGTTTGGTTGGTTGTTCTTTTTTCTGCTCCAAAAACTTTAACAAAAATATGCAACAGCAACAGCAGCAGCAACCAACAACAATCGTCGCAGTGGTTGTAAGCAATAAATCCGCGCAACGTGCGGGTTTTTTTTTTGTTGTTCTTATTTTATTTTTAATTTTTCTACACAGTACGGAAATTTATGCACGTTAGTTTGGCAGTTTCTCGGAATATCATCGAGATCAATCTGGCTCGTCTGATTGCATATTTTTATGGTAGTTGGCATCGCTCACATCCTTTTTCGGTGTCTTCATTTCAATTTTTTTCTTGCTTTTTTTATTTTTTTATTTTATTTTATTATTGTTTTTGTTTTGCTTTTGTTTCGTTTATTGTTGTTGTTGTTGGTGTGCCAGTCGCATGCGTGGCGCGTTTTATTCTGTATTTTCCACCTTTAATTTGGGGTGTACAATGCGGTGCAAAAATTTCAGTAATTTTAGTATTTTATATTCTTTACTTATTTGGCGTTGATCGCTAATCGGAGAACTTAACACGTTGTTGTCCAGTTGGACCAAAATGTGTTGCCGAGTTCGTTCTATTTCAGTTGAATGCGAAAGAAAATTCTTCCAAAGGTCTAGAGATATAGAAGATTGTAGCAGGGGACATAGAGAGAAGAGAGACTTAATTGACCCCACCCCCTAAACTGGAATCCGAACTTAATTCTCGGTCTAGTTTTTGATTATGAGTTAGTTTTTTAGAGCTTACGAAGGAAAATCGTCTGAAAGTCTGGAGATATGAAAGACTACAGCGAGAAATAATCGGGAAGGGGCGTACTGAACTGAACTAAATTTTAGAACTTAATTTGTTGTTTAATTTTTGATTGTGAATAATTTCTATGAGTAATCTTTATATGAAATCTCATAACTCAAGTTCTAGTAAGAGCTTGCGAGAGGAAATTGTCCTGAAGGTTTGGAATATGGAGGCCAGCAGCGGGAGAAGAGGACAAAGGGGTACTGACCAAATCCTAACTTAATTTTCTGTCTAATTTTTAATTTCGATAATCTCTTTTTCCATAACTTTTCATTGAAATCTGATGAGCTAAAATTGCAGGACGAAATTCTTCGAAAAATCTAGAGATATAGGTACCACCTGCGACGAGGACAAGGAGATAAATGAAACTTAACTGAACCCCCAATCCCTGAACCAGCTTTAGAATTTGATTTGCTGTCTAATTTTTGATGAGTTCGTTTTCAATAAACTTTTGACAAATCCTTTCGACAAAGTCGGAGTGAATTCGTCGACGCTCTTCATTCGTCGGCTTGTCTTATTCGTCAGCGTTCCTTATTCGTTGGCGTCCCTTATTCGTTGGAGTTATGGATGCCTACAAAAGAGGTCAAGGAAAGGTGGGCCCTTGCTACTTCCACCTACCCAAACCACTGATTTAATGTACACAATGTATGTTACTAGTTTAGCTAATTTTAACAACAGTTGTGACCATGTTTAACAATTTTTTAACCAGAAATTTGTTTTGTCTTATGCCGGAAAAAGCTCTATGAGTCTATGTCTACACTGATTATCTTTATCGATTGCTCAGTAACCACGAACTTGAAAAACGAACCCATGAAAAGAATATTTGTGAGCAGCGAAACTGTTGGAAACATCATGCACTGAGTAACTTGACTGTAACTGTTGCAGGGCTTGGTAGAGAACAAAAGTTTAAGCCGAAGGGCTACACTTTGGGTATGTTCCAACTTACTATTACTACCAAGATCAAGCATGTATCTTTATTTCATTTAATTCCTAACAGCACATATGACATCAATGACGCCATCCATTGTTCGGGAGCTGTTCTTAGCTTTATAGCTCCTTTCATCTCTTGCGAAATTGACTAGCTTCATGGCCTACTACTCTTATTTAGGTTTCGCCCTATGCCGGTCAGGTAATAAGGTTCTTGAGCCGAGTAGATTTCACTCCATAACTTTCTGCGCGAAACTGTCAGCTTTTTTTTATGAAAAGTGTTCGGTAATGCGGTACTCTTACAAAATCGCTTATAAAAATTTTTGGAAAGGTTTTGGATTCCCCGTTGCATTCGGCTTCAGGTGATGTGGGTATAAAGAGGGATGAGCCCGCGAATAAATTAAATAGGGAAGTGAAAGGGAAAAGGAGCGGCGATTTACTCATGAGTTCAGTACTAGTCTGTGATATTCATAGGACAGAAAGTAATCAGAGCAAAAGGCATAAGAAGAGAAAAAGGCAAAAGGAGAAGAAGAGAAAAGTAAAGGTTTTTAACCAGTAAAAAGCGCACCCACTTTTTTCTATGATATGAGAGGAATTCGGGAAGGTTAAGAAAACGATGAAAAGCATAGATCTGAATGGGAATTTCGTGGCTGAAGCAAACACAGTAAACGATTTAAAACGAGGACTATCACTCCGCATGAAGCGTAGGGAAGAAATTATCGCAGTATAGATTCTCAAGGAAATTTATTCTCGTGATTATTAATCAGTGACCCCCACTCATCATTAAAGATATTATTGGTCAAGAGATGGCACGCACCATAACTAAAGTTTTCGAACAGTTTTAAAACTGATTTTTATATTTTTTCTCCTCTTCAACTAAAGGGTTAAACTCAATGCACGCCATTATAGATAATTCTCAACCTCTCATATCGATGTGCATTTATAACTGGCTAACAATTTTCGCATTGCAATTTAAAATTTTTCAAATTGTCAATACAATCTTTGGAAATTTTTCTGTTGCTGGCTGTTGCTTCTACCACATTGTCGATATCGTTGTCGTTGTCGTCGTCGTTGTCGTCGTCTTCAACTTATGCTGTCATTATTCAAGTTGTTACACCAAACTTTGTTGTCAATTCACGCGTACAAAAGCGCGTAATTGATTTTGACATTACAAAAACAATCTACAACAGCGAAATGGCATAGCATACATATATTTTGTTTTAGGGATGTTGCTGGTTGGTGTTTTCTCAAAAGCTGATTGATTTTTTGTAGTGTTTTAGTAGCAACATTACCTCAGACTGAAACGACGATGACCACGACGACTGATTTGTGGTGATTTTTGTATACGTCTGTCACATTCGTAGATATGTATGCTTATATGTATGTATGTGGATATGCAACCAACGATCATTTTGAATCGATTGTTGAAGCAATCGATCGATCGATCTTACAAATCAAGCTGCCCAAGTCTGTATTTTCAATTTCGTATCTTAAATAATTCTGCAACTTACTCAAAAGCGTTGACAAAATTCTCCCCTTTACTTTTTCTTTTTTTATGTAATTTTTTGATCTTTTGCTCTTTTTTTTTTGGTTTATTTTTGTTTTTTTTTTTTTGGTGGTTGGTTTTTTATTAGTTTTGTTTTTTAGTGTTTTTGGTTTGTTTCATGATTTTTTTTTTTATTTTCTGTTTCATGCTTTTTTTTTTTTTTGGACATTGCTGCAATTCAATTCGGGGCGCGTTTGTAGCATACCGCAAATGCATGCCGCCGCATATGTGAAACGGGTTGCATTCCATTGACCATTTCGACAATTGCCAACAGCATCTACAATAACAATAGTAAGAAGGCAGTAAACAGCAACAGGCAGCAATTGTGGTGGTTTGTATTTAGAATGCAATCGTTGAGATTGTCGGCTGCTGCTGTTTGTGTTGCTGTTACTGCTACTGCTACTGCTTGAGGTGGCACACAGCTGGAATATTGATAAGGAGGCTGGCTAATCGTTGAAATTCTGTATCTGTTTTTGTTTTATTTTTATACGCATTCTCTTTGGTTATTTGCTTAAGCTGAGAGAGGACGGGGAGGGGGGAGTTATATAGTAGGAACAAACATTAACCAACCAACATCTTGAAGAAACACGACTAAAACAAGAACAACAACAACAACAACAAATAGCAATAAACAATAAGTTGTTCTTTGGTGCGAATGCATTTGTTACCATTTCCATTTTGTTGTTATTGGTTGATGCTTTTGATTGCTGCTGCTACTGACTCAAAACAATGAATGTTGTTAATGTTTCAGAAAATTCTTATTTTTCTTCTGCTTCTTCTTGTTGATGTTGCTGTTCTGATGGATTGATGTTTAAGGTGATGCTTAATGACAGCAACAATTTTTACATACATACACACATGCATATGTACATATGAGTATTGGTATTTATATATTTGAGTTTCTCATCAGCAATTTATTTAATTCAATACTAAAAATTTATATGCTTAAATTTTTATACATTTTGCACTTAATAAGTTTTTAATTATCACCACAAATTTGGCTTGATCGTTTTTTTATTCTCATTATTTTTGGTATGGTATTTAGTAAACAAGTTACACTAAATAATTTTAGTTAAAAATCACACATAATTGCATTTTAATTACAATTGAATAAAAGGAAATAATTTTTCAAATTCAATTACAAAATTATTTTTAATGTAGCCACCATAAATTTTGATAATTTTGACATTAAAGGTTTTTAAAAATGAATCAAAAATCGTTTGGATTCTACTTTTGACAGAAACTCAGACTTTTCACTTGTTTAATTAAAAAATATCAATTCTGGTTTCTGAAATTCTTGAGAAATGGGACTTCATCTCTTTTTTGCTGTGACGTCACCTCAAAATATCACCTCAAAAGAAGGAAGAATTGAATAGTTATCGATTTGAGTTTCTGAAATTCTTAACAGGATGACTGCATCTATTTTTAACACCTATTGTATTTTCATATCTCATTGAAAAAGCAAGTGTTGAATTTTTTTTTTTGATATTTGTCATTAAAAAAGTAACGGGCATAGTGATGATGAAGCTACAGTTTTATGTCGAATTCGAACGACGAAGAACGACGGGAAGCTTAGAAACTGCAATTTGTTAACAGTTGGTTATTCTATCATTGGGTACCAATAGGTGGTGCACTCCTGCAAAAATTTTCTCATAATTCTAACACACTTTATGTCTGTAAAAACTTGAAATGGTTTCAGAATTAAACCTAGGCAGGAAACGAGCCCTTTACCTCACGGATGAAAGTCAAGTGCGCTGCTCACTCGGCTATCAAGGTTCAGTCTTTAATCCCCTCTTTTTTAAATTACCATCTTCAGTTCCTAAGAGTTAGAATTTGCACATTCATAAAATTTTAAGAATTTAATAGCACTTTCCCCAAACCCTTCCCCTTCTACCCCATCCATTAATAAGGGATCGTCACAACGAATGACGATCCTAATGCCAAATAAATTTAGTGTAGATAACGACTCGAAAACTTCTTCATATTTGAAAGGTAATACAATTTTGTGAAAGAGGACACTATCCTGATTAATTTCTCCGATTATACATATATATAGTTTCTTACACCAAAAATTTTTTGTACACTGAGTTCAAATTCACAGTGGTGAGGTGATAGAAATCGTCTTATTTGAAGGCTTATAATTTTGACATATTATTATCATTATTATTGCTGGGGAATGTGTTGCGACCTGTAAGATCTATTGTGCTTTCGATGGACTTGCAATACTTTGATAAGTCCAACCTTCCCTAGAAATTTTGATACTGATTTGGTATTTGATGTCCAAATGATGATGTGCCTTCTTCGAGCATGCATGAGAGCATAGTCGTAAATTATGCCATGCAGATTCCTTGTGCTCTCTGCAAAACCTACATGAGTTATTACATACCATTCCAAGTTTTTTGAAGTGTTAATTCAACCTAAAATATCCTGTTAGAATTTCTGTAAAAATTCTTAGATTATTCTTCACCAAGTTCCTACATTCTTAAAGCGTTTAAGGTAGTGTATTCCTACAAGCTCTTCCGATTATTTTAACCCTGATAGATTTTTCCAGCATAAGTTGATTTGCTGTTGTTCCGCTTTCCTAATGGATAGAGAGGAGATTTTTTTTCTACCTCTCTGGTCTCAGAAAAGGAGTTGATGCTCTTTTCTTTGATATTTTATCAGCAATTTCATGTCCTTCGATCTAAATATGCCCCAGAAACAACCGGATCGAAATTCGATTTTTATCGCCGGGTTAATCAAGACACTCCATTACTAGTTTTTAGATTACCTGATAAGATTTGAGTGCATTCATAGCCACTTGAGTGTCAGTTAGAATCGAAATATTTTTGTTCTGGTAACCGTGCTTGAGATTAAAGTATGCTAATCAATTGAGTATATTTTCGCTTGAAAGATGCTAGTGTATCTTCCCATAGACTTATGTATAGTATTTATTCCAAGGCCCAATTGTTGGTTAATAAAAAAACACATTTTTTGATTTACACATTAACCCTCCTCCCCTTCAGTGCACGCTTTTTTTGGAGTTTTTTTTTTTGTGCATAAGAAGATGGTATGGTTTTTCTACTGTGAACGCTTCACGTGCCACGTCCCTCCCCCTCCATCCTTTATTTTTCAAATATGCATTAATATATTTTTGTTCCTCCCTCCTTAATTTTGCCTTAGCTACGACCATGCTATCGTAGTTTGCTATAGTTTCTTTACAAATATCAGTTACGGATCTTTCCTTTTTGAATTGCCTGCTTCAACTTTGTCTTCAACTCTACACCTAGAAGTTTCAGAAAACGCAATTCTTTGGCTCAGAATATATAGTTTTGTGTTAATCCTGATATGCCTGGTGACCCATATTTTGTAAAGAATATATTTTCAATTAATTAAAAACTAATACTGCATTTAAAGTTGTAAGTTAAAGTGCCTTAGGGTTTAGCTTCTTTAAGAATATCAATATAATATATATATATATATATATATATGGGACATTCTCTGTCAATGGGAGATAAAGTTTTTTTTCGTATACTTTTTTCGCTGAATATGAATCCAATATTATTTTTCACGGGGAATGTTACATGTTGTCCCTAAACTCAAAAAAGGTCCAAAAAGGCTGTTTTTCGGGTCTCAACCCTACCCAAGTCATCAAAAAACGACGGAAAAAAGCCGATTTTTGTGTAGTTTCAGCTGATGAACATGAATCTAATATTACGAAAAATTTTACATGTCGTCCCTAACCTCGTTCCCTACCTCTAAACTGGTGTGGGACTGTTTGAGCAAGCTCAATCAGCTGGGCAAGGACAATAAAGTCGCCCTATGTTGGGTTCCTGGACACTTAGGAATAGAGGGCAATGAGCAGGCAGACGAGCTTGTCGTGGGACCTGAACCCTTCTGTGGAATAGGAGATAGCGTAATCTGGGAAGTACTCAGGCAGGAAGAGAAGAACAAGAGGCAAGAACTCTTTAACAATCTTCCAGGACTGAGGCAATCCAAAACGCTTCTAGATAACTATAACAAGAATAGATACGCATTCTGCATTGGTTTCAACGAAAACAGTCTGCGTATATTAGCTGGTGTTCTGACTGGGCACTGCGGGCTCAGAGAACACCTTTGCAAAATAGGAGTTGAGGAAAGCTCAATATGTAGGTTTTGTAATGAGGAAGATGAATCATCAGAACATATCTTAGCTCAGTGTGAAGCACTGATCCAGAAAAGAATAAAATATCTGCGCACTTCGTACAGCCCAGTACAGAACTAGCATCCATAGATCCGGGCGCAATACTCAAATTCTTGAGGGAGATTGGATGAAGCACTCTAGGCAAATCAGACTAGATAGAGAAGAGGGACATACAATAGATCTTATAGGTCGCGGTACAAATATATATAAACCTCACTACTACAATACAATACAATACAATACAATACAATACAATACAATACAATACAATACAATACAATACAATACAATACCTCAAAAAATGAAAAATCTCAAAAAACTTTTTTTCGTGTCTCACGGGTCCCAAGTCACCAGAAAGCTCCCAAATGACTTATTTTTCAATTTTCATTCCTTAATTTGGCTGTAACATACTTTTAGCGTCACCAAGAAGCAACGACGTGAACTTAGTAAGTGTCTTTTTCCTTTGCGGTGCTTTATTAGAGTGAAAACAAAATTAATAATGAAGAATAAGTTTTTTGGGAAGTTTTTTGATGACTTGGGACACGTGAGACACGAAAAAAGTTTTTTGGGATTTTTCATTTTTTGAGGTTAGGGACGACATGTAACATTTTTCGTAATATTAGATTCATGTTCATCAGCTGAAACTACCCAAAAATAGGCTTCTTCCGTCGTATTATGACGACTTGGGTAGGGTTAAGACCCTAAAAACAGCCTTTTTGGGACCTTTTTGAGGTTAGGGACAACGTGTAACATTCCCCGTGAAAAATAATATTGGATTCATATTCAGCGAAAAAAACATACAAAAAAAAACGTTATCTGTTTTTTTACTTGGGTAAACGTACGCTTGATAAAACTATCATTTTATGGTGAGGTGGTAGGCTTGCAGCCGCCATATTGGTCCGCCATTATGCAAAATCAAAAAAGGCCTTGTTGCATTTGAAACTAGAGATAATAAGCTTTCATTTGAGCCCAAACAAGCTCTAAAATACCTTAACCAATTTTGGACAGGGGGGGTCTCCCATTGACAGAGAATGTCCCATATATATAACAATGTATATAATAAAAAAAATTAAATGTGTGCAGTCACTCACAGTAGAAGCGAAACTTTGTTGTTTATTTGAAAATTATTAGAAAACATTTATAACAAATTCTCTTGAAGTTTTTGCAGTCTTCTTCTTTCTATTTTGTTGTTGCTTTTCTTCTGTTCTAATTCTCTATACTTATCGGCACAAACACGATGTAGAACAATATATAACACATGAGAGGAAAGTTCAGCTACATGCAATCAAGCAGAGGCATCTAGGTCGGCTCTCTCTCACTAAAGCACATGAGATAGAACTGCGAGAAGTCGGCTCTCTGCATGATTATATGTTACCGATCCTTTTATAACCTCGTTCGCTAAACACTAACAACAACATAACTTCGTTGCTTATTAGTTTTGTTTTCTTTTTTAATCATTTGTCTCTAGTAATAAAATTACACTAACTTAGCCGTACTTTTATATCAATCAAAAACTTATTAGATACTTCTGGAAATAAGGCAGTGCTAGATTTTAAAGTTTCCGAAGAAAAGATTTTCACTTTACATTTTAAATAATAACTTATTTATGATCTTCTAAATTAAACCATAAAAAAAAACAAAAAATCACAAAAATATCAATTAAACACTTCACATTCTGCGATTGCAAAAGTTAATCACATCATCATCAGAAACTGACAAATAACATCGACCGGGCTATGCACTTCAAAAAACAAAAAATGAAAATACCGAAATACTGAGCCCATCACAAAAATATGAAATTATTAATTAATAAAAGCGAAAAAGGTATGCACCTAATAATTAGCGCTGACAAACGGGCAGGTAGAGAGAGAGAGAGAGAGATTGAAAGAATGATTTTGAGTATAGATGGAAATAAATGCAGGTGGACAAAATGATGAACGGAAAACTGTTTTTTGTCACAATTAACGACAGACATGGAACGCGATAGCAATATATGCGCCAGCAGAGCTACCAGCATGTTCAACATGATCATCATCGAAAAAGAAAAAAAACAATAAAAACATCATAAGCCGCGACATTAACTCACGATCATTTAATTTCATAAAATTTTTACGTGTGCCTTTTTCCATTCAACTTTTTCTTCCTGGGGATGGATGGGACAAAATTTTAATTGCTCACAACTGACCAACCAAAACAAAAACAAAAACAAAAAACTCAAGATGAGAGCTGGAAGATCGGAATATGGACAACAATGTAGCAAGCCTTGTGGCAATAATGATCTTTTACGCATAATTAATTTTGAGTTTGATTAATAAATGCTGCTGTTGCATGCATCTTCCTGTTGTTGGAAAGTTTTTTTCATAAAAATTTTAAAAGTTACGTCACATATTTGCACGATCATTGATCATGCACATTGATGATCTACAAAATAAATTTACGCATTTTTAATAACGTTATTTTAAATTAATAATGAAGCGTTTTTTTGGTTTTGTTTTTAATTTTCAATTTTTTTAAATTTCATAAATATGTGGTTTCGCTTGTGTGGTTAATAATATGTTGTCAACTGTCAGAATTGACATTTCACTATATTCATTCAACTACCCTCATCCTACCCATCCACTGACTTACTTGTGTTAATTCTTTTCATCAATAAAGATATTTTGTGTGTCGTTCGTTGTTGACGATGACCAGAGCGTAACTGCTCAGTGATCAGTGAACGCAGTAAAAATTGTTGCATGTGTTATATGTTGAAATTAATGCATTTTTATGATGATGCATGTCTTAAAATCAATTAATTATATAACATACATACATTGTCAAGTTTATTAATTTTTGATTTTGACATTTTTTTTTTTTTTAATATTTTTCATATCGTTGAGCGGAATATTCAGCAATAAAAAAAATTAATAACTCTTTTTTAACAGTTAAAATTTATTAAATACCGATAAATTCTTTAATAAATTTTCCAAAAATATTATATCGAACTAAGGGAAAGTTATTACCGTCGAGAAGCATGAAAAATGAATGAGCTTTGGGAAGTTTTTTTTTAGTATAGAATTAAACGCTAAAGGAAATGAGTTTTAATGAATCTTTTTCTTCTATCAATGAAGAGTAAATTAAAGTTTTATTTATAGAAAAGATCGAAAATGGTGAGTCTACCTCCAATCAAATAAAGCCATCCACGGCGTGTTTTGGTCTGCGCGAGGAACTCCGCAGCGTTGCTAGTTCACCTGAAACAAAAAGGGGTTAAAATTTTTTGAACTAAACTAAATTTGCAGAATCTTATCGTTTTTGGTTTTCGGAATAACAAAATAGCAGCCGTTTGAAAATTTTTTGTTTGCTTCAATAGTTCGTCCATTATATGAATTTGTTTTTAGATGGGCAAAGAAAAATGTGAATCAGTGCATCTGTTGAAGCTGTAAAGTGCCCCAAGTTGCGAAAAATGCTGTTTCCAGAAAACCTTATTTAAAGTTTAACATCCAGCCGGCGAACAGTTCTGCTTAGGCTGTGGTTATATTGCGAGTATGCTCGGCGAATTGTTGTTGTACTGAAGACAAAGAGAAAGTCTTTACTCACTCTGACACCAAACACGATGTGCTCGGTGTATTGTACATCGAGCACGCCGAGTATTCAGTGTGGCAATGAGTTATTTTTCTAAACAGTGTCATTACATATAAAACAGTATTAAACAAACGAGTATATTTTGACAAAAAACAACTCTGCAACGAGCTGAATGTAACCACCTTGACCGAGCACGGGAGAAAATGTTTTGTGTTCGTCGAAAACCGAGCACCAATATAACCAGGCGCTTATAAAATACTTTGGATATGAGAATATCCTTTCACTTTTTATCGTCATGAATGGTAACCTCGCTCCTCCCCTTACTTGAATTCAAATCTAAAAACGAAATAAAACATACAAATGATGGCTGATATTTTTGCTCTACGGAATTTCCCTGAAGGTTAGGTGAGATAAGATTTGGAAGAGCGCCCAGCAATGGTCATAGGTTTTCCATATCTTCAATCAATCCATTGAATTATTGTATTGTACTCTGTGATCAAAACTACTGCCAATTTCGAGGTTTAGTATTAAATAATACATAACCTCTGTATTAAAATAAGAGAACTGATACAGGCGGGATAAAAACAATAGGTGGTTTTCGCGAGAAATTGAAATACCCGAACAGATAGTCAAATAGTATAAAAAGATATGTGAGGATAATTTGCTGTTGCTGTAAAATGTTATGAAGCATTTCGCTGTAGTTGCGCAATTGAGCGAAAATATCAGAGATGTTTTTTGATAATTTACAATTTTTCATTGTATGTAATTGAACTCGTCTGGACTTGTAATATGTAAATGAGTTCGTTGAGCTTGCTCTAGTCGAAAAACTCATTTACACATTTCTCGCTGAAATATGCAGTATTCCATATGAATACATTTTTTATAACTCAGAGATGAAAAACTCATTTGTTCTCTTTTCACATTTTCGCTACAATATGTGGCAGGCCTAAGCCTCGTAATTCTCAAATTCTGCTTAAGTCTGGAGCTCTGGTGGGGGTATTGTATAATATTTGAGTCAGCAAAAAGCAAGGAGCACTTAGGCAGGAATAGGGTTGGTTGTTATTCTTGACTTTCCCCCCTTTTTAATTTCAACATCTTAGAGACTTTTAAAAAAATTTAAATTCGAAACTTGAAAAGGTTTCTTCCTATTCTATACCACACTGAAAAAAAGCCATACCTTTATATTTTTTTGTGCCCAGGGATCTGATACCAGTAGTATGTTCTGATATTTTTGTACTTCCTCTTCTTCTTTTATGGCCTAGACCTTGCTTATCGCATCCATTCATGTTGTGTGAATTATATTTGTGCACGAATGGAAGTGTGATTTATGCCGAATCCAAACAGCAGAGTGCGAAAGTTTTTTTTAAGTAATTTTTACTATTGGAGGTGTAAAATTTTTTATTTTTGACTGTGCCGAGCGTTGAATCCATCCACCATGCGCTGCAGTCCAGCAGACTAACCACTAGGCTACAGCAGCCAACTTCTGTAGAGCCATCTTAACTAATTTTTCATAGAATGAGTTACTATATCTAAAATATTTACGGGTCAATTTGTCTACTCCTTGATTATCGTTTATTTCTTTATACCTAGGAACCTTGGAAAAGGTAACCTAATTAAGTTTAAATAAAATGAGTTTTTAAAAAGGGTTCAGCAACAATAATTGCTATAGTCGTTGCACTTTGTACCACATAACGGCGTTTTCGTTACCATATACTTACTGATTGCTCTCAAAGCCCCAAAATAAAGTCGTAATTTTTCTCTTTTCTAGGTTTTTAGGCCTTTTTAGGCACTTTCCTCCTTACTGTCAAGGTATGTAGTGCTCTGCTTCTTTAAGGGCAGTCAACATATAGTGCTTAAGGTCAAAATATTTAGCTGATTAGGAAAGGAAAACAGGTAAAACTTTGTTCGGAGTTTCATTGCACGGAGAACTTCATGATAAGTATCTTAGTTTGGAAGTTATTTGGCCTTTTTCCTACAGGTTCTTAATGCCTGGTTTACGTCCATATATTCTTCCTCCACCAGTTCTCTCTTCAGTTTTCGAGTCGTCTATTTACATCTTTAGATAATTTGCATGATTTTAGAGGAGGTTTCAATCAAGTTTTAGTTTGGTCGACATTGCTTATTTTTTCATAGATTCTGAGTGTTTGATTCATGGTTTATTCCTGCACTTTCTTATTTTTTCTGTTTCAAGTAGTTTGTCCTTGAAATCGATTTTTTTTTTATAAATCCGAAAAAACACATCTCGGGAATGCTGTCCAATTATTACCGAAAAATCTGTAATAGTTCAGGTAGTATAGCTTTCTAAAAGCAGAGCGGTCAGGGAATTTTCGGAGATACTTTAAACGCGATTTCTCGATTTACAATATTCAGAATATGTACGCTGCAACTCTTTATTATCATTTTAAAAATTTCTTATTTAGAAGCCCAAAAACTGTTTTAAAATTCAATAAAATTTTTACTTCATTTACCCAGAGTGTGGCATTTCAGCAATTTTTAGAAAAAAAAAAAAAAATGTTGTTGAGGTTCATTTCACAACGACGCTTAGACAGATTAAGAATCTTTTTGATTTTTTTGTTTCAGATCATCGGTCAATCGTGTCCGCCCTAGCAGAACTTCAATTCAACTCCAGGGACGACAGAAAAAAAATAAATAAATTAGAAGTATTTCTTATTAGCTAATTAGTTTCACGAGAAACAGAAAACATTTTTTATCAATATCTTTTACTATACACGTTTTATAAAAAATATAAATTAATCGAATTTTCGGGACTTATAGATGGTATTACCCTCTTGCTTAGAAGAAAGGACCTGAGATTACTGGTGGGTGTCCTCACGGGGCACAACACATGTGGTCAGCATATGACTAACATGGGCGTCATCACCGATCCAATTTGCCAATCGTGTCTTGAGGACGACGATACTACGGAGCATTATCTTTGTAGCTGTCCGGCGTTCGCGAGAATCAGATTAAGGCTGTTGGGTAATGATGTCTTGAGTATGAATAATGTCCATACTCTCCCTCTTCCTGAGCTTCTAAGGTTCATCAGTGAAACAAAGAAGTTCGAGGTTGAGAGAGACCCTAGACCTTTCTTCTTCCCATTTATCCCCACATAACTTTCCTGTCTCTCTACTCTCTTCAACTGGTTCTATCCTTGGGTATAGCACAATGATTCTCGTTGACTGAGTGCTTTGGTTAAGTCTAGCCCACCCACAACTCTAAAATCTAACCCTCTTGCTTTGTGTGATCTTGATGGTGAAAGGATTTTGATCAAATTTTGATTCCATTTTCCATTTTTTTTTATTAACAATGATTTCTTGGGTCCACTGACTGACTGCGAGTGTCTGGTACATAGGCCATTGTCTCTGCACCATTAGCCCCTTATGTTCTCCAACCGACTAGTTGTCACTTTGATTTGTGTAATTTGAAGGAGATTTCGATTTTGGTTTTATTCTTATATAATTTTGAAGTAAATATTTCTTAAAATTGCATTCACTGTTGACATCAGAAAGTTAATCAAAGGTTCTAAAGAATAAAGAGGTTGTTGAAGGGAGGTTGAGGTCTTTTGGAGGCTGAGATATTTATCAAGAAGACAACGAATTATTTCCAAATCTCTCTTTGGTTCCGCTATTGCTTCAAGAGGCTATCAGCGCAGAGTTGTTTCTATTTAGCATCTATTCCACTTTATTATTAGTTTTTAAAATTGTATCGAAATCTTCCTTAATCGAAGTATTTGGTAAATCGGTATTTGGTGCTCAGGTTTCATGGAAGTTGATTTTGATTGTAGAGAATCTTATTATTAAAAGTTATTAAAGAAAGAAATTCTTTGTTTAATATGTAAGTATCTGCTAATTAAAATATTATATTTCTTTTGCTAATTTATGCTGTCACAAAAATACAAGATATGAAATAAATTATAAAAATGAGTAATTTACCTTAAAAACTGAAAAACTGTGGAGAGAAAGATACAAAACAAAAGTATTGCTGCCATATAAATCACAAACGTCTGCCGCCATGGCATTTTTAGCTTCTTTTTTTTTGTTTGTCATGTGTTGCTGCTGTTGTTGTTGATTCGTTTATGTTTCATGCCAAGTTATAAATTTATGATTTCATTTTTAGTTATAGGCGCATATTATGCTATTATGCTACAGTAGTAAACTTCAGTGCAATTAAAATAGTAGAGGATCTAAAACTAGAAGTAGCTGCTTCTGCAGAAGCTAAAGTAGAAGACAATTGACTTTGTGACTTGACTTGACTCGCCTCGCCTCAACTCGACGATAACGACGACAGCGACGACAGCGACGATGACGACGATGACGACTCATAAATGTCAATGAGAGATGATGTGATTTGAGAGCATGTGTAAAGCTCATGTGGTACAACAATTCCATGCCCATTTTCAACACTGCAATAACAAAATAATGTGGCGCACTAAAAAAACAAAAACTAAAAAAAAAAAAGCACAATCGATTATTAAAAATGATAATCGATTAAGTATGGAGTATGTAGAAGCAGGCAAGCAGGTATATCTTTAGAGATAATGAAAAAATGCGCATGTGTCGTCTGCACATCAAATGCATTTTTGCTTCGACATACAATATGACATTTATGTCTACATGTGTTTAGCAAGACAGTTGACATACGTAAGTCAAGGCTGAAAAAGGGTACAAAAAATATACATATAAAATATAAAAAAGTTTTTAAGGAATTGCCACAGTTAGTGCTTACTACTACCTACCTACTTTTCAAGGATACACTACCAGATTGTAGCGGCTACCAGCGCGAAAGATGAAAAAAATTATATCAAAATTCCACAAACGACAGCCTCAGTCCAAACTACAACAACAAGTCGTACAAATGTTTTCATGCTCGCATTTTATTGTCCATCCATCCATCCATCCATCTATCTATCCAACTCTCTGTCTTTTCTCTGTATGTTTGTCTCCAAATGTTTGTTTCATCTTTAATTTTTTTCGTAATAACAAATAAAAAAAATATATATTATTTATTACCGAACGTGCAGCGCATTTGCTTAGAATGAGAGATGAATGCGTTTATATGATGACTACTTACACTGGGAGAAAAATTTACTCCTATTTATACATACCATTCGTAAGAAGAAAATATGTGTATATGAAAAGTGGTTTCATTAGAGCCAACAACATTACTAAGATTTCCCAGTAAGCTTGGCCTATCTCAATGTTTATAATTGGTAGCAGTACATTTTACTCAAATCGACCTAAAAATCGATAAGAATTGGTCAAGCAGAATTTTAAATATAGGGGTGGTAAATAGTCGTCGTAACTGTACAACTTTCGCCTATATAAATATTATTGCCTACAGCTCCTAATCTGTCTAACGTCTCACAATAGAGTGCAACTCATTTGGGTGCCCGGGCATAGGGGAAATGTAGGCAACGAAATGGCGGACGAACTTGCTAGGAAAAGCTAATCCAGTAAATCCACTGGACCACAACCATTCTGCTGCCTACTATGGAGTTGCGTTAAAATTAGTACAGTAACTCGCTGGAGGGAAATCCCCGGTGATAGACAAGCTAAATCATTCATGCCAAAGATCTGTCAACACAGAACTAAACAATTGCTTAATTTAAGCAGGAATCAAATCCGAATTGCCACAGGGCTCTACACAGGGCATTGTAGGGTCAATAAACACTTATCGAAATTGGGTCTAGCACAAGATGATACGTGCAGAATATGTAACGAGGGGAAAGAAACAGCAGAACATATTTTATGCCACTGTGAAGGTCTAATGAGGACCCGACTTCGTTACTTACTAAATTCTATCCTACAACCGCAAGAGATAGCGGATAGTTCTCCTAAATAGATATTAAATTTTCTTAAAAGAAATAAACTCATAGGAAAATTATAAATATAATAAATTCTTTGAGGGATATCAAAATAGGCCCTAGATGGCCGCAGCGATTTGGGAACTTAATGCCCACTTCCTTATAAATCAAATTTAATGTTATTATGGCGCAACAGCTTATGAAGCTCAAGCTTTTTGCACCCATTCAAGTTGTACAAGAAAGAGAAAGTTTTACAGTTTTGTGCCAAATCTGAACCACGGAGTAAACAGTTTTGCAAAGCAAAAGGAAGAGAAAGTTTTACAGTTTTGCGCCAAATCTTAACCACGGAGTAAACAGTTTTGCAAAGCAATTTTTACTTTTGAATTTTTGCCATTGCCAGGCAAGAGACGCTTTTATTTCCAATTTTTGAACTTTGACCGTGTCGAGCATCGAATCCGGGCACCATACGTTGAAGTCCTGAATATAACCAATACACCACAGCAACCTTCGCCCACATATAAAATTTCTTTCTTGCCTTTCTTCGAAAGAATAATCTGGGAACATCATACCCACCTCCGTTCTTTAAATATCTAATCTCATTAAGTGAGCTTTGTAGGCACATCTGTCTTCAATGAAAAAAAAAATTTATCCCCGATTCCGTAAAAAATACTTGTATTTAGAGAACACCTCTGTAAAATCAGTATCGAAGCAAACCTACATATTGAAGGTTCTCTAAAAAAGGAGTAGATTCACGAGCATGATTTTTAAGGTAATCCACCATACACATTGACGACGGCAGCTACACGACTACATCTGTCAAATTATAAAAACAACATGTTCTTATGGAGACGATTATTTTGGCGACGGCATGACCGCCGACCACAATTGTGGCTGTAGCCAATTTTAAATTCATTTCTAATGTGAGAAGCGACAGAGAGAGAAGTGTGGTTACTTTTGTTGTTTTGGCTGTGCTTGCTGCAGGTGGTGCCGCTTCCATTGTATTTAATACCTGACTACACCGCGACAGTTGTAGCCGACAGAAATTCGTAGTCGTGTGTTCGTGTAGCTGCTGTCGTCAATTGACCATAAGACTACAGAACATCATGCGAAAATAAACTACAATTTTTAAGAATTTTTTTTAAGGTATTTTATTACATATTAAAATCGGTGAGTTTTTTTTAAGGTATTTTTTTACATATTAAATTCGGTGATTTTTTTAAGGTTATGTAGCCTTTCAAGAATACAAAACAGTTTTTTTTTTCAATTTTAATTTTACATTTAAATTATAGAGGGCACCAAAGTCGTGTCTAAAAAAAAAGTAAAGTCTCATTACCGACAGTTCGAATTGACTGGGCCGATTTTTAAAGAACTGATTTTATAAAACACAATAATCAACCACATTTATTCCGATAAATCCCAAAAACAATTTCCGAGACGAAAATTATCCGAAGAACGGGCGTGTTTTTTTTTCAAAAGTCTGCACATTTTTTTTTTACGATTTTTAAAAAACTGGTTGATATTCCTGTGGGAGAAAGCTTAATCTACAACATGCTACTTTTATGTTTATTTCAGATTTACCGTTTCGGAGATTAACTGTCCGCCATGAGACTCTACTTTTTTTAAGACTCGACTTTGGTAAATGTAAAATTAAAATTTTTTTTGTCTGTATTCTTGAAAGCTTAAATAACCTCACAAAAAAAAAAAAATCCGACTTTAATATGTAATAAAATATCTTAAAAAAAAATTCTTAAAAATTTTCGTTTTTCTACATGAAGAACTGACGATGTTATCGAGCTCTGATCCATAAATCAAGAAAATGCTTTAAAATTTAACAAGCTAGCAAACCTTTTACTCGATTTGGCACCTCAATTTCTGGTTTTAGTGTGTTTTAGGAATAAAAGTAGAGAACAAGCGGTTAGTGAAATATTTTAATATTTTAATTTATTTTTTTTTAGAGTGTAAATATAGTATTTTTTTTACCAGCTTTTAATGAAGTTCAGTTTAATGCTTGGTAAAAATATTCAAGTATGGATACATTCTCTCATGCTCACACACTGATGCTGGAGAGCAACTGACAATAATGAAGTGCTTTATCATAAATTGCAATAAAGTCCTGCAAAATACTATAGCAATGCGAATTAGCTCAATGTTTTAGATCAGCCAAAAATGCTAGAAATCTAAAGATTAGGGCGCAAATAAAGAGACAAAGAGATAGAGGGATGAAAAGGGAGAAAATTCTTGCTGCAAAAATATGAGCTCAGCGCTTATAACTTTACATTGGTTAACATCTAACTATCCAAATAAGCTTTTACAATGGTATCAAATAAATTCAACAAGCGGCTCCTGCTGGTGATTTTCATATGTTTCTAAGGTTGCGCGACAGTGAAGTTCTAAAGATGTTTGCAAAAAAAAAAAAGATCAGAAAAGTTTTTTCGAACCGTTTGTGTGCTAATCCTGAGCAGATGACCCGAAATTAGAGCTTATGCTTGTCCAGACTCGAACGTTTTATTTTATTTATTTCATCAAAAGTTTATTTTCATCAAGTTAACTTATTATTCTTTTGTAAAATGAGTATTTTCTATATTCTGAGACGCCTCGTCTCTTCTATATACTATGTTCTGAGCGAAGAATATTTAGTACTTAATTAAATGCCTGACATTCCGCAGGGATGATAGCCGCATTCAGGAGAGAAACTAAGCTTAACTGTCAAAATATGAAGTAAGAGCCCTGAACGTAGTGGTTGTTATATCAACTGAAATCACGAAACACACACACACACGCGCACACGCTATGCACCCAATTTGATTTTTTTGGTTTGACAGTAGAGAATCCAGAATGAAAATGAGAGTGACACGTTGGACACCTCTATTATTCTGCCATGAATAAATTTAAATTAAATCCATGCGCAGAGGCAGAGAGAGAGAGAGAAGATGGCATTCATGTTCTCAATTATTGTTTGTTTCCACAAACAACTCAATGTATAAGTATATTTCAACCATATATATATGTATATACGTATGTATATATTTCTAGTTTGTTTCAATTGAGTTGACAAATTTTCTGCGCATTTTGAGAAAATATAACCAGAGAGATTGAGACCAACATTAAATAAAATAACAATATTAACTCTATTGAAACGAACGGTGCCTTGAATATACTTTTGAGCATATTGAGATTTGTTTATATACATACATATATGCACATATATATGCTTACAATTTGTCATGAACGTCTCTCATGCAAACTCTTATACCGACTCTCATGCAAACTCTTATACCGACTCTCTTTGAAATTAAATGAACCATAAATAGTAAATACTTCGGATTTTGTTTTCTTTTTTTAATTCTCTTTTATTGCATAATTCACAAATATATTTTCATGAAAACTTATGCTTAAATACGAATTTAATATTTAACAAACTTGAGGTTCAATTTTCCGAGGGTTGTTCTCATGGCATGCGTATGCGCTGCTTCGATTTATACAACAATGGCGCAAACGTTGCCATTGTTGTTTCTGTTTGCAGTTCTCCTATCGGGAAATGCCGCTAAAAAGATCAGCCAGACCTCTTTTTGTTATTTTTCCATGAATCGAAAGTTAATTAAATACATAAATATTTTAGATCTCATGACATAAGAAATAGTGGTTTTTAACTGCATACCATACATTGAAATAGATATTTATACCATCGAAGGGCTACCAGAATTTATAAATTGTTATAAACTTCATTCAAACAAACAAAAATAATATAAAAGACTTATAATGCATATAAAAATAGTAGAAATTTAACCCCAAAACACCCAAAACATCTCCTTGTATCTGCTAGTAGCAATTATAACAGAAATTATTACACAGTGAGAATAAATAGAAAATAATATCCGGTGGAACTACAACTCATTAATACGATAATGCAAGGCAATTTGTATAAATATTTAGGTATAGCTCTTCATACATTCATGACAGCATAGGAAAAGTATGAAAAAGTGAAGAAATCTCCAACAGTTGACAATAAAAAAAAGGCAAAAAAAAAAAAATTAAAGAAACCGAAACAGAAGTGAAATTATTTTAGAAAACGAATATATATATAGCAAAAAGAAGAAAAAAAATCTTACAATTCAGCGTGCGTAGCGCCTGCCTGAAAACGTAAATGAAAACGATGACGCCAGCGTGAAAATAGTTCATTCAGATTTTTTTTTAGCTAGGATGCATGCGAATATATACACACACACGTTCTGTATGGCTTTTCAGAGTTTCCGAGATTTTTTCCCTGTCTCTCTCTCTCTTTCTCTCTCATACGCACACTCTTTGACTATGAGTTGAATAACATTTTAATGCAATTTGATTTTGGGAGATAGAATGCTCGGTGCGCTTTGAGTATTAGAAATAGAAATAGTGACATCTGTTGACATGAGCCAAAAATGCTTGTGAATGTTGTCAGAAACATACAACAAAAAAAAAACACTGGTTCTTGTTTTTGAATTTTTGTGAGCATTGATTGTTATAGGAATTGCTTGTATGAGTGATGCCACGCCTACTTACATTGTTTGACAAGTGACCACTATGAATAGAGGGCACCGGTCTGTAAAGTTTCATATTATTGAAAAACTGTAAAAGAGTGTCTACCTATTTCATTTTATGCGCTGATCCAAATCTGGTAACAAAATTTTTCTATCACGGTATGACCAAAGAATATGTAATACATAGAAGGCGCATCTCTCAAAACTTTTCCAAAATATGTTGCCTTCGTTTCGGGGGCGGGCAGTCGCAGTAAAGAGGAAGAGCAAAACCACTCATTTATTTTGCTTTTACTCTCTCCCATGCAATCTCATGATGTTTTTTTTCTTAGGCTCTCTCACATTTTTACAGAGTGCCGCCAAGTGAGACTGCGTATAGTTTCATATGAATGGGTTTTTTGCGGAGAATATGTAGATACATGTTTGTTTTTTTTTTGCGTTGTTGCCGAATATCAATATTGCTTTCCAACCTAACCAATTGTTTTTTTATTTTTTTTTCAATTTGTGACCCAAGATTATGGTCGTCGCAAAATTTCTTTTTTGTAATATTTTTTGTTTTGTATTCGAAAAAGCATAAAAAAAGCATTGAAATTAGGGCTGTGCGATTAATCGTTTAATCAACAATTCTGAGCAATTAAAATGCTTGATTAATCAATTATTCAATTAATCACGATTTTGATTAATCCAAATTGAAATTATTCGATTAATCGAGATTTTGATTAGTTGGAAAAAAATTATTCGAACAATTTCTTTTTATTTCCAATTTTATGTATTTTTTTCAATATTTTTCTTTGCGCTTTCTTTTGCGCAACCAGTTTCTGCAACGGTGAAACTTTGCCCCACCTCGCAAAAAAGATAAGTATTGAAAAAAAAATCCAACAAATTAAAAATAAAAAAAAAATTTTTGAATATGTTGTTCGAATAATTTTATTCCAAATAATCAGAATCTTGATTAATCTCAAAAGTGCGCATAGTGCCGATTTTCTTCACTGACTACCGTCTTTATAAGAAACTCCATTTTCTTCTTCTTAATTATCTTTGAAATAATTATCTTAATCGACCGACAAAGCTAGTCGTCATGTAACTAAGGTTAATGTTGGCCCATCGGTTAAAAATGGTAGTTGGTGGATTTTGCCTGTTTTCTGTTGGAAAACGGAAGCGCATCTGTAACTTTATTTGACGGCTCCCTTGGTCGATGGTCTTACGTTAACACCTAGTAAATACTTTTCACCATTTCTAACAGACGACCAAAAGACAATAAATATATGATATGTAAAAGATTATAAATAAGAAAAACAATGTTTTTAGAATATGACATTTTTCTTATGTGTTTTAAACTTATCTGCATTTTGTTGATAAAAATTATTCTTTTGTGTAGAGATATTATTTTTTTGAAAGTAGTAGAATTTAAAATATTTTTACCGAAAAAGTTCTGAGCATAGTGAAACTTAATATTTCCAAATTACTGTATTTTTTTTACTAAGTCAAAATTACTGTGCAATTACACTGGAATACAAAATTTCACTTTAAAAATACAACATGAACCAAAGTATGTTTTCTAATTTAAACCGAGGACGCTGAACACGAAAATTATATTAATTTTTTTTCTATGGGTAAGTTTTCGAGATATGACAAAATAACGGTTTTTCAGGTTACAGTTTCACTTACAGGCTAATATCTCATTACCTATTCTACCGATCTGAGTTATATGTTATAGGAAATATAATTAAATTATGCGTTTAATGCTGCTTTGTTGAAATCAGATTATATATGACTGAGATATAAATGTTGAAAGTTAAATTTCTGTGTGATTTTTGAGAAATTTTCACACAGGTAGTGAATTAAGTTTTCTTTCTTACAAAAAGTAATCTCAAAATCGGAAGTTTTATTCGATAGACCATTTCATTACAAAAGTTTTAAGCATAAAACTATAGCGATCGGATCAAAAAATGACAAAGTAATCAAGGATTGAGTAAAAATAAAATATTCTCGAAATTTTGTTCAAAATTCATTCTGCTGTAGAAAATGATGAGCCACCACTTGAACTTTCGCAATTTTTCACTGTCGGGTCTTCCGTGATCAAGAACCAGCAGTAGTCTGCCATCATGCCCTCGTCCCTGAAACCTTCATATCGTCTTTCGAATTCAGCTATATCTTGGTGGAACCGTTCGCACTGCTCGTCACTTTCTGCACCCAGATTTGATGGAAAGACGTCGAAATGGCTGAACAAAAATTGCATCTTGGGAGGCATATTCGCACCTGAATTTTCGGAATTAAATTTATTTATCGTTGAATAAATGAATAAAGAATGAACTTTCAATTCACCGTAAATCAAACTTACCAATATCATTGTAATTTTTCAACATTACGTCGATGAGTTAGACGTGATTGTCACTTTTATAATTTCTCAAAAAATTTTAAACAACATTCGCAAATGCTTCTAATGCTTCTCGTTTTGACTCACTCAAACATTCAATAATCCAGCATTGTCGAATAATTTGTGGATTTGAGGTTCAACGAATACGTCCGCTTTGATTTTTTGTAATGACAATTTCGAAAACCCTCTTTGTAATGATTTCATTGCGCTAGCGTTATTTTTCAAGGCTCTAACTAAATTCTTTATGAGACCAAACATGATGGGGAGGAGCGAAATAATGATTTGGTTTTTATCGACGAGTGCATCGTTAATAATATTGTGGCCCCCGAAGTATGTTGGTTTCGCTGCGGCCAAACATATTCAGAATAATAGTGTGCATGAAAATTTCAAGTGGCTCATCATTTTCTAGACCAGAACGAATTCTGAGAAAAATTTCGAGTTTTCGAGAATATTTTACTTTTATTCAATCCTTGATTTCTTTGTCATTTTTGATTCGTTTTATGATTAAAATTTTTGTAATGAAATGGTTTATCGAATAAAAAAATAAAACTTCCGATTTTGTGATTACTTTTTGTGAGAAAGAAAACTTAGCCCACGACTTGTGTGAAAATTTCTCAAAAATCACACCAAAATTGAACTTTCAACATCTATATCTCAGTCATTTATAATCCGATTTTAATAAACTTGATAGCGTTAGACGCCTAATTATCCTTTCCATTGATATCTAACTTTGATCGGTCAAAACTATAGTTAATGAGATATTAGCCTGTAACTGAAACTATAACCTGCAAAGCCGTTATTTTGCCATATCTCGAAAACTGACCCATAGAAAAAAAATGAATGCGATTTTCGTGTTCAGCGACCTCAAATTAGTTTAGAAAACGTACTTTGGTTCATGTTATATTTTCACTGTATTCCTGTGTTATTATTTCTCCATAGTGCAGGCAAAAATAATAATTTTGCTCTCTGCCTAAATGTAGGCAATGAAGAATAAGCCTAAGAAATCTAAGCCTTTTTTCACAGTGAAGGCTAAAATAACAAGGTGCACAAAAATTGATGGTTTATAATAAAAATACAGCGCCATCTACCCTAACACATTTTAATTAATGTGAGCTTTATTGAAAGCTTTCTCAAAGCTTTGAATGGTTTTAGTCTTGAATTATCTTAACGAAACAATAAATAAAGCAACTAATAGTTTGTCGATTTGTAGTAGATACTAGAGATGTCAATCCCGAGATCGTCTTCAAAATAATAAATTGCAAGATTTTCAAATTAAATTTGATCACATTTACTTCTTTTTTTTAAAGAATTTTGCTGAATTCGATGGCAACATTTGTCTATCATTTTTCATTGACATTTGTCAAATTTTTGGCGTCAGTATCAGTGGTCGACTATGTAAAATATCATTACCATTTCCATTAGTCGTCAATTTACTTGAAAATTATTTCAATTGAATCGAAAAGGGAGAAACAAAAATGGAAGCTAAAGGTTTAAAGCCCGAAAAAAACTTTTGTATATTTCAACAATATCAGTGGTAATGAGCCCACTAATTAATAATTACAAGATTTTCTAAGTTATTTTATAAATTTGATGAACATTAAGGATAAGTTTTTTCTATCCATGTCATGAGCGGATCCCGATTGTTTTTTTTTTTTTTTTTTTTGATTCATGACCAACGATGAAAATGTATGGGGTTTTTAACGATAAAAGGGAGAAAAGAGGGTTTAACCCAAAAATCCCTGACCTCGCAATCCCTCTCCTACAATCGTGGAGTTTTTTAAAGTAGTTTTTTTAAAACAAAACTCCATTACTATTCTACATTAACTTTTAAAACTTCCCTTCAGTTGTCCATGCAATTTTAAATACCCTACAATGGACAATACTTTTAGTATTTTTTTATACATTATGGAAACTAAAAATCGGAATTGAGTCGCCAGATTTTTTGCGAATTCCATAGTAATATATTATTGATTCTTATTCAAACCTTTGTAGTTTTATAGCAATCAGTGTCCAGTAGAAATGATATCTAGACATTCAGCGCGATTCTAAATATTCACGAAATTAGATCCCCTGGAAAACTTTTTTCTTTCCCCTGTGTTCCTATAGGAAAAGACGAAAAATAAAACACATAGTTCCGGGGATTTCATTCGGGAATACTAAAAATAGGGCTGGTTCATTCAGTTTGAGACCAACAAGTCTTTTCTTTTTTTTTTTTTTTTTGGTATATTTTATTAATATTTGCATTAAACATAATACTATTTAAGTTAAATTAAACATATTTTAATATAACAACCTGTAAGTACATTTAGAATAATTCGAAAATTTGGAATATTCTAAAACACAAAAAAAAATTAAAAAAAAAAAAAATTCGGTGCCAAGTCCTGCATTTATGCGTTTATAAATATAAAGCATGTGTTATCCCAAAATATTAGCATTTCCTGTATTATTTCCAGTATGTTCAGAAATATATTTCTGTTTAAGTAATTGATATTCTTGTATACGTGCCACAGCATATTCCTATAAAAAATAAATAAAAATTAATTAAAAACCATATTCACTCAAACTCCGTGAACTCCTCATTTATTAATTATTTCTTACCCAGTAACCGAATTGAATATTTGACGTTACATTCACTACCGACCATAAACTCCAAAACAAATGCGAAAACATTGAAAATAATTTCACTTCATGTTTTACCTCATTTAATTCTTCTGGACTTGGATTATAATTTTCAATTCCCTCATTAAGTTTCCTTAAATAATGCACAATGAAAGTTTGACGCTGGTTATCTGTGGGATATTGATGCTTGTGATGGTAGAAATGTGGGAACTCTGGGTTGCTATAATCGAAGGTCCACTCAAGAAAATGATTTGCCAAATCGAATCCTCTATAATTATAGGCACAATATTCAAAGTCTATAATTCGAAGATCACAATCGTTTTGATCATCTGTAGTTTTTGGATTTAATTCAGAGGAAATTGAATTGTTGTTTCCATTTTGTTCCAGTAAGCTGCTAGGAAGATAATTAGATTTAATTATTCAATATACAACATTTTCATAGATGTTCTTCCCCTCTCTTACCACTCGGAATTAGTCTTCGGATATAGTATATTACCCTCTTGTAAATCATTGTGACAAAAAAACACTGGATAATTGCCTTGATCAATCACCGATTTCAACCATTTTCTTTCCTGGCGGAAGTCAAACGCTCGCACAATTTCGGCATTTGCTTGTTCTTTCTTCCTATTAATAAAAATTTCTATGATTAAAAATTATTATTATTATTTTTAATCTGCTTACCAATCAGTTTGTTCTAGTATGCCAGTGATACATTTCAACCAACGATTCATACAATTCCATAGCCAATCTGGTTCTTTTGACATTGGTATATTAAGACTGTGAATTTCACCCATTTTCTCTGCAATTTTCTTTGTGATTTTGGGATTGGACAATTCTTTTGTGATCAATGTATGTGACTAGAGAAATTGGAAAGAGTTTATTATTGAGTTAATTAAAAAATAAAATATATCTACATATTCCATATCGTACTCACTGGTATATATTGTTCTATTCGACCACCCGGAAAGACCCCATATAATTTCGGTCCGAAATTTCTCTCACTAAGTAAGGCAAAAACAACGGACTCGGTTATCATGCCCCCTAAAGCATCTGCATCCTCACCATGTGCTTGACCATATATGCGCAAGAGAACCTAAAATAATACCAGATTTTATGGCATTATTCTTTTCCCTTATATAAGTACGACATTTTGATCTACCTCTTTCGGTTCACATGCGGACAATGTTTCACTACAAGTTCGCTGACGTTTTCGATTTGTTGTTGCATTGTCTTCATTCAAATCGATTGAATCCATATCTATATTGTTTGTATTATTTAAACCCAAATTGCTGGTATCATTATCGTTAATTTCGGGTAGACTTACGTAGTACAAAAAATTCGATAGTCCTCCACTGAAAAATTGTTTCCTACTCGGTAAAATAAATGTTTCCATAAGAATATTTAAATAGCTCGCTTACCTGACTCTCTTAACGATTAATTGATCAGCATTAACCAATTTCCATCGGCCGGTTAAGTAATCACGACAAAGTCGTGCTGCCACTTGACGCATTTCCGCCAGAGAGGCCTAGAAAATTATTAAAAATCCAAAAAAATATTTATTTCCATTTATAGTCATCATTTTGAGTCAGACCGGAGCGAAATTCGCTTACCTGCCTCACTAACTTTTACAATAAATTTTGAGGAACTTCTATAAAAAATTGCACTGAAACATCTGGGTCCAAGCAAGAACATTATAATTTACATAAATATATTTCCAAACTTTTGCAAATAAACAAACTGACAAATATATATACTTTTTTTTTCTTTGATTATAAACCCCAAATTTCATAGATAAAATTCCTTAATAATATAAGTTACAGTACGCACCAGACATACTGGAAGTTGTGGACTTGTTAGAAGTTCAAGAAATTTCACATTCAATTTAAAAGCGCACATATGTTCCTATGTACAAGGATAGCATAAGCTTTATTCACTGAACAGAATCAGTTTGCCCACCAAGCCCAAAGAACCGAAACAGTAATTTAAGCAACGAAAAGGCAACAGATTGACATCATCCAGTGTAGTAATAAGGACCTTTTGACGAGTTTTTTCATAGCATCTTCTTCATCAATGTCTGCTGCCTATTCCGAATGGAGAGAAATAGCTGTCAAAGAAAATCAATTGTATTTTAGCATATGCCCAGAATCTTGTTTCAGCCCACATGATACGGCATGCTTGTTAAGTTATCACCAACATTCGACAAACTTAACTCAACTTTCACTATGGGCACATCTGTTGAACGCTGACTCCTTCTTGGGTTTCAATCACATAATTCTATTGTTCTTCCGATAGCTGTTAAATCATAAGATGATGTCCTAACAATCTGGCCAGTAGTACCCTAGATATCTTTTCCCTTTACCAGTGAGTGCGTCTCATTTTCTTCTCGCCAGAAGCGACAGATAGGCCTACACAAAGTGGTGATTGAAAATGTCAAAGGCATTGTGCCGGATTGTAGTTGCGTTGGGTCCAGCGGGAGAACGGTTTCACTACTATACTTTCCGATGCCTGCATTTTTCATGTGTTCCCCCAGTTTGCAAGCAATTCTCTAAAAGGAAACCTGTGATTATTCTGAGGTTGGTTTTACTTAGCTTGAGCCATTCGGATGATCTTTTGGGTTTGAAATTCTCAATTAGTAGTAGTTTTGGTTGCCTAGGCTTAGGGATAGTGATTTGAGTCCAGTAAAATGATCTGCTGTCCTTTTCATATTCTTTTAATTTTCCTGTAAATGTATGTAAGTAATAGTTTTTGCTAGCTTGTTAGCTATTTCATCCCATGTGATTCTGTGTATCTAAGAATCCAGAATATAGTGAAAATATTTGTCAGAAAATAATTAGAAACGAAACTTGGACTGAAATTGCTACAACAACAACTATTGCTTCCCAATTTAAAATTCATTTAACCCATTAACAGATTTACTAAATTAAAAGATAAATATCAGACTCACTATCGACCAAAACCCAGACCTAGACCAAAAACTAGTGAAAAATTTTACCGAATACAGGGCAAAAATTAAAAGATAACTGGAACAAAACTGAGACCAAAATTCAAACTAAAACCGTATAGAAATTTAGGCGGAAATTTCGACCAAATTACAAACTAAAATCCAAATACTTTTTTCAGATCGAAGTTCAAACCAAGAAAAGAACCAAATTCCGATCAAAAATCTAGATCTAAATGAGACCAAATTCAGATCAAAATCTTGATTATGACTTTTCTGTTGGATTTATATTGTTAAATTATCTATTTTTGAGAAATCAATTTGAAGGAAATTTTAATTTCCTTTGAGAAAAAATTTTGATGAAACAATTTGTTACATCTCTTTTTTTTTTCTAGTTATTTTTGGTCGAAACAAAAACCCGAAAAAAATTAAATTAAGATAACAGTTGATTTGGATAGTACTTTAAACGAATTTTTAAAATACATATTCATATCACTTTTGGCATCGATATCACTATTAATATCGGCCTGGTGGTGAGTTTACGATCTCACAACTCCATAACCAAGCACTTAATTTTTATGAAAAATTAAATACGTTCTTTGAGCCTGTTATACATTACTTAAAATGTAAATATATCTTAATTTAACCAAAAAAAACAATACATTTTAAATTTCAACGAGATCCGTACAGGCTTTCGGGTACCGGGCAATAACCGCTTAAAAAAAAAAACAATGTTCACACCACGAATCGGACCAAAATTCCAACGAAAATCGACCAAAATGAGGTCAAAATTCTGGCTAAAAACTCAAAATTCAAACCGAATCAAAACCAAAATCAGTTTTAAAATTCATACCACAATTTAAATAAAAATTTTGACGACAACTCAGACCAATAGTCAGACCAAAAACTAGTGGGAATATCTGATAAATATTTACATCGAAAAATTTTAATTTAAATTAAACAAAAACTAGACCAAAATTCCAGACGAATTCAGACCAAATTTTTAAACAAAATTCAAACCGATTTCGGACCGAAATTCAGACCAAAATAATATCAAAATCAAGACAATTCAAACGAAAATATTAACCACAACTCAAACTAAGAGTTAGATTAAAACTGAGGCTAAAAAGACGCCAAATACAAATTAAAAGCAAACCAAAATTTAGATCAGAAATCAGATCAAACGGTCTGCAAACGTTGCAAAGCAAATTAAAATTTAGACCAATCATGGATTAAAACTCAAACCAAATTCAGATTAAAATTCAAAGTAAAATAAAACAAAATTCTGGCTTACAATCAAACCAGAATTCAGATCAAAAACGGGCAAAAACGGAAAAGTTAAATCAATATAAGACTAAAATTCAGTACAAAATTCAATCCGAAAACTAGACCATTATCAAGTTTTCTAAAAGTAAGACATTTATAAGCTGGCGCTGAAATTGTATATTTAATGTAGTCTGAATGTTTTTAATAACCAGTTGTACTATAACATGCTACCTATTGACACGCCCAGGCGTCTAATCAGAATTGATTTAAATATCCGACCGCATTTTTAATATTTATATTAAAATAAAATATAATATAAAATAATATTTTAAATCCTAAAGTTTTTCGTTTGTTGAAAGTATTTACTTTTCACTGCTGATGGCTTTTTTTGGGGAAAATCTAAATATTTTTGATTTCCCAAAAAATACTGTTTAACCCTCCCCACCCCGGATACGCTACTGCCCATTAAGAGCGAGCGGGAACCAAAGTAAATAGATCAAGAAAGCAACTTGAGAAAAAAATTTTGTTTTCTGAACCTGTCTCTGGAACGGCTCAGGGACAAGGTGCCATATGGCACCGCTAGACATTACTGGGTTAAAGAATTATGTCTTTTTTGACACAATTTTGCTCTATAATCTCTATTATATTTTTCACTATATTTTTTGTCCTATTTTCGGTTATAATTTTTCGATTTATTTCTACTGAATAAATGCTTTAATATACCTAATTATCTAGTGAAAAAAAAACAAACAACGAATGAACCTTTTTAATGAACTTTTAGTATTATTGCATGGACTGACAGACATGGACTAGCGAGTCCCAGGGGGCGAGTTTTGGGGATAAGGCGAAGTTCGAATTGAGTCACGCTAGGCCAAAATTTTACTCCTTCAAAATTTAAATAAAGATAATTTTTAATTATTTTTATATATTGCTTATTAGTAATCCCAGTCAAAATATTCACTTTCCTAATTAATTCGATAAAATCAACATGAAAAATGGCATTTCGACAAAAACTAAACCACAGTGCAGCGCTACTTTTTGAATGGCTGTAAATGCCAAAATTATAAAATTACTCATTAAAACTTTTAATTTCATTGTTAGGATTCGATCTAGGTCAATTAAAATAAAAAACTAATGAACTGATAAGAAATTTTTATTAATAGCTGTACTACATATTAAGTCAATAGCATTTTAATGCAATAATTCTATTTTTTGGTGTAGAGGGGTGCACTCAATCATTTCTAAGTATTTTTACATCATTTGATTTACATTTCTTCACGTAGAAAGTGTCAAATAATGAGATGATGATGATATGCGATTCAAAATTTCCCCTTGGGGATATCCTCTACAAGAATGAAATACTAATAGCAGTGACGAGCAATGCCGGGTACTTTCATCTTACTTTATCTACATACATACCAAAAAAAGAATGTTATCAGTGAAATACACAAATTTTTTAATACTTATGTACAACATACATACATATGTACAATTTTTAGAGTTTGATCGCCAGAATCATGAATGCGAGAAATTGTTGTTTTGAATAAACTCTTTAAGATAGAGATTGGAAATTTTTTCTAAATTCTTTTGAGATGCATATGGTATATAAATTTGTGATTAAAAAAAAACTAAAAATACGACAATGGACTACAGATTTTTATGTGTCTATTTTCAAATTGCATGACATACACATTTCATTTAACATTTTGTTAAAACCAGTGATGGTATTTTATAATCCAACAAATTAATTAATAATAATTTACGTTTTCTGCATTTTCTGCATCAAATTTATTTTACACGTAGCAAAATGGCAAGCAATTATTTTCTGTTGTAAAAAAAAAGTGTAAAAAAAGTAATTTTTAACCATCCAGTGTAGTGCAAGAATGCGCATTCTTGCCAACGGAAGTCCAAATTTTTGGAAATCACACACGCATTAATACGGGCCCCTTAAGGTGTATAATATACCGAGTATATCATTTTCAGTGTGAGAGTGAGTAATGACTCTCTATTTGTGTTAGGTACAACAACAATTTCATGGTGTTCGTCAAGCATGCTCCCAATATAACCACTGCTTTAGAGAGTGAACGCATCTAAAAATGAGGAAATGCACTTTGTAGTAAATATCAATCAGGTATTTTTTTTATCTACGAACAATGTTGCCAATCTGATGCGCTAGCAACAAAACTCTTGTTTTCTTATTTTTTTTTTTTTTTTTTTTTTGATGCCATATCAGGGATGCCAACTCATTTTTTCTTTCTCCCCGATAACCCACGAGAATTCCCCGATTTTCGATCGAATTCCCCGTATTGGTATAACTTCATATTATAACAGCACGACACGCACTTTCCATATAAACATTTTACAAAAACGAAAAATTACATAAAATTGGTCTTAATGAGTGTGTTATATTAAGGCGACCCTGAACTTTCTCGGTAATAAACTTAACCAATTTTTATGGGACTGGTAGATTAATAGAAACGTACTCTCTGACTACGGAATTCTTAACTTATAAGCTTTAGCCCCTTTTTGGACATCAAAGTTCTCAAAGGAACATGGCAAAAACTTTGTTTTGAGAAAAACGGGTTCAAAGTTTTGACTATCGGTTTTTAACATATAAAATATTCTTCATCTTCTTTATGATGGCTGACCGTAATTTGTAAGTTTACAGATTAGTCAGCAATGATTAAGAGTTATTAATCAGGAGGTACTGGACGAAGGCATAGCTAAGCCTTTCTGAATGGCCGAAAGGGAATTCGCAGCGCCGCGCGACTGTTTTGGCCTGACTGAAACTGGGCGCCATAATATATACGAAAGCACTCTGCGGTCTCTGAAATTTTTAGAAAATATTTTCAAAATATAATACTTTCAAATAGCACACTTTTTTAAAAATCAAATTCTCTAAACCAGTAAATCGCAGGTCCTGCTTAAGAAAAGTTGAAGATTTTAAGACCCAAAATAATGAAATATTTCATAAGTTAAACGTTTTACATTACATATAATTTGATAAAAAATATTCTAAAGACTTTAATTACTAAAAGCTGAACGACTTCAAATTCCCCGCAAAAAACAGCTCATTCTCCGAACCAAGTAAAATTCCCCGTAAATCGGGGAATTCCCCGCAAGTTGGCATCGATGTGCCATATAAATCAATAAGTAGGCAGCACTGGCATTCTTTTTTACTCAGAGTAACAGTATTACAAATATTTTAGTTAAGAGTCAAACCAGAGTAAAAATGCAGGGAACCTTGCATACATTACATTACATTTGTCAAGTCTTGAAATCAAGTTTTTTTGTATTTCCTTTTGTGCTTGCCGTTTGTTTTTATATTGATCAAGTTTTGTTGAAATCAAGAGGGTGTAAATTACACAATATGACAGTGAGCTGAAAACAAATGCATATAAGAAATGACAAAAGTATTAAAGGAGTAACTCTGTACTCCCCCTCTCTCTTCTTACCTGCCTCGCCTATAAACACAAAAACTTGATTTCAAGACTTGACAAATATAAAAGAGAACAAGGTGTAATGCTATATTCCCACTGAGCCGAAATTGCTTGGTTTCGATAATTTCCGTGGTTTCGGCTGAAACTGCGTTGAAATGCTCAATTTCGGCATATAAAAATATGTCAAACGAAACCACGGAAATGAGGTGGTTTCAATGAAACCGCATTTGAAACCGAACAAAAATCGAATGTTCACTAAAATGTATTTGGAAGTGCTGCGTAAGGTTGTGGTTATATTGCGAGTATGCTCGGCGAACACCATGAACTCAAAGAGAGAGTCTTTACTCACTCTCACACCGAACACGATATGCTCGGTGCAAGGCCGTATTTAGGGGGAGGTTTTGGGGGTTCTGACCCCCCCGAAATGTGGAAACTTTATTCTAATTTTTGAGATTAATTGCCAATGGATGGAAAAAAGTGAAAATAAAATCTATTTAACGATATTTTTTACTTCCATTGGTTTTTTTTTTTCTAAAAAGTCATATATAAAAAATAAATTTGAAATCTTAGTTACACTATGCGATCAAATCCGATTTGTTTTCTTCGACATGAGGTTTGACTACGGATTCAAAAAGAGAAGGTGATACTGAGCACTCCTGCATTCATAGTTTTTCTAGGTCAGTAACTCTTTTTGATTTAAGGTTCCGTCCTGAATCAGTTTGAAAAGTTTAAAAATTAATAAAAGAGAAAAAATTATCGGATCTTTGTAAAATAGGACTTGCTTGAACCCCATTTTTCCTAAAACGTGACGTGATGGAAAGTTTTTGACCTCAGATTCGTGTTCAACGTGAAAAATTCTTTCGCAAAAACTCCATCTTATTAGGAAAACCCATCTTAAAATTAATTTTTTAACCCATTATTGCTCAGAGCACCACGACTAGAAAAATCTCTTTCAATGCTGTGACTTCACGAATTTAGGGAATATAAGCCAACCTCATCCGGGTTCCTTATCATTGATAGTGGCTCAAATTCCCAATGATGATCCTCTACTATTTTTCGTAATATTTTTGAGATTGGGTACATCATCAGTAGTGGAAAGTCAATGAGTTAATGAAATTATGTCCCTCACGATAAAAAAAATGTATGAGAATGCACATTGAATAATATTAAAAATTTAATTTGATTATTCTGTGAATTTTTTGTCACTTTTGGCCATTTTTTTGAGGTTAAGATTAAAAAAAATCGGAAAATTTTTCCTAAAATTTTAATTTTGTAGGGTCCATCAAATGTATCATCGATTTAATTTATTATATTTAAAAATCAGTTTGATAAAAATTATTTATGAATATTTTCCTCGAATGAAAACCTCCTCCCCCCCTCCCCAAAAAAAACTTCTGGCTACGGCCCTGGCTCGGTGTATTGTACACCGAGCACGCCAAGTATTCAGGGTGGCAATGAGTTATTATCATTACATATAAAATAGTATTAAACAAACGAATATATTTTGACAAAAAACAACTCTGCAACGAGCAGAATGTAACCACCTTGACCGAGCACGGGAGAAAATGTTTTGTGTTCGTCGAACACCGAGCACCAATATAACCAGGCGCTATGGCAAAAAATGGCGGAAAAGCTACGGCAGCAAGACTGCATAGTGGTAAAAAAAGATACAAAACAATTGACACTTTCTCCTAAACACTTTTAATTAGTTGCTCAATATTTCGTCTATCATTTTTATTCTCTTCGTATTCAAATGATTAAGACCGAAATATTTAGCAATAATTATATTAGTCACCGGTATTTTACAACAAGAAATAAACAATGAACTGTCAAATGAAACCAGCTTCACAATGTGAACAATTGCAGTTTAGTTCGAAACCATTTGCCGAAACGACGCAATTTCCGCTTAGTGGGAAGATGATATGAGGGTACAAATAAATGCCGTACATTTTGTTATTGTAAAGTAATTTTGTATTATGCCATATTCAATGGCAGAGAGAGAAAAGAGAAAAATTCCTATATGAAATTGCAATTGAGTTGGCAAATTTGATTAGGTATAATTTAGCATAATTTAGCCCAGTAGTTTTCCTCTTTTTCATTTACAGTGAATTGTATCCTTCGAATACGGCCTCTTGCGATGTTTAAAAATTTTTCTCATGATTTTCTAGGTTCGTTAATTTCTTTTTCAAGCGTTCTCTTTGACGTGCTTTAAGGTTTCCTAAGCTCCCGCTGCCTTTGGGGCGGTGGGGGGGAGGGCTACATTCTAATGGTTGGTGGTTGTTTGCGGAATGTCATCAGCTGTAGCACTATCAATCCTTACTACACTTCTAAGATAAGTAAAACTCTCTAGGTTCTCAATGTAGTTGCCATGCACTTAAAGTTTGATGAAAAGCATGGATGAATTCAGACCTCTTTGTTTTTGGCACGTTAGTTTTTAAGTCTGATTTTTCAGGTTTTTCTACGATGTCATCAATTTTAGCAAGTAAATGCCGCCCGCATAATCCAAATCCTCTGGTTCTCATTGAAAGTCTATTGAATTCCACTAAGAACTCAGATTGAAATTATTATTTTTATTAGACATCAAGGAAACAACATTTGTATTTGACGCGTAAATTTTAACAAACCGACGTCAAAAATTTATATACTATCAACACTGCTAAGAAACTAACACACACACATATTCACGGTTCTGGCATGCCATCCCTCGATATTTAGAATTTTTTCGATAAGAACAATATTGTTGTTTCTTATTATTATCAATGTAAATGATAATAACTATATAGGTGCTAGGAAAGATTTTAATATGAATAACTCGTGTATACGCGGAATTGGTTAATTCAACGACGAAGTAAAGTGATTTGTACTTACTTTATGGAGAGACGTCATTTTAATCTTGGCGATTGCTTTTTTTGAACTCCTAATTTTGATATATTTTTGTATGTTTTACGTAGTTTTATTTATTTATTTTTTTATTCCAATGACTTTTACTCGACTAACTTGTTTTTGTTTTGTAAATAATTAAATAAAAAGTGCTTGTTATTTTCACAACTGATCGCACACAAAAAACTCTTATTATTCTACCAATTTTGACGTTTAAATTGAATTTTTTTTTTTCGACGAGTTGAGAGCAAATAACAAAGTAACTTTAATCGTACATAGAAGGTTCACGGCTCGCGAGTAAATGAAAAATCTCATACAACGATCAAGTCTATGAACCTGACAAGCTATACGTACAAAAAGCTATTATCAATTTCTCCATATACTTAGCTAAAGTTCGTTTTACAATGCAGCGATTGAGCGAAGTGTGAGTGAGTGTAACAGACGATAATAGAGAAAAATTATAACCGAAGCTGATATTTTATTCTCAGTCCCATTCATTTCATTTTTTTTTCTCTGTTACTGCAATTGGTAATAAAAAATTCTTTCTCTATTTTGAAATGTTCAAAGCTTTTAATTATATGGAAATATAATGAAAATAACACTAATCAACATGGAATTTGATTAGTTTTTGAGTCAGGCGCCACATGCATATATCACTTTTTTTTATAATTCTCGAACTCTAATATCTATGTACGTAGATGTAGTTAGACTTTCACGTTTACTAAAGATTTTTGAGATATTTATTTGCTTATGGTTTTTTTTTAGAAAGCTGCAGACGCTTTTTAATCAAATTATTATTACTAACTAACGAGATGTGTACTGAGACCTAGAGTTTTTTTTCCCCCCACTTTACTCAAGCAGAATTATAAAATAGCAAACAAAACCACTAGGAAGTATAAAATACCAACAATTGCCCAACCCAAAATTAATTGCACCTCGCTTTGCCTTAGCAAGCGCGTCAAATATTTAGGACCTGTTCTTGATCCGAAACTTCAATGGAAAGCTAACATAGCAGAGAGAGTACGGAAAGCCTCTTGCGCTCTCTACTGCTGTAAGAGGGCACTAGGAACAAGATGGGGTTTTCAACCTTGAGTCACTTCCTGGCTCTATGCAGCAGTGCTCGAGCCTAATCTTCTTCTTGTGGCCAGCTATTGCAAAGGCGGTCAACTTTAAACCACTGGATAAGGTTTGAAGAACACACAGCCATATTGATTACGGGGGCTTTCCGTATTACCTCTACGAAAGTTCTCATCACAATTCTTCATTGGTTGCGAACTTAATTTCTGGTTAACAAACAGGCTGCCAGACTCAGTGCCTTAACTAGCTGGACTAGATCGAACCTAGGACATGCCAAGATTCTAATCCATGATATATTCTTACAAAGTAACGTAGACTATATTTGTTCTACCCCTATTTTAAGCCACACGTTTTCCACCCACATCCCCAGTAGAGAGGAATGGGTTGATGGCGAGGTGGTTAGGTTAGGTTGGAGTGGCTGTCGAGAGACACTCTTAGGCCTGAACGGCCCATTGTGATACCACATAGTTGGACCTACAGTTTAACGCCGATTCCGAACGGCGGTCGAGGTGGTTACGAACAATTCAATTAACATTTATACAGATGGGTTCAAATCGAAGAAAGAGTCGGCTGTGGCATTTAAGCTACACCTCAGACTTTCTGACCATTGCCGCGTCTTTTAGGCGGAAGTAATGGCTATTTATCAAGCGTCCAAGTGGCTTTTTTGTAACGATTCATTCGATACAAATATACGCATTTACACTGACAGCAACGCAGCAATTAAGTCCCTTGCCGGGGTTTTCACTACATCAAAGCTTCTTCTTGACTCAACCTTTTGTCGAGTCACTCGCTGGTCCACCTATATTGGGTACCTGGACCATGGATAATTCGGGTAACTGGAATGCAGACAAATTAGCTAAACAGGACTCGCAGCTTACCAATATATCAGCTTCCTGCACCATTGGCCATTAAGCAAAACTACATCGAGGAAGCAAAAAGATCCTGATTAGCAGAGCATATTTGCGGCACTACCAGGCCAACATGGACCACTATGGACAATAGACGGACTAGACAGGTATTACGATTTCGGTGGTCACGGTACACTGTATAACGGGGAGACATGCTGCAAGACTAGGACTGCCGTTCAATGACTTCTGTCGGAGCTGGGGTCCTGAGGAAGAAGAAGTAAAAGTCTTCCATTTCATGTGCGAATGCCCATCTCTGGCCAGGAGGAGACTAAAACTCCTGGGCTCATCTTTCTTTACTAGTCGTTCCGAGCTATCACTCATAAATATTAAGGGTATAGCCAGATTCATTATGGAACCCTCATGATTCTCCACTCCGTAAATGGGAGAGACGCACTGTGCTCAGGTATCGCAATGAGCCCAATATGAGCTTAAGCGTGCTTTCAAGCAGAAGGCACTCCAACCTAACCTAACCTTACTCAAGTAGAGAAGCGGTTAATTTAAAACCATTTGTATTAAAAAATATTTGGTATATTCAAGATAAAAATCAAACCTATTTGAGATATAAACCAAATCAAGTTCGAATAGGTTTATTTTTTTCACAGTGTAGCAACTTTATTAGTTCTATCCCTGTTGGAAATTTTAATTTTAGGCCTACTTCTAGGAATTTTAATGTTCTGTCTGGTATTTGGATCATACAAGTATTTTTTCTTATCGTGGATAAGTATTCTTGGGATCGAATGTGACTAGCTTGGGTGTTGGCACCACGAAACGAATCCTATAGGGGGGGGGGGGGAAAAAAAATCTTAAATCTTATATATTTTGATCTTTGGTCGAAATTAAAAAAAAATATTTTAAAAAGACGAAAAAATTTAAATGCCATTCCTTGAGAAATGCCTGGGTCCGGTAGTGGTTGGCACAGTTTCAATTATTTTTTTTGTTATAGGAATTCCAATCAATCAGTCGGCAAACATTATCAATCTCAAAGACCGAAGCATATCTCTTTGATTCAACAAATGAGAGTAGAAACCCAACACTCATGTTTTCTCTATACCTTTTCTAGTTCGAAATCAGAAAGCATCATTTCGAAATCGGCATAGCTATTTTTCTGACTTTAAAATTACGTTTCCTGATTTGAAAGTCGCTATTCTGAATTCAAATTGATACTAATCGAATTTGAAATGGCTTTTCTGATATCAAAATTATGATTTCTGGTTTCGAACTGGAAGAGTTAAGATCCATGGGGTGGGGGACGTTCAGGAATAAGACCCGTCCTTACCGATAAATATTCCAGTCATCACTATCGTTGTTGCTGAATTTTAAAACTTTTTGAAAGAACTACGGAAACCCTCCCTTTCGCAATATCTCAATACGTTAATGTGTTTTGAAGGGCATGAAATGAAATTTCTATCAAAATCAATACCATGAATCAATACATATTATGTTTTAGCCTACAGATCAGAAGTTTTCAAATTTTCTGTATCCTAAACAGCGCTCAACTGTTGTGTTAAAAGCTCGCATTGTGTTAAAATGTCTGCCGACTTCTGAGCTCTTGTAAAGTCATTCTTCTCCCTATCAAAATAGGGCAACACTACAGATGCATACATAAATAAAACTAGGTCTTATCATCACTCTCTAAAACCACAGGGTATAACGTAAGGTGAAAAAATTATGGTACACGGATAGTGTCTTAAATCATTTTGCTACAACATGCTTTACAGAGATATGTAACACTACTCGAAGTTACTTCTCTTCCCAGGTAAACTTACGTATGGCCCGAATCACAGTATACAGTATGCCAGATAGCAGAAAGTAATCTGAAATATTCTCAGGTCTTCTGAGATTTGACAATTATGACATGTATTCGCTCAATAAATTTTGACAAATAGTTTTGTTTATGAGAGAAAACTCTCTTAACCCATTTTCGTCCGCTGTACACAAATAAATAAATGAAATAAAAGTATCGTTTGTTGTTTTCTTCTGAAATAAAAACCCTCAAAATATTTTGTTGAGTGTGGTTCTATAAAGTATTTAAATAAACAAAATACAATACTTTTAAAATGATTTTCTTCAAAAATGTCCTCTTTATAATCTAAATAGTTTTACCGATTTCAAAAGAATTTTATTTAAATTTCGGAGAGGTAGATTTCTTACTTGAATGACATATTGTACATAACAAAAAAAACTTTAAGTTTTGGGTTAAATCCTTGGTTCATATTATGCACATGGTTGTTACAAACGCCTTCGAAGATCTCGTTTTATCAATGTATAAAAATTTGTCTGTCTTTTCAAATTTTTCTATTTTATTTATATGTTGTACTGGCACCAATGGGTTAATACTTTTTTATATTTACTTCTGAAATTCAAATGTTTTGGGAGAAGTCAGAGAATAATTTTCAAATTTGGCAGACGTCAGTGAACAGAAAAGAGGGCGTCACTTCCATTTATTTCACTATGGCCCGAATCAGACTGTCTCGTTTTCTTCTCATATTGAAAATAATTACAATTCTGTGTTCAAAAGCTGTAATCGCTTAAGTCTGAAAATCTCATTTCAATCAAATACGGTTTGAAGTTAACGTGATTGGTTGCCACTCTACGTAAGCGAAAACGTTTCTTTTTTCATAACTTTTGTTTTAAAAAACATTGAATTTCGGGGATCTTACGTACATGTACATTGGAATAAGAAAAATGCGATAGCATTTATAACTCAATTCCATTTAAAGTCGACTTAAGCGATTACTGTTATTGACTTTTTTGATAAGAATAACTACTGGTGTCAGTCTGAACTAGAAACACACGAAAACTAGAGATATTTCTGTAATTTCACAGCAACGCCATCTGCATTGGTCTGAGCATAGATCTGCACTGAAATGATGCTGATTGACAAGCAGGTAATCAATCTACAGATACCAGAACAGCTTAGGCAGCACTACGATTCTATATATGCCTATATAGAGTTCAGTCAAAACCCACCACTATTTATTCCATAGACAAACAAGTTACAATTCCTTGAGTAAAAAGTCGAAATTTATTGGGTAGTGTAATTATTTGAAATGCGTTAGTCATTACTTACATACAAATGAATTGATATGAAGTGTAATTTAACATTTTATTTGTGTCCCGTTAGAGAAAAGTTAATTATATTGTTGTAATTATTCAAATATTTCATAAAATCTATAAATTAAATTTATAATCCAAGTTAGTGAGTATATTATCATTAAAAAAAAAAAAAAATTACTCTAAATTCTAGAGAGTAAATTACAGGTTTTTTTTAAAATAATAATTCATGCTCGATTCAGCATGTTTGTTTTTAAAAACTTTGTTTATGTCCAAAACAAAACAATCTCGTTTATTTTTGTTTTTCCTGCTCAAATTGAGATAGAAAATAAATAATCGTGTTTACTAGCGAATACAACATTGTCTATGAAATAATTTAAATTATATTTAAAACAATTTACGTAGTATTTACTCGCTTACTATTGAACCGGTTTGAGAATGTTTATTTTTCCACACCGGTCTCACCTGTAGCTGAGTCTTAATAAAAATCCAATTATCCAATATTATTATTATTATGTTCTCAGAAAAAATATTAATAAGGAGTGAGATTGAAAAAATCTTAACATATATAAAATTCAATAATTTTTAAACGGTTGATCTAAAAGTTTTGATTTTTTTCTTTTTATTTAATTGATAATATTTTACAAATTACAGATAAATATAACTTTTATAATTCTAACCAGGGCTTTGGAGCAACCTAATTTTGGGGTTGCTCCGCTCCAGCTCCAGCTCCGACCTTTTAAGTATAGCTCCGACTCCGCTCCGTGCTCCGCTCCGAGCTCCAACTATATATAATTTTCTCAATAAAAATCATTTTTTTTTATTTTAAATTCGTTTATGTGTATCGCTACCTTAATTTGCTAAAGCCCTAACACCCTTTTCCGAATTTTACAGGAAAAGCAAAAATTATTTTGATATTTGGAGTACTGCTTCCAGAATTTGTAATTTGAGCTGAAGGAAGAGATCGTAAATTTTCGGTGTATATCTTCCAACTTTTCGGTACAGATGAAAGTGAGCACGACTTATCATAATCCACCAAAAACTCGATATTGAAAAATTTGATGTTATGTGACCAATTCTGGGAAGTTCCGGTAATATTCTTTATTTGGCTCAAAACTCGATATGTTTACCATACGAAAAAATATAATGCTAAGTTGTACAACAACTATATCGTTTTGAAGGCTGCTGTCATAGCAATAGTTAAGATTGTGAACTCCTTATTCTTAGTGACATCTCTTAATAAAATTAGGAATTCAAATCCCTTGCAATGAATTTGTAATTAATCAATAAATGTAATGAATTTATTTTAAGTAGTACTAATTCAATCCGATGGATTTGAAGCAAGCATTGCCATTTGCATTGCTTAATGGAGATGGTAATGGAAAAACTTCATTGCCTGTAATTGTAATAGTGTGCAAATTTTCAAATATGATGTCAAGCAACAATAGTTGGAAAAATTATGAATCGGAGCAGCGGATCGGTTAAATTTTCATTGCTCCGGCTCTAGCTCCGGTCAAAACAGAGTGCTCCACAGCTCCAGCTCCGCGCTCCACTCCAAAGCCCTGGTTCTAACCAATATTTATGAACTCGTGGACATTTTCTGGGAAGCCTTTCATTAGAGATTTGATAGTTGTTTCAGACACCTTTTTGGAACAGTTTGCCCATCTCCTTTTAAAATCTTCGATATTTTGGGACACCTTTTTTGTGCTCTTTAAGTTTCTTTTCACAAGAGCCCAATATCTCTCCACTGGTCTTAGCTCCCGACAATTTGGAGAATTGGCCTCTCTTGGTACAAAAACTATGTTATTACTTTGGTACCACCCTAGAGCTTTCTTGCAGTAGTGACATGATGCCAAATCGAAACAAAAATATGTGGACATATTGTGCTCTCTTATGAAAGGAAGAAGTCTTTTTTTCAAACATTCTTTGATATATATTTCGGTATTTATAGAGCCCACTCATTTGTTACAAACTTGCTGCTTTTGCCGCAACTGCATATAGCTTGCCATACCAGGAATTTTTTAAGAAATTGTGTCTGCTTTGGATTCTAAATTGTTCTTCGACATTTCCTCGAGCATCAGCAACATAAAAATTTTGACCCGGAAGCTGCGTAAAATCTGTTAGTACATACGTCCATTATACAACATGAATATTTTTGTATGAAATTCGATTTTAATTTCCGAGCCCTACTTTTGGCGTCTAAATTTTTCGCAGCATTCCTGTCTGGAACTTTTTGGATTTTGTATGTTTTCAAACCTGCATTGGCTTTAACTTTTCGCACCAAATAGTCAGAGCACTGGGCTAACCGAGCAGCTTTTCTACCAGATGTGTTTGGAGATCTTTTCTATTTTCTTGGCTTTCCCAATATCATGTGGTCCTTGTTTTCTTCCCTAACCAGGTTTTCTATCGATGATCAAATTCTCCTGAAACTATTTAATAACATTGGAAACAGTTTGACGGCAGACCTTCAATTCTTTGGCTAATTTTTTGTAGGACCAATTTGGATTTTTTTTTGAAAATTTTTAATAATTTTAAGACGTACTTCTTTTTCTTCACTCATTTTGATCAAACCCACAATAAATCAACCTGTTTGTCATTAAAAATAACAACTGACATATTTTTCAAAGATAACTAGATCAAAGAAATTTTTAAATTTTACATCCAAAAAAAATTATTAGGTAAAACATGTGTTAAGATTTTTTCAATCTCACTCCTTATGACGGAAATTACCTGCCAATCATGTGTCATCATGTAATGTTAGTCATAAGAAATACATTAAACACACGTTAGTCGATTTAGATTAGCGTGCGATGTGTATTGGCCTGATATCACGTAAGCTTAATACGTTTCTAGAATTATAAGCTCAAATGGGGCTATGAAACGAAATAAAAACAAACAATAATTCCGAAAGGAATATTCCAAAAACTGTCATAATCCAAAAAAGAAAAAAAATCGAGTTCAGTATGCAGAACTAACTGTTATTTAATACTTTACCTTGTGTTAAAAAATCATAACGGTATCTAATAAACTTTTTTCGTGAGAAGGTTTTTTGTCGTTACAACATTCTACGAAGTGGCAGATCATTGAAAACTTTAAATCCCATTTTCTTCAAAAAGAAAAGAAGGGAAGTTTCGAATTATGTATACAGAAATAACTGTTGTTTAATCTTTTATCTTGTGTGGTTGAAAAAAAAATAAACAGAAAACAATTTGAGTTTCTAATATCGATTGATCAGCTTTTCAACACATTCCTCAAAATCATATTTTGCGAAGCTCTACTTTCGGCATTATCTGCATTAATTATTTCTGTGCTACTACTGAAGACTCCTTCCCTTAATTTTATTTTTATTGGTAGAAAAACTAGAATTTACACAGCTCTGGATCCGGGCAATATGGTGCTAGACAAATTTTCCTTATGCCTGAAAGTCCAATAAAGCTGTTAGGGTTTTTAACAGTGTGAGCTAGCGCGACACGTTTTTCATTGCTTCTGGTTTTCCAACAAATTTCTTACTTGTAGTCAGCGATTTTCGGCATACCGCTAGGCACTTACCGTCTACCCAGTTTAGGGGAATATGAGTTATAATTTTTACCCTGATGAAGTAAATTGACATAATCTTTTGGGCTCCATACCATGGACACTGAAAAAAAAAAGAATTAAACTTGGCTAAAGAATTCCCAATAAGGAAGTAAAGAAGGTAACCGGACATCAAAATGACTCTTTGACTCACCGAATTGAACATTTTTTGAGACATTTGCACTAAAAAGCCTTGAATAAAAATTTCTAAAAAGCCCTGAATAAAAATTTTGGACCAGTATCGGGCAAACCAATACATACACATTAGGGGGTGATCGATTCGACACATCGGCTACCCCCTACAAAGATAGGGGATTAATGCAAAAGCGCAAACTATGCAAATTGTGGAAGTTGAAATCATTTGCTCGATTCGCACAGTTAGCGAGGTGTTTGCGCGTTTGCTGAAATCCCCTAAGTATATTTGATGCTGATCAACTTGGCCGAAGAGTGTATGACAAAAAAAAAAAAAAAAAAACAGAATCAACTTGAGTCAACCGACTTTTCGATTGAAGTTTTGAAACTATAGTTTAGTTATTTTATGATAACACAGTGCAACAAAATTTTAACTTTTGGCTTAAGCGCAAGATTTTCCAACGGTTTTATAGCTTACATCCTTTTGTCAAAATTACTGAAAAATCCTCTCAGTTTCTACTCATTGATGTTAAAGACGCTGGCACATAGACTCCGTTGTGTACCTGAGAGTGAAGTATACAACTGACAAGAAGGAATGAAAAGGGGCGGAAAAAGGTACGATTGCACCTAAAATATCAACACTGTTCTACCTGTCTATGTAACTCTCCATCCGCTTCTAATTCTTCACCTCTCTCTTTTTTCGTCTTTATCCTTTCCTTCCTCTTTTTCTCTTCCTGTCTCCATTACTCTCTGTTTCATCCTCTATGCCAGGGCTGTCGTTTTGAAATTTTTTTGTCAAGTGAAATTCTTAAAAATCGAAGTGATTTTTAAAAAAGTGAAGTGTTTTTTGATGCGTACTAAGAAATTGACATATTTTCACAATTTATCTAGTTTTATGTGCTTAGTTTGCGAAAAAAAAACTTTTGGTGGAGCGCTACTGTGTGGCAGACACAATAAGGCTCCGACAAATCTTTTTGAATGGGGATACATAATTTGTTTTAAGGAATTTTTCACGTCAAAAACAAAATGGCAAAGTTCTTCGAAACTGTCGCTTTTTTGCATAAAATCATTTAGAAATAAAATCCTCCACTCACCTTCTAAATCGTCGACGACTTCGATTGTCTAGTGGATAGTGCACTAGACTTTCATTCAGAAGGTTGCGGGTTCGATTCCCGTCTTGGTCTGGTGGTTAATTCTCATAAACTTCTTATATTCGCTATCGATATGAATTGGATGAGAATTATAAGAATGTGTACAAGTGCACACCTTGGTTGGTAATGGCAAAACCACCGAGCTTATAAAAAATTGCCACACAGCCATTCAGAATCGGCGTTAAACTGTAGGTCCTACCATTGCCACTGTGGTCTAGTGGCAGAGTGCCAGACTCTTATCTCTGGAGACCTGAGTTCGATTCTCGGCTTGGGTATGTTTCTTATCTATCTTTCTTTTTCTCTGCCTTTCTTCCTTTCTTGGGGCTTTGGTACAATAGATCTTATAAGTCGCAGTGCCTGACTTTCGAGTCGTCCTCTTTCAAATAATAATAATTCTAAATCGTCTACCTCTTCATTTTCAACCAAATTCTAATAAGTTATATGACAGTGCGTCATCAGTGTTGCTACATAGGTATTTAAATAAACACAAAAGGTCTCAGAATATACTAAATGGTATCTTTTTCCTTTTATAGGGGATATAAATTCCAACGCACCGATCTGGCTACAGTCGGAGAATATTACAAAGATGAGCATATTTAGATTTTTTTTTGATCGATTTTAGTTTTTCAATGAAACTGGAAAACCGAAGTGTTTTTATGAAAGAGGAAGTGACGAAGTGTCAGACTTGAAAGTGAAGTGAAAAACTTCAAATGAAGTGGCAGCGACAGCACTGCTCTATGCTACTACTACTACTATTATGGCACAACAGCCCATGGAGGGCCAAGGCCGAGCTTTTCGCATCCATTCATGTTGTGTGAGTTATATTTATACACGAATGGAAGGGACCTACAGTTTTATGCCGAATCCGAACGGCAAAGTGAAAAGCTTTCCATAGGCATTTTTTTAATCTTGGAGGTTTGCCATTGCCAGCCAAGAGTTGGTGCCATGTAGAAAAATTTTATTTTCTATTTTTGATTTTTTTTGAGCGTGCCGAGATATGAACCCGGGCACCTCTGCGTAGCAGTCCAACACACTAACCACTAAGCTACAGCGACCAATCACTGCTCTATGCCCTTCTATTTATTTCTCTCTCGTTATGCCACATTTTTTCTCTTTTCCTTCTCTCTCCTTTTCCCCTCTCTCCTCTGACTTTTCTGTTCTTTCTCTCTTCTTTTTGTCTCTCTCTCTCATTTTCAACAAACTTTGCAGAAATGTTGCATAAAATATGTGGGTATATGTTTTGCAACATTGTTTCTCAAGCAACATGCTGCTACGATCTTTGTCTATATACAAAAGTAGGACAGCGTGAGCAAACATGTTGCAGAAGAAAGTGAGACACTGCTGTATTCCAGTCGTCTGGTATCATACTAATTAAACGCAAAAAGTTCATAAAAACTCAGAAATTATTAACAATTTTTTGAAACTCTATTTCTAGTAGTGAAAAAATGGGAATACCTTTGTAGAATACAATATGAACCAATCGAAAGTGTTACATATAATGTGAATTCGACATGAAGGCATGGTCCTGACATGAGGAATGAATGCGAGCAAGTAAAAACTCAACAAAAATTGTTATAATTGAATTACTTATCGAATAATTTTGTTTTAGTTTTTTTTTCACAATTGTGAGCAATTATACAAAAATCATGATTAGAGCTATAATTTTTGTTTATAAATTATTTAACATTTTTGCTTTGGTTTTTTTTTTAAGGAATAATATTTTTATTTACTAAAGATTTCAAATATCCATCTTAGACGAAACTTGTTCAAGTTCAATGATTTTGGCAGCTATACTTCTTTACCGATTTCGAAATCCATAACCATTTCTTCTGCTGATGTTTCTTGAAAAATTATTCTTTTTTCTGTAGAATCGAGCCTACATGAGGTTGATACGTTCCCATCTATATTACAGCAAAAAAACTATTATTCAATGTTCCAATTAAAAATTAGCCATTTTTCAATTTATTTCAATCTTGTGCCTTTTTCTTTTAATATATAGGTATTTATTTCATAGTGCGACACTTATTTAGTGCTCTAAACATTAGTAAATCTTGAAAAATTCAATATAAATGGTTGTTGTTAAAGCAATTCTTAGTTTTATGTCCTTCTGTTCTTTCCTTTTCTTTTCATTTTATTTAAAATTTTTAAAGCATTTTAATATATGCAAATACAACGATTAAAACAATAAATCATTTAATCTTTTTGACTTTTATGTATATAAATTTAAAGAACGAATATTTTTCCAATATAGACTATATACGATTCATAATATATGTATATGTAAAGACATTTTACTGGACACTTTTTAATTTATTTGTTTGTTGGTTTAACTGTTGTCAGAATACATCACATTTCATTTTTCTTTTTAAAAGTCACAATTTTTTATAAGGATTAATTTTTATTTTTTATTTTTTTTTTGGTTTTGGTTTATATATTACAATTGCATTTTTATTCAATTTTATAATCTTTATCAATACATAATTCTAAATATTAGAATAGCGACTATTTTTTCATCATTTTATATTATGTTGTATTAGTTATTGATTTATATTAGTTATTGTCTTATTAAAATTAAATTTCATGATAATGAAAAAGTACAATAATTTTTTTTAAAGCACAATAGTAGTTTTATTTAGAAAGATATCAGTATGCATTAGAGATGTTCCTAAATTAAAGAATACCACGATTCTTGAGATTGATTTCTTTATCTCTGTTCGAAACTATCAATTCTAGATTCAAACTGACTACTTGTGATAATCTGAATTCAGTTTTTTTCTATTTAGAAATGAATAATGCACTTTCTATCCTTAGAATAGTGAAATTTAATTCTGAATAAACTTCTTGAATTCAGTTTTACGCTTTATGAATTTAATTTAAATGCAGACGAATGCTCTTTTGAATTTTATTTGACTATTGTGAATTTAAATTGATAAATTTTAAATTTGATTTGACTATTTTAAACTGGATTCAAACTGGAAATTAATTAGTGCAAATTTGAATTCAAAACAATTTTTTTTTTTTAATTACATTTGACTTTATCAAATTTCTTTGAATTCAATTTAACTATTCCAAGGTGAAACAGAGGACTGATTCTGATTCAATCCGGAAATAAAGAATACACATTCTGAGGAATTGAAAACTAAATAAATTTATGAATATAGTCTCTAAATTCTCTTTGACTATTTTGAATTCAAACAAATGCACACTTTCTGATTTAATCTGGGAATGGAAAAGCGTTTTATCAGAAGAGTGAACTTAAATTCAAACATGTCGGATAGCCAGGCAGCCATTCGAGCATTATGCTTCCCTGAGATCACCTCTAAACTGGTGTGGGACTGTTTGAGCAAGCTCAATCAACTGGGAAAGGACAATAAAGTCGGTCTATGTTGGACACCTAGGAATAGAGGACAATAAGCAGGCAGACGAACTTGCTAGAAAGGGAGCAGCGACCACTTTCGTGGGACCTGAACCCTTCTGTGGAATAGGAGATAACATAATCAGGGAAGTACTCAGGCAGGAAGAGAAGAACAAGAGGCAAGAACTCTTTAATAATCTTCCAGGACTGAGGCAATCCAAAATGCTTCTAGATAACTATAACAAGAATAGATACGTATTTTGCATTGGCCTCAACAAAAACAGACTGCGTATATTAGCTGGTATTCTGACTGGGCACTGCGGGCTCAGAGAACACCTTTGCAAAATAGGAGTTAAGGAAAGTTCAATATGTAGGTTTTGTAATGCGGAAGATGAATCATCCGGACATATTTTAGCTCAGTGTGGAGCACTGATCCACAAAAGAATGAAATATCTGGGTATATACGAAGTGCACAGTACAGAACTAGCATCCATAGATCCGGGTGCAATACTCAAATTATTGAGGGAGATTGGACTGGATGAGGCACTCTAGTCAAATCAAACAAGATAGAGAAGAGGGACGTACAATAGATCTTATAGGCCGCGGTACAAATACATAAACCTCTCTAATACAATACAATACAATACAATACAATAAATTCAAACATTTAAATACAGTAGTCAAATTGAATTTAGGCAGTTTATTCCAAATTCAGATTGATGCTTTGCGGATTCAATATAAGTAATGTGAAACTTTTATCAATTTTAAATCAAAAATTAAAAAATGAAAATTTAAAACTATTTATGATTAGATACAAAAGAGAATTTAAATGACTTTGGGTGCAAACTTTAATAAGAAAACATACCAAGTTTTCACTTAAAAATTAAAAAATATTCTTTTTCTGAACATACACTTACTTAATGAGTCTCTCTTGACGATTGACGCACTGAAACGCGCAGAAACGTTTTAGCTGAAAAATGCATTTGAGAAACGTATAATATTTTTTTATTTTTACAAAAATTATTATGCTTAAAACTAAATAACTTAACAGGAGATGTTCGAGCAAGAGAAAAAAGGAAATTAAAATTAATAGAAATAGAAAATAATCATTTTTTTTTTATACATAAATTTAGCAAATACTCAATTTAGACAGCGAATGTTTTGTTGCGGCAATTTCATTTTACTCCATTTTTTCTACTTGCAAATTTTTTATTATTTTCCTTTGAATTTAAAAGCTGCATACGGATAGCAAGATTGGATTTTATACAAAGAGATGAGTCTAGGAGTGAAAAAGAGTGAGACGAGAGAGTAAACATCAAAGAGTAATTTGAATTAAAATTGTGTTTCACGGAATTGTCGTATATAGGATCCCACCGACCTATTTTTCTTTTTTATCCATTTGTCTTTTCAACTCCTTTAGCTCCTTTCTGAATAAAAGTTGCGTCCGTTTAGCGGCATTGGCATATATTGGATTAAACGAAACTAACTTTTCTATTTACCTCTCTTGTAATCTAAAAGTTGCGAGTAGAAAAAATCGCCCCGTAGATGGTTTTCTTCTTAAGTTACTAATGACACCAGATTATGTCAGTTTACAACACTTTCATTTCTCATCTGTTAAACCGTAAAATTCTGTCAGATTACAGATTCAAAAAAATCGCTGTCTAAATTCAGTTCAAAGTTACTCGTTATTAAATTAATGATAAAAAAAAAGAGATTTACATCATTGTGTAAATTATGCAATAGAAACTTTAAATGTCAATATTCATATCCTGATTATTATCTTATATCACATGCCAATCTTTAAATTCCAAATTAATGATGGAGGTTTTAGAGCCAGCTCTCCATTCCAGCTATTCACTTATACGGGGGTGTAAGCGGAAGCTACGTTAAGTGAGCTTGCTTACGTTGTTCTATGTAGATTCTATCAAATTCAAGAACCATTTAATTTCATATCTGACTTTTGCATGAATTTATATTTTTTCAATTGGCATGTGATACATAATAATAACCGAGCGTAGGAAATGCTCTATAATTCGTAAAAGTACCAAATTTTTGCATATTTACGCAACGAAATAAATCTCTCTAGTATTTATATTTTCTTATTTTGAATTAGAAGTCGGCTTTAAAATTACTGCCCAGTAATTTGAAGTGCCAAGGTATAGAGGAAACCTGCTGCTGCTGGTGCTTTTAAAAGTTATAAGATGTAGGCAACTATAATGAAAAATATGTTTTAAAATGAAAATAATTATAATAATAATGAAAATAAAGTCGACTTTATAGCTCTAATTAGGCATTTGATATATTCTAATATAGAAAAACTTCCAAGCAAAAAGAAAAAAAGAAAACTACAAGCACTAAATCTAAGCCAACTCTATTGTGATAATTTTTAAGTAAAAGCCGACTTTATTTTTAATTTTCTGTTTCATGTTCTATAAAAATTTCACTTACCCACATTTTTACTGCCACTTTGACATTGACTTATTTCTCTCTTCAATCATCAATCGGCGTGTATCCCGGATTTGTATAAATTCGTTTCTTGCCCACCGGCGAAACATTATTTTGCAGTACAACATCCCACAGCTTTATATCACCCTGTATGTATATAGTATCCACAATATCAGGTTTCACTTGATATTTGAATTCGGTGACTATTTTTCCATTTACATAAACCTCAAATGCATCGACTCGGCATACAATCACCATTCGAAATGTTTTGCCTGGACGAAAATCAATATCCAATTCGCTTCGTTCCTCATGACCCCAGTCGCCATCAAACCAAGCATTACGACATACGATTGCTTTACCCACGGCGCCGCTATGCTTCGAGAAACGTGGATTGAAATGGAATGCAATGATTGGATGTGGCCAGAAATGAAAACCTTTCTGAAGATTAATATAGAAAGAGTGTGGTAAAAGTTTAGCACGTCCTTCGATTTTCAAACAGCGTCCCGGATATAGTGAACTTGCTGGTAGCTGGGCCAGATACGGTAACGGAAGTCCTTCATTTTCGTTAACTCGCCTTAAAAGATTCATTGTGGTCTGTCGTTTGATTATACGCCAGTCGAGCGGTATACGTGAACCGTCTATCTCGTCGTAATCATCTGCTATATTAAGTTTCCCTATAGCTTTAGTTTCCTCATTACTGATCGTTGCTCCAGTATTATCATTCGATTTTTGAATTGATGGCAGATACCATAATGCTAATCGTACTTTCTGCGGTTCCGAGTTAGGTAACCGATCTGGATAACTAGTGGTTTCCCTTCGTTCCATGCTAATATTGTCGACGTCACCTCTTACTTCGACTTTCGAAACGGATTTATATGGCAGACGATGATAATATTTGGCAAAGTGCAGCCCATTCACCGATATCATATAGCATTCTTTGGTAACGAGCACTTGTATCGAGAACTTTGTACCGCGATGCAATGAGAATGGCAGTGCTGAGGAAACCTCTTCACGTCCCCAGACTTCTTTTACTTTGGTATTACGTACTATGTAATTCTGAGGTAGTCGCGGATTGAAGTGCAGCGCAATGTCTTGTGATTCGTTCTCGATGATGAAATTTATCGAAAACCTGTAATTAATTGAAAATACAATCAAAGAATTATTATTACCAATTGATGAGAAGAATTTTAGATTTCACACTACTGACCTTTCGCAATTGAGCAGCAAATATCCATGAAATGAGAAACTTATACCTTCTTGCAGTTGGCCAGTGAATTTATTCGAATAGATTGGGAGCGCATCGGCATATTCATAGAATGTCGCCTGCAAAGAACGAGAAAAAAGAATGTGGATTATTGGAAGATTACAATGGTGAGAAGTATATAGTATATATGTAAATATGTAGCTCATCCACAGTACTATACTGTAATCCACTATTGACGCAGCTGTTTTCTCCATGGCTCGTTTTCAAGTTTTTGAGTACGCCTGACAATCTTACATAGTTAATTGACATATAAGGCGTGACTTAAATATTAATATATACCACTTCATTGTAGTCTTCCAAGTAGATATGACCCAGCAGTGTTTGCAAATTGCTAAGCATTTTCTTGTCTTGCTTTTACTCCCTTCCACTCCCAGTACTTTCAATATTCAAATAAACTATCAAATTTTGAAGTAAAAAGTTTAGTCGAAAAAATATTTGTACTTTTTGAAATACAGAAAGCTATCAAGTAATTAGTCTTACAGTGGATGTGGCTTATGAATGGGCAAATTATAAATGAGAAGATGGCTGGCTATTTCAATGGGAGTGAGAGGGAGGGGGCGGAGAAAATGGAGTGGGGGGAAGAGAAGAGGGGAGGGGAAGAGGAGATGACGGGGCAGGAGAAAAAAGAGGTGGAAAGGAGAACAAGAAGGGGAGAGAATCTTCTCCTTTTCCCTCTTTCTTCTCTTCCCCCTCATCCCCTTCTTATCCCTTCTGCTCCCCTCTCTTCTCCTCCCCTCTTCTCCTCCCCTCTTCTTCTCCCCTCTTCTTCTCCCCACTTCTTCTCCCCTCTTCTTCTCCCCACTTCTTCTCCCCTCTTCTTCTCCCCTCTTCTCCTCTCCTCTTCTTCTCCCCCACTCTAGGAAGAGGGGTGTAGGAGAAGAGGAGTTAGGGAAAGAGGGGGAGAGAAGAAAGTAGGGGAAAGGAAAAGAAGGGGAAAGGAGAAGGGAAGGGAGGAGAAGGGAGGGGAGGAGAAGGGAGGGGAAGAGATGAGAGGGGAGGAGAAGGGAGGGAAGGAGAAGGGAGGAGAGGAGAAGGGAGGGGAGGGGAGGAGAAGGGAGGAGGAACGGAGAAAGAAGAGGGAAAAGAAGAAGATTTCCCTCTTTTCCCTCTTTTCCCTCTTTTCCCTCTTTTCCCTCTTTTCCCTCTTTTCCCTCTTTTCCCTCTTTTCCCTCTTTTCCCTCTTTTCCCTCTTTTCCCTCTTTTCCCTCTTTTCCCTCTTTTCCCTCTTTTCCCTCTTTTCCCTCTTTTCCCTCTTTTCCCTCTTTTCCCTCTTTTCCCTCTTTTCCCTCTTTTCCCTCTTTTCCCTCTTTTCCCTCTTTTCCCTCTTTTCCCTCTTTTCCCTCTTTTCCCTCTTTTCCCTCTTTTCCCTCTTTTCCCTCTTTTCCCTCTTTTCCCTCTTTTCCCTCTTTTCCCTCTTTTCCCTCTTTTCCCTCTTTTCCCTCTTTTCCCTCTTTTCCCTCTTTTCCCTCTTTTCCCTCTTTTCCCTCTTTTCCCTCTTTTCCCTCTTTTCCCTCTTTTCCCTCTTTTCCCTCTTTTCCCTCTTTTCCCTCTTTTCCCTCTTTTCCCTCTTTTCCCTCTTTTCCCTCTTTTCCCTCTTTTCCCTCTTTTCCCTCTTTTCCCTCTTTTCCCTCTTTTCCCTCTTTTCCCTCTTTTCCCTCTTTTCCCTCTTTTCCCTCTTTTCCCTCTTTTCCCTCTTTTCCCTCTTTTCCCTCTTTTCCCTCTTTTCCCTCTTTTCCCTCTTTTCCCTCTTTTCCCTCTTTTCCCTCTTTTCCCTCTTTTCCCTCTTTTCCCTCTTTTCCCTCTTTTCCCTCTTTTCCCTCTTTTCCCTCTTTTCCCTCTTTTCCCTCTTTTCCCTCTTTTCCCTCTTTTCCCTCTTTTCCCTCTTTTCCCTCTTTTCCCTCTTTTCCCTCTTTTCCCTCTTTTCCCTCTTTTCCCTCTTTTCCCTCTTTTCCCTCTTTTCCCTCTTTTCCCTCTTTTCCCTCTTTTCCCTCTTTTCCCTCTTTTCCCTCTTTTCCCTCTTTTCCCTCTTTTCCCTCTTTTCCCTCTTTTCCCTCTTTTCCCTCTTTTCCCTCTTTTCCCTCTTTTCCCTCTTTTCCCTCTTTTCCCTCTTTTCCCTCTTTTCCCTCTTTTCCCTCTTTTCCCTCTTTTCCCTCTTTTCCCTCTTTTCCCTCTTTTCCCTCTTTTCCCTCTTTTCCCTCTTTTCCCTCTTTTCCCTCTTTTCCCTCTTTTCCCTCTTTTCCCCTCTTTTCCCTCCCTTCCTCCCCTTCTTTTCCTTTCCTTTCCCTACTTTCTTCTCTCCCCCTCTTTCCCTACCTCATCTTCTCCTCTGAAAGGGGAAGAAGAAAAATACAGGAACAATAAAGAGGAGGAGGATGAGAAGAAAGGGAAAGGATAGGAGAGGAAATGGGGGAACAAAAGGGGAAGAGAGGGAGAGAAGAACGAGACGAGAAGGAAGAATGGAATGAGAGGAAAAAGGGAGAACCCGAGGGAAAAAGAACGGGAAGATCCCGCTTTTCCCCTCTATCAGATTTTATTCCAATGATATTATAAATAACAAACAAGTCTTAATAGTGTATGGGCCGCTTAATATACTAAATACAATAAAACTTCACAATAGTTCTACGATTTCCCAGTGTGCCAAAAATTGTATTTGTTTTCAAATTTAAGACATATCCATACATGAAATAATAAACAAAAAATGTTTATATTAACTAATTGCTATTTGTTGTTGTGGAAATAATATTTGCTAAAAATAAATTGGGTTCAACACCAAAGTCAATCGGTGTGTATTAGGTTATAAATACATAACATACATACATATACGCTTATGTATGTGTGAAAGAGCAACAAATGGAATTTATGTTTCGTACAGAAACCAACTTCTAGTTATTTTATTATAGCCTTAAGTAAATAATCGAATTTTGAACTTTAACAGCAGAAATTTTAATTAAAATAAAATTAGAATAAAATTAAATGAGAAGAGAAAAAAAAGTAAAATGTATGAGTGCATGTCTAAATATGTAGGTATTTGAAGAGAAACAAAAAAGCTTTCTTCAATTAGATTTTATATACCTATGTATTAAAGATTGTAGAAATATTTTTCATTACTTCTGAATTCTTTAGTATAGGGCGTGCCATAAAGAGTAGTACACTATACCAGATACATATCTGAAATAACGTTTAAATAGAGTTTTCTTATTTTAAAATTAAATTATCTGACTCTTTTTCTGATTTAAATTCATATGAAGATGGAATTATTCTTACTGAACTGAGGCGGCCCTCGTCTGGTTTAGACGGTCAGAAATTCATTATTTTTTATGCTCAACCTAACTTTTAAAAATTAATTTTTTTTTGACCACCTAAACCAGACGACCCCCTTGCCTACACTATCATCTATTTATAATTTTTTATCTATGATCTTTTCAGAGAACTATAAGCCGAACAAAATCAAAAAACTGGTAAGGGAACGTCTGGAGCTAGAAACTATAATAAAAGAGATCAAATGGCCTATAAAAATAAGGAATTGGTGAAACAACAATAATAAGGATGTAAAGGGCACAGGAAGAAAGCACCAAGAAAAACCCTACAAATGATGAATCTTTAAAAAATCACAAACAAGAATATCAATAAATCAATAGTAATCAACAGCTACTGAAATGTCCAACAATTCTGTGAGATCTTAAGCAAACCCTATTGTATTTTACAAGGTTCCTGCGAATTTATGATGCACCTTGTACCTACATATATGGATAGAACCAAAAAAAAAAAAAAAAAAATATTTGACAATAAATTAATAAAAAGAACTTAATAAATAAAATTCAAATTAAATATTGCACGCCTTTTCTGAACTGTACTTTAAAATTTGATATGCAAGTAATGTAAGAGAAGTTTTCAATTTTAATTTTATGAATTTTTTATTTATTAATTTTTTTTTGGGCATACATATCTACTCGTTAAACATTTTAAACAAGGTGACAAGTATCGTCGCCGTCTTTGTGCATAGTCAGTTGTCTGCATTATTAGTATTCGCAATAGAATGTCGTCATCGTCAATTGTTTATATGTGCTAACAACCACAACAAAAACTCAATACATTTTTATACATTCCATTGAAAATAAAAAATATGTAGATAGTAAATAAATAGTAGAAGTTGTGTATTATTTGCATGACTATTCACAAAAGTCGAAATTTTTCTCTGTCTCTCTGCCTGCAGCGAATAAAATATATACCAGTCAGTAAGATATGGCACAAATCGATGTTGCAAACGTTTTGTTTGGTTTTGAATTAAAAATAGCAAAAGAATATCAGAATAACAAAGGAAATAAACAAAAAGAAAGAAAGCACAAAATTACTCTTGACCTTGGCCAATTTATTTGCCTATTTTTTAGGTTTGGTGTTTTCCAACCCAAAAAGTTATTACATCGTTTTTTTTTTTTTTTTGAGAAATTTAAATTTCTGGTTAGGTTGTTTCTTTTTATACAACACTTAAGTTAAGCTATATGACTAAACTTTAATTGTGTTTATTTTGAGGTTTTGTTCTGAGTAAAGATTTCTGAAATGACATCAGCCACTATTGAGTGAAATGACAAAAATAAATGAATTTTCATGTTGTTTGACTGCATTTGTTATTCTAAAGATATGTAAGTATGAATTGAATAATTATAACACAGATGGTAAGTACAGAGCAGATAGAGAGCTTAAAAAAAGCCATAAAAATCTCACGTCACATATTAACGCAATGAAGCTTGTTTGAGTGATCAAATATAAAATTAAGTATATAAATCGATTCAAGTCGTATACTATTGGATGAATTATTAATCGCCGTCAGCGGCAGTGAGAGATAATCCGATGTAGTCAGAAGCATTCAGATGCCATAAAAAAAAGTTTTAGGTAATATTGGGAGTATGAATGTATAAACTCATATCTATCATACGCGCCATTTTTTTTGACATTAACAGCTATTCTATCTCAAAGAGCGCCAAAAATACAATAAGAACTGATCTGTCAAATAATTTTCATAGTTTTACACAAGTGTTTTTAGACGACCTCGATAGCCTAGTGGATAGTGCACTAGACTTTCACCTGGGAGGTTCGGGTTCGAATCCCGTCTTCGTCTGGTGGTTAATTTTCATTACTTTCTTATACTCACTATCAATATGAAGTGTATGAGAATTATAAGATAGTGTACAAGTACACACCTTGGTTGGTAATGGCAAAACCACCAAGCCGATAAAAAATTGCCACACCGCCGTTCGGAATCGGCGTTAAACTGTAGGTCCAACTATGTGGTATCACAATGGGTCGTTCAGGCCTAAGTGTGTCTCTCGACAGCCACTCCAACCTAACCTACAAAAGTGTTTTACTATAGCTGAAAATGTCAAATTTCGTGCCAACAAAACAACATTTGCGGGAAGTTTTAATTTGCTTCTTCCATTTAAAGAAAAACGCAACTGAAGCACATCGTTTACTCACTGAAGCTTATCCTGACTGTGCTATAGACGTTAGAATGTGTCAGGTGTGGTATGCCCGTTTCAAAAGTGGTGATTTTGATGTTGAAGACAGGGAACGTTCAGGCGGCCCGAAAAAGTTCGAAGATGAAGAATTGAAGGCATTACTCGAAGAAGATTCATGTCAAACGCAACAAGAACTTGCAGAATCTTTAGGAGTTGATCAATCAACCATTTCTAAACGACTAAACGCATTGGGAATGATTCAAAAGCAAGGAAATTGGGTGCCGTACGAATTGAAGCCGAGAGACGTCGAACGACGATTTTTCACATGTGAACTGCTGATTGAACGACAGAAAATAAAGGGTTTTCTTCATCGTATTGTGACTGGCGATGAAAAGTGGATACGTTACGATATCCCAAAGCGTAAAAAATCATAGGGACCGCCCGGACATGCATCAACATCAACGGCAAAGCCGAACATCCATGGATCCAAGCTCATGCTGTGTATTTGGTGGGATATGAAAGGTGTCGTGTATTATGAGCTGTTGAAACAGAATGAAACGATCACTGGCGACTGCTACCGACTACAATTGATGCGTTTGAGCCGACCATTAAAGGATAAGAGGCCAGAATATGAGAATAGACACGACAAAGTTATTCTTCAGCACGACAATGCTCGGCCGCATGTTGCAAGGCAAGTAAAAACATACTTGGAAACGCTGAAATGGGAAGTGCTACCCCACCCGCCGTATTCTCCAGACATTGCTCCTTCTGATTACCACTTGTTCCGATCGAAGACACATGGCCTGGCTGAACAGCACTTCCGTTCTTTCGAAGAACTCAAAAATTGGGTCGATTCGTGGATAGCCTCAAAAGATGAGGAGTTCTTTCGACGCGGAATCCGTATGCTACCAGAAGATGGGAAAAGGTTGTGGCTAACGATGGACAATACTTTAAAGAATAAATTTATAATCACTTTTCCACAATAAATGTATAAATTACGAAAAAAATACGAAGTAGCATTCAGATACTATAAATCGTATAAGTATAAGCAAAAAGCAATCTAAGATAAACGGCAGTTTGTGATAATGAAATTCAGTCGGGATAGATTGCCTCTAACTCCAATTCAAAACACGCATTATTAAGAGCAAGCTGACTCTGAAGATTTAGAAAGAATACCAGTGAATTAAGAAACTGTGCCCTGTACTTTTTTAAGGACACCCTGTACTTTCTCGGTTTGGAAAAATCAATTTTTTTTTTTTTTAAGTGTCGTATTCGAAAGTATTATATTTCAAAAAAATTTTCGGTTGGCCATTTAGTTAATTGTTTTTTTAAATTATTACACAGTTTTTTTTGTACTTGAAGTAAAAAATAAAATGAGTAAATCTAACAGTTCTATAAAAATTGCTTAAATTTTGGACCGAAAAAGGGCAGAGTCTCCTTAAATGTTTTTTTTTTTTTAGATTAAACTACGTTTAATGCTCTATTTTATGGTATTTTATTATTATTATTATTTATTTAGAGAATATTCGCATCTAAGACATGATCTTTTACATCTTTTACAAAAAATTGCTTAATATAAAGTAAATGACAAATAAAATGATGCATTTAATAACAAATTTAGATTAAAATTAAAGAGGATTAAAAGTGATCTAAAGGAAAGAAACAAATGAAGAAATAAAGTAATTAAAAGAAGAAAAATAGAGAGAGAGAGAGAGAGAAATAGACTAAGAAAAATGTTGAAGAACTAAATGCTTAAAGTTTTTGAAATTAGAAACTGTCTTAATGTTATACTATGTTCCCACTGATCTGAAATTGCGTGGTTTCGACCATTTCCGTGGTTTCGGCTGAAACTGCGGTGAAATGCTCAATTTCGTCATATAAAAGTATGTCAAACGAAACCACGGAAATGAGGTGGTTTCAACGAAACCGCAGTCGAAACCATGCAAAAATCGAATGCAACCCTGAATGTATTCACTGAAATGAATATTAAAATGAATGCGCTCTATTCTGACATTTATGTTTTGCTTTGCTTACAACTTGATTAATATGGAAAAACGAAAATATAAAAAAAGGAATTTTTGTAGTGCGCTGGAAGAGGAGCTCATAGCCCAAGTATGGGCATATGTATGTCATACATATGAACAAATGGAGGAGGAGCTGCATAGTGACTGCGGTTGAACTGAAACAAGATACAAAATAATTGGTGCTTTCTCCTATACACTTTTATTTTATTACTAAATATTTTGTTTATCATTTTGATTCTTTTCGTATTCAAATTTATTCAATATTAGCAAAAATATTAGCCGGCGGCATTTTACAACAAGAAATAAACAATGAACTGTCAAACGAAACCATAATCGAAACCAGCTTCACAATGTGAACAATTGCAGTTTCGTTCGAAACCATTTGCCGAAACCACGCAATTTCGGCTCAATGGGAACATGGTATTAGATGGCAATGAATTCCATAACCTTATAGCGCTAACAAAAAATAGCCTACTTGAATTTCTAAAGTTATGGCTATGGATCTGAAGGTTTATACTTCTGCTTGATTTGCAGAATTGAAGCTTTTCATACAAATAATTGGGGCTCTGTGTATAAATGAGCCTATGCAAAAAAAGATACAGTTCCTGACATCAAGATTTCCGAAGAGAACAAGACCAAGAATTTTCTTACTATAAACCGAGACATGTTCGAACTTTTTTACGCCCTATATGTAGCGAGCAGCATTGTTAAATGCAACGAGAAGTTTGTGTGAAGACCTTGTGTTAAGTTTACTATAAACAACTGCCGAGTAGGTATTTATAGGCACTAGTAGTTGCAACACTAGTTTACGTTTAGTTTCACGCGGTACAAATGCAGCAGCCATCCTAAGATATTGCAGGACCACGTACGCTTTACTCACCACAGAGTTAATTTGATCATCACACGAAAGATATGAATTAATAATAAATCCAAGGCTCCTGACTTTATTAACGAACTTCAGCTCGGTTCCATTGAGAACAATGGGGGGAATATCAGTGTGTAAGTAAGGCGCTTGCGAGATAGGCAGAACAAATGCTAATTGGTCCACTTGCTAATTGTACGTAAATCTTCATTTACTCTTGCACAGACATCCTTAACAAGAAATACTAAAGAGATTCACGATAAAACCTCTCACAAACAGGATCATTAGTGTCGTAATAAATGAATTCATTGCTTAGAGCACAGACTTAAGTATGATCCACAACTGGATTGTAAGTAAATCAACCTATGCTCAACAAAAGAATAAAGCTTGAATTATAATAGCGTGTCGAGGAGGTAAAAAAACAGCTGTTCACTGATACAGAATTTAGAAATTACCCAATCAGAGAGGCGCTGCAAACTACCACTGCTTTTCTGCCACGAGGCACTATTGTAATACAAGCTTAACTGGTATAACCCTATATTTTCTCTGGAAATCTCTGAATAAGTCTATAATTTATGCCTAGTTGTCACTATGTCAAATTCAATCAAATTTTCCAAAATGTTGGCAAATTTCCTGTATGAAATTTTCTCTTCCTCTCTTTTTGACAGGGAATATGTCATAGTGAAAACCAAGTATTAGACTCTAAACATAACAGAAATCAAAGGAAGATACTGTCTTTTTTTTCTGCCTCTCGGTAAAAATGAAAAACTGATTGAACTTGTTAAGCGGCAGAGAAGAAACACGGACAGAAGAGTGTTGAGTCGCACGATTTCAAGGACGTCAACGCTAAGAGAGGACTAAGCAGCCACCTCGTGGGATAATTATCTGCGATCTGCTTCTCTCAATTCCTACTCCTACCTTCACATAGTTCGCCTGGAAACCTGAGCAGCTTAAACAAAGAGTATTAATTTCGATAGGATTTCATAACGCAAACTAGCTGACAAACTTGGCTTAAGAGATCAGTGAAGTCTATTGCAGCGGCTAACTTAGAATAGGTGACTTCAAAAAGCTTTTGTACCTCAGCTTCAACTTGTACATGATCATCAACCTTCAGCATGTAACTAACGGATTAGTGCTCTGCTTTCTCAACTATTACCATTCAAACATGAGTTCAAACTCGCAGGAAAAAAATGTTTACAATTGATAACCAGAAAAATATAGAAAAATAGAGAAACGAACTTTAACTGCAGGTAAACTAGAAAAAGTAGCTAATGAACTGAGCCCCTACGCTTCACAAAGGACGGAAGGACATAAGGAGAAGAAGAAAGCTCACACAAAGTTGAAAGGCGGAGGTCAGCAACATTAACAGAACCAACGCTCCAGGGTAAAATGTAGCTGTAGCTTCAGGAGTTCACCGACGACCTATCTATGCGCCCTATCAAAAGGTTTGAGAACAACAAGAATAACCAGGTCTAATCCTTTGGCAAGCTAGTTTAAAAAAATTTATATTTTCATTGTGCTGGCAACTTTTAACTTGTGTTTATGGTTCAGATAAGTATTAAAGCATTAACAACAACAAAAAATCCTTAAACAGATACAAGAAGTAATTAAACTAAACTATAAATGTGTACACACTCGTAAAATTAATGAAATGGCATAGAAATCTAGACAAGAAAAGTGAAACAAAAAAGTTGAATAAATACTTGAGCTTAATACGATTACTCTTACCTCATTTAAGCCATCCTCTGCTGGCTTCTTGCAACAGCAAAAGACACACTTAAGAAAACGACGAAAACACATGGTTGTTGTTTGTTTTTTTGTTTGCGTTATTATAGTGGTTTTGTTATTGTATTTTTCTATGTTTCACAAAGGAAGCATTAGTAGGTAAAAAAACAACAAAAAGGAAAAGACTCGTAGAGAGAGAGAGAGAGAGAGAGTGTGAGAGTGAGAGAGGGACTTAAGGATATCAAGGTATGTAGTAGGGTGGTATGTGTGAGAAACTGAGAGATTGTTGTATAAAGCTATGAGCTGAAGAGGCAATTTTACTTTGACAACTTAACAAGTTGTTGTTGTTTCTTTTCTTCACTTTTCAACCCAAATTAAGGTGAACAATTTGCGGTGTAGTACCAAATAACGTTGACGTAGCTTTAATGAAAGAACATTTATGCTGTTGCTTACGTTTGAAAAATTGTTTTTGTAATTTTGAAGACGTTGTTGAAGCAACAAAAACACAAACAAAAGTATAATGGATTTTTATTGTTGTTCTTGTAGAAGTGTGTTTTGAAAGTTTTTGATTTATTTATTTAGTAGTTAAGTAATATTTTCATTGGCATTAGTAATTGATTGATTGATTTTATTTTTAGTTTGTAAAATTTTGTGTGTACTCATATTAAGAAAATTCTCTCACTACAGAGCTATAGCTAGTATTTATATTTTGAAAAGTATGTTTGATTTTTTTGAGCAAAAAGCGCATAGAAAATGTAATTAAATTTCATAAGTTTTCAAGTATTTATTTTCGTTTTTTTTATGGCAGTCGTTTATTTAAATTTATTTTTATAGCATTACGTTCAAGTAAAATTTACAAACTTATAGATATGAAAAAATGTGATTCACTACATTTAATTATTTATTGTTTTATATGATTGCTTTGTTTTCCTTTTCCTTTTCGTTTCGCTTCGTTTTGTTTAAGTTTCGCTGTTTTTTTTATATACAAGGAAAGTATCTAGATACTTTTGCGGTTATTTTTTTGTATCATCTCTAACAAGCAGTTTCAATAAAAAATAACTATTTGTTTTATTTTGACGATTACAAAAACAACATTTGAGCTTTGTGCATTAATTTTTTTACTTCTAAGGCGTGTCTCGTCGTCGAAATATCTACGAGATTCTTAAATTAATCAACAGTAAAAAAAATAAATAAAAATAAAAACAAAAAAATCAGCATAAAAAAAGTTATTTAAAATAATGTAATCACAGTAAATTCCTAATTTGGTTATTTGTTGTTTTTGTTTTTAAACTAACTACAAAGTAGAAAATCGATTTTTTTTCGTGCTAATTATTTTATCGACTTTTTTCTGTATTTTTTGTTGAACACAATTTTGCACTATTTGATTTTTTTCTTTTTGATATTTGAAATTAAAATATATTTATTTTAATAAATTCACTTAATTTCTTGCACTAACTGAAACTACTCTCATACACATATAAAAAACAACTAAATATTTTTTTAATTTTTCCTATTTTCTATTTATTTTTCATATTCTTTTTTTTTTTTAATGCGTGCTTCATTGTAAATATACGCGACTTGACTAATTCAACGTTGTCAAAAGCAGACACAAGCTTTGAATTATTTGTGAAGCAACTAACTATAGAGAGTGAAGAGAGAAAAAAATTGTGTGTGAGAGAAAAAGAAAGAGAGAGAGAACAAAGCTTTAAACACCGCATAAGCTTTTTGTCTGCTTCGTTTGCAATGAGAAGCAGTGATGAAAAAGTAGGTACAATTGTACCTTTTTCCGATTCTTTCGAACTACATGGTACATTAGGTACAATTGGCACATTTTAGGTGCATTTTGCCATAGGCCAAAATAAATTTAACACTTAATTACAACAAAAAAAAAAATTTTGTAATAATTACATACTTAAATTTAACTTGGCTGCACTGTATTGTTTAACTTTAAAGCTCACAGCTGATATTGCTGTTTATAAAGGGAAAAATATTGGTTGGATTTTCTAAAATGAATAAAGTTTATTGGTGCCAAAAAAGGGTCAAAGTCAAGTAAAGAGAGTTTTGAAATTTGTCAAAAATTTTATGAAATGTAAACTTCTTATGACTTTGAACCTGCTAATAAACATTAACCGATTTCAAAAATTATTTTTGCATTATGTATGTTTCCTATTAAAAACAATAATAACAAATCTTTGAGCTTTGAAACCAATCTTGGGTTCAAATTTTTGAAAAATGACTAAAAATTGCTAAATGACTAAAAATTTTTCCCCTCTCGCTGAGTTTCCGATTTTTCGTGCCCTAAAATGTAATTTTTTAAGATAAATTTTTTTAACTCTGTGTATATGCTGCAATAATTTTACCTAATTTATATATAACGAATATCGCTTTCATGTTTTGTTTACTTTTTTTTAATTGTTAACTTTTAAATGAATATTTAATTTCTTACAAAAGCGATGAACCAATGAAGTATACCATTTTAGGTACATTCATGCTCATTTAAGTACAACTTTTTTGGTAAATTAGGTACAATTTGAAATTTGCAAATTTCATCTCTGATGAGAAGTAGTGTGGGTGAAGAAAAGAGAGTGGTGTAGAGAGAGGGAGCGAAAATGTGTAAAAGAAATTAATAGCAGCATTATTAGCTGTGCGGCCTTATCGAATTTCAGATGCGCTACGACCCGCAGTGCTGTGAATTACAAAGTTCTTTGCAGTTATTCTGGATTGAGTTATAGCAACGTTTACTTCGAAAGAAGAAGTACAACATGGAGCCAGACGCAATTCAAGGATTCACACAAGTTTAGTGATATGCAGGCGAAAACTTATAATCTTATTATAAAAGCACGCTACGTTGACTCTGAGGTCAGCATCAAAAAGATTACAACCAGTATGACAAAGCTCGCAGGTTTCCAATTAAAAAAAAATACATAAATCTGAAAATTGAACGCATATAGAAAGTCTTAACTCACACATGGAAATGAAGCTTGGTTAATTCTATACATAGCCTTGACATACAACATAGATAAAGAGAAAAAAATGCAGGTGTTTAGGACGTACTCTAAGAAAGCCAGGCCACAGCATCACAAGAACGAGACTTAATTAAAATCCGGAAGGAAAGAGACCAATGAATACGTGAAAACTTTCCAAACTGTAAGAATTATCTGTAAAAAAATATATCCTGGAAAAACGTAAAACCAAAATAATCACCAGATAGTCAGATAGAAAAGCGTTGTATAAGCCCTACACTCTCAAGAGGATTAAAAGAAAAAGAATTTAAATTTTCTAATGCTAAAAATTAAAGTTCAAAGTTATCATAAATTCGCATTTTAAAGAGATTTTAATGTTCGCATAAGAATTACTGCAGGTAGAGGATGAAGGATTCAGTTCAGAAAATCTAAATCTTAACTTGAAAAAAATTGTTTCGAAATTACAAAAAAGTTGAGAATAATATAACACTGGTCTGCTATCTAGCAACATCAAAAAAACTATCATGAATAAGCAAAGTAAAAAATACTAAACGAAACGAGATTTAATTGAAATGTTGTTTGCACTTTTGAGGGAAGATATTATGCAAATCAATTACTGTTTGTTTTTAAAGTAAGCTTGCTAAAGAAATATAGTAAAATATTTAATCTGGTATCAATTAAGAACATTATTATCGGAAATGTAAAAAGGTTAAATAATAATAAAAATTAATTAGTATTAGTAGTTACTAAGTACTACGTACCGCTTAATATAAATGAAAGTGTAGCGTATAACAAAAATGTTCAATGAGCTTGTTTTTTTTTAATAAGTATGTATTAATTTCGTTGTTTTCAACGTAATAGGTTAAAACCTGATTTCTCGAATAGGAAGTTTTTGTTATGATAACAAAAAGCTTTGACAGCTTTATAAACTTGCGCAATTTAACTATTCTCACTCTCATTCTCAAACTCTCTTTCTCTATCTTTGCTATCAAGTCTCATTGCATTTTGTCTTATCAACGGTTGTTTGCAGTCTTTTTTTGCTGTTATTTGTATGTATATAATTTGCCAAAGTATTTTTTATTTATGAGCATACATATAAGCAAATTACAATAAAACAGGTACACTTATAATCAACAAGTGTTGAACAAAGCACAGTGATCTACCTACACATATATTGTCATTTTGCTGATTTCCATATGAGTCAGCGCTTAACTTGGTATTAAAATAATGTTAGTAGAGCAAAAAATATTTTTTGAAGCAATGATTAGATATGCAACATACATATCTACATTTTGTATAATGAGTAAATGTCATTAATTAAAAAAAAAAAAATATATATATATATGAATGACGCAAAAATGTAATTATTCTTAATAAATTTATGGTATCAGATAAATAATTATCGGAATATATCTATGCCACTATAGGAAAAGACTTGATTTGCTTGATTTGATCACCAAACAATGTACATAAAAATTTGAAAAAATAACATACATATTTCTTCTACTGAAGAAGAGTTTACGGGGGAAAATTTCACATCAAAAAGGCCATAGTGGCAAGAAAAAAAAGCATTGACAGCTGTCAAAATAAATGGAAAAGAAGAGGTAAAAGTGTATGAAGAAAATAGTCAATATTCAATGAGTAGACGTGATATCTTCCACTTTGTTAAAGGATCTCCTCTACATGCGTAAAATTTTATAACATATCTCCTATACCAACGAAATATTAAACACGATGACTACACAAAAAAATCAACGAGCAATGACGACTATACACAAACTCACAAACTGAAAAATTACGAATTAGAATGCGTACTAGTTACGGAGTGATAGTTCATACAAAACTTTAAAAACGATTTTCTTAAAAATTATTTCTTTTTTGACTTATAGTAATCTTTCAGAGAGCAAGCGATCACAATAGCTTTTTTTCAGGAGTATGTACATAAATAATAGACAACAAAATCTACAAAATCCTTTTGGTTTTTACTACTGAATATTGTCCTAGTTTAAGTTGAAATTAAAATAAAAGTGCAAAAATAAATAGCAGTTTCATAACTTAAAATAATATCAATAAAGTCCGATACTAACATATGTATGCATGTACAAAAAATTATATACATTCTTATGGTAGATAAGGATTTTCAGAACCTTTTCAATTTGTTCGATTTCCCATGAATACATAAAACTATTCAGTACATGGTAATTGAATTTTCATGCTAAATTTCAAATTGAAATTGACACGACCATTCTTATCACTGTAAGTAACCTTGAATTACAATAAATATATGGAATACACATATGTAAGTGTAAATCTCTTCTATATTTAGAATTTAGAATATTCCAAGAAAAAAATGAATGATTACAAGTAAAGTTTTAATTAACCCCGACTGTGGCAAGTTATCACAATGGACCCTAGCTGGAAACATAACGCCCATCTCCAATAATATTACTCGCTGATATATTATATAAAGCTCTTCAGTAAAATATGAATAACAAGATCGAATTGTAAAGAAATCATCCTTAGTTCCTTGGAAAATGCAGTTTTTAATTTTAAATTGGACTGAACCCAAAAAACAAAGTAGTAATTTTTTTTTCAAGTTTTTGATGCTGAGAATTTTAAGATACTTATTCAAAATAAAAATCGGTAATTTTTAACAGTTTATAAAATGAAATAATTTGCCTTTGAACTACGATTTTTTTTTTCATTTAGGTATGATCCATATGTGACCTGAATTTGAATTTAGCGGACAAATAGAGTTTCATTGGATATAAATTTTTTTAATTTTCATCAAATACAACTCATAGCAGCATCTTCAAAAATAGGACCCGACATTAAATGAAACATTAACTTAAAATTTTTTCTAACATTTTGAAAATTTCCCTGAAATAAGATTACGAAATACAATAATATGTTCAGCAATACGTCAAAAAAGAGTACTTTTGATACAAAAATTAAAAAAAAAAAAAACAGTACAAAAGAATAATAATATTCACTTTATGCATACGAGTCCAAAAATAGGCACGGTGCATTCACTGCTATTTAATGCCTTGAACGCAATTGAGTCGGGCGGATGGAAAACTACGAATAACTAATCCATTTCCATCGGAAAGTCTCTTTGAGCAGACACAATTGCGATGGATGACGGTAATCGGGTGCCATTTTGTGTTTACAAGATAATTATTTTTTAAATGAAACTCGCCAAGGCAAAATTCTGTGCCATCTCATGCATTTCAGTACGTTTTAATTTTGGCACAGGGTATCCGCCGGATAGTTTTCCGTGGTCCAACGCGATTGTGTTCAAGGCATAATGCCTGATTTTCAATATGTCATATTCAATGACAGAGAAAAAGAGAATTTCCTATTTGAAAATACCAATATGTTAGCAAATTTGATACAATGGAAACCGGGCATTCAGTAAATTTTTTTAGAGATACGTGATTTCTTTCCCATTTAGCATAACATAATTTTAGCCACTACTGTAGACATACACTAATACTATTACCTTTCACAACAAAACGAAATGGCAAGGAGAAAAAGCATTGACAGCTGTCAAAATAAATGGAAAAGAAGAGGTAAATAACTAAACCAAAACAGACACACACACACATAAACACTCAGTAAAATAAAACTAGAAGTAAACGCAGTGTGTAATAAGAGAGACTGAGAATCATATGTGCACAAATAAAAAATTACAGTATAATTTTGAAGAGTGTAAAGAGAAGGAGGAGAGATAAGAGAGCGAGGGGGTGGTGAATGAGCGAATAGAAAGAAATAAGATAAATTCATACTTGTATGCCTATGCATATTTTATAATTTGGAAAAAAACAGACGGCGACGTAATTCATATTAATTTTTGTTAAGTTTAAGTAAAATTATGAAATTAGCAAGTATAATTTTGAACTATTTTGCAATATTTAAAATGAATTTGCCATAAGATTACAACATTTTCTGCAGATACTATACATAAATACATATTATAATTAAAGAATTTCATTATACATACATCGACTTCAGTAGCGCTGATTACTTCAATATCATCGAAATCATCAACCATATCGAAACTGAAACGATCCGTATCTTCGCCTGATCGACGGCGATTATTTTGTTGTTGCTGTGCTCGACCATCGCCAGCGGCAAAGACGTCAATAGCCTCATAAGCTAAAGCACTTGCTTCAATAGCAGCAAAATCGATGCCATCCATATTTTGTGGTTGAAAGCGATAGCGTTGCATTTTTTCAATTGATACAAACTTATTTCTGGGTTGTAAATTTTCTTGATTGCACACCAATTTAGCACTTTGTTCTAATTGTTTTTGTTTACTTATCGAGAATTCAGTCAACCAAACGTCACGACACAATTTACGAAATAATAATTCACGTCGTTTTAATCTTAAATACCGGAAAGTTTTACTTAAATTATAGTCACAGTACACAAATGCATTTGCCAAATCCCAAAGTTGTTGTAGTCCAGTGCAGGCAATAATTGCTAATGCGGCCATTCTAAAATAAGAGAAAGATACTTTAGGTACTCGTAGCTCTCACCAAATCGCAGCTACGTCGCCACAGCCAACGTTGTTGTTGTTGTTGTAGCTTTGTGCGTTTCAAGTAGTAGCTTTGCAGTTTGCGTTTCAATAGAACTCGTTTTCATTCATTCCTTTCTTCTTTATATTTTTGCTTCTACTTTTTGTTTTTGCATCTATTCCTGGTTTGACATTTTCTCGTATTTTTCATCATATTTTATTTTTGCTCTTTTATTCGCATACCGCTATTTTGTTTTTGTTGTATTTTCTTATATCGTATTGGCAGCAATGCTTAATATTTTGTATCTGTGATTTATTTTTATAGTTTTGGTCACTTTGCGCGTGTTGTCACAAATAAACGCGATTCATGTTCTATTACACAATTATGCTTTTTAATTTCACTATCACTTTACTGTTTTTCGATTTTTTCCGATTAGAACAGACTAATTGCTGTTTAGTGCGTGCATTCCCAGTATATAATCACTACTAAAAAACCCATGTGCATAGTTCGTTTCAATTGAGCTCACAATTTTACTACACATATTGAGCGAATTTAACTGTTTTATTGTGGCCAGAATGTTAATCCAACAACAATTGAGAACATTTCGTGGGATATTTGCTCTCTCTCTCTCAGCGCATATGTTTGAAATTCTTACATTTTTGAGAGAAACTGTACATTGCATATATTGTAGAGAGAGAAAGAGAGAGCGAGAGAATATTACACTTACGATTTTGAAATTATGATTTTAACGCTTTACAAATTTCAAATATTTATAGAGGACTTTCATAAATTCCGTAACATGATAATATAGTAGAATGATATAATACTAGCTACTATCTTTATATTATATAAGTGGTGACAAGAAAAACTGTAACTGTTTTATTTTACCAAAACATATCGCACCCTAACTATAAAAGGTACACAACTCAAAGTTAAATTTTATCTTTATATTATTATATAAGTGGTGACAAGAAAAACTGTAACTGTTTTATTTTACCAAAACATATCGCACCCTAACTATAAAAGGTACACAACTCAAAGTTAAATTTTATCTTTATATTATTATATAAGTGGTGACAAGTAAAACTGTAACTGTTTTATTTTACCAAAACATATCGCACCCTAACTATAAAAGGTACACAACTCAAAAATTAAATTTTTTTAGGAAACGATTAAAAAAAAAATATTTGTGCTTGTCTATGTTTCCTTATTTAATATAATGATATATTATTTTCTATAAAATACACTTTTATATGCAATTTTAGGTAAGCAAAATTTGCCTGTAAAATTTTCAATTTTGAGTTGTGCCCCTTTTGTAGTGTGTGTCCGATATGTTTAATATTTGAGTTCAAGAACAAAAATTTATTTTCCTATTTAGTTGTTAAATTTACAATGGTAGAGAAAAGTATAAGAGAAAAATTTTGATTAGGTTAAATTTTTTAAATTGTTCCTATACCAATTGAGGATCCGAGAAAGGAGTTTTGTGAATGAGTCCTCTCACCCCGTTTTCCAATAAAAGCTCCAATAAATTAATTCTCAATTATAAAACTGCTTTTACTGGTAAAGATGTATCAGCCGCCTCTAAATACTCTAAGCATAGTAAAGGTATTCACAAGCTGTCTTATTCAGCATCATATATTCTCATTTATCTTAAGTTCTTTCATTTTTCATATAAAATTATACAACTTGTGAATACCCTTAATCTTTCAAGATTCATCTTAATTCTAGTCATCAAATCTGCCTCCTACTAAGAGTTTTCCTTTCAAGATTGAGAACCATAGGCGTACGCATAGAGAGAAAGAAATAATTAACCCTTAAATACTCATTAGTTATTGCAATGAGCAACAATTTTCGCGGCTGCCTGCCTGTGCCGCCATTTTACGTTTGCCATTTAAAATAAACATCTGATCTTACTGTCTAACTGTCGTATAGTTACAGTTATTGTAAACTCGAAAAGCATGCTTTGCAAAAATTTTGAACCAGAAACTAAAAAAAAAAGTTTTTTTTTCGAATTTTTATGTAAATTTGTGCCAAATGATATGGGATAACACCATATAATTGTTTTTAAAAATTATTGCGCATTTATCTTAACTTATTCTTCGATAACCTTCGGACGTACTGGGATTTTAAGGGTTAACATTTTAATAGCCAATTCGAATAATGCGAATAAGTCACTCAATAATCTGTGTTGGGAAATGATTACTCTGATTCTTCAGAATCTAAAATTACTATGCTTTGTTACAGTACTAATCTAAGAAAAGATTTTTTAAAGATTTGGCAACAAAATACTTAAAGTTGGAAATTATATATGTTGAATGCTTATTTTAAAAAAGTATAAAAACCCAAACAAGAATGCTCTCTAATTGTAAACAAGTAATCGAATCTTTTTTTTTTCATAAAGTCGTATTTATAGAATTGTTTATTACTCACCTGTTCTTTATTTCTGCTGACGTTTTCTTTGCTGGTATTGTGTTCTTTAGACTTATTTCTAGATTTACTACGGCCTTTTTTCTGTTTGAAGCAAGGCATGTTTGTCGACGTTTAAACTCTATTTTATTAATTCAACTAATTAATCTAATTTTTATTGGAATTTTTTTATTTGAATTAGCAATAAAATTAATAATTTCTTTTTCTTTTTTGTTTACAATAATAACCACTTCACTTTGATGACTTTTATGCACTTATAATGACGAATATCAGTAGATATAAAATTACAATTACTTGCGAAGTTTAATTGCTCAAATATTTGTATTGCTGCATATGTGTATACAGGGTGACTCATTCACTCATACGATATTTCCAAGAAATGTTTTGTTGGGAGTGTATCAGATTAGAAATAGATTCGACAGCGTGACTTCAGCGATGTTTATACTACGAATGCACTCGAATGAATGAGCTCGAATATTTTAAGTGAAGAATAGACTTCTAGATTTAGGCATATTCTCGGGATTTGAGTTCCATTGAGAGGAAATTTGAGTTTTGATATTTGTGAGAGCCAGATACATTTCTCACATAGTTGTATTTTCTCATTTTCATTTTAAGTTTAGGTTAAGTTGATTTTGAATAATAATTCCGATGAAGATGAATTCAAAAAAAGATTTTAAGAATAAGCTGGATATTTCTTAGCCGAAATACCAAGCTTAATGGGTAGACAAGTAGATTAGTTGATTAGTTTTTCAATCAGGCATAGAATTGAGGAACAGTTTTTTAAAAGTATACAATTCTGCTACCGCACATTAGCACTAGAATTTATTTATTAGGCCCTTAATGAATTTTATCTTAGTAAAAATGATAATAGGGGAAGGGGACTAAACTTTGAATTCACACACACAGTAGTTGTATCTTATAGAGAGGACGAAGGAGAGTCGGAGAGTTAAAAAATTGGTAAAAATCTTAGTTGTGTTTAAAACCGGGAAATTTTTCCAAAATGTATAAGTTTGGTTAACTGATGTTCCTACCTTTTAGTTATACTATATAAGGGTTCAAGGAGTTATCTTGGGAAGACGAACTCAGTTTCCCTTATCCTATTAAAAATTTTTGAATTTTGATGCGTTTTTTTTAACATTTTTTAGATTTGTAATATCAGAAAAATCTAGCTCAGTACAGTTGTGGAAAGAGAGTTGGTTTAGCGATGCCCGCCTTCTTTAGGTAAGTTCTATTTCGTTCTAGAAAAACTAAATGGGATTGTGAAGTTTTATGATCCTTTTATTAACACTTTTAGAATTAATCGTAATTTCACAATAATCTAACGCAGCGAATCACCCTGTATATTTGTTTAATACACTCTCCTTACAATTCACAAAATAAATTTCTTATCTGCCAATTATATTCGAATGCACAATAAAAATCTTAGCTCAAATTTTGCAAATTTTTTTTTGATTTTTTTTTTATAAATTTATAACTCTGAAGGTCACTGTCTTTAACTCTTTATATTTTTATTTTCTAGCTAATAAAACCAGCTGTAGACGCGGTGTGGCAATCGTTCGTTCGTTCTTCGCACTCAACTCAACGTGTTCTTTCGTACTGTTTGAAAATTTTGTAATGCAAAAAATATTTTAGCCGCTTTTATTTTTTTTTTTTTTAAATACAAAATTTTCGCTTTCGTTTTTATATTTTTTTCCCATCCCACAAACATAAAGATTTGTTGTTGGTTTTTAGCTTATGTTTTTTTGGCAATGAAGAAAATCTTTTTATTTTTTTCTATATACCCACTTGCATATTTTTTGTTTTCACATAATACAATTAGAGGGGAGAAAATCCACACGCTATTATAATTAACGTAAATTTAAGTAACTTCACTTGGTTTTCTATTTTTTTGGGGCCAATTTTCCTTATGTAGGTATGTGGGTGGGTGGGTGACTTGGGTTTATAAAATTATCAGATATATTACCTTAGATAAAAAAAAAAAAAAAATGCACGCACGAAATTTCGTTTACTAATTCGTCACATGCTTCAAGTACAATCGGTTAATGAATTTTCTGCTTTGTTACTTTATGATAATGAAAAAGGAAAGGTTCACTCTGCTACCACATTCCATTGAAGTTCATCAACGCATATTAAGTAATATATAATAAGAACTAAGTAATTAACCCAAGTAAAAAAAAAATCAAATTTGGAAACACGCCTACCTCCCACTCAAAATAAACAACTGCAAATATGTACAGTACTTTTCGCTTATAACGTCCTTTGCGTATCTCGATTGTGTATATAAAATGAGCCATCGGTTGCAGCGAACCTATGAGAAAAGTATTGATATTAAAATTAGTTTTTTTTTAGGTTAGTGATTCAGTCTATTTAACACAGCTTGTCCCATTTCCATACCACAAAACCTCCATTTGACGAATATTTTATTCTGGATTATAATTTACCATCGAAATGAAACACATTTCGTTTCATTCAGAAACTTAATAAGTTTACTGAAGATTTCTACAGATCATTCAATCATATCGATGAAAAATATTTTTCCCAGTAGACAGGGTCTGATATTTGCATGGGTCGGACATTTACAAGCAAAAAGTCACAAAATACAAGTGTCCGACGGTTTCTTTTACAGTGGTTGGAAGTGATCATTAAAGGAAATGCTCGTTTTAGATGCATGAACTCATTTTCCCCAGTGACTATTTCAGTTCAGGCTTTGGTGACTAAGGGCGGGTTCACCGAACGAGTAGGGCACTCGCTTTCCTTTTTTATATAATTTTTTATGATATTTTATACGCTCTCTCTTAACTCTTTAGTTCCCAAACGTGTCTCTAGACAGCCTTTATCAAAACGGGTGTAATTATCACCTTAATAGTTTTTTGTTGCTACAGTTTATCACATATCGTGTATGGAATTTCCCAAGCTTTAAAAAATATACATCGGTATTACAGACTTTAGCTACAGTCAAAATTAAAAATTTGTGAGAAATAGGAAAATTAATTATTTTGATTGAATTTGAGATAAAAGCAAAAAAAATAAATAAATAAATAAAATACTTCCCGTTATATTAGCCAAATAAAAAAACAAGCTGTGAGTAGCTGGGCATTTGAACTTTTTATACAAAATATTTAATTACTTAAAACAAATTGATTAAAAGTTTATTCAACAACAAATACTTTTGGACATTCAACTTTTCCGACTTCATAAAACCACAACCAAATAAATGTTTAAGGGATTTGTGATCAGATTTATGCTTTTTGCACAAAAATGAATCAATCCCAATTTTGTTTAAGGCCATTAAAAATTTGTGGACTAGAGGGTTAAGTCATTAGTAGCAGCGTTATAAGAGAGCCAGAACTTTATAAAGGGTTTTCCACTAGGGACATAAAAATTTCGTATCTTTATATGAACGCACCTTTAAACTTTTTTAATGAACTGTCAATGTCAAAATGTTAGTTAAAATCAACATTTTCATCATGGCTAAGTTCACGAAACAACAACATTTAGAAACTATTAAAAATTATTACCGAAATTCTGAGTCGATGGTCACCACTTTAAGAGCGCTTTCTCCAATTTTCGGTCGTAATACCGTCAATGGAGGGCGCTATCGACTTATGTTGGAAGATTATTATTATCAGCACGCGTCACAATCGATTTATTGAAAGGAAAATTCGGTGAACGTGTTATCTCGAGAAATGGTCCTGTGGAATGGCCGCCTTGTTCATGCGATCTAACGCCATTGGATTTCTTTTTATGAGGCTATATCAAGTCACTGATCTATGCCAACAAGCCAGCAACTTTAGACGAGCTCAATGACAATATCAAACGCGAAATTGCCAACGTTCCGGGCGAAATGTGTGCGAGAGTGGTGAAAAATTGGGTGCAAAGAATCGATCGCTGTAAATCGAATTTCATTCATAAAATGTAATGCTTGCACTACACCCACAATAAATTTGAACTCAATATCTCAAGAAATTCTGTGTTTTTTTAATAGATAAAATTGTTATGTCCTTAATGAAAAACCGTTTAGTTTTATTACTTGAGTATATTTTATCTCACCTGTAATTAGCTAGCTTTTTTTAGCGCAATGAAAATGTATTCCGCGAATAAAATCTGCTGACCGGATTATTGTTTTGCAAGTGGATCGGCCTCTTCTCATTGCTCTTAATGTTCCTATGGTCTGGATATACCTCTTTGTTTAGCAAGATGCTCCTTGCGTTGCCAAATAAGTTTGGATTTGATAACAGCGAAACTTGAAGCTTTGCCTTTGTTTTTGCCTGATGAACTTGTCGGTTTTTATGATACGACACTGAATACACTACCAGTGTTTAGGAGATGAAATGATTGAAATACATTCAGATCTTCTAAATATATTCCCATTCTCACACCTTAATTTCACTTGAACTTATCGGTGTTATGACACAGATCGCACTTGCACTCATCTCTATTAGGAAAAAATTCTCAATACTAATTTTCGGCATTCGGTAGTTTGTAAGTTCATTGGGGAATGCTTTAAGAATGTTGCTGTGTACGTAGATTTTAATTGTACAGCAAGTCGCTAGTTTCATCAACACATACAATTCGCATCAGTGTGATATGAACTCACTGCCTCCGTAGTCCCGGCGGGCTGGTTTTTGTCTAATTGCAGTTCTTACAAAGAGCTATTACCCATAAGTACTTTAAAATCATTTTTGCATTTCACATAAGTAGTTCATGCATACGATACAGATGGCGTTGAAAAAGTTACAAATTGACAACTTTTATATGTATTTGTGACGTATTTGGTAATCAATGTGCGATTTATATGTAAGTATGTGTGTTCACGGCTGTTACAAATTACATCCCAGCATTGCCGAAAGCATAGGTGAAAACACAGACGTGAAAGAAAAATAGAATCGTATTGAAAGCAGATTAATATTACAAATTTATCTGCAATCAATTTTAAAACAAAATTTTTTTCAGTATATATTTCTACCCATGATTTCGGCAGTACTACGACGGATTCTGGAATAGGCGTGATAGAATCTTTAATTCGATTTAAAATATTAATAACTTCTATTCTTAGAAAGTGTTTAAGAATTATAAGAACACATCTCACGGTATACTGTCACTAGTGCAATTTATTGGTATTGGTTTCGGCTTCTTTATTGCATGAAATTACAAATTTTTTGTTGTTTCCCATACAAAATGAAAAAACAACAAACAACATTTTTGTATTTCATACGGGAAACAACAACAAAATTTCAATATCATGCAATGAATTATTGCTCGTGGAGCGAGGGGCTAAGTTTTTAAACACAAACAGAGAGAGAGAGAGAGAGGAAGCAGTAAAGAGAGATATAAAGTATTGAAATGAATTGCATTTGATGTGCTCTTTTTCTCATTTGGAGTGTTCATAGTTGTTTGTTAATTTGTAGTAAAACTAGTCGGTAAGGCCCCAGTAACTGGGGCTATTTTTTTTGCTCAAGAAATCTCTTAATGAAAAAACAAATATTAAAAGAGAACCAAATTACTCGTTGGTGTTTGTTTTGATATTTGTGTATGCAGATAATTCGTTGGATAATTCTGAGAAATGCCGTTACTCATGCCTTCTCTCTCTCTCTCTCATTTGTTATTTACTCCCGCTTAAGCAATGATTTTTATAACGATGAATGCAATGCTTTTTTCAATGAGTGAATTTTAAGGAACTTCCGACGCTAATATTTTGTAATTGGCTAAACCGATTTTAAATCTGATAATTTTTGGCTAACCTACTCGTCAAGCTCTTTAAATTGATATATATGATATTGTAGCACATCTGGATCTTGTGGAATAAAATTGTAGTTACACTATTAAATGTATAGATGATAAAATTTTCCTTGAGAAATGAGAGAATTTTTAACAAATGAGTGATACTAACAGTTTTAACTGCTATTAAACATTTTTACTTTGAATATTTCTTATTTTTTCTTATAATTCCTAAACACGTTGTAAGAATGGAAGCATTTAAAATTTAAATAATCGTTTACTCTTACGCTTGGTTTTCACTATGCCATATTCCCTGTTAAAAAGAGAGAAAGAGAGAATTTCCCATTGAAAATTGCCAACATGTTGGCAAATTTGACATAGTGAAAACCAGGCATTAAACATAATAAAAAGAGATAATGAATGTTCAGTACATGAGTCAAATCCGGATGTTCTGAAACCAGTAGGTATATATATAAGTGAAAAACAATTTTCTTTACATGAGAATTTAAATGAATGAACACAGATGTGCTTGAATAAATGAAGAATGTTTAATGCATGTGTACAAATCTGAATACTGATGCCCTTGAATATATATGGCAGATTTCATCTCAAGTGAACACAATTTCGAAACCGATCCGGTACACAGATTAGTTCGATTGGGTAATAGTTACCACACCAAATTTTACGAGATCGGGTAAAAACTCGCCGAGTTAGAGAGGGTAGAATCTTGAAGATAGAGGTTAAATAGCCCCTGTTTCGAGTCCATATAATTAATTACCTATTGCATTAAGAAAAATTTGCCTAATGTTTTCGATAGTTTTTTATCTAATCTTTTGAAAAAAAATCCAAAATTTCACCCATTTTTTCAAAATTAAAAAAATTTAATTTTTTTTTTTTTTTTAAGGTCCAAAAGTGGGCTGGGACTTGTTTATCTATAAAAATAAACGTAGAGTAACTGGAAATACTCAATATTTCTATGCCAATTACAGATAAAAATGTTTTTCTTGTATATTTTTACCAGTTCTGGTTATTAATAAAGTTTAAACCAATAGCAATAACGATCACTGGGACAGGCACGATTTTTGGGATATTCACATCGTTTGTAACTAAATTTTTTTCAACATTAATACAAAGATACCATCACTTCGAGTGGGAATCATAAGAACAGAGACACTACAGCGTCTGATAGCGGAGTGTCAATGATAAGTTTTGAGTGGTTCCCCATGGCGCCGAAAATATCGGATCTTTTATCATATCGATGGTCATACGTTGACCCCTCATATGTAGCTTTTCACCACTTTTGGAAGAGACGGTAAAAAAAAAGCAATAAATAAACATAAAGAATATGTAATATGTAGTTTTAAATCATTTTAAATAAGAAAAAAATATTTTTGGAATTATTTTTCTTTATTTTAAACTTATTTTTATATATTGTTTATAGAAATTTATTGCGTTATTGTCTTGTTTTCCAAAAGTGGTGAAAAAGTACTTACGAGGGGTCAACGTGTGACTATCGATATGCTTGATTGAAGCAAATACAAGGATGGAGTATATCAAGTAGATCCTCATAGGTTTTCTTAATGAACAGTTGAATTTCCAGGGTTAAAAAAAAACACTTTGGTATAGGTCAATAACACAGTTCAACAAATTAAGACTTTTTGGCTGCAACAGAATAGCCACTCTATAATCCAGAAAGGGAATGTTGTATAGACCATTTTTGTAAAACAAACTTATAGTCCAGGAAGTCTCAGTTTTTTTTTTTTTTACAGTGGGTCAAAGTTTTCTTATTTTGGTCGAAGGGAGCTAAATATTAAGTGCAAAAAGTGTTATAAATTTATGTCTGAGGAAAATCTTATTGGCAAAGTTGTATGGTAGAATTTTACAAGGGTCATTTCTGTACAACATTTTAACCCTTTAGCTCCTCTTTTTATAGGACAATTTGACCCCGTTTTTGATGAAAACCTAAAAAGTTCTTTCAAGGATTAAGGATTAAAATATTCCACAAAAATATTTGCCAAAAAATTTCACTAGGGGTCACCGAAAGTCATATATATAACGGTTTAAAATGGTCTATACAACATTCCCTTTCAGGATTATAGGGTGGCTATTCTGTTGCAAAATTGCTGTTGGACTGTGTAATTTTTTTGTATTAATAGATTTTAGTCCTTCGTAAACTATGCAGGAAAGCGTCATTATGTTGATATGCAGATATTACTATAGTCCAGACTGATCTGTTTTCCGCCTTTCTTATGGATCAAGACGTTCATGAGATGAAATGCCACTCATCCAGGTAATTTTATAGCTTACAAATGCTACTCATTAGCTCTCTTATGGATCAAGACGTTCATGAGATGAAATGCCACTCATACAGGTTATTTTATAGCTCTCAAATGTTTCTTATTAGCTCTCGGATGTTTCTTAACCTTGTGCTATTCAAATACGAAATAAAAAATTAGTCATACAAATAAAATTATTCAAGAAAAATGTACAATATTTAACAAAATAAATATGTATAACATTTGAATGCTATACATATTTCATTTAGACATTAAAGAATGATTAAAACTCAAAATTGATTTTATTTTATTTTGGGTGTTTGTTTATGTTTAATACTTCAATATTACAAGAGAATTACTTAAAATATAAATTAAGCGCATATATTTGTGTATGCAATTAGAATAAAAGCATCTATTTTTTTTTAATATATATATATATACATATATATATGTATGTAAGTAAAATATTAACTTAAATATTCATAAGAGTAATTCATAAGTACACATTAAAATAAATAGATTCCATTGATATTTGTTGCAGTTTGTTTTTGTAAGTATGTACTACAGTATATATGTATGTAAATGTTATAAATGTATGTATGATAATGTTATTAATATATGGCAAAATTCTTTTATTAAATATCATAATTAAAAGATTAATAATTTGTAAGTATATCGCATCAAGTGCTTCTTTTTCTACTAAACTAGAACTAACAGCTTTATTAAAATAAAACCAACTTTAAATAAATTTAAAAGTCGGCTTTATTTTTTGTATTGCGCAAGGCTGTCGTTTTTTTTTTTAATTTAATTTATAATAGAATAGATTGTATAAATTAATTGAAAACCTTAGCATATTAAAATTTTTTAATTTTATATATTATTATTTTTATCATTTATAATTATTAATTTCAGTTTGTCTTCAAATTTCAAAAACGAAAAAAAAACTTACCAAAATTAAATTATTTTACATTAAACAAAAACGAATATTAATTAATATTAATTCATATTCATTTATAACAATTCAATATTTTCTGATTTTCTTCAGCTTCACAGCACACAACGCTCAAATAATTTTACTTAAAAAAAAAAGAAGAAATAAAATAAACCTAATTAAATTCATAGAGAGAATGTGAAAAAAAAAATCAAAAGCCAAGTTAATTTTTACTGCTTTAACTTTTGCTATTTTGTAGCTATTAAATTCAATCAAGTTCTGGAAAACAAAAGAAAATGGAAATTAATTTCTTTTCTTCTCCCTTTTGCTTCCGATATTGTAGTCCAAGTGCGCCTACCTATTTCTAGTGGAACGCATCGGCACTGAACGTCGCGATGTTGAGGTCGTCTCTTCTGGTCCTTTATAGTATTTTGAAAGCGTTTTGCTAACGCGTGTTGGGCGTCGTGTTGGTGAACTATGAAAGAAATTAACAAGATAATGGAAATGTAGTTAAGAGTTAAAGATTTTCACTTAAAATTTGTCAGCCTTACTAAGAAAAAGGCAATAATGTTGACATTATTTATGGTATGGAACTTTTTCGATTAATTTTTGCATAGTCGATGTTGAAGAAACATACAATGATGGAATGAGTTGTATGAAAGGGCATTGATCCTCCTGTTCTGGTCTAAATTGAATCGTTATTTTTAACAATAAATAATTATTTTTATGATGGGTTCCGGTTGTAAACGATTGCGGTTGTTACGAGTAGTGAGTCTCATGCAGACCCCCTACATTTTGGCTCATGTTAGTACAGAGAGTCAAGAGTCTGTTGAAGTTGAGATTTCATATATCGGAGAGGGGCGGAGGATCAACGTTATCTCAAATAGAAGGTGGGGTTTTAAGTATTACATTTTCAGATATTAGTAGCTTATATAGGATATTGAACCAGCGTTGTAAAGGTATTTCGCGGGAATTGTGGGATTTTAATCATAGCACTTTCCCGCCCCTTGGGACTTTCAGTTTTTCCTTTTTTTTAAAAGCAGAATATCTTTCGTTGTGGAAACAATCAGCTTAGGTGCAAGTAAAATTACCTGATCAACAGCTTTAAATATTTATGTCATATAGAGAGCTTTGAAGATAATTTGCTCTGAAATTTGTGTGGTGGCCCAAAATCCTGTAAAATCATTAAACTGGTCCAACCCTTGACATTGAAGGGCTGATGAGATTGGCATCTTTTCATAAGTAAGACATTCGCAATTAACGCTCTGAGGATGCAAGTTTCGTTCCATTTGCTAAGAATTTCTGAATGTTTTTGATTGAAAAGTCAAATTTGACGAAAAACTGATGGGCAGCGACCTTTATCAATTGAATATGCATCCTCAGTTTTTCATGCTCAATTGATAGAGGGCGCTGCCCATTAATTTCTCGTCGATTTATATGTTGTCCTTCAGACCATAGTGAAATACTGTTCTTCAGACTACTTGTGTTTACTACTCAAAATGCACCTCAATGTTTCAGAGGATTTACAACTACAATAAAAAATATATAAGACTAATTCCAAGAGCCTCTTCTCTACTTTCAGTTCCAATTTAAATATCATTCATTAAAATTTTAAATGAGATTGCTTAATATACTTACGCAGCATTTGCCGCTGCATCGCCTGGATCATTTTTCAAACTTGCCGTATCGCTATCCTTTTCACAATAATCACGATCGGCAGCACCTTTGCGTAATATACCTGCGCGCCGTTTACTTGTAGTTTCTCTAATTTTAAACTCCACATCATCATCATCATTCTCATCGTCATAATCGTTTTCATCGCTATCATCATCATCAATATCGTCATAGTCCACCTCAAACTTTTTCTGAGCTTTCGCTTTTCGTCCACGTTTACGTGGTGTACTCGGTTTGCTAGATGCTAGCGATATAATACTTTCAGCTTTTTGTAGAGTAGCACCGATTGTGGTGGTAGCGTTGCCGGCTAATTCCAGCTCTTTTTTATTGGAAGAGGATTTTTGTGAACTAAATGGAGAAAAATTGCAATTAATTATTTTTTAATGAAATGAATTAAAAAGAAAATGGGTATGTGCTTGAACTTACTCTTTTTCTTTTGTGTCTTCAAGCTCTGCCTTTTCTAGCTGCTTGTCTTCGGCAGCTTGCGCCGATTTAAGAGATCTATTGGCAGCGGCAGTTTTACCGCGCCGCATTGATGGGATTCTAGAAACTAACTTGTTTTTTCTATCCTTGTCCCTGATTTCTTTAGCTTTCTCTTCTACATTGATTTCTTTATTCTCTGAAGCTGACCCTGGGGTTGTCGCTGCTTCTGGCACTACCGCTGGCACTGTCTCTGAAACAAACTCTGGTTCTGATTGCGTTTTGTTTGGCTTCATTAATGTAATTTTATCGATTTGTGATTCTACATCCAATTCGTCATCATCGTCATCCAAATTGATGCTTTTCACTTCCTTAACAATGCTCTTCGTTGTGGAATCAGCGTCTTGTTTAATGGGTTCCTCCTGCTTGCGTTGTTGTTGTTGCTCTTGCGCTTTCTGCAGTGATTTCTTGAGTGCTGAACGTATTTGCTGTACGGATTCACGAGTTGAGGCAGCAGGCTCCTGCTGTGATTTAGTGCCATCGACTTTTGTATTACTGGTTATCTCTTGTAGACCAATCGCTTCGAGCAATTGCTTTCCTAGAGCAGATTTGGATGTATGTAACTTCTTGGAGTAAGTTTTGACGGGGGGTAATGTTTCGGAGGGACCGACAGCGCCACCAGCAGCTGTAGTTGCAGTAGCTGCATTATTATGGCTCACCAAAGCTAGAGTCGAGGTGCCCACTGTGCTGGTGGTCGCATTTGCATTTGCACCTCGAGATTTGTCTATAATTTCGCGTGTTTGCGAAGGTACTTGAGTAGCAATCGATGCCGCAACTGTGGTAGCTGAATACTGTGTGGCGGCAATGTTTCTGGCAGCTGCTGCTATGGCATTCGTTGATCGTTGGGAGTGTTTCTTTTGTGGGGGTAGCGGTAGTGGCATAGGTATTGGCATTTGCACCGGCACAGAAACTGCTACCGACGACACTGCTTTCGTTGTGCTGTTAGTCATGGCTGTCGTTGTATTTGTATTAGCGGATGCCGCAGTTGTGCTTATAGTAATTTTATTAATATTCAAATTGGTGCGCGCCGGCGATGCCTGAATGACTGTCTTGCGACGCTTGATAATGGGACGTGTTATAAGCGGAATGGAGTCAACTGGTTGCGGCATTAGAAAGTTGCCGACACTTACATTTGAAAGGCTACTAGATGATGAGGTTGACACCGGTGTCGCTGATGCTGCTGCAGTAGTAGCTTGCGCTGAATCTAGTGGGGAATTTTGATGCGGCAGCTGCTGTTCCATCAGTACGATGTCATCATCGAAGCTCAAATCGAATGCACCGCTCGCCGGTACTGTAATAATCGAATTGCTGCGTTTTCGTCGCTGCGATGAACGTTGCGTACGAGTCAATGCGGCACGTTGACGCTGTAGCAACGCTGCCAATGCATCATTGGAACTAGAGAGGCTTCCGGTGGCACTACTGGCAGCAGCTGCAAAAATTCCAAATTGTGCAAAGAGCGTGGATGGATCGATGTTGACATGAAAGTTGGGGGTTGATTTTGAACTGCGACGCATTGAACTCGTGTCATTGGTGATGGTGCTAGCCTCTCCTTCGACTTGGTAATCCTCGTCGTCGTCGTTGCCTTCTTCATCGGAAATGACAATGGAGTCGCGCGCCTTTTGCGCGGCTTTTCGAATTTTCCGGGGAGGCGGCATGTTGTGCTTATCCTGTGATGACGATGCTGAAGTACTACGTGCGTCACGTCGTTTGACCGATGTATGCGTTGAGCTGCTACTTTTCGTGGTGGCGTTGTTCTCTTGGAGCGGCTCTGGTTGCTGTTGCTGCTGGGGCTCTGTGGGTGGTGACGCAGGCACCAATTGCACTGATGTCTCTGCTGGCAGTTTATATGGTATGGCGCTTGTTATGCCCGCAGCTGTTGTTGGTCTGGCTGGCGTTGCCGTTGCTGCCGCCGCTGCTGCCATAGCAACTACCAATTGCTGTTGCTGCAAAGCATGTGCCGCCATCAACACTGGCGCCAAATAGGGTCCCAAAATCTGTGTCAAATCGGTATCTTGCAGTAGATTTGGATCGGACATGATGGTAGCGAATCTAGAGTTGCGCAAACGCGACATTTGCGCATCCATCGTTTGCTTGGTCACTGGCCACTTCAGCGCTGTCAATATGAGCTTCAGCAAATCGATGTCTTTGATTACTTTGCCCAGTAGAATGTCATCGGGCAGACCAGATTTAGGTTGTTTGGTCAAATCTTCGGCGGTGGTGGGTGGCTCTGATTCAGGCTCAGTGATGATTGCTTTCGGCGTAGACTTTCGCTTTTGCAGTTGTTGCTGCTGGTGCTGCTGCTGCTGTTGTTGTTGTTCCTGCTGTAGCTTTTGCTGCTGCTGCAGGCGTTTCTGCTCCTGCTGCAATTGATATAATTGAAGTTGTAGTTCTTCTTGTTGCTTGTTAAGTTGTTCTTGCTCCTTGCGTTCTTGCTCCTTGCGTTCTTGCTCTTGTTGCTGCTTCTGCTGCTGTTGTTTTTGCTTCTGCTGTTGTTTCTGTTGTTGTTGCTGTTCCTTCTTTTGTTTTCTATGCTTTGCTGCAGCAATTATCATTTTCTCGGGCAATTCCTCCGCCAGCACATCATCATCATCATCATTAGGAGGCGTCAATGATGAGCTCGATTTCGATAGAGAACGCGGTGATGCTTCCGCAGGTGGAGGCGGTGAAGGCTGCGGTTGTGGCAATGGTTTCTGTGATGCCTTCAACAGCGATACTTGCCCTGTATTTGCTTTAATGCTATTCAGTGCCATTTTCAAGTTTTTACGCTTCTGTTGCAAAATTTGACCCGCAGCCGAGGCGCCTGGTGCTGTTTCTATTGAAGAAGCTACTTTCGTTGCCGCGCTCTCTGTTCCCGGCGTAGCTGTTGCATCGGGTACACTTGTCGCTACGCGTCCTATTATATAACCACCACTTGTAAATGTCGTAACCTGCTGTGGACGTCCATGAAAGAAATTAATAACACCCGGTGGTGATGGTTTCTTTCCAGCAACTGCAGCCGCAGCTGCTGCCGCCGTTGATGCTGTACTGCTTCCACTGGATTCCGTTTGTTGTTTTGGTGTGCTTGTGCTGAATGCACGCTGCGCTATAGACTTGGGTGTGAAACGTGCATCTAATGAATTTTGACGCTTTTGCGAAGCGCTTATCATTTTCTGTTGGGTTTCGCGTGTTAGCGGATCGCTTACACTAACATTGACCACCACTTCATCTTTGCGCGACGATGCGGAGGAGGACGAGGAGGAGAATGTACCCGTGGCGGGGACTGCTGCTGCAGTTACTACTGCTGTTGCTGCTGTCGATGATTCTGTAGAGTTTTGCCGGGATTTTGATGCCTCGTCGCCGCCATCTGCCAATGTGTTTAAGACAATAGGCGTAAATTCTGCAGTGGCATTTACTTCTTCATTGTCATAGTTAATGTTGGCGTTTTGTGAAGGGGGCTAAATAAGCAAAAACAAAAAAATGCATTTAATATCAAGCAAAAGAGCGAGAGTGTGGTCCTATTGAAAAATACTCACTTTTGTGCTGAAAAGAAAATCACGAAATACTTTCTGTGTATGTTTAGCGATTTTGGAAAGCGATGCGGTTGCCTCAACCTGACGGAAACATGTCTTACACAGTACCTTTGGCAAAGCATCATGCTCAGAAATCTGAAATTAAGAGGAGAAAAATAGAAATGAATTATAAAAACGGCATATGATTTGTAATATGATTTGTTATCACTTTATAAATGAAACGGAAAAAAAGGTTTATTAACCCGTTTTAAGTTTGAGCAGCTACTAAATTATTTTTTCCTAGCTATTACTTGGTAATTGCTTTAAATATTATACTAGAAACCTCCAAATGATACAACAATTAAAGGGTTTTACTGAGTTCTAAGCAACAACAATCAACTTTATGTAATTGAATGCTGCTTAGGTGTATTATCGTCTACTTAAAACTATGAACTAGATCTAACCGATGCTTATGCGCTACACGTTACACTAAGCAAAGCGTTAACCTACGAACAAAAACGTTTTTCAGACGTTTTTTGATTTGGCATCAGACACAACCAACAGCAAATAGGCCTTACAATTGGATTCTTTTGTTCTTTGAATATTATACAAAATTTCCATGAAAAGTTTAGAGTGAATTATTAAAATTAAAAGAAAATTTTAAAGATATATTAAAAAAAAAAACATGGAAAAAAAACAGGAGCATGGATACTATTTGAAAAGTTGCAAGGAGAGAGTGTGACTTATGGGTATATTAATATGAGAATGATTATAAATTTGTTGTAAAACGAGAGCGTGAGTACCATAGAAGAATGAATATCAACAGTTATTTTTATCATTATGGGGAGAGAAACAAAGAGAGAGAGAGAGAGATAGTAATAAATCGCACGATCTCTGAGTTTTCATTAAATAACAAATACAAAGACGCACAACTCTTTTCAAGTGAACTAAAAAAAAAAGTAACTGTTCTAAGAAATCTGGGTTTAAGAGACTATAGAAAATAATAATAAGTTGATTTAAACTTGAGCAAATCAAATACTTACTTTCAATAAGACATAGATTTATAAATTAATAACGAATAAACTAATTTCGAACCAAATAAAATTATATAAATTACTATGAACGGGAAACCTCAAGTTTCTTCAGTTTTTTTTATTTACTTACTCTAAAAAATACTTTCTAAGAGCAACTTTCGGCAATTTTCTTGCAGATGTAAACTCCGCCTTATAGTTATTTCCAACACAAAAAAAATCCAATTGTTTAGAGATCTTTAAATCTAGAAATGTATATATAATAACAAAAAAAAAAAAAAAATCCGGTCACATCAATTTCGCGAGTAGACTATTATTATTAACCGACGCGGGCACTTAGGCATATATTGCCCCTTGTACCCTGGCGAGCAGACTACAAACTGGCAACATCGACTACGCAACACAAACTTCCCCACCCTAGAAGCTTAATGCTTTGCAGTTAATTCGTTACATATTGTTGCAGTCACTGGCAACTTCTGAAAGGACGAATACTCACGAAAGCTTGACCGTGTCTGTTAAGTTATGATTTTTGTATTTAAACAATGATTTTATGAAAATGTTTTCGCGAATTATAAAATTAAGCTCAAGCAAATATTTAATTTCTATAAAACTTAATTTTTCTTTCAACATCATAAAAAATAAAAATATATAAATTTATAAACAACAAAAATCAATAAAATTAATACGGTCATATCGGTTTCGCGGGAAGACTACAAATTGACAACATCGTCGTCTACGCAACATAGACATTGCCCCCAACAATGTCCATGTTTTGTAGTCCGTTGGTTAGTTGCATATCATTGCAGTCACTATCATATCGGTTTCGCGGAAAGACTACAAATTGACAACATCATCGTCTACGCAACATAGACATTGTCCCCAACTATGTCCATGTTTCGTAGTCCGTTTGTTAGTTGCATATCATTGCAGTCACTATCATATCGGTTTCGCGGAAAGACTACAAATTGACAACATCATCGTCTACGCAACATAGACATTGTCCCCAACTATGTCCATGTTTCGTAGTCCGTTTGTTAGTTGCATATCATTGCAGTCACTATCACCTCGGATATATTTGATAACCCACGAAAACTTGACCGTATCTTTTAAACATTAATTTCAGTATTTAAGCAATGTATTTATGAAAATGTCTTCACGAATTATGAAATTAATTGCAAGATTTTATATTGAAGGTGAGAGACATCAATTGCTGATATTCTTCCCTTTTGTTTTTTTGGAAAGAGAGTTTATGTAAGAAATATTGGAAAAGAGCGCAGATATCGTATTTATTACTAGTTTATACTATGTTTTGATAGAAATAACAGTAAAATTCTCTCAATATGCACGCAGTCGTAGATATTTTCATACTCACTTTTTTGTCAATGAGCACAAATTTTTGCTCAATTTATTTTCCAAATTTTGTCGCTCTCTCTCTCTTTATTAATATATATCAGCGGCGGCCACATATACATACACAATGAACGATAGCGCACTCTTTCCATTGAAATGAGCTCTGTACGTGTGAAACTTCTTACGCTCATTTGCCTGCGTACAAGTCTTTGGCTTACGCTGATATAGATAGATATATCATTAATTTCAATGGCAGAGAGAGAGAGAGAGAGAGAGTTTCCTAAAATAATATGGTGACATGTTGGCCATTTGATTAAATTATGACATAGAGAAAATCATGTGAGGAGTTAGAGAGGATAACGGGATTCATATGTTCTGAAAATATTAGTTGGAAATGATAAGTCATAACTATAAATTATATAGAAATTTGTAGAAAATCGAAATATAGGCATTTATCGAACCGGAATTGTTTTAGACTTTTCTGCGGTATAAAGGCTATTATTAGAGGCTATTTTAATTGTGTACTATTGTCTCTATCGAAGTGTTATGCCTAGAGTAGTTCATCAGTCCCGTCATAAACTTGAGTCTCATAGCCGAGTTTGCTTTTATGCACTTGGTACATTCTCATGTAGGATTAAGATTGTATACAGCAATTCTCTCAGCCCAGTCAGAAAACTAGACAATATACATACATATATAATATATGCAACTCGTTTTTTTTTAATCAGTACTGATGCTATAATTTTTTTCATTATTGTTACACTAGACGAGCATTTTGTATTGTCTCTGTTGTCTCACCCCCGGAACAATAGCAAAGAATTCTTGGCTTTTTGCTGAACTCTTTTGAGTACTCCCCTAATTTGGGTTGAAATATTCAAGCAATATTTTAGAAGACTATGCAGACCGATCGAAGAGAATACTTGAAATTCGAAAAATGGCAGTAAAAAAAAAATCGTGTTTGATTTCTAACTAAATCAAATCACATAATAGTAAATAAACGAAAAAATTTTCAGTAACAGTTTGAATAAGAAAACATAGATTAATTTCCTTCCCATAGCACAAAAAAAAAAAAATAAAAAAAATGTCCATGACACTTTATTAATTGGGTACTAACAACAATGCCATCAATTAAGACTTATATGTTGTTAATCTATAGTTGAATTTATATATCTATAAAACTTAGTAGAAACTAAATTAAAGCTGTGTATACATTTTATTTGGCTTTTCTCATAACCAATATTTATGAAAGTCTCAGGCTATAGAGAAAATCACATAATTTTAAGGACTTCTAATAGAAAACTCAGAAAAACTAATTCTAACTTAATAATTTTTTTTTATTTTTTGTATATTTTTTTTTTTTTAATTTTCAATTTTAAGCGATAGTTAGCCAATAATCATGATTAGTGTAATGTAGACATTTGACCATGGACAAATAAAGCAATAAAAGAAATCTATTTTATATTAAGAATTTCATGAAAAAGTTAGAGCGAATTATTATTACTTACAATAAATATGGAATTCCTTTTCCTTTATTTTTATATTTTTATTGATAAATTACGGAGAGCAGAGAAATATTCTAAAAATCATTTACTCTTACTTTTCGGTTTATAATTTTTTTTTTTTTGGTTATTTGTTTGTGTGTGTGCATTGGTTTGACATTGACATTGTATTGCTTTTTGTTTTTATAAATAAATAAATTCCTAGTATGATTTCGCAACAACAAAGTTAAATGATAATCACATGTAAGTTTGCGAGCATGAGTAAGAGCGTAAGAGAGAGAAAGCGCCATTGAGCAGCTCAAATGCAATTGAAACAGTTATGTACTCGTACATATACAAAATCAAAGCAAATATTATCAGCTCCCAATACAACTAAAAGACTTTATAAAGAGCAGCAACAGCTATCAAATCAAGTTATACCTCACCTCGTGAATGTTTGTTAGTTTAAATAAGTAAACGTTGTTGTTTGTATATAAATAAATATATAGTGCTCTCACCAACGCGCACATTATTTTCCTGTTATTGTGTTCTCTCTTTGCTTATTATTTCTCGCAATGCACATTTCATATGCATGTTTTGTTGTTACTTTAAATTTTAATTTTCGTTGCATTAAAAAAGAAAAAAAAACTCTTGTGAAGAAAGTAAAAAAAATAATAGTTAAACTTAGTTAAAATAACAAAGAAGTTAGAACAAATAATTACATCAGCAAAAAAGACAAAAAAAAAAAAACAGTTACATTGCCATAAGAAAGAAATACTGTTAAAACAAAAAAACAAAAAAAAAAAAAATACCGTTGAAAATTTTAGTAGAAACCAACAAAACACAAATTTTAGTAATTAGTGAAATGAAATTTTTTATAGAAATGCATTTTTTTTATAGCTAAATTAAAGTTTAAAAACTCTATGCCAAATGATAAGTAGAAAAACTTTAACGAAAACCTCAGCGCAGTCACTGCACAGTGATCAAAAGCAAAAACAATTTTTTTTTTGTGTAATTTGCGCTATTATAAAAAAAAATTGCAAGGAAATTTGACATACTCATTTTTGATTTATTTTTTTTTTTGTTTGATTCCAAATAATTATATTGTTTCTATTACTTCTGGTTTATGAAAAAATTGTGTGAAAATATCTTGAACACGCTCTTCCGAAAATCTTGATGAAATCAGTGCAGTGTTCATATTATTAATTAAGTTTTCGTTCGATATTTTTTTTTTCTTTTGCTTTTCCTGTCTCTTCCGTGTTTTGCTTCACACTCCAGTTGTTCAGAATTTTGTTCTCCAAAATGCACTTGGTCATTTTAGTAGCGATTTGAAAAGGAAATGAGATCCCTAAGAAAACAGAAAACATCGAGGTCTTCGAAAATAGACTTCGTGTGATGTGTCTAGAACTGATAAAATTGTTATACCTTCAGAGAAAGTAATCAGTGCTCTCCCCCGGCCTGGCCCCAGCCGTCGCCTATCCCTCACTTCCTTCCTCTTTAATAAAATTAACATTAACGACAAAAAAACTAAAATTGAAATTCACACAAAGCTATCAAGTTTTTCTGCCCCAAATGATTATGAAATGACCTTCCTCCTCCTTCCTTCTATTAGAGAGAAATTTTCTAAGTGATCAATGTTAGAGACTCAAGCGAATAGATAAGATTAGAAGTTCAAAGAAGAAAAAAAGTATAGGGCAGAAGATATTGTAAATATGAGTAAACTTAGATATTTTAAGCAGAATCTTAAATCGTTTTAAGATTTTGAAAAACTCAGCTATGAATTGCGAAGAAATAATTCTAAAATATTAATACGGTGGTATGACATATATACTGCTATATATGACTAAGCATAGATATGGTCCTAAATACACTAAGTACGACAGTATATTCCGAAACTAATTATGAATTGATACCAATACATTATGCAATTTAAGGGAAATGCACAACCTGAATTTAGTTTCGGCGATATCGGATTTTGTATACCAACCACCAATTGTTTTAATTAATAAAACATTTAAATTGTAATATTTTAATGAAAATATGTATAAGAATTATGGAAATAAATATTAAAATTTGTATTGAATTAAGGAAATTCATTTAAAAACTGTAATAATAAAGAAGACATTCAACGTCACTCAAGTGAATGGATAAAGTTAAAGAAACTCAAAAGAAAGAGAGAAGAATATGAAGAAAAAAACATTGTCAAAAAAAAAAAAGAACTAAGTGCTTAGTCAAGTAACACTAGAGCTAGAGATTTTTAGTAGAAACTTGAACCTCTTTGGAAAAGTTTAACCAAAGAATCATGATTTCTTTTTTTTTTTTTAAATTTCTAAAATAATTAATACGGTGGCCATTTAAAAGCTCCATCAACTAATAAACTAAATGCTAAATTTAATGCTAAGTTTTCTATTTCCTATTCTAATGTTTTTTTTTTTTGCTGCGAATTTGTTTAAAATATTTTTTTTTTTTTTGCTATTTTTTATTTTTATTTTATCTAAATTGGATACCCTTCACCTACTTAAAATTCTATAGAGTTGTTCTAGAGATACAACTCGTCTAATGCTAACCACTGTATGGATCATTATTTAATATGAATTTTATACGTGTGGATTAAGGAAAACTGCCAGGGATATTTGGCGTTTTTATGTGCAATTTTTGTGAAATGCACAACACCTTTGTAGTTCTGGAACGTTGACAGACCACCAATTGTGTAATATAATAAAATATAATTTTATATTAATGGTTTTCATGAATATATTTGCATGAATTTTAAAAACAAATATTAAAATTAGCATGACATTTCGAAATGTATTTAAAACAAATTAATGGTAAAAAGATTAAAATGAAAATAGAAGTCTAGAAAGAGAATAAACAGTTCTTGAAAATATGTAAGCGAATTTATTTTGATTATAGAAATTGAAAAATTTCACTTTGAATATACCTAAAACATTAAGGATGTAAAGAAAAATTTAATTTAATTTTTACTTGGAAAAGCAACAAATGTAAAATAAAGACCACCGTGACTTAAAAAAGCTGTTAACGTAAAGGAACTTTTTTGGAATATGATAAATATCCAAGAATGACATGAAATCGAAAAGTAACAGTGCAGAAAAGTTTGTACTCGTCTCGACAAACACAAGAGAAACAATTTTTGAAATCAGATAATATTTTCAGGTTCTAAAATGGTCTCAAAGTTCCCGAAATTTGAACTTTTGAATTGCAAAATTTTTTTACATTTTTCATTTTTTCGAAAGAATTTTTATTGGTGCGGCAAAATGTTCACAATTTTGTAGTGGATTTAAAATTTTGCTGTGCTCGGCTAGTTAGTAAACTAAACAAACTACAAAAGCTTGGCGGTCTTTCCTTTCCAAGATTAATGCCGACGGGACCTATCCAGCCCTTGCCATTGAACTGATTAATTGGTCTTTATAAGGAAGACAGTTGTAATAACTGCTCTAAGGCAGCAGGATTCGTGACACTAGTCATTTGTGCATTCTGAGTGAAATTTCAAATATTTTCATCTGTTTTTTATTGGATTATATGATTAGGGATCTATGATGTTACACAACACTCATTATTGTATTTCCTTTCCAGATTTGATTGGAGTGGTTAATGCTTAATGTTAATGGTTTAATTAGTTCAAAAATGGACTGAACATTCTAAAGTGTAGACGTATTTAAATCGAGAATTAGAACCACAACTGAAATGGATACTTGGCTTCGGAAAGATTTTCAGTCAGAATAATACACAATTGAGATCTGGGTCAAAATAAATCTACAATAAAGGTTAAAATACCTAATTATTATTATTTTTTCCTCTGACAACTAGGCTAGTCTCTTAATCCATTTTCGTCCTGGAGTTTTTTCTCGAAGTTGGTGTTGGGTACTTGACCACAGATAATTAAAAAAAAAAATGTGTAAAATTCTGATATCTAATAATAAACTATATGCTAAATTTAATTTCTAATTATATTAATCTGCTTTAAGTATTCTAATGCTCATTAAAAGACCACTGCAGCGTGTTTCAAGCAGAGGTAACGGCGATCAAAGAAGTAGCTGACTGGCTGAAGTGCAGTAAATTATCACCATGTGATATTTACATCTTCACGGATAGCCCAGCGGCCATTAAATCACTTAATATTGTAATTACTACCTCCAAAGTAGTCTCCAAATGCCGACAATCTCTAAATGAGATATCTGAGCATTTCAAGGTACACCTGTATCGGGTACTAGGTCAAAGTGACATTCCGGGTAATTGTAAAGCCAATGAGCTAGCAAGGCTAGGCACAACATTTCCTACTCCTCGTGTAGACCCAGATATGCCTATGGCGACCTGCAAACTGAACATATATAGCCAAATGATTAACATAGCTAACAAAAGGTGGAGAGAAACGTACACGTGCTCTCACACAAAATTAATTTGGCCCTCCTGCAACCCAAAAAGGTCAAATTCTCTAGCTTCGCTAAATAGACCTTCTATTAGCAACACTGTAGCAATAATCACTGGACATTGTCTGATCGGCAGACATGCCAGCAGATTAGGGCTACCATCAAATGACTTCTGCAGAAGCTGCCTAGACGAGGAAGGGGAGGAAACTATTCTCCACTTTCTCTGTAACTGTCCAGCGCTTGCCACATGTAGACTAAAATCTTTAGGTCAACCCTTCTACAGCAATCTTGCTGACCTCGAATCTTCTGACATCAGAGATTTAGATAGGTTTATTAAAATCACAAAATGGTTCAACTCTAGTTAAGTTATCTAGCTTACTGTGAATCTGCTGGCAGCAGGGATTCTACAGTTTAGAGAACCACAAAGTTCATTTTAGAATTTTAAGAATAATTCAAGGTCGCTGATTCCTACCCTGTATTCAGATTTTCTCTTTTCCATCTGGGATTTTCTTTATATCGACTCGAAACCTATAATTTTATTTTTTTTTTTTTTTGGTGGATTCAATTCCCTACTTGTTTTGGTGGATTCAATTCCCTACCCGTTGACGGCACTGAGTTTTCAGGTTTATTTGGTTTAGGTATCTTCTATACATTTAATAGTGTAAGCTACAATTTTATTCCAGAATATGCAGAAGTGCTACACTATCATATTATAAATAAATTTAAAGAGCTTGACGAGTAGGTTAGCCAAAAATTATCAGATTTAAAATCGGTTAAGCCAATTCCACAATATTAGAGTCGGAAGTTTTTTAAAATTCGCTCATTGAACAAAGCATTGGCACTCATCGTTGTAAAAAACGGGAGTAAATAATAAATAAGAGAGAGAGAAAGACATGAGTAACGGCATCTCTCAGAATTATCTAACGAATTATCTGCATACACAAACACCAACGAGTAATTTGGTTCTCTTTTGATATTTGTTTTTTCATAAAGAGATTCCTTGAGCAAAAGAAAAAAATAGCCCCAGTTACTGGGGCCTTACCGACTAGTCATTATTATTTCAGCACATTTCCATAGAGAAGGCAAGTGGTTTAATGAGCAAGATTATTCATTATTCTCATAATTGAAAGTAAATCGTAATAACTAAAAACAACAATAACTAACATGACTTTGAAAATTAACATAATCTCCTAAAAACTATCAATAACTAATTATATTCACCTATTTGCCTGTTTAAGTTATTAAATTTTTAAGTGTCTTTTGGGAGGGAAAATTTTCCCCTATACCTTTCCCTTGTATCCGCTCCTGACATATATGATATGAGACATGGTTCTTGATGCAAGAATTAAAAAAATAAAAAATTAAAAAAAATTGGTGGCATACATTACATTCCGATATCTAGAAAATTACAAACTAAATTTACTTGCTAATAAGCGTAATATGTTTTTTTTTTTATTAACTATTATTTTTTTTTTATCTGCCACACAGTAAGCAGTAGCCGATATTATCTCGAAGACTATTCGCAGTTCATCATATCTCTGATCTTTTATTGTATTATTAACATAAGTTACAATTAGATTAGAGACTATATACAATCAACAATGTATTGAACTAACATATTAGTTTAGATATGGAAAAATTGACCACCAATTTTGATATTCAATAAGACATTATTTTACTAACGATTTTAATGAAAAGATTTCAAAGAATTTTTAAAAAACAAACAATAAAATTTGCATTGTACATACTAATTCAGATATATATTTAAAAATGATAGAGATAAAGAAACTCAAGTGAAAGAAAAAGGCTGTGAGTTCAAAAGAGAAAGATAGAGAAGAAATTTCTCACAAAACTTACTGATTGTATTTTAACAACGGAAATAAGCGTTGGAGTATTTTAAGCAAAAGCATTGTAAAATACCTTTGTTGCTTCTAGGCTTTGAAAGATTCTAATAACAAGTTCTTAAGCAGGGCAGTCGGATCATGATGGAACCTCTTGTAGTAGAGAATTTTAGGAAATTTGCTTTCCAGGTTCTTCAAGATATATCTCGGGTACTCTTTACCTTGCGAAAGAAGAATCTCAATATATCAAATCGCTTCAAGTGGCCCAGAGCTAACTGATGTAGCGTACATTGAAAGTCACAAGTCAAAGTTATAAAAGCTGATACAAATAAGTTAGGTTAGGTTGGAGTGACAGCCTTCTACTTGAAAGCACACTTAAGCACATAATTAGGCTCATTGTGATACCACAGTATACAAATAAATGACATCCAAATTACTTTAAAATTTAAAGAGTTAATCGCAGGCAATATGTCACAAACTATCCGGATGAATTCAAACTTGTTGGCCGAGTTAGTACTTGAGCCTTTTCTAAACATCTAAAAATCAATTTCTTTTACTTAGGTCACTACTTTTACGATAGTCCAGTAAATCTAACTAAAGCATTAATTTTCAATACTTTTACGACAGTCCAGTAAACCTAAGTATAGCTTTAGTTTTTAGACTCCTGAATGGTTTTAAATATAAAAACAGAAAAAACGTATATTAAAAAAATAATCGGTTCTACAATAGGTCATTGCTTATAAATCAAAGTAAAGTTCGGTTTCGAGGCAACAAATATAACTTAACTTATGTGGGTCTTAAATGAAATTTCGTTTTCAAATTAACCACGGCCAACTATTATGACTTTATAATTAATTAAAAAAAAAAAAAAAAGCAGTGGTCACAACTTTGCATTCCGATTACTAATGAATAAATAGTAGTTTTAATGATTTTAAAATTTTTTTTTTAGTTTTTTTTTTTTTTGTATTTAATTTTACTTGTTTTTGTACTTACCTATTATACGTTTGTTTGTATAGGTGCTTTTTTTCTGAGTGTTTCTCTATATCTCTTAATATTAATTTCTGTCAAAGACGTGATTCTGGGCTTCCAACCGATTTTTGTTTGTACTTATATTTCTAAAAATTGTTTTAGAAAACTTCTAATTCTCATTTGTGCCTTAAAACTAATTGTGTGCAAGCTATGCACTAAAGAAGAGTTAGTGCAAGTATTCCAATTTGAAAGATTAATTAAAGTACAGAAAATAAATGCAAATTATAACTAATATTAATAAATGATATAAAGAATTCAATTTGTGCAATTTGCGGATGTTGCACACAACACTAATTTATATAGTTACGGAATGTTGACCACCAATAGTATTTTTCAATAAAATATTATTATATACTAATGATTTTCATAAAAAAACTTTCAGGAATTTTAAAAACAATTGATAAAATGTATATTACATTTCAAAAACTTAGAATAAAATTAAGGGCACAAGAGTGTTAAAGAGAAACAAAAAAAAAAAAAAAAATAGATAAAGAGAGAGACGATCCATTTGTAAATTCATATAAATTTTCTGTTATTAAATGGTGAGTATCAAGAGTTCAGAGAGCATAATTCAACGGTATTTTCGCAATAAAATTAAGGGCATAAGAGTGTTAAAGTGGGAAAAAGAGAGAGAGAGTATAAATCTGTAATTTGAATTTATCAAATACCTAACTTAAAACAGAAAAGAAAAAAAATCCTTTCCAAATATGTGAATAAGCAAAAATTTTCTTTACGTTCTTGTGTCGCTATCATACTACAAATTCTTTTTCTATAATCAATAAAAAAAACTACTTTATGTTTCCTTGTTTTTCTTTCTTTTTTTCTGTTTTTTGGATTAAAAATAAACTTTTATTACAAGCATAAAATATTATTTTATATTCTTGTAATAGTTATGTAGAATGCAAACAAACTTCTACTAATTAAATATTAAATTTCTAGTTATTTAAAATCATTTGTTTTGTAAAATTTTCTCTACTATAAGTACATATATACTATGTATGAACATAAATACATATGTTTGTATGTATGTATGTATCAATAAAGTATTAGCATGAGCAATTGCAAAAATGTACACGCACACACGTTAACCAGAATCACATTCACTTATAAAAATACATATCTATAATTATGTATGCATGTATGTGTTTATACATATGCATGAAAGTGTGTTTGAAATACAAGTGCTAAAGCAGCTTTTTTAGTAGCAGCAACAACAGCAACACAAGCAGCAGTGGCAGCAGCATGAGCAATTGAAGAAGAAAATAAAAAATAAAAGCAAAAAACAAAAATAAAAAAATACTGTGGTGTGCTTTACTTTTAAACTCACATACACACACACACAAACATAACGCAAATAAATACTTTCGTAGACACTCTCTCGAAATACGCATATACAGAGTTACATACAAATAAACTATACTCGTATAAATGTATATATATATAAATGCATATAATGAGGTTACAGCAAAAACAAAAACAACGACAAGAGCAACGTGTTTTTCTTGACACCCCACCTCTCAAAACATTAAACTGAATCTGGTTCTGTGCTGACAGCTAGCAGCAAACACACTCACACATAATTTCCATGGCTCTCCCTCTCTTTATATATATACATATATATAATTAAATATATATGTATACGTGTGTTGAAAAATTGTAAGCATATTTTGTTAGAGTATGTGTTATTGAATGAGTGTCTATGTATGTGTGCATGTGGCCGCGTTTTTTATTATTTATTTATTTCATTTTTTCCATTTAAATTTTATTTCAACCTCATGTTGACGTAATTTTATTGACAATGGACGTCGACGCAGTAGTTTTCGCAGATTACGTCGTCGTCGTCGTAGCCGACAGCGTCGGTGTCAGTACCGGCAGCCAATGTTGCCAATTTGATTTGTAATTTTTTTTTTTTGTTTCTTTTGCTTATTCGTGTCATCTTGACATTTTGCTTTTTCGCTGCTTGCTCTTTATACAACACAGCAGACACAAAATTCACACACACACACATACCGCTTAAAGTTTATACGTGCAAGTGTGCGAGTATGTGTGTGTGCATGGGGCAGGAGATTTGTTTCCATTTTACTTGTGTGCCTATATTTTGTATTTTTTTGTTTCTTTCTTTTCGCTCTCTTTTTCTGGCTGTGTTTTTTCTATATATATATATATGCAAGTGTTCGTGTGTGTTTGTGTATTCAAGCATTTATATTAGTATTAGTGGCTAAAAACAAGATTTTTTTTCGCTAGTGTTGTTGTTGTTGCTGTTATTGTTGTGTTGATTTGAGTTTTATTTTTATCAGTTGTTTCTTTATTTGTGTTTTATTTTCTACCTCTTGCTTCTTATTCTTTTTGAATACTTGCATAGCTCATGAAGATTCTCTCTACTTGTACTTTGTAAAAGAAAAGTTTTGAATGAGGGAGACCTTTGTTTTTTTTTTTTATTTTTTTTTTCTATTGTTACAACATTTATATGTTTGTTTGTGTGTATGTAAATATGTGTAGTTGTAAGTTGATTGTATGCTAGTCGATTTATAGTAAAGTGAGCGAGTGAGAAGAAGGTAGGGGGAAACATGCAAAATGTACTATGTTATGCATAAGTACTTGGTATTTGTAAGTTTCTTAGAGATTATATTATTTTCCAAGTATGTAGGTACATAGCTGAAGTAAATTAAAGAAAGCTAAGGTTATATACAGCATAAGGAGTTTTTGCTATGGCACAGTCAAGTGGGATGGATGAGACCATAATCGTTAACAAAATTTAGCTTTAACACATTTCGACCTTATGGAGGATTTGTCGTAAATGCGACTTTAAAAATTTTTCTAAAAATAATCACAGTCTAATATTTTTATATTTATTAGGTTTCAAACTGTATTTATATAATTAAAAAGTAGGTTTTATTTGACTGAAAGGCCAGACATGTGTTTTTGAAGGTGTTTTCGTTTTAGGTTTTACGTTCCTTCGAAAGTTTTTTTTTTTTTAATTCAAAAACATTGATATTCAGGGCTGAGATATTTCTCGTCTAAGACCCACTACTGATTACTATTTATAGATTGATTTGGAGGTGAGTAGGACTCAAAATATTTGACAATTGTATTTTGCGCAGAAAAAGTAAAGATAATGTATAATATTGGTAGAGTATAAGAAGAAAATATATTGAATTTTATGCCTCCCAGGAACCACAGAAGTCAACTTCAGTCACTAGATCATATCCAAAAAATAAAAATATTTTTTGTCTTAGAGAAATATTGAAAAGTTGCTAAACCTGGCGACATACATACAAAGATTCTAAAGTAGACTACTACTTTCATTTAATGCCGGATATTCCCAAGCTGTGGCAGATCAATACTGTAAGTCTGGGGGATTTGACTTTAATAAATATGAAGGGCATTCAAAAAGTATAGAACACATTTTTAAAAGTACTTTAATTATTCAGGGGAGTAAAAAGAGAGAGAGAGAGAGAGAGAGAAGGGACTAACAACATCCAAAGCCCTCCAGTATTTACTAGCTAGTTTCACATAAAAGTATGAATATTGGTTACTATCTATCAAGAACCAAAATCGTAAACTTTGTCTCTAGTTCTAGAAACTCTAGTTTTTCCACGTTGCTGGCAACGCCCATTATTAAAGTAAATATATGAAATATTTTCCTACGGAATATTTTTACTAGTACCAAATAGCAGAAATTCATTTTACTTTTACTTTGTTTTTTTTTTCGATTTAATTATTATCCTGACCTTCTTTACAACACTGGCATTTGTATGTATGTATGTAGAAACGAGTAAATTGCGGCCATATTTAATACATACAAGCAAAAGTAAAGAACATACCAAACACACAGACAACAAATATACACATGCATACATATCACACAACTACATACAAATCAATTAGAGGAGATTTCCGAATGCAATGAGAATGAACGAACAACAAAAAAAATAAATAAATAAAAAAATAATAAAACTATCAACATTCAGCAACTATACAATTGTATGCATGAATGTGCTCATGTTTGTATGTATGTAGCTTTGTCGCATGGGTTTTTTCTATGCTTCTAGGAATTCGCAAACAATTTGTGTTTTTGTTTTGCTATGTATCAATTTTTTCTGTACTATGATTTTTTGTATTTTACGTAATATTTAATATTTTATTTGTATTGAATTTTTTTTTTAATTTTACTTACCGATAAATATAAATATTTTTCAATTTTATCCTTAAGTGATGGAGTCTTCAAAATGTAAACACATTCGGCTACAGAATTTTTGCCTTTCGTATTTGCTGCACAAACGCGGCATAAAAATTCAAAATTTGGTTGTCTATCCATTTTTAATTGGTTGGTTGCTGTTTCTGTTTTAATAGTTTTTTTGAAGTTGTTGTTATAAAAATTTCTTAATTTTTTGCAATAATTTTGTTTACTTTTTTAAACAATTTTTATAAATTGTATGTAAGTGTATATAATTTTCACATAATCTTGCCATTAAACACCATTAATTTTGTTGATTTTATACACTTTTTATAGAGTTTTCCTTAAAACAAAAAAGAAAAAAAAAATTAAATTTACATTACAAAAATTTTGAATTCAAAATAAATATGAAAAGGAAAAAGCACACACACACTTGCATATCAGAAACTTCAAAATTTGACAATATTCTCAGTGACAGTTTCACACTCTCTTGTTGACAGTTTTCGCACTACATTGTATTGCTATGGTTTTCTTTGTTTTTTGCACCTATAATTTCAAAAATTTATAAGTACGTGCTGTTTTATTTTCTACTTTGTATCATTTTGCTATTTATTAATTTAAATATTTTATAGCGCTACTTTATAGTAGTAGTGTCGTTTGTATGAGAATTGAAAAAGCTCTGCTCTCGACAATATATGTAGTCGTCGTCGTAGTCGGCGTCGTAGTAGTTGTAGTATTTGTTCTCTTTTTTTTTTTTGTTAAATACTCTTCTTTTTACTCTTGTTGCTGTTGGTTGTTTGTTGTTGTTTTTTTTTTTTTTGTATGATAACTTATTTTGCTCTCGTGTTATTCTTGTTGTTATTGCTGTTGATTTTCATGCACGCATATAAAAATCCAAAACAGCAACAACATAATGCTGAAAATACACAACAAAAACAACGGCAACCAATACGAAAAAAAAACAACAGTATGTAGAGGAAAAAGAAAATAAGAAAAATGTGAGCGCGAAATATGAGAGAAACGTGCATACAGTGGTGGCCATATTAAATGTACCAGCGATTTAATTTTTCATAAATTTTAAGAAGTGGAATAAACTGTTGCTGTTAAAAAAATATTAGGGGAGGAGAATATAATGAGAAATTATGGATTTAAGGCAGTTAAAGCAATAATTTTTATATATGTTATAACATTACTTATTTTCACTCATTGCCGTACATCTGCTAGGCATTGAATTGCACCGGGCGGAATTTTTTGCATTTGGATATATTAATTTGTTATGTTATTTAACATCTGATCTATAGGGAAAACTCTGGAAACCCAAATGCTTCATCAGCTTTTGTAGAAATTACAGCTTTGTGTAATATTTAGACATGAAAACGACTCTAAACGCACATTAAAGTTGGTTAAATATTGATTAGCAGGAAGAAGTGTTAACTTCCCTTGTTACTGTCATCCGAACTTAATTCCTTGAAACCTACTTCGGGACCCCGAAACCTAGAATGGGTGGCTATCACTTTCAAATCGAGGTTGAGCTGAGACAGATTCGCAATAAAAGTGCGGACACACGAGAGTGTATTTCGTTGAAATTCTGCATTTCAAATAAAGGTGGACACACGACAAAAAACGAATTTCAAATTTATTTTTTGACAGATTATAAGTTTGGAGAAGAAAAAGAATTTTTGTGTATGTTTGCCTTTCAATTGGATTTGAACACCAAGAACTTATATAACAATTATGGAAAATTGGAAGAATATCAATGAGTTACTTCCCGACTCCATAATCTTATTTTTTAGCTTAATAAATATTACAAGAGCAGCTGTTATGAAAACAAAATCCAAAATGTCTAAAAAAAAATGTAATAGATCTTAAATTTTTCCTGTTTTTTACAACCTTGCGTTTGAGGGTTTCTAGCTAATTTCTTCATTTCAGGCGCATTTCAATGAAATGAGTCTGAAATACAGAATTTCATTTGACACTTTTTGTATGGCGAAATTCTGCATTTCAGACGCATTTCAACGAAATGTTAGATTTGCCTGAAATGCACTCTCGTGTGTCCGCACTATAAGGGCACATTCACCAAGCTGACAAAGTCATTAAATGCATACACAATTATATCATTTAAGACCAAATTAAATCCATGTGTTTTAAATAAAAATTAATAAACGTCATTAAAACGAATTAAGGATGGTATGCCTAGTTGTGTTGCTTTTGATTTTCATTTTTAAATGTCACACTTGTTAATAGGCAAAAAGACTGAGCAAAATAAAATGCACGTACATAATAACCAGCTATTTCAGCTTATTTAAAGAAATTTACACATAAAATGCCAATTATTTTTGAACTAGCAAGCGCAATGAATCGCAAATTACGATTCGCAATGCCGTCAAACATTTTCAATCATATACCTAATCAACCATGTATTGCTAATTTTACATACGTGTCAAATAAAACAACGCTAATGTTAGAAGATTGAAGCTATTTCATTGATGACATTCATTATGAAGAACAGTTATGTAAAATAGTGTTTTCCTTTTCAAAAATATTTTTTATCTTGAATTAGTTATTTTTAACAGGGATATTTTCGAGTTTTTGTTTTATAAAAATTTAATTGATTTACAATATTTATTTTAAATTTAAATTTTCATTCGAATTTTATATTCAGTAATTTGCAAATAATTTCAAAAATTTTTAATTTTTTTCGGTTGTGTTATGAAAAATGTTCAGACAGTTAAGTCTCGGTGCCGTATGATATGGCCACCACTGTATATACACACAAACATTAATAAATATGTGTGATGTAGAGGTTGAAGAGAAGAACAACAAGCAAGAGAGCGCACGAATAATAATGTTGTACAAAATACAAAAAAAAAAGAAAACGACGTGGATGTTTGTACGCACGAAGCTGTACACGAGCTCGTTTTATTAGCCGAATGCGATTGCTTTGCGCGACTGCGGCTGGCAGGCTGACTTTGCTTACTTGGCTGCTGTGATGTACGTTGCTGTTGTTTTTTCTTTTTCGTTTTATGGTTTAGGACTGCGACGACGTCGTTGCTTTTTGTTGTTATTATATTTGTCGTTAGTTATGTACTACAGATGGGAATAGACTACCTGCAAACATATATATAAATATATGTATGTATGGACGTAATGATAGAAATGTCAACGCCATCTAGCGAGTAATGCTTGCGTTAACTGTACCTTGGCCACTGACACTGTTCAAAGTGATATTTTTTGTCGTTGTTGCTGTAGCTTTGAGTGTGCATATGTGTGCGTGTTTCTCTTCTTTTTTTTTTTTTGCTTTTACACTTACAACAGTTAGAATTTTTTACTGCTTTTGTTTTTAAAGAACAAACAAAAATTTTAGGAAACTTATTAGTTTTTATTTTTAATTTGGTTTTTATACTATTTTCTGATATTTTCTTCACTTTTCACTGTTCTATATGTATATATACATCAGCATTTAATTTCCTTACTTAATCTGATATTTTTTATTTTACTTTCAAACACACACTAGCGCGCGCTACGGAGATCCAACGAAAACTGTTTGCTGAATACAAAATGTAAAGGCAACACAGTCTCGTTTTCGTCTCGTCTCATCGACTTGATTCGATTCACTCATACATGCACACAAAACGATAGCTGCAAATACACACACACTCAATATTCACAATACACACACAGCCAGACATGCACGCACACTCGCATTCACTCACTCAAATCTCAAATGTATGTACGTGCATGCATACAAAAAATAACAACACACAGTGTGTTGGCTGTCTGGCTGGTTGGCGACGTTTGTTAATGTGTTAGTGAGTGAAATCGCGTGTTTTTCTATTTGTAGTTGTAGCATTTCAGTTTGTTCAGTTCAGCCAGTTTTCATTTTCGTTTTATCTATGTGTTAGTAGAATTTTAGTATTGCGTGTGCGTTTTAATGAGTGTGTGTGTGTGTGTGTGCATGCGTGCCTACTTGCCTACATTTGTGTATGATTTTATTTTAGTTTCTTCTTCTTTATACATTTTTCTTCTGGTTTTGTTTTTGTATTTTATATTTTAGCTTGTCTCGTTTGTTGTTCGTCTGCTAGTCACTAACAAACACACAGGCAAAAAAAAAAAAAAAAAAAAAAGTTATGCACATATATATACTCTTGCATAAAAATGCAAATGAATATGTATCAGAAATATAAAAATCGTATGCATTTTTCATGTATGCGTATAATTTTTCGACTTGCTGTTGCTGTTGTCGTTGTTGTTGTTGTTATTCTCACCACCACCGTCACTCACCACTACCACTACTCTGCTCTTAAAAGACACACAGTATTTTTTATTTTTTTGCCTTCAGTCATTCACAGTCACACCATTGCTTTGCTGCTTCTTCTTCTTCTTTCTCTCATTTTTTATTTCATTTTTTTGTTTTGTTTTTTTTTCTTCTTACTACTACTCGCATTGGCAATTAAGCGTTCGTGTATTGTTCGTTCGTATGTATGTACGTTTGTTTGTGTCTTTTGCATTTCTTCTTTTGCCTCACACTCCTTTGTTGTTTGTGTGTTTTCTGTTTCTGTATTTCTGTCTCTGTGTGTGTCAATCGTACTCTGCCTGTCTGTGCGCTACACTGTAATAGCATGGAAATATATTTTTTCTTTCTTTTTTTGAGGTTGGTTTTTTTGTGTGCTGTTGTTGTTTTTTTCTTTAGTATTTGCACTTTTTGTTGTTATTTTATTTTCAGTATGTTTTTTCTATTCATACTTACACGCATTTGGGTTCCGGTTTAGACTATAGAGTACAAAAATTGTTGATTTCGCTGCATCGGTATATGAGTATGAGGTATACATACAATGTATGCATGTGTGAGACTGAAATTCTTGAAATTTTTGATTTCGAGTTATAAACACATACATATATATATATATATATATATATATATATATATATTTCTTGTTACAATCTTTACTACTTGTGCTTTAATGAATTCTTATCTGAAAACATTTTGGGTCTTGTTCTTGTATGCCAAGCAAACACTTTCTCTGGCCTCTTTAACGCGAGGCAACGAGTCTCCTGCGTATAATGTTTCAGTGGGGCAGAAAAGAAAACGGGGGGAAAAGCATAGGGAAAGTCTCTCACGCAGAGTATTTTGTTTTATAATGGGGAGAGAAGTAATTAAGAGTAAGTAAGAGAGAGAGAGAGAGAGAGTAATGTTTGAATTGCAAATTATTTGCATCAGAGTAAATTTCTTTATCCATTCGCGGATCCAAGGGGATTTGAAGATAAAACCTCACCGTTTTCCAATAAATATGGCCAACACCTAAAATCAACCGAATTTACGATCGGTGCTTCTGATTTAAAAAAACAAGAAAGGAACAGATCAGAATGCCTTCGGAGTGTTTACCCATTGGTCATTGAAACATTGGAACATATGGGCCTAGTACCTAAAATTTTATAAGGCAAGGTGCTAGTTTTCGAAGGTTTTTTTCTGAAACTGAAAACATATTTGAGTCAAAACAAAAATCAATGAAAGCAAATTTTCTTGAAATCGTTGCTTTGCATTGAGAATCGATATACATATTTCCTTTGCTCGCTGTTGCACTATGTTTTCAGAGCTTAAGTGTAAAGCCAGTTCCGTGTTTGGTTTGCGTATTCTAATGTTTGGTTTTCACTATGTCATATTCCCTGTCAAAAAGAGAATTTCCTATATGAAATTTGTCAACATGCTGTCAAATTTGATTGAATTTGACATAGTGAAAACCAGGCATAAGTCGTTATGCGCTAAATCTATCAAAGAGACATCAACACACAAATATGCAAAGCACATCAAAAAGTTTTTCAATTATCCAGATTCAGGGAAGTGAAAAAATTATGAAGGACTACTACTACAATATGTGTACGCATGTGAAGATAAGGGGAGAATTGACGCATTTCTCTCATTCTACTAACAAACAAAATTTGAAAATGTTTTAATATTTAGTTACTATTTTGAATAGGTTAGGTTAAATGGTTGTCCACTTAGGTCAGAACGGCCCATTGTGATATTGCAAAAAAAAAAAAAAAAAAATAAAAAAATTGCTAAACCATTTACAAATTTGTTTACAATTCATAACTACATTGATCCCCGGTTAGTTCTTACCAGCATAGTTTCTCCACTTTGTCAACTTCAACTCAATAATGCTAACCTTAAGAGTTGATGAAGTTAATCGACGGGGCTGAGGAAAATATAGTTTCACTTCACAAATTCAGACAAGTAATACAAAAAAAAATATATATATCACCTCTAAGGAAAATTTCTTCCTATGCCAGTGAAAGGAACAATTCAACAAAAAGGGCTGGCTCCTTGGCTGCGATTTTGCGCACACCCATGCTTTCTACTACTTGTCAGTTGAGAACCTAGACCTCGTTTTTAGTATCTTGTGTCGTAATGGTTGTGCCTGGGTTCGATATTCGGCATGGTCGAAAAATAAAAAATATCGTTTTTTTTTACACGGCATCACCTCTTGACTGGCAATGCCAAGCCTCTAAGGGTAAATATTGTTTAAGGGTTTGGCATAAAACTGTAGGTCCCTGACTTTCGAGACCTTGTCCCTCAATGGGTTGTTGTGACATAATAGTGCTGCATCCATTATTACCGACTAACCCTAGAGCGCATTTACCAAAACATATAAACGTGTTGAGAAGTTACGCGCCAGATTGGATACTATTATTGGCTCTTCAAAGGGTACATGTGTCGCCTTGTTGAGGGTCTGCGTTGAGCAGATTGCCTACAAAAGGTTAGAACATTTTCAAAAAAAATCTTGTGGTATTCTTTTGTCGACGTGTCATAATGGAATCAAAGTTGTTGAGAAAATTTTTGGTCTAATATGAATTTAAACACGCGTGCACAAAACGTCGCCTGAGAATTGATTTGGCGTATAGGTATATGAATGAGTACACACATACGCCAAATCAATTCTCAAGTGACGAAAAGCATAAGTAATTTCACAGGTACGGGGTTAATTTCAATAGAAAAAAAAACTCAGTTGGTGAATATTTATATACATACATAAATCGCTAATCTAAAGAGAATAATAAGTATCACTCACTTTCACTCCAAGATGTGTTGGATAAATGTAAAATATACACTCACATTTGCAAATCTTTATGTTACCAAGCTACGTCAGCTATTACCAGCTGGTAATAGCATCTCAAAATCTCCTGAATACTTTAAAGTTATGAGATAATGAAAAAATATTTATTCATAATTATTTCCAAACAGCAAGTAATTGTTATAGTGGTCGCCGTGGTCTAATGGTTAGTGTGCTGGACAGGCCTGAAAACAGGAGCCGAACACCCTAAGCTTACATTTGAAATACGTATACGTTAATAGGCTCCCTCATAAACGGTCATGGATTTTTGTAAGAAAAAACTTATTCTGGGTAAAGCAAACGCAAATAATTTAAATTCGGAGTTTGACTTCAAATTCAAAAATGTGGGCGTGGCATCAAATATATGGTACACATCATGCACAGAGCTATTATTGAAACTGAAGCAGAAAAAAGCTACTTAACCCTTTCAGTACCTTAAGGGAACCAGAGGAGATAGCGCAAAACCGAATCCGGATTTTTATTATCTGCCCCCGATTTCTTGTTACAATTTTTTATCAAAACAGGGATTTTGCGCCTTTGAAGGGTTGAAATTTTATGGGTCATCGGTGACTCTGTGGCTTTTAATGGGATTTTTTTTACGAATTTTCTATACATTTTTATCGGATATTTTTTTAAACATAGACAATGTAACTTAGTATTAATTTTTGACTTAACCCTTTATTGACCATAAGGAAGTTAGAACCGATAGAGCGAAATCCAGTCCAGATTCGAATTCTTCGACCCCCATTTCATTCCATTCAAAATATTGTTAAAAAGTTTCTATTGAAGAACTTAGGGTCACCGGCATCCACAGCGAAACTTGTATTTCCAAAAAAAGTAAACAAAAACTTAAAAATATGGGAAATCATGTTGGTTTAAATAGTTTTTCCCACAACATATTAAAAATTTGATGTGATGTATTTGGACAAATTTTGTAAACATTGACAAGAAAAAACACGATTTTTTCACTTTGATCTTTTACAGTACCGTTATCAAAAAAATAATTGTAAACTGAAATTAAAGAATTATCAGTTCTCTTTCTAAAAACCCTAAATTTATAAAAATTTATTGGATAGTTTTAAAAAACCTGAAAAATTAATCTTGTGATACCAGTGTCACCATGGTATCGAAAGGGTTAAGCAAAACAAAAGGAGTTAGATAGTAATACAAGAATTTATAAACCTTTAGATCATGACCAAGACGTTGCATATATCAATGAAGGGATGCGAATAAGCGACAAATTCATAATTTCTAAGGCGCGTTGCATAATCTGCTAGCACTAAATAATGTCAATAACTTTGAAACCTTATTAAAGAGGTGCACTTTATGCAGTAGTGGGGAAGATGAAGCAATGCAGAATTTGATGGGAAAGATAGAAAAATTAACTTAGTATTAATTTTTCACTTAACCCTTTATTGACCATAAGGAAATTAGAGCCGATAGATGTAAATGAAGAGGAGAACTTTGACCCATTCAAGGGCCGAAGACTAACGCGATCGCCAGAGGAATCCGGAAGGAGCCTGATGAAAAAAGCAGCATCCTCATCTGACCTCATTGAACTGGATCAGGACGATACCAGGAAGACGACAGGTGTAGCTACAGCAAGTAGCACAACCGCATGCGAGCAACAGAAGTCGGTTGGCCACACAGGCATGCCCACAGAAGCAATAGTCAATATGGCATCAAAACAGCGGACCATATTTGACTTACAGAAGACAGCGACCTTGGATGCTACTGCACCCAAGATAGCGGCAGTTTATTAAAACCGTTGTACAACCATCATCAACGAACGTGTTTCAGGCCAAAATGGCAAAGCTTGGAGTACAAATAAACAAGCTCCTGGCGTACTACGAGGATAGAAGGAATGTCCACTCTGAAATTAAGCGCCTTGGATCTATGATCAAAGGCGCCTATACTGAAGCGATGCTGGACATGGAAAAGAGCGCGGTGGACCAGCAGGCATCAACACCAGCAACAACAACAACGCTTGACATCGAGGTAGATGCGCCTGAAAAAAGCATCCCACGTGAGACCTGCGAGGGTGGTTCGCGGTTCGCAGAGCGCCACCACCTTCGGCTAAGAGGATGAGAGCAAGTTTTCAGGAGTTCAGAAAGAGATATTTTGGCAAATCAAATTTAAATGAAGAAGAAATAATAAATAAATGTTTTAATGGTAAAAATTAAAATTGAAAAGAGTTAGTTAATTTTTAATATAGAAAGTTTTTAATAGCAGAGTTTAATATGTAAAAGAAAATGTTAAATGAACAGTACCATGACAAACGTCAAAAAAGTCATTGTCATTATTCTTTTATATAATCTTAGATGAAATCATATACGAGTACAAGCACAATACAGTAACGACTCGTTTTTGCAACATCTTGGTTTTTTCAACTGCAACATTTTTTACATCATTCTATATGCTCAACTTTGTACTAAAAAATACTCGGTAATTGCAACTCTAAAATTCTTCAAACTAACTAACATGCTCATAGGGCACAATAGATCTTAAAGGCCGCAGTGCGCTACCCCAATAATAATAACATGCTCATGTTTTCGCAACGTTTAGCTTGAAGGTGTAATGAACAGAAAAGGCTGCAATTCTTGAATTACTTAAAAGTGAGAAATCTGTACGAAATGTTGGTGAAAAGCACCGTGTAAATAAGTCTGATTCAACCTATGGATTAGAATATTATTAATATTACAAAAAATTTTACAGTAAGCAATTTTTAGGCCATTTGGTTGGAAGAAAAGGTACAGATATTGGAACCAAAATTGGTATTTAAGTTTAAAAAACATGTTATGCATTTTGGAAAGAGTCTGGGCAACTGTTAATTCTTTGTCTATTCATAAAGTTTGGAGAGCACTGATGAACCTCTTGCATTGAACCTCTGAAGCTGAAGATGAACTACCACTAAGTGAAATCAAGAGTCGGCTTGCTGACGAATGTTTAGTCATGGATACTGCTTCAAGTTTGTTAAGCAAAATTAACCCCAGTCGACTTACTGATGAAAAAGTTTCTGAAACAAATTCAATGTGATGTAGCAAATGATGGAGAAATAAGTGTTGAAGGTGAATCTAATGACGAACCAGATACTTCAATAGTAGTAAATATTTGTATCAAATGGGCAGAACAAAATTTTGAAACAACAAGTTAAATTTTAGTGTTGTAGGAAGTTCAAGATGCTGCCATGCAAAAAGGTAACAACTGCAAAGCAACTAATAAATATTCATAATTTTTTTTTTTTTTTTTTTTTGCAAATAATTGTTTATTCGAGTTTATGTTAACTCCATAAAATTCTCTTCTCTCGGTTTTTTTTTTTTTTTTTGAGGATACACTGCGCTCATATTATTTTGTGAACTTTCACATTTGCAATAAAAAATTTGAGGAGAATTCTTATAAAATCATCATTGTTTTTGAGTTTTATGGTAGAAGATATAAATCATATTGTTATTTTTTCTTGTTCTTGTTTAGAAAAGCTCTCGATAATTGCAACTTTACGATTTGTGTTATATACCTATGATATTAATTAGTTGCGCAAGCCGAGTTGCTACTGTATTTTCGCTTGATTAAAGTGAGGCAAATGAATGCAGGCGAAAAAAAATCATAATTTGATATGATGTTGAATCAAAGAGAAATTTACTATTATTATTAGACGTTTTGTTGTTTCATAGGTTGACTCGACTATTTACACTGGTTTACAAATTTCAAGTCTTGAAAAGTACCAAGAACAAAACATATTTGGGTGGATAAATTGTGACCTCCGGAACACAAAAAAAAAAATTTTTTTTTCTATGGTAAGAATTTTCGCCGAGCAATAATTTTGTGTTTTTCAGGGTATGGTTTCACTCAAATGGTTGTGGAGTCCAAACAAAGATCTTTGAATCTGTACATTTGTATGGGCACGCGGTCAGCACTGCTTCACAAAAAAAGTCACAAAAAATTTTTTTTCATCCAATCTTGGTCAACTTGGGCTTAAAACGTTTGTAATTTAATAGACTATGCATTAAAAAAAGGAAATGTCCCTGATTTTGGCATTATAAATAAATTGAATTTAAAACTAAAAATTTGAAAAAAATCTTGAAAAAATGGCAATTTTTAAACTTTGGGGCACCATATCTCACCTTACTCGATCAAAACAAACAGCATATCTATGGAAAGGGTATTCAATTAATTTTTTAACGATTTGCAGTTTATTTCGATCGAGCTCTTTGTTTGGACTCGACAAGGATTTGAGTAAAACCATACCCCGAAAAACACAAAATTATTGCTCTGCAAAAATTCTTACCATAGAAAAAAAACAATGGTACAAGGCACGCAAGATATTTGATGTGTAAACAGTTAAGCCAACTGAATGCCATATATATAAGCTCACAAATGTATAGCCATTTATAGGGATTTGATGTATAATCTATATGCTAGGTAAATAATGCAAACTAAAACAATTCTTTTATAAACTTAAAAATTTATTAGATATCATTATCTTTTATATATAATAGCCCAATTCACTATAAATTGCAAATGGTATTGCATCATTGCAAATGCAAATTTTTATTCCATATCGGATATATTTGTTGTTGTGATAGCAAAAATATTTTGCAATTGCACCAAATCGTAGTTGCATTATTTTTCATTTACTCAATGCATCGGGCACGATGTGTTCGCATATACGCAGCTGTAATTGCATCTTTTTTCCGTGCTTTAAGTTTTTCTTCCCGTCGATTTGAAATTTTATTAGATTAACGTCGCCTGAGAATTGATTTGGCGTATAGGTATATGAATTTGTACACATATACGCCAAATCAATTCTCAAGCGACTGTAAGTGCTTTCCGTATTTAACCATAGAAAGGCAACAGGGGTGACCAGTCACCCCACTACTTTTTAAAGGCACCGCATTAAGAAACAATGTATTTTTATTGAGGTAAATAAGTGATTTTATAATAAATAAGTTTGATTTTTTCTGTTTAACATTTTTGCTATTTACATATATAAAAAAAGTGTTGCCTCTCTAAGGTTAATGTACAAAGCAAAATTTTTATAATGCCGTGGTTTGCTATCATTATTACTACATTTTGTTTATACATTTATTGAAACCTAGATTCTTTATTATTATCATTTTGTATTGTTTTTATATTTTAAAAAATATTTAATTTTAATCCAATCTAATTAACCGAATGCAAAACCTATCAAACGCCTGTTTTTTGCTACGGTGACTTCTCTGCTTGTATGATATAGTCGATCTCCATACGTTTAACACCAACAAATACATAATTCTGCCACGAATAAATGTAGACATACATTTTGTTTTCGTATGTACATAGATGTGTGAGTAAATTGATCGAAACATAAACAAACAAACTCCGCTCGTATTTTAATTTCTCCCTCTCTTCTTCTTTTCTCTCTTCTCTTTGTTGTTTAGAGTAGCACAGTCATGTCGCGCAGTAGTGTGAGCGAGAAGGGAACTGAACGTTACAGTTATCTTACATCTTACGTTACAGTTATTCTTACATTTTACACATTTGAAATTTTGCCCATACCGTGAGCTAAAATGTTTACACATAAAAAAAAGAATTTTTTTTTTTTTTGTGTTCAGGAGGTTCCAATTTATCAACCCAAACATGTTTTGTTCTTGGTACTTTTCGGCTGTAAACTAGTGTTATTATTGCTATTATTTTCTCTGAGGTCCCAGAAGAAATCTCTTTCTCCTTTGGGGATCAATGAGCAACCCACATATAAACAATAATCAACTGAGCGCTTTCACTATGCAAATGAGTATTGTTTATGTACAATTTCTTAAGCTTTTTCGTATTTTATTAATTATATATATATATATGTGTATAATTAATAAGAGTAGTATTATATATTAACTTATCTTTCGTCTTCGTCGTTTTTATCTCTTGCCTTCTTAACTTTTGTCAGGAAGTTTTTTAAAAAATGAACGCCATCACAAATTGTACGAACAATTCTATATTCTTCACTTTTCGTCTTTCTTTTTGTAGGAATAATTCTCAATTCTTCACTTCGGTTCCGAAGCGTATACATATGTGTACGAATATATTGAAGATAAATCAGGAAGAGAGCAATGAGAGATCTGTTAGCACTGTTAGATCTGTTAGATCTCCTCTCACCCTAGATCCATTGGAGATATGAATTTATTTAATGTCTGTTATCTGAAAAATCAATTCAATTCCCTTTTTGCAATTTTAATTAAAGGAATAGCAGAATATGGACATTTTTTGGGAAGCAGTAATTCTTTTCTTTTTAATTTGTATTTCAAGATATGTACGATTGTTATCCTCTTTCTCTTTTCCATCTGCATATGTATGTATTCCTTATATGTATGGATGTGTGTGTGTGTGTCCATAAATATGTCAATATGCAAACACATATGTGTAAAAGAAAGGGCAATGTGTTAATTGCAGCATTTAATATTATATTTTTGTATTAATAAGTATTAACTATCGCTATTTTTTCAGGATTGCATGAAATACCCATAATTTTAAGATTGAATAAGGTAGAATAAATGAGATAGAATAACTGTTTGTATAGATCGTTTCAATAATAATAATTCTTCTGCGCATGTTGGGTAAATTTAATTGTGACTCACTAGCGAGAGGTAGAGGGGAGAGGGAGGAGGTGCGGTGACCTTTTGAGCACAAAAAACCAAAAACAATTGAAAATATTTCGTGAAATTGATGCTCTCTCTCTTGCTGCTTTGAGTGGCTCAAAACTTGCTCTTTCACTAAGCTCTATCTCATGAGGAAGACACACTCGAAGAAGTAGGCACGCCTGCTCTCTACAACTTGAATGTTTGCATCTCACATGTTTAAGTCAGGAGGATAAACCAATATATTTTTATTCGTATGTATGTCGCCGACATTTTTTTTTTAAGTTTTACTGAGGACTTTAATTCTGGTCACTTTAAAAAAGAACAGTAGAACATTTTATGATGTTTTTGAGTATTGCAAATATGAAGATAAATATTAATAAGAGGATGGGTACTGCAATATTGTAGTGAATGGGCGTACGTAGGGGGCAGTTGGTTCTTCACATTCATCCTATTGACTAGTAAAATTCTAAGTAAGTATTTGAGATATCTAGAGGGAGGAGACAACTCCATTTCCCCCCTTGCATACACAGCCATTTTGTTGAGGTTAAACAAGTTTGAAAGGAGCCGATTTCAATTTAAGCTGCATTTTTGAAAATTCCCTATCAATAAAGAGAATATTGCAAAATTTTCTTTATAAGCTACAACAACAAAAACACACAATTGTTTTTGTATACCCACTGTATGAACGCTGCACAGCGACGGATTAAAATTCAACGCAAAAATGAAAAACAAGCAAACAGGGAGCAATGAAACTCAAACTACAAATGTATGAGTGTACGAATAAGTGTGCATAATAAAAACAAAGAATAATAAAATGTAAGTTAGTGTGTGTGTGTGTATGTGTGTGTGTGTGAGAGAGAGAGAGAGGGAGAGAAAGTGTGTGTGCTGTAAAATTATTTATTTTTTTCTCTTTATATAAGCACCTGCATATGTATGCGGGTATTTTGCGTTGTGCTGAATAAAACACACACGCTTACTCATATTCAGCACGAATACATACAAGTTACACTAATACTTGATAATGTGTATTCGTGAGTAGTCAAATTGTCTGCAGATGTGTGTGTGTGTGTGTGGCTGGGTTGGTGGGAACGCGTGAGTATGGAAGAATTGCTTTCAAAAAACAAAAACAACAAAGCAAGTATTTTCAAGTATTGAAAATTTTCAAAACTCACAAAGGAAATATGCGAACGTACGCTTATCGAATAATTGAAGCAGAAAATATAAAATGGTGATTAGTGAAATGCAATCATAGTCTCGTGTTGTATCCATGTATGCATTGTTTAAGTATGCGTGCATTTCTGTGCACTGCTGAACATACACAAGCGCAAAATTATTAATAAGGTTTTAGGTTATGTTAATTTTGCATTCCATTTTGAGGTAGAGATTATTCTGCGTTGGCTAGAAATTTTTCCTTTATACACTTTAGAAAATTGCTTCATGCTTTTACGTAAGTATGTAAATGTTTGTGTGTATGCGTGTTTACATACGTTGTTCATATATTTAAATTCCATTTTCTATTCAGACACGAGTTTTTGGCCCACGGGTGCGTGTTTTTGTTGCTGTTCTTGTTGTTGTTGTTGCATCACACCCTTCATCGTACCCACAATATTTTCAGTTTTGTCGTTGTATCGCTGTTAAATAATTTTTTCACATTTTCTTTTTCCATAACATGATATTGCGACGCATTTATGCATTCACGTACATATGTACATATATACCAATATATATTTATATAAGTATGTATAAATGTGAGTATGCATGCTTGAGTGTATGCGTGTCTACGTACTGTATGTTTTTCATTTCATATTCTCAATGTTGGCGTTTGTCGCTTACGTTCTCGGCTTTGTCGCTGGTGTTGTTGTTGGTGCTACGTCGTCATCGTCATTATCAACGCTTGTTCGTTCTTTCGCTTTTGCTTGTACGTTCGTTCTTTGTAACTTTACTCACCACCATTGTACGTAGATACGCACACTTGCAAACAAATGATTTTTGTTTTTATTCAACGCTTTGTTAAATTTTGTATTTTAGTTTGATGTGTGTGTGTTTGTTTAGTTGAGTGCGTGCCTGTGTGGGTGTTTCTGAGCGTTCGATATCATTGCTGTTGTCGTCGCATGCTCTAGCAGCAAAGCAGCAGTAGTGAGCAAGCAACAAAAATACATGATGACGCACATAAATTCATATATGCATATGTACTTACTTTTATACATTTAGATGTATGTATGTATGTATGTATGTATGCAGCAATGTGTTTGTTTGTTCGTATGTTTTCGGCTTTCGTCAGTTTTATCGTTTTGTTTGTTACTTTTTCATATTTTTTCCTGTTCTTTGTTTTTGCTTTTTGTTTACTCACTTCACTAACTACAATATTCGTTCGTGTATATACTCATGTGTATGCATGTATGTTGATGTACATTTAATATATATGCCTAAAAGTATGCAATTGCTTTTGAGCGGCACATCGAAATTTTCAGAAAATGCAATATTCATACGACGCAATATATACATACAAACATACAAATGGACGTATGCATGAAACTAATATGGGGGACTGATTTTTTTTTCGAGTTTTTGCATTTTAAATACAACAACAATATTAGCAGAAAAATATATTCATATTTATGTATGTGTGTAGCTTTGTATTATGAAAATGTGACTGCAAAGGGGGGATGTGTATTTTTTTTATGCCAGTATACAGGGTGACAATTGTAAAGTGACGCAAGTTTAATACTCTGCAGCAAGCTTTGCCATTTACCGTTACTTTAATTTAAAAAGCAAATTCATTCATCATTGGCTTTGCTTTTAATTTCATTTGAATTTTTGTTATTATATTTTGAAATTTCCATAAAAATGGACAAGGAAAATATTCGTCGTGAAATTATCAAATTTCATTTGGCAAATTATAGTAGCCGTCAAATTGCAAAGGCTTTAAATTTGTCAAGTCGTACGGTAGACCGAGCTATTATTCGATATAATGAAACTGGGGGTTTTGGAGATAGAGACCGGGGAAAATTTTCAACAGTTGCCACTACTGGTTTAACAGAAAAAATTCGTAAACGAATCAAGCGAAATCCAAGGCGCTCAATGAGAAAAATAGCTAAGGAAGTGGGAGTAAACCGTGAAACAGTGCGAATCATTGCAAAATCAAAGCTTAACCTTAAGCCGTACAAGCTCCGAAAAGCTCAAGATCTGACACAAAAAAAGAAAGATTTGCGACTGCATAGATGCAAGGCGTTGCTACGCTCCTCCGTGCTAAAAAATGTTGAAAATATCTTGTTTACAGATGAAAAAATTTTCACGGTTGAACAACATTTCAATGCGCAAAATGACCGAATGTGGCTAACATCATCATCGCAACAAAATAGGACTGTTGGGCTGGAGTTTCCGCTAATGCCAGAACCCCTCTAATATTCGTTGAAGAGGGTGTTAAAATTGACCAGGTTGTTTATCGGAGCATTTTAAATGAACATGTTCTTCCCTGGGCCCAAGATACATTTGGAAATGAAAACTGGACTTTCCAGCAAGATTCTGCACCTTCCCACATGGCAAAATTAACGCAAACATGGATAAAAGACAATTTTTCTGGATTCATAACATCTCAAGAATGGCCACCATACTCTCCAGACTTGAATCCAATGGACTACTCTATTTGGAGTATTTTAGAGAGTAAGGCTTGTGCATCTCAACACCACAGTCTGGAGTCGCTGACAAATTCATTAGAGAAAGCCTGGACTGATATTGATCAGGAAGTCCTGCGGCGAACAGTCCTACGATTTCCGGATCGATTGAAGGCATGTGTGCAGGCTAAAGGATGTTATATTGAATGAGGTGGGGTTCAAATGAATGCTTATATATTCAGCAATGTTAACACTTAATTGTTCTTAATGGAAGTACGTCCTTTTGAAAATAACTGCTGAAATGTGTGCGTCACTTTACGACTGTCACCCTGTATGTGAATGCATACAGAGTTCAAACAAATACGCAATTTATTGATTGATTGGGATCAGTGGGTAATAGAAAAAATCCAATGAAAATATTTAAAACAAAGAGAGATCGAAATTATAATAAAATTTTTTTTTATACCAAGAAAGTAAAGCTTATCCATATCTCAGGACAAACGCGAATTAAGGGGAAGGGAAGGCCACTGTGTCAAAAAAAAAAAAAATTTTATAATAAATTAAAGTTTATATATTCAAAAATATGTGTACAAGTCAAAATTACAAAAATTGCCTGAGTTACAGCAATTTTAGTAATAGTAAGTAGGCTGAAAACTTAATGGACTGAAAAATTTATACGCGTTTTTCTCAAAACGACTTTTTTCGAACTGGTCGCGTCGATAACTCAATCAAATATTAACCGATTTTAGGGGAAAGTGGGAAATTTTTTCGGGCTCCACGGCAACGCCCATATCTTCAAAACTATTTAATATTTTTTAATAAAAATTTATGGAAATATTGTTGGAAGTGCACTTAATAAAATGAATATAAAACTATCCGATTCCTTTATTTAACAGATCAAACAAATTCCCAAAAATCATTCATTTTTCCAGCCGTCACAGTGGCCTTCCCCCTTAAGTTACAAAATGTAGATTTTAAAAGAGAGCGTAAAATTGCTTTTATTTGTTCCTATTTTCGCGATATTTTAATCTAGGTGAGCTATAAACCGGAAACTTAAAATTTTGGACTTAATACGCTTCTGCTCTAAGATACGATAATGACTATGAATATACTAGTAATGGGCACTCAAGTTTTCTTTCTATAAAAAAAAAATTCAATCGATTATTGTTCAAGTGTATACTCTTGCCTTTGGAAATTATTTATAAAAAAGAAAGAGATGAATGAAGTGATATTTTCATCTCATTTTCATTTGTTCTGGCTTAAGCACATAACAGATTATGTATGCTCTCTCTTGAGATGAGTTTCGAACAAAATGTCTACCTGATTATCTCACGTATCTTACGTATGTTTGTTGTTGTAATTTTTGCAAAAGTGACGAAGTGTTATTTTCAATTTCTTTGTATTTGCTAGTTGGTTGTTTTTGTTTTTCACGTAAATTAACTAATGTAACGGCTTGTGTATGTATATAAGTTCTATAATTTGGTAGACAACAACAAAAAAATGTGCTCTCTTGAGATAAGTTTTTAATAGAAAATGTCTGCCTGATGTACTCACAGGATCCTCTCACTTACGTGTGCTTATTGTTGTAATTTTTGTAGACGTACAACAACATACAACAACAATCTATGGCCGAAACAATAATCAAAAGAGATGCGAATGAGAAAGAGAGTGAAAACAAAAACAACACCGCATGAGCACTCAACACGTGTTATGTGTTTATAAAAGAGTAGAAAAAAATGCAAAACCAACAATGAATGAGACAAAAAAAAAAGCAAAGCTTGTAAGAATTTTAGTTTTCTGCCAAATTAACAAGGGTAAAAATAAAATACTGACTAAATAAAGACAAAATAAATAATTCTTACAAATTCTTTTTCTGAAGATTTAACTATAAAGTGATTTAAGATCTCTTTACATTAGCTGACTTTGACGATAAAAACAGTTCGTCGCCTAAGAATTGATTTGGCGTATAGGTATACGAATTTGTTCACACATACGCCAAATCAATTCTCAGGCGACGAGTTTTCAATTCATCAGGAGATACGATTAAGAAATTTAGAAAATATAAATATTCTTATAAGCAAAACTTGTCACCTAACAAATTTTTCTGTGTTCATATCATCGAACAGATCTGCTGACGGTTTTGGTCAGAGGGCAAGTCAGCTAGTGCAGTAGATGTTACATTATTCATCATTTGCACACCTTAATCGATCAAAAATGTGTTAAAATCTGTCATATATTATAAAGAGTATAAATTTCAATTCAACTAAACTTAACAATAATTTACCAATCAAATATATTGACAATTCGAACACAATTTTACGCCAATTAAATCAAGGATAAATAAATAATTCATAATGCTACAAACCAAAATAACAAATCATGTAAATATTAAAAAAAAAAAAAATTAACAAACAAAAGCATAAACGCGGCTTAAATGCGCTTACTCATACCCTAAAAAATGTAAGTAAGCATAGAATTTTAAGCCAAAGAAAAAAACAAATAAATTATTCGAAGGTATCTAAAAATGGTACCGTAGACAATAAACAACCTACACCCAATATTTGGGGTATGTACTATGGAATTGGTATAAAATTTATGTATGAGAAAAAACTAGGACAACCTGTGTTGAAATCACGCTCAACAAAACAAAACAACCACGAATCGTAAATGCAAATATTTAGCAACAAAAAGAAAAACAGCAATAACAATAATAACAACAACAACAACGAAGAAAAATGCATGAGTAAGTTATCCATGAAAATACATGGTAGGTACTGCATTCGTTGTTGTTGTTACACTAGAATTCCCCAATTGTTTTTTGTTGTTAAATTCGAACTTGCAAATTCGATATGACAAACATTCGTTACATATTTTGTTTTTATTTTTATAATGTGAGATCAGCATGAACAAGCGACGATCCTCGGATTCTCTCCTCATTCCTTCTCGCAGTCTCTCTTCATTGTTAGCCATTGTTGTTGGTTGGCGTCTACAACACCAGTCGCCGAGTTATATCGTAGTCGTGTCGTCGTCCTATATATATGCAAGTATTTCATTGAATCAGTTTTTCTTTGTCTGTCATTTAGTCAGTCACCCAGTGAGCTAGTGTTGCATTGTTGGGGTCATATGCATTTTTTATTTCAGTTTAACTTATTTTTTTCTAGTTTTTATACTTTAATTTTGCCTTTCATTCACAGTTGGAGTTTGTTTACGATTTTCACATTTGAATTTTGCCATTTTTTGGGGCGCGGTTTTATTTTAATTTTGTTTTTAGAAAGAATGGTTTATATTCCTTTTATTGCAACTTGTTCATGATTTTTATATAATATATTATATTTTTATTTAGAAGTAGTGAATTCAGAATATCATAATATATTTGTTGTTAAAAAAACTAAAAAAAAATTGGCTTATACCATTTTTGCTCTCAACGGCTCATAATAGTGCTGTTATTTTAGCTGGAGAAATGCTTAAACTGCCGGAAAGTTTAAACGATTTTTTCGATAATAAGTGCATTAGTAGTTCTGGGTGCAAAGAACGCTGCACCTACGCACCTACTTACATATCTATTTTGTTGTAATTTTATTGTTTATTTGACAAATCTTCCATTCACTTATGCATATGAATAGTTGTTGTAGTTTTTTTTCCTCTCTTATTTGGTTTGTTTAATTACTTAAGCAGATTAACCGACGGAGTAGCACTGTCTCTTCTCTTTGTTTTCATATAAAGTTTTTCGCTCTTTAAAATAGAGAGCGTAAAAGCTTCATATAAAAAAAACGAAAAGAGAGTGCAGCACTCGGTTTCTTAAATTGAGAGGGTAAAAACTTCATATAAAAAAAAAACCGAAAAGAGAGTGCAGCACTTGGTAGGAGAATCTGCCTTAACTGTCTTGAAACGTTGTTGTTTTTTATTTATTATTATACACATTTTTGTCAGAATTACAACAATAAAATACATGCAAGTGAGACGATCTTATGTCAACTCATATGAGTTCACCAGGTAGTAATTCATCGGAAGAGAGCAGGTTTGATGTTCTTGTTGTCTCTTAAATGAAAGACATGTGCCGTTATCTGAGTTGTTTAACAATAACAAAATAGCAAATAAATGTGTTTAGCATAGGCATGATATTTTTGATACAATTGTACTATTTTAGTACAATTTCAACTGCGTTTTACTTAGCTACCGTTTTACGTATATTTCTAATAAACATGGGCAATTAAGAAATCTAATCTGAAGAGATACAAATCCATACTTTTACACTCTAAACATTCTGTGTATGGATGTATACTGTACAATATATCAGGAAAGTAAGTTTCCAAAAACCAAAAAAAAAACTTTAGTACCAAAATCTTCTCAATAACAGATAGGACCAAATTTGTTTTTACGTTACTAAAAAGCTACATAAAAAGTTGCTGAAATTGTAGTTAAGAAAGAAAATGTGGTTGATTTTTTTTGTTTTGTTCTGAATTCGGTATTACTGAGTGCCAGTATGATGTGATAAAAGTTAGTTTCCAAAAACTACAATATTCAATCAGCCTACATTTTACTTCAACAATTTTAGTGAGTTGGTCTTCAATGGTGAAAACAAGATTTCTATACTATACATTTCAATACTTTTTCAAGTATTTTGACGCAATCATTGTGATCTAAAATGATAAAAATATTACGTATTAAGCTTTTCTCTTCAGGAACTGGTACGTCTTTTGAGAGAATAAGAAACTATATCAGAGTTGAACTTGATTTACATTTATGATTATGTTTTCCATACACAAATATTCTAAAACTTCTTTCCTCTTTTAGATGCCTTAAAAATGGAAATAATTTGAAAAAGATCCTCAAAAATCATTCACTTTATGAACATTTTTGTTTTTTATATCATGGGCTCGACATTTTACGTGGTAGCATTGATCCAAAATCTTTGTAGTTTTAATACCTTTACCTCTATGGAATAAAAATCGTTAAAGTTTTGTTCTGAAATTATAATGTAGCAGCTAGGGTATTTAAATTTTATTTCATCTTATTAATTTTATGTGTGTAGTTATGAATTTTTTTATTGTTTTTGTTAAATAAGAATAGAAAAAGAAATAAATTTCATATTTAAAGGATTTTGGTACAATTTCATGTCATTTAGTACAGTTTTTTTTTATCGATTTCATGCAAAATCGAAATCAGCTATCAGAACGAATACATAGCACGTTTTATTACACCGTACGGCAGAGCATTCTTTACGCGTGGAGTTGACCAAAGTTCAAACTGCACATACTGTAGTCAGTTGATTTCACGGAAAAACTATTGCAACATTTTATTATATCGCTATTTCGCAGTTAAAAAGATTAAATTGTAATCGTCAAAAAAGAAAAAAAAAGCACAAATATTTACTCAAATACATTGCATACTTTTAGGACAAACAATTTGCCACCTTGAACTAATTAACATTTGTTTATAATTACATCCATTAAAAAAATAAAATCAAATATCGCTTCAACAATTAAATGACAATTTGAAAAGCCTAAAATAAATTGCATGAAGGTTAGGCCTATGAACGAATGAATGAATAGTTGAATTGAGTCATATAGAAATAATGATGATAATTTTGACATTTTTTTCAAAATTAAAATGCAATAAAACAATACTGAAACCGACCGACATTATCTGAGATGATGACGCTAAACAAAATTTGAGACAAGCGAAGTTAAGTAAGTAATAAATAAAGAAAAGAGAATGGAAACGAATAAAAGAATATAAATAGAAACAGCAGTGAAAGAAAAGAAGGTAGAAGAGTAAAAAAGTAAAGAATAAGGAAGGTGGGAAGGCAGGAATGTAAGAATGTAGGAAGATATGAAGCCAGGTAGGTAGGTAGATAGCAAGAAATAGGAAGATAGGGAGATTTGAATATAGGAAAGTTGGAATGAAGTCTTGGAACACAAATTACAGAAGGGGTCAATGACCACCTAGATTTCATTGGAGTATGCCTAGAGTAATAAAACTTTAGGAAGGGACCAAGGAAGGAAAGGAAGATGAAAGGTAGGTAGGTAGGAAGATAGGAAAATAAAAACATCGCAAAATAGAGAGAAATAGAAAGAGAGGAAAATAGGAAAGGAGGGACCGGGAATTATGAGAGGCACTAATGGCCAACTTTATTTCTTTGGAATATGTCCAGAATAACAAAAACTTAACAAACAAAAAAATCAATATATTAAAATGCTCTGGTATTTATGAAATTCCTTTTTCAATTTCAGTACACATTTCAAAACACAACCATGAAAAATCGAATAGGATTCAACGGCATATCAAATAAGCAAATAAATTTCACACACACACACAAACGCAGAAGCAGAAACACATACACATTCTTAAGTATAGCTACCTAACATTGGCAACACTTGAACAAATGGCATTGCCAGATATTCCGGTATTAGTTAATGAATTTGAGATGGCGGGTGTCAATGATTTCAAATTGCTACTTGTTATAATTAAAAATAATAACAATAGTTATAAATAGTGAAATAAAATAAAATAAAAACAAACTTCAACCAACTTCTCTATCAAATACTTTAAGCTGGAAGTTCATTAAGGTACCAACCAACATCACTCAATCATTTACTTCATCCACTTGAATGAATTTTTTTTGACAAGTTCATAAAATGTCATTTGCAATAACAACAACAACGTGCTGCAGACACAATTGACAATGTCATTTAAGCGTCACTTGCTCTACGGCCAATCATTGTGGCATTGTTCACACAAAACATTTTTAAATCAAAAGTAAAAGTATTTGTTATAGTTGTACTTGTTTTTGACCTAATTTGAAATGTGTATATAGATATACAAGAATTGAAATTGCAAAAGCCATACACGCATACACACACACACACACATACGTATATAGTTAATAAAATAAACGGTATTTAAAGGTGTTGCCATTTTAAAACAATTAAAAGCCATTTTAATAGTGAAAATTGTCACTTGTAAATGTCACAGTTTAGTTTTTTGTCAGTCAATAAAATACACAAACTCAAATACTACAAATTGAAATACACGCTATATGAAATTATGTCATTTAAAATATAATAGCAATTATAAAATTACACAGTAGGTACGTAAGTAAATAAGAAAAAAGTAGTACTAGAAACTTGCAAGTAATAAATGTTATATATATTTTTTTATTATTAATCTGCGGATATTTTGCATAATTTCTTTGGTTTTTATTAAGTAGTATCATTAAAATAAGAAATCCAAAAAATTTTAGGTATGAAATTGTCTTGTATAATAAGTAGTCTGTTTATAGGGTAGAAAAAAGTAAAGTTGAATGGTTTCTGCTTGTATTCCTAACAAGATAGAAAGTTAAATACCTTGCACCCTTTCTTATGAAAATATCTGGTTGCTTTCAAGATTAGGTGGGCGTGGTTATTACCCAATTTTGAAAGTTTTTGAATGAAATACTTTGTTTATTATTCTTACGCACCACTATACCGAATTTCATTGTATTAGTATCAATATTTTTTTTTTTTTTGATATTGACATTTTAGGATTTTACTTGCAGGAGAGGTAGGCGTGGTTATTGCCTGATGTTGAAAATGTATACATCAGTTATTTTAAATGCTATTTCAATGAAGTCTGTCAAATTTTGTGTTAATTTCCTTTAGTATTTTCTTCAAAATATTTTTTTTTTTATATTTTCACTTTTTTGGCCCACCTGAGCGATTTTTATGTTTCAAAAATGAATCTATGCCTGGCTATAACTCTGGGAATCTGGGAAGAGTTAAACACTTTTGCTCTTTATTCAAACAAAAATAGACTGATGTTTGATATTATTGAGGTCATTATAAAAAATAATGCAAATCGATTAACTTAATTTTTTTACGATTTTTTATTTGAGATTAATAAGCAGTATCTGTATCAAGTTCGATATAGAGATTGCTCAAGTTTTGTTTGTTCAAGGGACGACGAAAGAAGAATTCACAGGTAGGCGTGGCTATTGCCTGAATCTGAAAATTCCCACAATAGTTATTGAAGAGTCTATTTCATTGAATTATACAGGATTTTCTTGTTTTTTTTCTTTTGTATTTTTTTCAAAAACCAGTTTCTGAAAATCTCATTTTCGCAGGGAAAGCCACGCCCATTTGACCGATTTTCATAAAAAAAAGTATACATAATATTGCTTCTTCATACAAAATCATAATCGTTTCCGAAGTATTTTAAATTTTCCAGGGTATGTTATCTTAGAACTTATGGATGGCTGGTTGGCTTAAGTGATGGACCTACTTTCTTTGGGCTCACAACTGAGCACAGAGTGTTCAGTTTTCATACCGTGAAACCTCATTTTGCTTTTCTTTACAATCACTTCTTATGATTTGTGAAGAAAGTAATTCACTAGGAAAATTTCGGAGTAATTCTCAACGTCCTCGAATGAGTCGAATGAGGAATTACCCAAATTGACTTATCTCGCCATCAACTGACCATGCAGATGGATATTATATGCATTCATTGAGTATATCCACTAACTACTATTTGTTTAGTTTAGTCCAATTGCAATTTATTGGAGTTTTGTCGAAAATACAGCGCTCAACGTGGGTAGTCGTGGGCTTGTTGGCATAAACCTTAGACTTAAAAAAAAACTACAAAGAAAAAAGTCCAACGCTGTTAAATCGCCTGATCCTAATTTGGTAACCAAAAAATGGAAACGGGAAATTTCACGACCAGGGAATGATTCATATAGTAATTGAATTTTTTTTCAGGCAAAGCTGTGGAGGCCATTTACAATTTTCTATTAAAAACCTGTGTTAACAAAATTATTTAATGGGTGAATTTTGGGACACCCTTTAGATAGGAAATCTTGACTGTAGAAAGAGGCGTCACTGATCAAGTCCATGATATAAAAATATTGGGCTGCATGCACAGGTAAGTAGATTTCTTATATACACTGTCAAACCAACTGAATGCCATATGCATATTCATATAGATACATACCGGTATGTAGATACAGAATCCTGTATTGTATTCTAGACCCTGCAGGAAGAGGGCTAGAATATTCCTGCGGTAAGGTATGCCTGCCGTAAGAGGCGACTAAAATACCCCACAGAAGTTGAGGGCGTGCCCAAGATGTCACAAAGCCTTATCCCATCCTGATGAATGTCGCCTCTTTAGACTGAAATGAGACTATACCGTTTTACCAGATCGATTGAAGCAATAAGGCGCAGCCTATAAGAAAAATAAACGCCAAGAAGACCCAGACGTCAAGAAGACCCAGACGACAAAATATTTAACGGTGGTTCTGAAAGGACCTTTCCGTCGGACGAGAGAAGATGTTTAGCAGGTGGAAGTTTCACACTGACTTCGACTTTCAATGCTTTTACTCCTCGTGAAAAAAATATTCCAAAAAAAGCTGAAAAAACACATATTGAAAAGGCGAATCGATAAAATGACAAACAATGTTGGCATATAAGCCGTTAGCTACCGAAGAGAATCCCAAGTGCTCTCTCATTGCAAGTCTTTTAATTTCCACCCATTACACAGCGTGAAAAAAAAAAAAAAATTGCAGGCACTTTTATGGAGACCTAGCACAAATTGTAGGTCTAGTTATATTAAGAAAAATGGTATGACGGAAATTTCCCATGCACCCCCAAAATCTCGTTTTATGGTCAATAAACCGTTTTTGGGTAGGTTCATGTAAACAATCGCTCATAACTTTGCTAATGTTTATCCAATTTATTTTAGTTCTTAGTTTGAAAGGGGAAAAATAGTCCTTTCTGATCATGTATTGTTTATTTTCATGAATTAAAAACTGACGGGACTGCAGTTCAACGTAGTTGCGATTTTTCGATTTTTTAATTATTTTTCGGCTTGGACGATGTTTTTACGATATTATCCGATCTTGGAGATTTTTGTGCGACAAAACATTTTTAAAGTAAATTTAATGCCGTTTCGAATGACTTTTTTTTTGAATGAAATTGGATGAAAATTGACGGGGGTGCATGGGAAATTTCCGCCATACCATTTTTCTAAGCATAACTAGACCTACAATTTGTGCTAGGTCTCCATAAAAGTGCAAGATCAATGTCACACCGTGTTATTTGTAGCATATGTAGAGAAAATGAGTAGACACTGAGAGAGTTGACGTCGGTATCGGGCTTTTTTCATATGATCCTTTGGGCATCGGTCAAATGCAATCCGAGCAGAAATGTCAGCTTTCTTAGTGTCATCTCATAAGCGTTTTCTATACTATAGAAAAGGGGTCTGCGTCAGTAAAAAACTTATAGTGTCATCTGTACTATAGAAAAAGGGTCTGCGACAGTAAAAAACGTAAAAAGTGTCTTCTATACTATAGCGAACGGGGTCTGCGACATTGATAACGGATAAAGAGTCTTCTATAACATACTATAGAAAAGAGGAAATATATTTAAGGTTATTCAAAAAATATGAGTGTAGAGTGAATGAAACATTTATTTACCCAGATCTGAACTGAAACATAGAAACTAATGAAGGGCTTTTTCTCGTTCAAGTTTTTGCAGCCTCGGCAATAAGTATTGTTGGATATACAGGGCCAGGTAGCATGTAACCTCAACGGGCAACGCTTTGTGAGGGTTGCTGAACGCCAAGAAACATCGGGTCTAAGAACTGTATCCTACTAACTTTTTTTCTGGTAAGGCTTTATTATGATCAAGTCTTTCGTGCTATGGCTCAGGTGCAGAGTCTGCACCATATTTTATTTGCAGATTTTAAGTAGTGAGAGTATGTATATTCTAACCTAGCCGCAGGGAATTAAAACTGATTGCGATTGGGCAGTGCCTAAAATAAGATTTAATTTTAATAGCTATTTCAGAAATTCTTTCAATTAATTCAATGAAAATATACTAATCTAAAGAAACGCTGGTATTCGTTTATAGTAGCGTATCCAGGGAGAGGGCTATAGGGGCTGAAGCCACCCCCCTCTCCCCAGAACCCGACAATCTTATAGTAAACAGTAATTTTTGAGAAATCAAAAATCTACAATTTCAACGACAGTAGCTTATAAATGTCTTACTTTTAGAAAGCTTGATAATGGTTTAGTTTTTGGATTGATTTTTGTACTGTATTTTAGTCTGATATTGGTTTAACTTTTCCGTTTTTGCCCGTTTTTTATCTAAATTCTGGTTTGATTGTAAGTCAGAATTTTGATTTTGTTTTATTTTAGTTTGAATTTTAATCTGAATTTGGTTTGAGTTTTAATCCATGTTTGGTCTAAATTTTGATTTGCTTTCCAGCGTTTGTAGACCAGCGTTTGATCTGATTTCTGGTCTAAATTTTAATTTGCTTTTAATTTGTATTTGGCGTCTTTTTAGCCTCAGTTTTAATCTAACTCTTAGTTTGAGTTGTAGTTTTTCGTCTGAATTGGCTTGATTTTGATACTTTTTTGGTCTGAATTTCGATCTGAAATCAGTTTAACTTTGGTTTTAAAATTTGTTTTGAATTCGTCTGGAATTTTGGTCTAGTTTTTGTTTAATTTAAGTTGAAATTTTTTGATGTAAATATTTATTAGATATTCTCACTAGTTTTTGATCTGAGTTTTGGGTTACTTTCGTTCCGTGTTTGGTTTTTAGTTTTGTCTAACTATTGGTCTGAGTTGTTGGGTTTTTAGTCTGAGTTCTGACCTGAATTTGATCTCATTTTGGTCTATTTTTGTTGGAATTTTGACCCAATTCGTGGTCTGAACATTGTTTTTTTTTCATCGGTTGTTGTCCGGTACCCGACAGAGTGTACGGATCTCGTTGGAATTTAAAACGTATTGGCTTTTTGGTCAAATTAAAATATATTTACATTTTAAGTAATGTATAACAGACTTAAAGAACGTATTTAATTTTTCATAAAAATGAAGTTCTTGATTATGGAGTTGTGAGATCGTTAACTCACCACCAGGCCGATATTAATAGTGAAATCGATGCTAAGAGTGATATGAATATATATTTTAAAAATTCATTTAAAGTACTATCCAAATCAACTGTTATCTTAATTGAATTTTTTTCGGGTTATTGTTTCGACCAAAAATGCCTAAGAAAATAGAGATGTATCAAATTGTTTCATCAAAATTTTTTCTCAAAGGAAATTAAAATTTCCTTCAAATTGTTTTCTCAAAATAGATCATTTAATAATTTAAATCCATCAGAAAAGTCATAATCAAAATTTTGATCTTAATTTGGTCTCATTTTGATCAAGATTCTTCGATCTGAATTTGGTTCTTTTCTTGGTTTGAAATTCGATCTGAAAAAAGTATTTGAATTTTAGTTTGAAATTTGGTCGAAATTTCCGCCTAAATTTCTATCCGATTTTAGTTTGAATTTTTGTCTCAGTTTAGTTCTAGTTATCTTTTAATTTTTAACCTGTATTTGATAAAATTTTTGCACCAGTTTTTGGTCTAGGTCTAGGTTTTGGTCGATAGTGAGTGTGATTTTTATCTTTTAATTTAGTAAAATCAACCCCCCTCAAACCCAAATCCTAGAACCGCCACTGTTCATTTAATATGCTCACTAAATTTAAATAAAATCTCACAAAAACCAAATACTTGTATTTAAATCTATAAATTATTATTAAATATAAATTGTTATTACTGCATTCTTCATAAACCTTGAGATGCCAACAACTTCTAAAGTGTAAAGATAAAAGCTCAAGAGTAGGTAGATAGTAAGATGAGATATAAAATGTATGACCTTATATTTCGATAGATTTCTAAATTGATCAATCAAAATCGAGAGCAAATTGAGCTCCTTTACATTTAAAAGTTTTTTTTTTTTGGTTTTTTTTTCAATATGACATACTTAAAAGTTCATTTAGGCTAAATTTTATTTGCATAATTTCTTACTAATAAAATAAAATCCGAAAAGAATTTTATAAATTCAACATAAGTAATTACAACTCAAAGTAGTGAACCTTTTTCAAGATTACTTTATCAAATCAAATACTAATTTTATAAGACGTTACTAATTATATACGCTTCAGACCTACAATATAAAAATACCGCTCCTCAAAATCAATTGATTTTCAATTTTTTATTCATAAGCAAAAAATTCCAAAATTAAGCATTAAATTCGATTTTTCGATAGTTTTTTTTTTTTTTTTTTTTTTTTTTTCAATGATTGCAACAAAAACACAATGTGCACATTGCAATCGAATTGAAAAAAAATCATAATAAATCTAATGAAAAATCACAAAAATAAGAGTGAGTTATGAAATCTCTACGTTATAAAGTGTAAGGTGTAAGGTCATGTAGGTATCTACCTACCGCCAGATCAGGCATCAGGCACCAGACACAAGGCACGAGTCAATCTTGGCAATCGCTGCAAAATGACAGTTGCGTCATTTTTGTGTGTTTTTGTTTTTGATTTCAGTTTTGTGATAAATCATGGTAATGAAGTCGCAAAATTTATTCGCAATAAACAATTGCTAATTTAAGTTAATGTATGAAAATTACTACTTTTATTATTTAGTTGAAAAAAAAAACCACAACAACAACAAATGAATAGAAATTAGGGCGTGCTTACTTGCTTGCATACCTTAACTCATATACATATTTGGGTAATTTAACTAACCTTAGCTAACTAATGCAATATTTCGCCAAGTATAAATTAGAATGCCAATCAAATGTCAACTTGATACTTTGTTAGTTGAATACAATACAGTAATAGGCTATTTTATTTAGTTAGAAAAAGATTACACCAAAAGGGAATCCTTGTACTAGCGCTCGCTGTCAAAGCAATGGTTTAACTCTTTCGGGACCATTGGTGACCGGTAGTCTAAAATACGTTTTTTCCAAAACTATTTTATTAAATTAATATTTGTTGAAAAGCTTTAGTTATTATTAAAATAGTTTTGAATTGATATCGACTTAAAAAAAAAATATATATATTTTTTTACATATTTTCAATCACTCAATTTTTCAATATGTTCTGGTAAAACTATTTGCTCTAACATAATTTAACATATTTTTAAATTTTCGTTTACTTTCTTTTGAAATTTAAGTTTTGCTATGGGTCACCGATGACGCTAAGGAATTGATGGAAATTTTATAAAAGTTTTCTTACAATGAAATGGGGGTCAGCGAATGCAAGTCCAGAACCAGGTTTGCTCTATCGTTTCCAGTTACCTTACAGTCAAGAAAGGGTTAAGTGTAAAATTAATACTAAAGGACTTATTCTATCTTTGAAAAAATAACAAATAAAAACATACAGTAGCGGACGAAAGTGTTCACAAAAATTGATAAAACATAATATTCATAGATTTTATTAGTTTTAAACAAAATTATGTAAAAACAAAGTACAAAGTTTTGATCCTTAAAACTGTCAGCATAAAAAACTAACAAAAATTACTGCATTTTCAAACAAAAAACATCAAAAATACAAAAAAAATCAGAAAAAGTGGTGTGAACAGTTTTGACCGCACATGGAAAATCTATTTAAATCATCTTTAGTATTTCGTGTGGCCCCCGCGAGATATTATAATTGACTTTATATGACGTGTCATAGTTTCAACAGGGCTTTCCAGTGAGATACAAGTTATTTCTGCCATGCTGATAAAGTTCTCTCCTATAATTTCTCAATAGTCCTTGTTGAATCCTTTTCGGCATATATTTTTCTTTTCACCATGGCCCACAAATTTTCTATAAGATTTATGTTAGGCCATTATGGCGGCGAGTCCAACAGTTATTCCCGTTATCAATAAATCACTTTTTGGTGGCAGTGGCAGCATGTTTTGGGTCGTTGCCATGCATAAAAACATCCTACTTGCCCAGTTAGATTCCGAATATGTCTATGTGACTAACTTCATATCTATCATACGCGCCATTTTTTTTTGACATTGACAGCTATTCTATCTCGAAGAGCGCCAAAAATACTATAAGAATTGATCTGTCAAATAATTTTCATAGTTTTACAAAAGTGTTTTACTATAGCTGAAAATGTCGAATTTCGTGCCAACAAAACAACATTTGCGGGAAGTTTTAATTTGCTTCTTCCATTTAAAGAAAAACGCAACTGAAGCACATCGTTTACTCACTGAAGCTTATCCTGACTGTGCTATAGACGTTAGAATGTGTCAGGTGTGGTATGCCCGTTTCAAAAGTGGTGATTTTGATGTTGAAGACAGGGAACGTTCAGGCGGCCCGAAAAAGTTTGAAGATGAAGAATTGAAGGCATTACTCGAAGAAGATTCATGTCAAACGCAACAAAAACTTTCAGAATCTTTAGGAGTTGATCAATCAACCATTTCTAAACGATTAAAAGCATTGGGAATGATTCAAAGGCAAAGAAATTTGGTGCCGTACGAATTGAAGCCGAGAGACGTCGAACGACGATTTTTCACATGTGAACTGCTGATTGAATGACAGAAAAGAAAGGGTTTTCTGCATCGTATTGTGACTGGCGATGAAAAGTGGATACGCTACGATAACCCAAAGCATAAAAAATCATGGGGACCGCCCGGACATGCATCAACATCAACGGCAAAGCCGAACATCCATGGATTCAAGCTCATGCTGTGTATTTGGTGTGATATGAAAGGTGTCGTGTATTATGAGCTGTTGAAACCGAATGAAACGGTCACTGGCGACCGCTACCGACTACAATTGATGCGTTTGAGCTGAGCATTAAATGATAAGAGGCCAGAATATGAGAATAGACACGACGAAGTTATTCTTCAGCACGACAATGCTCGGCCGCATGTTGCAAGGCAAGTAAAAACATACTTGGAAACGCTGAAATGGGAAGTGCTACCCCACCCGCCGTATTCTCCAGACATTGCTACTTCTGATTACCACTTGTTTCGATCGGTGACACATGGCCTGGCTGAACAGCACTTCCGTTCTTTCGAAGAACTGAAAAAATGGGTCGATTCGTGGATAGCCTCAAAAGATGAGGAGTTCTTTCGACGCGGAATCCGCGTGCTACCAGAAAGATGGGAAAAGGTTGTGGCTAACGATGGACAATACTTTAAAGAATAAATTTATAATCACTTTTTCACAATAAATGTCCAAATTACGACAAAAATACGAGTTTATACATTCATACTCCCAATACATAAAAGGTTGTTAGTCTCGAATACACATGGTGTGTATATAGTGGGTTAAGTTCCATATTTAATTCCATTATGATCAAAATTTTGATTGGTGGATGAGGTGTAAACTGTGCCAATACTCAGACTTAAAATCTAAACGATTTTTTGTTCTACTCTTAACCCAGTAATGCCTAGCGGTGCCATATGAAACCTAGTCGCTGAGCCGTTCCTGAGCCAGGTTCAAAAACAATTTTTTTCTCAAGATACTTTCTTGATCTAGCTACTTTGGTTCCCGCTCGTCCTTAATGGATTAATTAGCGAAGGTATGCTATAACTTTCTAAAGTTCCCTTGCATAATTCTCGGGACTAAAAAGGTATTGCAAGAGAGAATTTATCTGCTCATAGATTTGTGAAACTTTAGAACATTCATTACATGGCTACTGCTGTAATGAGGAAATAAATAATACGTATTCATGTTTTTGGAAGTATTTTGTATTACATTAAGTAATAAGTTTCTCATTAATTTCCATCGAGTAGTTAATAAGTATTGATTACCCAACAGGCGAATATTTAGTTAAAACTATTTCTATTAAAATTGTGAATAGTGAATAATATTACTCTAAATAAAATGCATCAATCAATAGATATTTAAATAAACTTGCTGAAATGTCTACAAGCAACAAAAATATAATGAATAGCAAACGCTCCTTTACACCCACAGACAGACAACAGTTGCACTGGTCGACAGTGTAAAGAAGAAAGAAAAAATCGTGACAATTTTGTAACCAAAGTGTTAAATGATTAATTTTTCGTCTTGCATAATAGCAATCGAAATAGGAAAACACCAAGGAGAGAGAAATAAATGGTAAGGAGTGAAAAAGGAGACCACTTGATGGTCGCAATAGTTCACAACGAACAGTGGCGTCAAACCAGAGCACCGGTACGGCAGGTATGTAAATTGTTACTGTGTGTGGCTAAGCTGTCTGTCTTAGCCTCAGCTGAGAGTCTATTTAAGGCGTTTATTAGCATTTCGCATACAAAAGTCATCGAACAATTACCCAAAAAAAACAAAAGTTTGCTTGTTTGTTCATTCGTTTATTTGTTTGCTTGCTTGTCATCAATGTGTTTCAGTTGTCAGTGTCAGCGTTAGCGTTGCTGGTGGTAGTGACGTTGTAGACTAAGATAAATTGAAATGACAGCGCGCATGCGCAATTGCCTTTTTTGATGCAGGTACCTACCTAACTAATATACTCTCCATTAATAATTCAGATACCATATGTTATACTGTGTGTATGTATGTGTGTGTGTGTGTGTGTAGATCAACCTTTTTTGAATTATTATTTTACTATAGTTTATGATTACTAAAAACGTAATGTGAGTGGATTGTACGTTATGAAAGTAAAGCAGTTAGTTCAACTATAATTTTTCTATCGCTTGTGCGTTGCCCAAAATTATATCTGCATTTTTTCTTCTCCTTCTTCTTCTTTTACTTTTTTATTTCTATACAAATTTCGTAATAATAAACAAAACTCAGTTAATTTTTTTTTTTTTTACTAGTTACTTACTTTTATTTTGGTAGTTACTCTTTTTGTGCAACTCGCCGCTATCGTCGTTTTCGTTGTCGTGGAGTCATGGAGTGTCGCCACCACCAAAACATCGACCAACCATGCCCAGCGGTAGGTAATTAATCTCTAGTTACATATAGCCCAAAAAAAAAAAAAAAGAAGAAAAACAATCGCTTAAAAATATTGTCGTGCTTTTGCGTTTTATAGCTTAAATATTTAGTATGCTGTAATACGAGTCAAGTTGGATACGAATGGCATAGAATACGAACGCAAGCGCTCGATGGCGGGTAGCGCGTGTGCAGAAGGAGCGAATGTTCGCGTTCGTTTTGTTTTTTTGGGTTTGTGTGTCTGCATTAAAGCACGAATTTGCTCTAAATGGGAGAGAGTGTGAGATTATGTAAATGAAAATTTATTTATTGCTAGTTGAAGTATTTTTGAAGTATTTGATAGTTTCGAATGATAGAGAAATAATAATGAAGAAAATTACTTAAATATGAGCTTAGGATTTTGCGTAGAAGCTACAAAGATTAAAGTGAATGCAGAAAAAGAAGAGAAAGGAGAAGAAGAGGAAAGGGAAGAAAAGGAATATAAGAAAGAAGAATGAACAGAAAAGAATGGAAAAGGAGAGGGGGTGATTATGAAGTAAAGGAAGAAGATAGGATGGAAGACGAATAAAAATCATAGAAAGAGATTGAAGATGAAGAAAGATGAAAACGGGGATGGAATAGAATGGAAAGGAAATGGAATAAAAGAAAAAGGAAAATAAAAGATGAGAAGAAGGAGCAAGACGAAATGGGATAAAGGTGAAGGGGAAAAGGTCAAAAGAAGAAAAGAGAAAGGGAAGCAAGTGGAAAGAAGGAAAAAAGAGAGAAGGAAAAGAGAAAAGACAGTAAGGGAGTTGATTGTAAGCGTATTTTCACTGACGGCTCCCGAGTTGAATTCGGTTCGGGTTCTGAGGTCTTCATTGAAAATGTTGGAGTGCACCTTCACTTCTCTCTTGGATTGTATGCTTCTGTTTTTCAAGCAGAAATTTTTGCAATCATCAAGGCAATGGACCATGTTATTGATAATGATTGAAGAGAAAGGAGTATCTGTGTATTTAGTGACAGTCAGGCTGCGTTTAAATCCTTGCTTAATCCTCTAACCACATCCAAACTGGTTATGCATTGTAAATCCTGGCTTTATTGTGTTGGAAAACGCAATAGCCTGTTGTTAATATGGGTTCCTGGATACTCAGGAATTTCAGGAAATGAATCGGCTGACCTTCTGGCCAGAAAGGGTTCGGAAACTAGTTTCCTGGACCCAGAACCTGTACTCTCTTTGTCGTCTACAGCCATCAAGACCACCATTAATGAGTGGGTCGACTTGATCCACAATCGTAAATGGGAGGAACTGAGGGGCTTTAGACAGACAAAGGCCATGTTACCTGTTATCTCGAAGCGTCTAACAGACTTTCTGTTATCACTTAACAGAAAGAGCTGTAGACATCTGGTGGGATTATATACAAGTCAGTTCTCTTGGGCCAAACATTTGCATATGATTGGCCTAGGAGCTAGTGGCTTCTGTGCTTCCTGTGGTTTGGAGGAAAAATGTGAAGAGACGGCAGACCACTTTCTTAGTGTCTGCCCCGCTTTCTGCCAGATCATAGTAAGCATTTTTAGCACAGGAGTGTTGGGATACGAGCACCTGAGCTCTCTAACACCGCAGGATCTGCTAAGATTTATTAATAAATCTGGTAGATTTAAAGAATAGCAAAAGGGAACACAGGATATAGCACAATGGATGTAAAACTTGTCTGAGTGTTGTATTCTTGAATAATTCTTTTGCTGTTCCAACAAAAAAAAAAAAAAAAAAGGGAGAAGCGAGAGGGAAAAAAAACGGTCGAAAATAATAAGAAAAAATTGAAAATGAAAGAAATGGGGAAAGAGGAAGTACAGGCGATAGATTTGTTGAGGAAGAAAGAGGAAGGGAAGAAGAAATACGAAGGGAAGGATAATGGAAGAAAAATGGTAGATGGAGGGAAGAGTGTTATGTAATGTGAAGAAAGATAAAAGGAAAAGAGAGGAAGGAAGAAATGACTGAAGAAATACGAAGGGAAGGAAGAGGAATAGAAGGGAAGAAAAATGATAGATGGAGGGAAGAATGATATGTAATGTGAATAAAAAATAAAAGGAAGAATGAGAAAGAAAGAAATGACGGAAAGAAAAAAGTGAAAGAAAATGGTATAGAGAAAAGAAAAGAGAGAAAAGGAAGGGTAGAGATAGAGGTTGTGAAAAAAGAAGAGAAAGACAAGAGGTAAGGGAAAGAAAAAGAAAGAAAAAGGTAAGAAGAATGTGTATAAACATGTGCACAAGGACTAAGCCTCAATTGGAGTCTCCAAAGAGCTTGGCTTTGGATTCAACTATTTGAAAACTCGAAAACCTGTAGAATCGATTTCAGAGAATGTAATAAATAACAGACTATGTCTGCTTCATTTGCCTTACATTATTCCACAGTTTTTTCAGATACCACAGACCTGTAATTTTCAGTTACAAGGACTGAGGTGACTACAAATGTTCATTAAAACTGTTAAATATCACTTAAATAAAAACTAAAGACATGAACTAAAATAATGAGTTTGAAAAATTAATACAGTCAACGCTCGAAATCATGAACTAATAAAAACCAAGCTTGTTCACTAGACTGGTTCGAATTTTTCGACTAGCGCGATTTTTTCGCGGCTTTTGTCAAAAACATCAGTTTATGTTGTAAAAATAAATTTCAAGAAGCATGGGCTGAGAGACGAAATGTTTAGAGGTCGATCATTGGGTTTTTATGTTTCCCATATAAATAACACAGAGTATAATTTTTTTTCTCTACCTAAATATCTTGTTAGTTTCATATTTGTTTCTTCATTGTGGAGAGTAATGATGGTGAAAACAGCCTTTTTGTACTAATAACTGGTTAACTGTGGGAGATATCAAAAAATTATCTATGCTGATAAAATTGCAAAATGAGAATTTTTTTATTTTTAACTTTTACAGGATTTTCAGAAGTAATGTCTTGAACTGAAAGATAATACATTTGTAACATATAGTGAAACCAGTTATTTTTATTAGGCCCGCAAATAGTAAAAGTAGTAAAAACCAACAGGCAACTATACTACATTATTATTTTTGTATACAAAAAATTATGCGTTGTCAATGAAAATGGCAGAGGATGTTGAACTTTATATCCTCTTCAAAACCCTTTTTTTATTCCTAACTTGTTTGGTTTTCGAGCAATTTAATTTTTCCAATAGGCTCCGCACGCAAAAATTCAAATGAACTAAGATGAGCGCGCATCCACAGTGCATTCAAAGTACTAAAATTGTAATTTCTTATATGTATATTGAATATCTCGAAAATTATGACACATACAAAAAATTACTTAAGACCTTTTTTTAGGAAATTACTCAAACTTTTTATGTGTGGTAGATAGTTTTCTGATATCTCCAACGGTTAACCAGTTATTAGTACAAAAGGGTTTTTTCCACCAAAGAGGGTTTTTTTTGGGAAGGATCACTCTGCAACCCCAGAACTGATTTTTGTGGTTTCTCCATCTATCATACCCCCACTAACAATCTCAAATCTCAGTTCAGAATTTTTATGATGTAAATCTTTATAATGACTGGACTAAATGGAAGAAAAAATTTGTTTACGGTAGTGGTTGTTCACATTATCGAACGTTACCTGTACTTCGATTTGAGAGGCTAAGAGGAAAAGTGGTATAACTTCTACGTTCAGAAAAAAGTGGAATAATTTTACTTAAGAGCAAAAGCAAATCGAAATATGCTCACAGCAAAAGTGAAACGAAATATGTTTAAAGCAAAAACGGAATAAATCACTATGCAGTTTTTGCTCTGAAAGAATTGTTATACCATTTTTGTTCTTACTTTTAAGGCGTTTCATTTTCGCTCTAAACCGTATTACTTATGCCATTCTTGCACTGACACTCTAGATTATTTCACTTTTGCTCTATTATAAATTTTAGCCCGCTTTTCCTCTCAGCCTGTCATTTAATTTTCATAGTTTCTTAAAAATCATAAAAACTGTAATAGTTAGTTTCCTCTGAAATCTTTTCTATTAAATCTAAATCGCTCTAAAATTAGATAGATTTAAGTATCTGTTAAGTCTGTGAAAGTGTTACTTGAAATCGATTGTAGAGATCAATACAGGTTTCGCTACAGTCAACTGTTTTCTAACCAAAATCGGTTTCAGAAAATCGGGCCTGATACGTATCTAAGATATGTATAATGAAATTTCAGTGCATTCCAACTGCAGATAACATGATCTCTTTCGGATAAGATATAGGATACTAGAAAGACATTTCTTGACAAAAGCAGTTTATAATCTTCGGTAACATTTTCTGTCTGATCTGACTGCTTCACTATATATATATTGTTGTTACTTTGACAAAAAAAAAATCATTGAGGCTTCAAGAAGATCACTCAATGCCGATTTCTATATTCTATAGCTATTCAGTCTGACGTAATGGCTTCAAAGTATCTGTAACTGTATAGAAAAAGTAGAATGAGGCAAGAAATTAACCATTGCTCATATCTCATATGTAAAAATCTGCTACATATATCGATAATGTGTATGCCATACATTCCCGATTGGGTTGCAACCGAACCACAAATTATAAGTAGTTATTATTTATTTCAAAAAAAAAAAAAACAAAAATTACAAAAAATTTCCAAAATAATTTGTTTTTTTTTTGTTTTTTGGGAAAACTCCTGCAATTGTGCAACGTTCATATGTACACACATATGTATTTAAATTTGTTGTAATATTTTCGTTTTTCTCTCTTTGTTGTTTCAGAAATGTTATAAATTTTGAAAGTGGGTGCTACTGCTGGGCGGACATTTAACAAAATGTGCATTCACCTTCACGCTGCCATTACCGCCTTCGTGGCAGCAACCGCAGCCGCAGCAGCAGCAAATATAGTTGCTTACATTAAAAGCGTAACAAATTTGAAGCTTTTTATTTTTCTTCTACTAACATGAATTGTTTAGTAGCCGCCACCTCCTTAAACTATCGAAAGTATGTAGCTAGACATTCGCTAGCTATAACTAGAAATAATAAATTTGTAAGAGAACGTGTGCTCTGTTTTTTGTTTTTTTTGTATGTTATTGTTACAATTACGCAGCGCATGCTTCTCGTGTCTGTCCATTTGTATGCTGCCCATATGCTGTAAGTAAATTCAAGTATCTTGCAGATCGTTTACTTAAGCATCAGTAAAGTTTTCTCTAGAAAACAAAGTAAAGCCGAAAAATGGATTACTCCTCTAATTCAATTGTATACATAGTAGACACTCGTTCGTTGGTTCGTCGTCGTAATCAACAATGAAAGTAAAAGTTATTATTATTATTTCTAAATTTTATATAAATTTTTGTTTGTTTGTTGTTTTTTTGTAGGTGCTTGAGATTGTTCGCTGAATTTAACCAAGCGCCGCATTATTCAATTGCCTCTTTCTTCTTTTTTTGTTTTTTTTTTGCGTTCACTTGTATGTTGAGTGTGGTTTTATTATGTTGGCCAATAAATAATGGGTTTGTCTTAACTTCGGGCGGGTTAATGGTTACAATTTTTGTTATTTGGTGGTATATGAGTTTTAACCTTTTTCAGGAATTTTCATTGTTTTTATAAAAGAAAAGAATTTATTTATTTCGTTGTTTTTTTTTTTATGAAAAGTTTAGTTTTATATTTGTTTAGTTCGGTATTGAATAGTTAGTTAGGACTCAAATCAATTAGTATTTGAGTAGGTTCATGTATCTGCTGCATATAATATTTAATATTTTCTAGACTTTCCAACATTTAAGAAGCTGAGAGGAAAAGTGGTATAACTTTTACGTTCAGAAAAAAGTGGAATAACTTTACTTAAGAGAAAAAGCAAAATGAAATATGCTCAGAGCAAAAGTGAAACGAAATATGTTTAGAGCAAGAACGGAATAAATCACTATGCTGTTTTTGCTCTGAAAAAATTGTTATACCATTTTTGTTCCTACTTTAAGCCGTTTCATTTCCCTTCCAAGCCATAATTACTTGTACCATTCTTGCACTGAAATACTAAATTATTTCACTTTTGGTCTTATATAAATTTTAGCCCGCTTTTCCTTTCGGCCTGTCATTTGTTAAGTTTAATATTTTCTAGACTTTCTGACAGTAAAATATTTATAAAGTTACTTTTAACCCTTAAAACCCTTGAGCGTTGTGGTTTTCTATAGTCATTCAAACAAACCTCTTTTTTCCTTTCTCCTTCTTTTTGCCACCGAGCTTGGGAGAGGTTATGATAAAATTCGGCTAGAATCCAGAAGGCTATCGAAGAGAAGGTAGCCCATCAAACACCTGGAGAACAATTCTACTAGGTTGTGAAATATGATCAGCAATTTTAAGCAGCAGAGTGGTGAAAATTTTAGTGCACAACAGAACCGAATAGGTGAAATTCGGTAGTTTACACCCTTACTTCTTCTAGGAACCTTTGGAACTATTATTAATAGTGGTAATGGATTTTTTGAAGTCTATGAATTGCGAATACTCTTTTCCACATTCATTCAAGCACCGCTTGTCTTTTGTTGACTTATCTCGTTTTGGAGTATTTCAACAGGATGTACTAGTGCTTCGTTTGTGCCCCGGGGAGTATCCGGATGCTCGACTACCCGCGATTATCCGAGTACTATTAAAACAAGTACCTGTTATCCTTTTGACTTGCGAATTTACGGGTAAGCACGAATTTGTGGGTACCCGCGAATTTTCGGGTACCCGTTTCCTAGTAGATTGATTGAAAAAAACTTCAAAAAAATAATAGATAGAATAAAATCTACTACGTACTATATATATTTGTTATATATATGTACCGAGTAAACGGCTAAACGGAACACAATGTAAATTTAATCCAAGCAAATATCGGGTACCCGATTCGAGGTACCCGACTTCAGGTATTACTCGAAAATTTTCGAGTACCCGCTCATTTTTTGGGCCTTCTTTAACTGAAATGATGGAGTAGTACCCGTTTTTTAGTGTCCCCGGGTATACATGTGTGCGGGAATAACCCGACGGACATCAAGAACACTATTTGTATCCAAACTGAATTGAATAGCATAGCAAGTTGGCGTTTTGTAGACTAAGTAAGTTAATGAGTTATGAAAAGATTTACAGCTGTTTCCGTAGTACTCAATAGCCAGACAAATTTATATTCAATTCTTTTGAAAATCGATTCGCGGATCCAGCAGGTGAAGGAAGATATGCTCCTTTCAAAAGTGTGATTGTTCATAACCTTTCAAAATATTTATATAGTCCAACTGTTTATCATATAAACTTCGACTAGAATAATCCTAAAATTTCAAGCTTCATTTATAGGAAGATGTCCTACTTTTGAACATTTTGATAATGGGTTTGGTCCGGTTGTTGAGCTGTTTTTGAGTCCGATTTTTATTTGGTCTGACTTTTGGACGAGCAGGGCCGTCGAGAGAAAATTCGGGCCGGGTAGTGATAACCTCTGGGCCCCCTTTCCCCCACCCCCCCCCGACCCTTATCTCTTCCCACCACAAATGATACAATAAATATCTATGTATGGGGCAAGGAGAAATTATTTTATACTTTTTAGTCCGTTTTAAAAATGTGGTATATTAAAATTTTTTTTTGTTATTTTAATTAATATTTTAATTTTTATCAACGACTCACGCTGGTCGCCAGATATATTTATAAAAACTCTTGAATTCAGTCCGAGCTTTTCTGGAGCTTTTCAAACAAAACTGGCATGAGCAAATTCGTTGTATAAAGTTTTTTTTCCTATTCTACATAACAAACATTTTTCGAATATAGGGCCCGGACACGTCTGCAAAATGTCTTCATGATTGATAGATGATTAACCCGATAAATAATTTTCATGGTTTGTAATTCAATTTTCAGACGCATAGACGTTTGTTAAAGTTTTTCTGGATTTTAGGATTTGGATTGAAATCCGGTGGGAATCCCACACGAGCCACCCTCTCTCATCGGGCCTGGGGCGAAGTTTTTATCAGAGTTTTGGTCAGAATTCGGAAAGATTTTTGTTTTGAATTCGGTCACTGATTTGGTTTTATATTTGCCCTAATTTTTGTTTTTTTTTTTGTTAAATTTGATCTAAACTTTATTTGAATTTTGGTCTAAGTTTTCATCGAAATTTAGTCTGAATTTCTCGTTTGAATTTAGTCTGAAGTTTGATTTGAATTTTGGTCACAATTTGATCTAAAATTTTGATATGAATTTGGTCTGCATTTTGATTTGATTTTTAGTCACTTTTTCAGTTTGCATTTGGTATGGTTTAAAATCTAGTTTCCGACTTATTCTCTTATTTATTTTTTTTTTTATATGTTCGCTATGGTTTTTTCCGCTTTATATTCCAATAAATTTTTCTGAATTCACTTTATTGTTGTTTAGTATCTACTTTTACTCTCCCCGCAATCCTAAAACCACCATTGAATGTGAATATTTAAAAGAACCTAGAGGCCGCTTTAAAACAAAACTCGATGCTTAGAACCACATTAAGTAGAATATGTAGATTTACTTTAGTGGAAAAATATTTCATAACAAATTATGAATGCAAACGGGAAGTGAGAATTTTTTTTAATAATATTCGCATTATTACTCATGAGTCTTGATTAAATAAGAATGCATTAAAAGAATAAGACTAAACCGCCCACTTTCTCTTTATGTTACAAACGTAGAAAAACCCGGACAATGACCGGTAATTGTATGCTAATAATTTAGTTATAAATTATAAGTAAAATTATTTGAAAGAAATATATTAATAATTCTTGAATTTTTTCCTTACTTAATACACGTGAAACAATAACAAAAAAAAAAAAAACAAGAACAATACCTTGCACTGGAATATTCTATAGAATAAACCGGATTTAAAATTGCATGATTTTTTGTTATAGTTTCTTGCGTATTTCATATTAGTTATTTATTTATTTATTTTTTGTTGTTGAAACGTAATTACTCCCACCTTCAGGGTCTTTCAGATAAAATTATCCACATACTACATTGAAATATTCTAAACCAAAAAAAAAAAAAAAAAAAAAGTTGTTGCCAACTTATTGTGAACCAATTAAATATTTTTTTTTTTTTCTCATAATTAAATATTTTTTTTTTTTCATATGTAAAACTAGAATTTCAAGTTAGTTGCTTGCATACAGGATTAACGTCATCGTAGTGTAGTAGACCTCGTGTTAAACATAACCATTGATTGTCAGTCACACGCACGCATACGTTGAGCGCTGAGCGCATGCGTGTGTCCACCACAAGTGACGTACGGAAGTAACTGTATGTACTGTTATCTGAGAGAGAAATGTGCTGGCTCCCTTGAGTTGACTTGGAGCGACAACCTGTGACAGCGACATGCCAGATTCTTGCATTTTTGTTGTTTTTTAGTTTAGCTGGTTTCTGGTTTTTTATTTTCTGGCATTTAACATAAAATCATAAAACAATTGAAAAATTGCTGTCATAAAATTCAAAGTACTTTTGGTTTTATTATTTTTGAGTTGCGTATAAATATTTATTTTTTTTTTTTTTGTATGCGTTTTACTTATGCTGGCAATTAATTTGTGGTTAAATGTACAAGTTCAGGTTTATTCGGAAATATGCTACAGGGTTAACGTGCTTGAACTTAATCATTCGAACTGTTTTTTTGTTTTGTTTTTGGGTTTTCTTTTATTATTTTTGTTTTGGATATCTTTTGTGAATTAAACAATAAATAGCGGATTAAGAAATTCTTCAAAATTTTAATGATAAATTAAAAAATTGATTATAGAAGAGGGGCTTAAAATAAATATTGAAGTTATTCAATCAATGAACTCATTAGAAATTATTCTAAAATTAATTTGTTCAAGTTTATGATCGAGCAATCATGGCGCTTATATCTAATGGAACTAATAGTATTAGAAATTGTCTAGTCTAAGTCAGCAGAAAGAATAACAAAGTTAGTCTTTTAACCCTTGGAAGCATGCATATATAATCTACAGTCACGAATCTATGGAGTTAATCTTCGAAACTCTTCATGTTTATATTTTCTACAAGTTTATCAGGTTATACGAACATCGGTGGAAGTTTCACTACATTTCTGATCAATTTTTTATTGAATAAATAGATAACTCTACTCGATTCAAACTTCATGCAGTAGGTATTAACGATTTATTTCCGATTGATATAGTAATTTTTAGAAATATCTCAAAATTTTTTCCCCCATAGTTGACAATTTCTGTGTCATTTATTTTTCAAAGTCCCACTCTAATCGCATTCTCTCTGAAAACGTTTCTGAACAAACGATCTAAACGTATGTAAACCAGAAAAAACAGGGTTCCCTAAAAATATGGTCTGAAAAGGGAATGATTTATGCGTACTTATGAGCAATGCAACGAACTCGGTCCTTGAATTGATATTGATAGGAATAGTGAAATCAAATTTTGGGTTTGGCAACCCTGGAAAAACTGTATGGTAGTCTGCCGTTTTTGGTAGGAAAAAAATACAGGGGAGGTGAATTCAACTGTATTGTATTAGAGGTTTCTGTCGTAGTTTCGGGACCTATAAGATCTATTGTACGTCCCTCTTTTCTATCTAGTCTAATCTGCCTAGAGTACCTCATCCAGCCCAGTCTCCCTCAAGAATTTGAGTATTCCGGATCTATGGCCGCTAGTTCAGTACTGGGCACTTGGTACATACCCAGATATTTTCTTCTTTTGTGGATCAGTGCTTCACACTGAGTTAAAATATGTTCTAATGATTCGTCTTCCTCATTACAAAACCTACAAATTGAGCTTTGCTCAACCCCTATTTTGCAAGGGTGTTCTCTGAGCCCGCAATGCCCAATCAGAATATGTACAAGCTAATATGCAGAATACGTAATTACTCTTATTGCCTAGAAGTGCTTTGGATTGCCTCAGTCCCGTAAGATTGGCAAAGAATTCTTGCCTCTTATTCCTCTCTTCCTGCCTGAGTACTTCCCTGATTACGCTATCTCCTATTTCACAGAAGGGTTCAGGTTCCACAAAAGTAGTCGCTGCCCCCTTTCTGGCAAGCTCGTCTTCCTGCTCATTACCCTCTATTCCTACGTGTCCAGGGACCCATGCATAGAGCGACTTTGTTATCCTTGCCCAGTTGATTGAGCTTGCTCAAACAGTCCCACATCAGCTTAGAGGTGATCTCAAAGGAGCATAACGGTGGAATGGCTGCCTGGTTGTCCGACATGATAGCGATATCTGGCCGTTTGTACTTCCACACAAGGCCGTATTTAGAGGGGGGTTTTGGGGGTTCTGACCTCCCCCCCCGAAATGTGGAAACTTTATTCTAATTTTTTAGATTAATTGCCAATGGATGGAAAAAAAGTCAAAATCTATTTAACGATATTTTTTACTTCCGTCGGTTTTTTTTATCTAAAAAGTCAAATATAAAAAATAAATTTGAAATCTTAGTTACACTAAGTGATCAAATCCGATTTGTTTTCTTCGACATGAGGTTTGACTACGAATTCAAAAAGAGAAGGTGATACTGAGCACCTCTGCATTCATAGTTTTTCTGGGTCAGTAAGTGTTTTTGATTACGGTTTCGTCCTGAAAAGTTTAAAAATTTATAAAAACAGAAAAAATTATCGGGTCCTTGTAAAATAAGACTTGCTTGAACCCTACTTTTTCCCTAAAACGTGACGTGATGGGAAGTTTTTGACCACAGATTCGTATTCAACGTGAAAAATTCTTTCACAAAAACTCCATCTTCTTAACAAAACCCACCTTAAAATTAATTTTTTAACGCATTATTGCTCAGAGCACCACGACTAGAAAGATCTCTTTCAATGCTGAGATTTCACAAATTTAGGGAATATAAGCCAACCTCATCCTCAAAAAAAAAAAAAAAAAATAATCATTTGAAAAAAATTAGTCTCTGACTATTTTTGGCATTTTTGATCATTTTTTGAGGTTGGGTTCATTATCAGTCAATGAGTTATCGAAATTATGTGTTTCACGATAAAAAAAATGTATTGGAATCCACATTGAATAATATTTATTTGAAAAAATTTAAATTGATTATTCTGTGAATGTTTTTTGTCATTTTTGGCCATTTTTTTAGGTTAAGATTAAGAAAATTCGAAAACAAACATTTTTCCTAAAACTTTAAGACATTTATCCACTTTTCTCCCTAGTCTGATAGGGTCCATCAAATGCATCATCGTATTTAAACATCAGTTTCATAAAAATTTTATATGAATATTTTCGTCGAATGAAACCTCCCCCCCCCTCCCCCCCGAAAAAAATCCTGGCTACGGCCCTGCTTCCACACATATGTTAATTGGATGAAGATGAAGAATTGAAGGCATTACTCCAAGAAGATTCATGTCAAACGCAACAAGAACTTGCAGAATCTTTAGAAGTTGATCAATCAACCATTTCTAAACAATTAAAATCATTGGGAATGATTCAAAAGCAAGGAAATTGGGTGCCATCAACATCAACGGCAAAGCCGAACATCCATGGATCCAAGCTCATGCTGTGAATTTGGTGTGATATGAAAGGTGTCGTGTATTATGAGCTACCGCTACCGACTACAATTGATGCGTTTGAGCCGAGCATTAAATGATAAGAGGCCAGAATATGAGAATAGACACGACGAAGTTATTCTTCAGCACGACAATGCTCGGCCGCATGTTGCAAGGCAAGTAAAAACATACTTGGAAACACTGAAATGGGAAGTGCTACCCCACCCGCCGTATTCTCCAGACATTGCTGCTTCTGATTACCAATTGTTTCGATCGGTGACACATGGCCTGGCTGAACAGCACTTCCGTTCTTTCGAAAAACTCAAAAAATGGGTCGATTCGTGGATAGCCTCCAAAGATGAGGAGTTCTTTCGACGCGGAATCCGTATGTTAACAGAAAGATGGAAAAGGTTGTGGCTAACGATGGACAATACTTTAAAGAATAAATTTATAATCACTTTTTCACAATAAATGTCCAAATTTCGAAAAAAAATCCGATGTATAAAAAATTCATACTCCCAATAACAAATATAAAAAAATGTGTTTTTAAGGATATTTAAAATAAAGCTTTATTAAAATTCTATAATTAATATCTCATTCAAAAATTAAAGGTTTTTTTTTTGATATATTTCAATGAGCTTAATTGATTATTTTTGATTTATTTTAATTTCTGAACAAATTATTAAAAGTTTTTGAATCAGCATTGATTTGAAATAAACTCTAGCAATTGGGGATGAGGCGATTATTAATAAAGTACTATCAAAACCAAAACAAAGGAACGAATTTAACCCTCTAGTAAGCAAGACTGTCTTTACAATTAAACCACTTTTATAACTGTTTTATGCGCATTTGTTCCTCTCAGTTAATAGATGAAAAACAAAGCTACTCGCTTGTTCCTTTTTCAGTTTGTCGCTAGTTGAAGGACAGATTTCGAGTCATTAACCCAGTAATGCCCAACGCTGACTTAGGGCACCTTATCGCTGAACCGTTCCTGAGCCAGGTTCAAAAACCATTTTTTTCCTAAGTTACTTTATTGATCTATCAACTTTGGCTCGCGCTTGTCCTTAATGGGTTAAAGAAAAAAAAAATTTGGTATAAAATTAAAATCATTTGTGATAAGAGAAGGGAGTACCTGAGATTACTGGCAGGTGTCATCACAAGTTGTGCCCTGTGGTCTACATGTGGTCAGCATATGGCTAACATGGACGTCATCATACATCCAATCTGCCAATCGTGTCTTGAGGACGACGATACTATTAAGCTTTATTCTTGTAGCTGCCTGGGGTTCGCGAGAATCAGATTAAGGCTGTCTTGAATATGAATAATATCCATACTTTTCCTCAACTTGAAGGTTCTTCTAAGGTTCATCAACGACACTAAGAAGTTCGGGTTCGGGCTTTAATTCTTCATATAGCCCCATTACAATTCTTTCCTGTCTCTCTACTTTCTACAGTACAATGGCCCTCAACTCTAAACTCTAAGTAGGGAATTGATTATATTTTATGCTTATGCATTTTGAATACATAATAAATTTTTACTTTTCGATTTATCGGGAGTACAAGCTTTTTAACGGACTAGCTATTTTCTTACCTCGAGCAAAAATAATGACTCCAATTCGATTTTCGACTTCATTTTCCAGTTCTATGCATTAAAAAATTGGAAAAAATCGGCCTACTAGAGTGTTAAGAAATATCTTGAGACACAGACTTAGACCCGATAAACTAAAAACCGAATTATTAGATCTGACAAAGAGATCATTATGAAATATAGTTTTGTCATACAGACTTAGGCATGAAAAGTAACGAGGAATAAATCTTCAGTTCTAGTAAGGAGGTCATGATGAGACATAATATTGAGATACTAACTAAAAGAAACTGAGGGATAAACTCTTAGTTCATATAAAGAGATAAATATGACAGGGTTCACATTTTTCTGACTTGTGTTTCTTAAATTTATGATTACCAAAGGTCGAAATTTTATTGAAACAGAAATATTCAGTGAATGATTCTGTAATTTTCTATACTCAAATCACCCTGTACGTATGACAACTTAAAAATTAAAAGTGTGGAAAGAGGTATTCATATACATAAGTATTTATAAATTCTGATAAGCTCTTAGCTTTATCGCATATGAGAACGAACCGCATTCTTTTTCCTACTGACTACTAACTGACTGATTACTAAGCTGCTATAATTATGGCATAATGTATTTAGTTTTTTATTTGAGGTGCTGTTGCCTTGTAAGTAAAGTTGCACAAGTAAATCAAAGAAATAATTATTATTTTCTAAAATTAAATTATAGCGCGTTTTTTTTTTATTCTCCTTCTTCTTCATCTTGCATACAATTTGAAGCATTTATTTATTGTTTTTTTTTTTCTTTTATTAATAAGTTTTTTGCCACTTGAATGAAAAAACGCGTAATTACCATAAAAATGTTATAAACAATTAAAACAACTTTTTTTTTTTTGAATTTTTATAAAACAAATTTGTGTGAGTGATAAATATAATTAATAATATTATTTATTTGTTTTTGCTATTTTTGTATTTTAGTGGGAAAAAATAATAATAATTTATATGCAGAGAGAGAAGAAAAAATCGAAACTAGTTTGAATTGTGGAATTGAAATATTTTGATTCTTAGTGTAACTTTATGTACCCGTATAGAAATCTGTGGTTTTCGTGTTTTAAATTTTTTTTTAAATTTTATTTTCAGATTAAGCCATGTACACGAGCATAGCTTTATGTAGCTAATAGCTATAGCAATTGATTGATTAATTTTTGCCTTTGGCCAACTGCTTGGTGAAATGCTAAATTAAAATAGATCCTGTTTTCTGGAACAAGTTTACAAAAAAAATACCAAGAAAAAAGTCAAACAAATTTTTCTATTTTTAACTTTTTCTTTTACGCAAATTATTAATATTAATTATATTGACATATTCAATAAAATTAAATGATGATGCATCAACATAAATTTTTATTAACATTACGAAAAAAAAAACATGCAATTTTTCACTTTTTATATTTTTTTTATTATGATAAATGAATTCTTTTAACAATTTAGTGCTCATAAAAATTCCATAAAAATGTCAGAGACGCGTTCCCTAAATTAATATATTTACATTTATGTTTTTTTTTTTATAAATTTATCTTCATTTCATAATTTATTCTTCATATCCTGTATGCTTGCTGTATGCAATTTACTGTAATATTCATACACTTTGATTTTATAGCCTTTAATAAATTATTGTGTTGATCATAAAATTGCATACTATTTTGTGTTTTTTGTTTTGTTTTTATTTTTTTTTTTTTTTTTTTTTTGATTTTATTTTTTATTTTGTTTAGTTACGTTGCCGCCCCGTGTAAAAAAAGTTCATTTTATAAGTTGAAGGACAATTTTTGTTGGTTTGTTGCTAACTACCAGTTAGTTGAAGTGTTGTGTTGTTTTAGCTTAGTAGCAGTTGCTAGCGTTGTACTATCAGATTGGTAGCAGCGATTAAAGATTTATTATTGTCATGAGGTCAAGTGATTGTTTTCAGTGTGTGTGTATGTTTTCTTATTTGAACGTATAAATTCTTTTCGCTGAATTTAAGAATATAAACTAATCCATATAGATCTTTTAAGCTCATCGTATTTCTTATTTAACATATGGTATTAAACTGTCTACCAGAAAAAAACCATAACAAGCTATAACAGTTAATGATAAATATTCGCTAAGTGATAGAAGACAGGAACTCTGGTTACTAGATTTTTAGTTTCTGGGTCTCTGGCCGCTGGGTCACAAAAAGTGTAGATAATCTAGTACCAACATATGGTTTGTATATGGAAATAGTAAAATTATGAACATGGGGGGTTACTCTGTAGCTCGATTCGAAAGGCAGTTCTATTCGAATGCCAAATTCGATTTGAAAAGGCACAAAATAAAATCTGGGGGGGTTACTCTGTAGTTCTATTCGAAAGAAAATTTACTCGAGTTCGAACGATTGGTACTCTAGAAAAAATTTTCGAATAATATTTGCTCGATATTCAGATTGAATTTTGTGCCTTCGGAATTTGGCATTCGAATTGAACTTTCTTTCGAATCGAACTACAGAGTAACCCCCCCAGATTTAATTTTGTACCTTTTTGAATCGAATTTGCTATTCGAATTGAACTGTCTTTCGAATTGAATTATAGAGTAACCCCCAGATTTAATTTTGTACCTTTTTGAATCAAATTTGGCATTCGAATTAAACTGTCTTTCGAATCGAACTACAGAGTAACCCCCAGATTTAATTTTGTACCTTTTTCAATCGAATTTGGCATTCGAATTAAACTGTCTTTCGAATTGAATTATAGAGTAACCCCCAGATTTAATTTTGTATCTTTCGGAATCGAATTTGGCATTCGAATTGAACTGTCTTTCGAATCGAACTAAAGAGTAACCCCCAGATTTAATTTTGTACCTTTTTCAATCGAATTTGGCATTCGAATTAAACTGTCTTTCGAATCGAACTACAGAGTAACCCCCAGATTTAATTTTGTACCTTTCGGAATCGAATTTGGCATTCGAATTGAACTGTCTTTCGAATCGAACTACAGAGTAACCCCCAGATTTAATTTTGTACCTTTTTGAATCAAATTTGGCATTCGAATTGAACTATCTTTCGAATCGAACTACAGAGTAACCCCCAGATTTAATTTTGTACCTTTTTGAATCGAATTTGGCATTCGAATTAAACTGTCTTTCGAATCGAACTAAAGAGTAACCCCCAGATTTAATTTTGTACCTTTCAGAATCGAATTTGGCATTTGAATTAAACTGCCTTTCGAATCGAACTACAGAGTAACCCCCCTGAACATCTAACAAATATTATTCGAAAATGTTTTCTTGAGTACCAATCGTTCGAATTCGAGTAAATTTTCTTTTGAATCGAACTACAGAGTAACCCCTCTGAACTGTCGACTATATACCGTAGAAAAAACTTAACCCTTTGTATCAAAATGTTGCAGACCTATAACATACCCAATTTTTTCTTACAAAATTCCACAGGCATGTTATTTTATTTTGTTGTGTATCAGAACTGATTAAGTAGAAACTGGTGCAACTATTTTATGTTATTAGAAAAGTATTGACAACTGCTAACGTAATGTATTTTGCAACCAAATAAAACAGTGCATTCACTTGATATATCCAAATTTTTGTAAAAAAAACCTTTTTATGAACAAATTTGCAAAAACAAAAAAATACGTGTTTGTTTATTTCTTAATATGAATCGAACTAGATACTAATTTTAAAAATCCATGCTCTTGAGTCACAAAGGGTTAAACTGGAAAATATGAAGTATTTACTACGGAATTATAATCGATCTGATGGGCTCTCAAGCAAACGAAACAAGGTAAAATCTATGACTGTCTCATGCTCATTTTCGGTACTTGTACAGCTTCGTCTTAAATCGACAATCAGCTTCCTCGTGACCCCTTCTCCTGAAGTTGATTTGACACCTCTCAAGGAGCTAACTAATTTGTGAGTTAAAGCAAGTTTTCCTTCACCACAATTCCACTGAAACCTTTAATCATTCTCCTAAATGTTTAAAGAATATGCAAGAGAATGCCCTAACCATATACAAGGAAGATGCTTTTATAAAGCTAGAGAATGCCATCGATATATACCGAGTGAAATATCACTAATATCCAGAAAATGTAATAGATGGTACAAGGCTCTTCAAAAATAGTTTCATTTAGTATACTAGCGGAGTAAAAGGGAGAGGAAGAGGGTTCACAAAAAAAACATGAGAATTTGCAGCACCAGAAAAAAGAAACGATCTTCAGTTCAAGCGAGTTGATCGCAATATTATCAATTTCATTTTGAGTACTTTATTTATCAGGCAGCCAAGTAGACCAGATAAAATAAGAACACAAAATCAAATTGATAATGTTGCGATCAACTCGCTTGAACTGAAGATCGTCTCCTTATCAGTTATATATATTTATAGTTATTATTATTATTTGAAGAATGAGACTACCCGAAAGTCAGGCAATGCGACCTATGAAATCTATTTTACCAAAGCTCTAAGTTATGAAAGAAAGAAAGGAAAACAGAAAGAAAGATAAATAAGAAAGCATACCCTAGCCGAAAACCGAACCTGGGTCTGCAAAGACAAGAGTCTGGCGCACCGTCACAAAACCACAGAGGCAATGATTGGACCTACAGTTTAATGCCGGTTTCGAACGGCGGTGTGCCAATTTGTAATCACTTGGTGGTTTTGCCATTGCCTACAAAGATTTGTACTTGTACAATTTTTTATAATTCTCATTCAGTTCATATCCTTCGCAACCTTCTAGGTAAAAGTCTAGTGCACTATCCAATAGACTATCGAGGTCGTCTATTTAGTCTAGTTGCATGCTTCTAAATATTTCATAAAATGTTTCTTTTCTTTCTCTTTAGAATTTAGGATTCTTTTCTCAATTTCTCACGTCTAATGCTATATTTTAATAAAATTATTCTCAAAAATCGTTGCTTTAATACATCTTCGTTTCAATATTGACTGTATTGATAAACTTTTTTACTTTAATGTGGCATAAAATAGGTGTTTAACAAATTTCACTAATAATAGTATATGCATTCAGTTCTGTTAGGTGTTCTACACGTTTGCTGATTGCCGAACATTTGAAATTTTTGCTTATGTAATTTTTCTTTAATGTTTTGACTTTGAAGTCCAGCACAAAACCTAAGTGCAAAATTTTGTAGTAAAATATTTTGCACTATTTTTTGAAAAAAAATGTGTTTAATTATTACTAAGCGGAAATAATCTTGACTGTGGTAGAACTAAAAAACTGTAATTTCAAAACAAATAGTTTCTATCAAGCCCCATTAAAGTTCGGGAGTCAAAGGGTTAATTAGAACTGAAAATTTCTTAGGTCTTCATTGGAACTTAAGAATATTTTTAATAAATTTTCAAGTCTAGCTTCATCTCATCTGGTTTTTTTTTTGGTATCACTTTATTTTATCAGTGATTGAATTAAAGATCTTATTAGATCAGAAGTTTTTTCCAATGTCTCATGTCTAGTTTTATCTTTCCAGATATTTTTTAAAATCAGTTTTTTGAGCTTAATTCAATTCAATGATTTTCTTATCTTTTACAAAATCAGTTCTTTGAGACTTCTACATTGGAATGTTGACTGCATAATGATTTCCTTATCAGAACCAAAGATCTTTCCCTTTACATCTCAGGTCTAAATTCGTTCTATAAAATCCCATTTTTAGAAGCACATATTTTTAATATTGACTGCATTATACTTATATCATATCATTGGAATTAATGATGACCCTTTCCTCAATTTCTCAAGTCTAGAGTAATTTTCAAAAATATTTCTTAAAATCGGGGCTTGAGAACGTCGAGTGTCTTCGAATTTTTTGTTTTAGTTTTGAAAAATTTAGAAAAAAAAAATCATTGATAATAAACTTATGTTGAGAAAAATGAACTGATTTTTACTGATTTTGAAGTCAATTCTATTTTAACCTATTGACTTTTCAGTTAAAAAATCTGGCTACCTTATTCGTGTCAGATACATAAATATTTATGTAATGCAATGAAGTCTCACTTCTCTATCTATTTTTTATTATGCATAGATAGGAGCAAAAGGATTATATTCTCAATGAAACTGTTTCGCTTAATTGCTCAACTAGACTCAATTCTCAACTCCTTATCAGATTAGAAACCATGAACTAATGTTTAGTTTCATGATCGCAGGCATAAATTGGCTGACCTCCGATATTTTCAACTCGGAAGTGAAATTTTGTAATGCTTTTGAAATAATAAAAAAAAAATTAATTATCCATTCATGTATTTTAATTAGTTATTGATTTAAAAATGCTTAAAAATCTGTATGTGTTCTAATAAAAAATTGTAAGCACTTAAGGAGTGAGATTGAAAAAATCTTAACACACGTTTTACCTAATAATTTTTTTTTTGGGTGTAAAATTTAAAAATTTCTTTGATCTAGCTATCTTTGAAAAATATGTCAGTTGTTATTTTGAATGACAAACATGTTGATTTATTTTGAGTTTGATCAAAATGAGTGAAGAAAAAGAAGTACGTCTTAAAATTACTAGGAATTTAAAAAAAAATCCAAATTGGTCCTACAAAAAATTGGCCAAAGAATTGAAGGTCTGCCGTCAAACTGTTTTCAATGTTATTAAACAGTTTCAGGAGACTTTGACCATCGATAGGAAGCCTGGTTCGAGAAAAAAACAAGAACTACATGATATTGGGAAAGCCAAGAAAATAGAAAGCATATTGAAAAGATCTCCAAACACATCTGGTAGAAAAGCTGCCCGGTTAGCCCAAATCTCTGACTATTTAGTGCGAAAAGTTAAAGCCAATGCAGGTTTGAAAACATACAAAGTCCAGACAGGAATGCTGTAAAAAATTTAGATGCCAAAAGTAGGGCTCGGAAATTAAAATCGAATTTCATACAAAAATATTCATGTTGTATAATGGACGACGAAACGTATGTACTGGCAGATTTTACGCAGCTTCCGGCTACAAATTTTTATGTTGCTGATGCTCGAGGAAATGTCGAAGAACAATTTAGAATCCAAAAGCAGACAAAATTTCCTAAAAAATTCCTAGCAGTTGCGGCAAAAGAAGCAAGTTATTTGTTACAGTGGGCTCTATAAATACCGAAATATGCATCAAAGAATGTTTGAAAAAAAGACTTCTTCCTTTCAAAAGAGAGCAAAATGTGTCCACATATTTTTGGCCCGATTTGACATCATGTCACTACGGCAAGAAAGCTCTAGGGTGGTACCAAAGTAATAACATAGTTTTTATACCAAGAGAGGCCAATCCTCCAAAGTGTCCGGAGCTAAGACCAGTGGAGAGATATTGGGCTCTTGTGAAAAGAAACTTAAAGAGCACAAAAAAGGTGTCCCAAAATATCGTAAAAGATTTTAAAAGGAGATGGGCAAACTGTTCGAAAAAGGTGTCTGAAACAACTATCAAATCTCTAGTGGAAGGCTTACCAAAAAAGGTCCACGAGTTCATAAATAGTGGCTAGAACTATAAAAATTATATTTTTCTGTAATTTGTAAAATATTATCAATTAAATAAAAAAAAAATCAAAACTGTAAGATCAACCGTTTAAAAATTATTGGATTTTATATATGTTAAGATTTTTTCGATCTCACTCCTTACTCCAAATTTATTTCAAAATAAATATTTGTTAGTAGTATTTATGTTTATTCAAAGTATTTATTATTAACTATTTTATATTTGTATTGTACCTATGTATTAAACAACATTCTAGTGTCACTTTAAGTAACACTTTAAGCCAGTTTGCCTTGTTTAATTGATTTGGTTTTTTTTTCTTCATTTTTTGCTATATTATTTCTATTACTTGTCGGTGTCACTGTTGGAGACATGTGCGGCAAAGCAGTCAGCATACAACACATATGCACATTTTTGAGTAATTACATACTGTATTTGATTTTCAAAATTTGTATTTAACTTATAGGTAGATTGTGTCTGAATTGCTATTTGCTTGTTAAGATTTTTAATATATATTTTTCTTAATTATCTCTCTTTTCTACTCGTTTGGCTGGACGACGACAAGAGCGCGATAACGACCAAAATATTAATAGACAATTTTTGAATTAGTGCCCAATTTTTTTTCTCTGAACACAAAATACACTGTAAAGAAAATTTAAGTGAATATGCTGTTATAATGGCATTAATTATAATCCTAAAAATATGCTGTATTATTAAGTTTACTATGCATCAATTTCTCTATCTGTATTTTAGTGCTGGGATCTCATTTATCTATGTATTAAAATTGCTGGTCTTTATCAATCAATCAAATCTTTTTTTTTTTTTCTGTGTAAATAATTATGATTTTGCGGCAGTAGGTGATATTGTCGTTGTTGTTGTTGTTATTATTGCTGATAGTAAGTAATATTCCAGCTCTGAAGAAACTGCTAACTATTAATATTTGTAATTATCAATTAGTTAGTGGTCTATGCTATGCTGTTGGGTGATAAACGAGTTTTTCCACTTATGTATGCAAATTTTATATTAAATTGGATAAAAAAAATTTATTAAATTTTATGAAAAATTCGAACACTTTTTCAACTAACTAAGAGTAATTATATAAAATTCTGCACAGCTTTAGATAAGAAATATTTATAGATGTGGCTATACAAGAACTCTAGTTATAATGAATAATTTCAGACACATGATGGTAAAATACATATAAAGAAATTGAGAAAATATATTCCCGATTTATGGAAATGGCAGCGATTGATGCTCCTCTTAAAATCAGGGAAACTGCAGGAGCAATGATCATCTTATTGTTCATTAAGCATGCTAGGCACGGCTGGCAAAGTATTGTATTGTATTATATAGTATGTGATAGGCTGCGGGAGTTTCCGGAGAGTGAGGGTGAAAAGTCCGAGTCCTATATGACCACCAGTTTGGTTTCCGCAAAGCCCTGTTTACTGTGGATGCTATCCATACCATTATGGACACAACAAGTGAAGAAACAAGCGGTAGTTGGTAGCAGAATGACAGTTTAAAACACTGTTCAATCATAACGCTGAATGTAAAAAACGCTTTCAACTTGGCGAACAGGTAGCAGATCCCGTGGGCAGTGGAGAGATATGGCGACACGGAAAATGGCGTGCGGGGTGGGTGCACTCACCACATGTGAAAAGAAACAAATCCTTACGTTTACCTAATGATGCCTCGGTTTTTCAGACTAAAGTTTTGGCTATTAGAGAGTCTTGTCGACTAATAAAGCGTCATATTACAGTTAGCTGCAAAGTAGCTATTTTTATCGAATAAAATCGCTTCAATCCATCACCATAAAAACAAAGCTTGTTAAGTAGTGCGGGGAGGTACTGAGCGAGCTAAATTATTATGCTGACATCACTCTCATCTGGATTACCGACTATAGGAACATTGAAGGAAATGAGAAAGCTGATGAGTTAACACGCACAGGGGCTTCTCTTGACGAATCTCTAAGGATACCGGTTCTAGTTCCCTTGGAAGACGTCAAGAGAGGCATGTACCCGCACTATCTTCAACTGGCTAATGGGAGGTGGGAGTCACTAACATCCTGTATTACCTCACGTGCAACATGGCCCTCATATAATGAGGGTAGATCTCGCGAGTTTTCATACTGCGATCGTGCCGATAGTGCTAGGTTAACGGTAGCCTACACCGGCTACTGGTATATAGGTACCCATGTAAAGAAACTGCTCATCCCTTTTAGTAGCCACACTCAGAAAAAAATCACATGGAATCACTATGAAAATCCTATTATTTCAATAGGATTTGGTCAATGGTATTTTCCCATAATTTTAGTATTTTTTAGATTATCATTTTTGATATATCTTATTGATTTCTTGGTACATTCCTATTGATTCCATACTGTAACACTATTAATTTAATGGTATAAAAAGTTTTTCGTGATTAATGGGATGTTTTTTCTGAGTGCACTGCAGAAGTTGCGGAAACTTTGAAAAGAAAGAGACTTAGATGAAAGCAACAATCTCGCCCTTTCTTGAATGTTAATGTCTAGCCTTGGCGAGGGCAAGTTATATATTCCCGGGAAAGTGTTTCCGGGGAAGTATTTCCTCCAGAATTTGTTTGATTGCTTGGCAGTCTGTCCAAAGAATCTGCTGGGATACCTAAACTCTACGGGGTAGGTTTAGTAAGAGCGCAGCATTAATTCTAGTTTGGTGAGGGAGTGGTTTGAAAACGGCGCTATAACGCTAATAGTGGATCTGCTGCAAGTCAGCCACCTTAACCAACCAACCACCAACCATGACATGGATTATGGGGTCAAGAAGTACATAGCAAAAGTTGGCGTATCACAGGGCTCAGTAATGGGACCAACATTCTGGAGCGTGATGTATGTCGGTGTTCTCAAACTAAATCTTCCTGCAGGCATAACGTTAGTGGGATATGCACATGATATCGCAATGGTGGCAGTGGCAGATCGGCTGTAAGATTTACAGCTGGGCTGCAATGTTGGCGGAATTAAAGGAAGGCAGCTTTTGTCCTCAGTGATAAATCACATTTCAAGAAGTCATTAACCGTCCAAAGCCTAAGCACAAGGAGGGTGCTTTTTGAACTGTATCGGAAGACGCGGTTTGTGTCGTTGCGGGAAAATTGCCTCTAGACTTAAGACCGGAACGAAAAACATATTAGTTCCCGAATCGAATCGTAATATTGCGAAAAAGTTGCCGCTCATCAAAACGAACTCAGGGTGGGGGGCGGGGGGGAAACTTTTGAAAGCGAAAAATATCTTCCGTTCACGCATCACATTCAAAGTTACGAATTTGAACAGAATTGAAAAATATAGGAGATGTAAATGATGTCCGATCGAGCTCATTTTTTGTACGTAGAATAACTATGAAGTACACTACGAGAAAAAAAACTCAAACCCACACCTACTCACCCCCTGTAGGGCAATTTTTCGTTAAAAATAGCCAGAAGGTAGTGTAAACCAGTGTGCATGTTAATTTATTCATCTGAATTTTGCTTTTTATAGGAATTTCTTTCGTTTTTAATACTCGCTTAAGTCCGAGCTCCCGGACAAGCTCTCTATCATCCACTACCACCGAGAGAATAATGTTTTCTGGATTGGCAAAGGAGCCTTTTGTTTGAATGACATCAGGAAGTACAGCCTGGACATTGGAAGATAAGTTTCTGCATTTTTTATAGCTTTCTCAAAATATGTTTGAGCCCGTCAACTATCGAAGATTTAAGTTTGATTTCGAACCACAGAGTATATACGTAAACCATCCGAAAACGTTATTCAGATTGTAAGATGCTCAATGGTTTCCAAAGTAACGTAACAGCGCTAAGTCTCGCTGAAAAAGCGAGAAGGTGAACAGATTGAAAACTGAACTGTAAGATCTAGCCCCGCGAATTAATATCTTTATATTTGTTCTTTTTCAGCCTTCCGGTTCCAACGCTTAGCACAGTTCATGGGCTTCGAAGATACATTGACGCCCGAACTCTCATACCATCACGCCGAGATAGCTTCGAATTATTTCCAAAGGGCGCAAAAAAACACCTACACTAACATCAAACCACCATAACTTTTTTTCCAAACAACTTTTGTTATTGCCCTTGCAAATATATAGGTTCCTATAAAAGTCTTTGTTTAAAGTTTATTTTAATCCAATATTTGTACAAAAACTTATAGCAAAATAATTATAATAAATATGTAGAAAATTCCATTAATTTTTTTTTTTGTAATAAATACGGAAATTCTTGCTAATGTCAATTTTAATTTTTAATTGCTTTTATTAACAAGTACTAACTAGCAGAAATTTATTTCTTTTTTCTTTGATATTTTTAAAAGACCCTCAAAAAAAAAAAAAAACAACAACTTCAATGCTCTACAAGTGGCCATCATTGCTATCATTGCTCTCCAAGCATTGAACATTGACGTGTGTACATTTCAACAATACAGCGATTAGTTAAGGCAACCAGCCAAGCCAGGCCAGACATTGTTGTTGTAGATCGACCTTTCGAACTGACTCGATTATTGTACAAACAATGAAGAATAAGCCTGAATAGTTAACTAACTACATACATTCGTAAACTAAACAACTAGGTACTAACTTAATATGCAATTGTATTTTATTAATTTAAAATTAAGCATATCCGATTATTTCTTTTATTTTCGTTCAATTCTTTTTAACAAGCATTGTGTTTAAATGTTGTTGTTAGATATTATTATTATTATTTCTATTTATTATTTCTTTTGTTGATTTTAATTTGCTGCTTTTATTAGCTGCAACTCTCTATGTCTAAATTTATGTGAGTGTGTTTTTTTCTTTTTTTTTCTTCAATTTGCAATTGTTATTTAGCTAATTGCAAATAAGTCGCTCGCTTATTTTGCTTGGTAAATAATAATAATAATTAAAATATTACATACATTTGCAGATAAACCCATATATGTAATATACACCGTGCATACTTTTTTTTTTTTGTAGTATTGGAAATTATATAACGTGAAGCGAACTTACAAAATTTGCCCCTAGTTAATAAATTAAAAATGCACTTCTTTTGCATTTACTTTTACTTTTACTTTTACCATCGCTTTGATAAGTTTTTTTTTCCATATGCTTCTCATCGATATATATACACTCTAGTTATACTAAATAGTTATGTAAATCCTCATTGTTTCTGTTGTTTTTGGTATACTAATCATTTCATTGACTATTTCCCAAATGATTATCTAAATATTTCCGGTAAATCTAGAAATAGTTGTACCGAATCTATAAGTTAGTATTAAAATCACAATTTAATAATATCACTGAAAATTCCTGCAAAAATTAGAGAATTTCCCGAAAAATTCGTTTAACTACGGTTTCAGTGAGTTACTACAAGTTCCTGCGTCATAAAAGCATTAATCATTTGCTTTTAAGCAGTGTGGCCAACTTTTGTTTTTCAAAATCCGCTAAAATGAAGGATAAAACGCGTATTTTCTTTAAAAAAAAAGCGTTAAATTTTTTCCTTTTCACTAATACAAGCACACATCTGATACTTCTAGTCAATGAATAAGAAGTGAGATCGAAAAATTCTTAACATATATAAAATTCAATAATTTTTAAACGGTTGATCTTAGAGTTTTGATTTTTTTTTTAATTGATAATATTTTACAAATTACAGAAAAATATAACTTTTATAGTTCTAACCATTATTTATGAACTCGTGGATCTTTTTTGGTAAGCCTTTCGTCCCGTTAAAACCCCGGCAGGCCTCATGGTACGTTCGGAGTCCGCCGCCATTCGGTTGGCGGGGTAAGTTTGGTTGAGACTGACTCCCAATTATCACTGGTTTGGCTCTGCGTACTTGCTCCCATAAGGACTTATACCAACCCTTGCATGACCTCCCTGCGACGGCATAGATAACCCTGGGACTATTAAGGTGACTACACATCCGAATGGAGACAGCGACTATGAGTGGGGACCCAAACAATCATGAATACATCAAACATACATACATGAAAAAATCCAAAAACCTAAGGCCAACTCGCATGGGAAGCCCAATAGGTTGGTAAAGCAATCGCCCTCCAACCATTCGCCACCTTCAACATTTGGTGTCTTAACTTCTGCTGCTTCTTCCAAGAGACTCACGGTGTTGACGAAAGTTATGGCCAACATAACACCCTCGTCGTCATCGAAAACCACACTGTCTTCGAGCACGCTTGGCACCCAGGCAACTGTGTCAGGTGCGGGTAGCGGTCTTCTTCATGCTCGCTTCCCTGGTACCGGTAAAGCCTTCGCAACTAAGCTGGCCTCGTCCTCCCCCTAGCACTTCGAACAACCCAACCAGTTTGGCAGCTGTGCCAGTTGCTTGGGTTATTTCCCCCTCCCGTTCGCCTGTCTAGCGTATAGGACACACTTAGCCCAATACGGCCCGTTGTTTTTAATTCGAGTTAACTTACTTTTGACCCATATGGTCCGATTTTGAAGACTATTTCATCATTTGGAAGGCGGGTTAAGTTTAAGTGAAAAGTGACGAAGTGTATTGAGTTATATGGGAACGAGCGGTTGGCACTTTTTCAATTGATTCGCTGTACTAAAAAGTTCGTTTTCAGCAGATTCGTTATAATCGAAAAGTACTCTACATCTTAATTAATCATGTAGAGATATGCAAAGTTTTGGGTGTGTGTAACCAGTTCGTTTCATGCATGCATGTGTGTTTAATGTGATATTGCAAAATCAAATCTCAATATCTCTTTCTCTCTAAAAGTTTGAATCGCGTGCAAAAAATTAATAAAAAAAAAGTTTGTAAAATTATCATAAATTAATGTCAAAATTTCGTAATAAGTAACAAAAGATAATAACAACTGGCAACAACAACCACAAAAATTAATGCTGAAAATCATGCAAAGCAAATTATTTTGCTGCTACGTATACCAACAAAAGGTTCTAAATAATAATAAAAAAAAGAACATAATTTTTGTGCTTAAGCGCAACAAACTTAAACTTAATTAAATTCAGAAATCGCACAAGCAAAACTCGAGCAAACTGAGAGTGTAATGTACAATATACTAACTTTATGTGTACTACAAAACTTTAATATCTAAAATAATAAGCAAAACGCTTTCGAAATTAATGCAATTTAAGGTGGAGCAGCAGTACTCAACACTGAACTGAGACACGTTTGCGTTCTTTCTTGATTTCAATATGCACACACAAAAGATACAGAAACAGAAACACTGAAATAAAAAGAAACTGCTTTATTTTTATGTAAAGCGTTTCATTTTTCATTTTATGATTATAATTCAAAGTTCTTTGTTTCTTCAAGTGGCGACTGCGGCGCGACGGCGGCGGCGTTGCCAGTGACGACAGCAACAGTGGCGCTTTTAATTGCGCAAATATATAAAGTAAAAGTTGAGTAGTTCAATTCAATTGTAGTATGCAGAGATATACTGCAGTAAGCTAAGTAGTAATGAAAAGGCGATACGGAGCGGTGTTGAATTAAGTAACTTTCGGCATTGTTGTTGCTTTTATAATACAAAGCACAAAGAGCTGAGCTGAGCTGTGTTGAGTTGAGCTCAACTTGCGCTGCGTTCATATGCGCGCGCTTGCGTTGTGCATGAATGGTGGCAATGCCTGCTTAGCTGTATTCGCTATTGCTGCCTGGCATGGTTTGGCGTGGCATGGCGACGCGTTTTCAAGTGCCTACTACTACAATTGGCAATGTGCTCCTTTTGTTGTTGCTGTTGTTATTCTTATACCTAGTAGTACATCTTACTAGTACCACGATATATAAGAAGGTCAACTGGTCTGTTATGGTTGTCTTCGAGTGTTGTTGATTCGTTTGCTGCTGTTGCTGTTGTTGCTGCTGCTGCTGCTGCTGCTGCTACTACTACAACAACAGTTGTCTCTAAGCTATTGCTGTTGTTCTTATTATTATTTTAGATATTTGAATTGTATTCTAGTTGTGCTCTCATTGTTGATTTTATTGTAATAGAAGATTTTTTTTTTTTGTGTGTGTGTGTGTTATCGAGAACACCCTAGAAAACGTCATTTTTTTTAGCTTAAATTTATTGGTGATTTCCATTGTGAGCTTTTAAGTGGAAGGCGCGTCTAATCTTTCAGCAGGAACTGAAAGTTTTTACTTAATTTATATTAATTTGCAATTACTTATTATTGTTCTAAATTTTTATTGTTTTTATTTTTTTTAAGACTGAGATTATTTATTATGTTTTTGTGTTGTAAAAATTAAGCAGAATAATAATCAACGCTTCTTTTAAAGTAGTTTTGATTATGTTTTTTTTTTTAACTTCTAGAAAGTGTTTAAGTTCTAATGTAAAAATCTGGTAAACTTGACCTCAAAAAAAATTTGTAATAGTAGAATTTTCGATTTTAATAAATCAAACTTAGAAAAGATTCAAAAGTTTTCGTAATATCTGTAAAATCACTTAGTTTTTATTCTACAAACATAAGGTATTGAAAACAATCAGGTTATGTTGTTTATAAAGGTCATAGAGGTCATCCGCCTTTAATGCTAAGCATTCAGTTTCAATAAAGAGCGAAAGCATCTAACTCTGGTCAGATTCTACTACACACACAAATGTGTTGGTGGTCTCTGAAAGGGATAGCAAATAACCATGGCAGAATAATAGAGGAGGCCGAATCCAATATGCAGTTCCCCTTTTCATAATAGACTCTATTATATAATAAAAAATCAGCTGTTCATGACAATGAAATTTAAACAACTAAGTAATTCTAATATAATATTATATGAATAACGGAACTGACTTCAAAAAAAATCTATGTAACTTTTATAATGACTTTGGAACAGTTTTTTTGTTTTTTTTTAGCTTCTAACTTACCTACCTTTGGCGTAGAAAACTAATACATTTTTAAATAGGTCTCATTATATAATAACTATTTTGAAAAATAAACTCAATTGGAACTGCATATATATGTTTTTTCTTTACTTGAACACTCCTATCAATGTATGTATTAACAATAACATAAATACTTCTCATTAGCCCAATAAAAATATGTATGGCGCAACACAACAAAAATATTAAATCATATTTATTTTTCTACAAACTTATACATACATATTCATGAGTGTTCAGGCAAAATTCAATAAGTCCATTTTTATAATTTCTAAGATGAAGTTAGTTTACACAAGCTATGGCAAGCAATGAACATTGATAAGCAGAGCTTAAAAATTCAACAGATTCACAAAGCTACGTTTCAACTATATTAATAAGTCATTTGAATTCTAAAAACTTATTAATTACCGACCCAATCAAAAATATTATTTTGAACTTAATGATTTTTGCTTGAGCATCGACGATATGTACAAAACACAATTTCAGTTTGCAATTCAAGCACAATTTACGCGTTTTATAACACACTTCTTTTGTTATTGTTATTATTATTATTATTAGCTTAATTTTTTTTTTGTACTGCTTGTTTGTTTATTGAAATAAACATAGTTATTGAAAAATAGCAAAACCGAGCATTAACTTTAGAAAACATTTAAAAAAAATCGATGTTTTTTGTTTTTTTTCTTATTTTTGCCAACATCATTTGCCATCAACATCTAAATAAACGCACTAATTATACAAATTAATTTATTGGCTTGCACTTTATGAACCATAGCAACAACAGCAACAACAGTATTCACATTTAGAGCCGCCGCTTGCATGCACATTACGCAGTGGCAAGCAAAAAAAAATTCAAGTAGCCCAACACCAACACCAGCACCGCCACCGCCACCAAAGTCATAAAGTCATAAAGCCAGCCAAATAGTCATGTTGTGTATTGACAAGGTTAAGCAAGCGACTTAACGCACTTTACTATTCAATACTGTTAATACACGGTCATAGTTGTTCGTTGGTTGTTGTTGTTAGTTGCTGATGGTGGTGGTGATTGTTGCATTGTATGCGACAACGGCGGTCACATGGCTTAGTCATTTTTATGGCCTTAGCATAAAAATTTAATGAATTTATTAATTGAGAAGTTTTAATTGAGTTTCCATAGCACACACTCTCTACGAATTTGGTGTAGCTGCTCTAAAAATTCTAGAACTTTTAACTTCCTGGTTAATGAAAATTTTTTAATATTATTATGTTATTATTTTGATATTATTTAATAACATTTTCCTTAGTATTAATCTTATTAAGCATTAACTTAAGTATTTTGACTTCAAATAATATTTATACCTACATATGTGCACCTGTATGTACAGTGGTGAGCAATAATGAACTTATAATATGTTGTGGGATTTTTTTTTATGAATCGGAATGGATTTTACGCTTTCTTTTGGAGTCTGAATGGAATTTGCTCACTTTCAGATTTAGTTTGGTCTATTAAATTTCTTTGGGAATACATTGTGTCCATTTTCGGAATAAATTTTTTTCATCTCAAGAAAAAATTTAGCTCTTTTTCGGAATGGATTTTGCCCATTTTCAGAACAAATGTGCTCTATTAAATTTATTTAAGAATACATACCTGTTCTTCATTTTCGGAATAAGTTCTGTCCATTTCAGGAATAAATTTCGTTCTTTTCTAGACTGGAGTTTTCGGAATGAACTTTGTCCATGTTCAGAATAAATTTTGTTCATTTTCCGAATGAACTTTGCCTATGCTAAGAATGAAGTTTGTTCATTTTCAGAATGATTTTTTTTTCATTTCAGAATCAAACTTGCTTATTTCAGAATGAATTTTTTCCATTTCGGAATGAAACTATTTTATTTACGGAATGAATTTGGTTTATATTTAGAATTTTTTTTTTTGCCAATTTTCAGAATGAATTTTGAACATTTTCAGAATGAAACTTTTTCGTTTTAGATTAAATTTAGTTTATATTCATAATGAAATTATCTCATTTTCAGAGTGAATTTTCCCATTTTCATAACAATTTTTGTCTATTTTTAGACTGAGGTTTATGCATTTTCTTAAAAAATATTGTCCATTTTTCTACACAATTTTATTCATATTCAGAACAAAAATTTCGTCATTTTAAAAATGAATTTTGGTCTCTTTCAGATTAATCTATTTTCAGAATGAGTTTCAGTCATTTTAAGACCAAGCAATAGTTCGCGAAGAGAAACATCCCAAATTCATTAATTTCTATCTAATTATTATTTTTTGCCCTCTACTGTTGCCACACACACACACGCATATTTGAGTGTATTTCACAAATGACGACGTTGAACGCTTAAAGCCAAGTTCAAACAAACTTTATTCGACACCCTCACCTAACAACAAAAACAATTCAATAAAATCTCTTTTGTTCGTAATCAGCATGAATTTTTACTGCTCTACAAGCTGTTATTTTACTGTGATTGCTGTTGTTGTGACTATAAACGCTACAATTGTTTGTGTGGTGCAAAATCCGCTTCCACATATGCCACACACACAGCATCAAATAGCATAGCTGCTGGTGCAAAAATAACAAAAAAAAAATAACAAAAAACAAAAAAAGGCAAACAAACAAACAACAACAAATAATTAATTTTATTTCTAATTGTGTTTTTTGCGCTATGCTGTGCTAATATGTTGGTATCATGGTGTATTTACAGTGGTTTGTTGTTGTTGCTATTGAAAATTGAATTGTCACTCTCAATAAATTGATTTTGTATATTTTTTTTTCTCTAACTTAAAGTGAATAGTTAAAAATAAATACTTATTTTAATAAAAACGTTTTAATTATTTTTCAGTTGATTTTTATTTATTTTTCATTAGCGCGTTGATTTTGAGTTTTTTTTCTTTAATTTTTGCTTTCAATGAGTGAAGCATGAAGCACTCCCTTTTCTTGCGCTTTTTTTAGCGAGATGTAAGGAGGTGTGGAGGGTTTTTATTTTTATTGTCGTGAAGGCCGTTTTAGTAATTAAGTTGCTTATAATCGAAACAATTAGATTGCCGACTGATAGAAATAGTTGATTTTGAAAGCATTCGATTTAATTTTGAAGTTTCCTTAGTTTAATTATTTGCTTAACTTTCGCGGCAATTAAAACAATTGTTCTTAAGATTTTTAATAGTTTTTGTATCGATTCTTTTTATGGATACAGTGCAGACCTTAATTTAAATAGATGAAATCGTTTTTTGGTTTGATTTACTAATATATCAATTATGAAGGATCGTGCCATACTGTAGGGAATCACACAGTCATAGCTTCTATATCTTTTTTGAGTAACTTTCATACTACATATAACATTACTTGAGAGGCTGAGAGAAAAAGTGGTATAACTTCTACGTTCAGAAAAAAATGGAATAACTTTACTTAAGAGCAAAAGCAAAACGAAATATGTAGCAAAAGTGCAACGAAATATGTTTAGAGCGAAAACGGAATAAAAAACTATGCTGTTCTTGCTCTGAAAGAATTGTTATCCCATTTTTGCTCTTACTTTTAAGGCGTTTCATTTTCACCCTAAACCGTATTACTTATGCCATTCTTGCACTGACACACTAAATTATTTCACTTTTGCTCTGATATAAATTTTAGCCCGCTTTTTCTCTCAGCCTGTCATTTATCATTCGAAATTGATATAAAACCGAATCGTCCTCATTTGAGAGGCTGAGAGGAAAAGTGGTATAACTTCTACGTTCAGAAAAAAATGGAATAATTTTACTTAAGAGCAAAAGCAAAACGAAATATGTTCAGAGCAAAAGTGAAACGAAATATGTTCAGAGCGAAAACGGAATAAAAAACTATGCTGTTCTTGCTCTGAAAGAATTGTTATACCATTTTTGCTCTTACTTTTAAGGCGTTTCATTTTCACCCTAAACCGTATTACTTATGCCATTCTTGCACTGACACTCTAAATTATTTCACTTTTGCTCTTATATAAATTTTAGCCCGCTTTTCTTCTCAGCCTGTCACATATAACTTGCTTATAAACAAAAGAAATGAAAGTACATTTCAACCAATGAACTCGATTAATCTACCATTCAGAGGGAAATATCAGAATCAATTTTGCACAATTCCAAAATGAATTTTGTTAAATTTTAGACGGAATTTTTGTTTAGTTTTAGAATTAATTTTTCCAATTTTCGGAAAGAATTTTGTTCATTTTCAAAAAGAATTTTTTCCATTTTTAGAAAGAATTTGCACCATTTTCAGAAGTACTTTTTTCCATTTTAGAATGAAACAAATTTTTTAATTTTCAGAAAGAATTTTGGCTATTATCAGGAAGATTTTTTTTTCATATTGAAACGAATTTTGTCCATTTTCTCGAAAAAAAATTTCAGAAGGAATATTTTTTCATTTTCAAAAGGAATTTTTGTTTATTTTTAAAATGAGTTTTCTCCATTTTCGGAAAAAATTTTTCCAATTTCAGAAAGAATTTTGCCCATTTCCAGAAAGATTTCTGTCCATTTTCAAAAAGAATTTTGTCCATTTTCGGAAAGAGTTTTGTTCATTTTCAAAAAGAGTTTTCTCTATTTAGAAAGAATTCGGTTGTCCATTTTCAGAAGGAATTTTTTCCATTTTATAATGAATTTCATTCATTTAAAAAATGAATTTTGTCCATTTTCGGAAAAAATGTTTCCAATTTCAGAAAGAATTTTGCCCATTTCCAGAAAGAATTTTTTCTTTTTCAGAAAGAATTTCGTCCATTTTCCAAAAGAATTTTTTCCATTTATAGAAAGAATTTTTCTCATTTTCAGAAAGAAATTTGACAATTTTTAGAAAAAAATTTTTCCATATTGAAAAACAATTTTGTCCCTTTCTAGAAAGATATCAGCCTATTTTCAAAATGAATTTTGTCCATTTTCGGAAAGAATTTTGTCCATTTTCAAAAAGAGTTTTTTCTATTTATAGAAAGAATTTTGTTGTCCATTTTCAGAAGGAATTTTTTCCATTTTATAATGAACTTCGTTCATTTAAAAAATGAATTTTGTTCATTTTCTGAAAAAATGTTTCCAATTTCAGAAAGAATTTAGAAAGAATTTTGTTGTCTATTTTCAGAAGGAATTTTTTCCATTTTATAATGAATTTCGTTCATTTAAAAAATGGATTTTGTTCATTTTCGGAAAAAATGTTTCCAATTTCAAAAAGAATTGGCCCATTTCCAGAAAGATTTCTGTCCATTGTCAAAATGAATTTTGTTCATTTTCGAAAGAATTTTTTCCATTTTCGAAAAGGATTTTTTCCATTTATAGAAGGAATTTTTCTCATTTTTAGAAAGAAATTTGGCCATTTTTAGAAACAATTTTTTCCATATTGAAAAACAATTTTGTCCCTTTCTAGAAAAATATCTGCGCATTTCCAAATGAATTTTGTCCATTTTCGAAAAGATTTTCAAAAAGAATTTTTTTCATTTTCAAAAAAAATTTCTTCCATTTTCAGAAGGATTTTTTTCCATTTCAAAATAAATTTGGTTCATTTTAAAAATTAATTTCGTCCATTTTCGGAAAGTAATTTTCCAATTTCAGAAAGAATTTTGCCTATTTCCTAAGAGATTTTTGTCCATTTTCAAAATAAATTTTGTGCATATTGAAAAAGAGTTTTGTTCATTTCCAAAAAGATTTTTGATAATTTTCGAAAAGTATTTTTTCTTTTTTAGAAAGGATTTTGTCCATTTTCAAAAAGAATTTTGTCCATTTCCAGAAAGATTTTTTATCCATTTTCAAAATATATTATGTCCATTTCCAAAAGCAAAATTTTGTCCATTTTTAAAAAAATATTTTACCCATTATCATTTTCAAAATACATTTTTTCCATTTTCAGAAAGTGTTTTATCCATTTTCAGAATGAATTTTGCGCAAACTGTAATTGTTGGAGAGAACAACCCGTAATCATTCATTTTCAAATGTATAGGAACATGATTATGGACCAAATTTTTCACCCCCGTAGATGCTCAGTTTTCTTAGCACTTCCTTCTAAACCTAACCTAACTCACTGAATCATTTTTAAGCATACATGATATTGAAAATCTGCCACAAAACCTTGTGATCTCAAATGTTCAGACATCTTTTGACACACTCAGCTCTCAATTTCCAGAAAATTCTTCCATTATTTATTTTCTTTCTATAAAAATTAACGTATAAATTATTTAGAATTAAAAATAGCTACTATATTTCAGCGAGGTCTTTTTGTAAATCATGTTAAGGAAATGTTTAAATCATTAACGCCACATGTTAGCTAGTTCGTTTCCTAAGTCTTTTGATTCCACCAAAACTCAAAAATTTGTTATAGCTGTGCATGTGAAATAAACGTAATAAAATTAAATAATTTCATCATTCGATGATAAGAGTAAATTAAAGTAAATTAAATAAAATTCATGGTTTAATATAAAAATAAAATCATTATCTGAAATAATAAATAACTTTCAAATTTACACAATAAATTCTTGACAAATTATGAAAATTATGTGATAAATTAAAGCAATTTTTAGAGCACGGCGCAGTAAAAACTGAAAACGAAAATTCCGCATAATTTTCACAAGACCAACCGAGAAAAGAAGAAAATCCTTGAGCACCAAAACCGAAGCACTAGCAAAGAATTTGAATGTAATTTGCTAATAAAGTAAAAATATCAAACAGAAAAAAACATGTAGACCAAAAAAAAAAAACTAAAAAAAAAATAACAACAACAAACAAAACGAATGTAGAATAAAATACAACAAATTAGCAATACTAATTTAAATAATCATTCAAGCGAGCGTTGAGCGCGAGCCCATGAGTGTTCGCGCCAATGCAAATCAAATGGAGCATAAACATAACAACAGCAACAAAAATTCTTAGCGTTTTTTGAACAACTAAAAAAAAAACAAACAGAAAAAAAAACTTGGATTTAAACCAAAACTAAAACTAACTATAACGAAAGCGAAACTAAATTAAATCAGTGAACTAAATTGTTCAAAAAAACAGCAACAAAAAATAAATCGCAAAAAAAAAACAAAAAAATTATACATTAAAATGCAACACCCGCTGATGTGGCCAAGAATTAGGTCAATTTTATACAAATTGGCTTAAATGATTAGAGTGGCTAAATTTTTGTATGTTGTTAGCGACCGCTAATGTAATTTGGCAAAATATTTTTGTGTTTATGCTTTTTGTTTTTAGTATTTTTCACACGATTTCTTATGTTTTATTTAAACTTTAGCTTGAGCTTAGCTCTTGATGTGTGATTTAATTTTGATTAAGTGCAAAAGGTAGTGAAGTGGAGTGAAGTGAAGTGTGGATTAGATGGAGGGTACGAGAAGTTTGGATTGGACTGGCGAGCAACTGAAGTGTGGAGGGTATAGACGACTACGTCTAGGAAGTCTTTGAAATCATTAAAAATAGTTTTAACTATTTCATTTAAAAATCTCTGGCTAAATATGAAACAACCTTCAATTATTCACTCACTCACTTACCTTTTTTTTTGTAGTGTTGAAAATATGCCAAATATATAAATTAAAAAAACTGTTGTTAGCCATTTTTGTTTTTTTTTTTTTGTTTTTGGATTTGTTTGGTTGAGACAATACGACAGTTCAATATAAAGTTCAATAATTTAAAACTTTTTTTTTCGATTACATTAAATGATTTGATTTAAATGTAAATTGTTGGCGTGGTAAATAAATGAACGAGGAGTAACGCCTTTTGTGTTGTTTTCTTTTTAGCTACAGAATTATTTCTAAAAAAAAACTTATAAATATCTACTAAAACATAGCAGTAAATTACAGAAAAATAAAGTCCCTATTTTATGAACAACTTACAAATTTATGGGAATTAAGCAGCACCATCTCTTGATACTTCACTGTAAAAAAGTTAGGAATCTATAGAAATTTTATATTCCCATTTTCTTAGAACCTCTTTTGCCACCCTAAATCGAATTGGCACATCAAATCATTTCATCATTTAATGACTTTATTTTGAATGGATTCTGAAAATAAAAAGCCAATAGATGGCGTGAGTTGTACTTCATATACAACTCTGTCTCTTTCCTCTACTTTTTCTAAAGCTCACAAAGTATTGATATTTCTATTGCAAACAAATTTAGTTATTATTATTTTTACCTTTTTTTGAATATTTCTCAATAACTAAGATAAAAAAATAAAGGTTGCACATAATCTACAAAATTTGGAAAGGTTAAAAATATTTATACATCAAATTATCCAAATAAATATCTGGTTAAGTCCATTAATTATCAGATGAAAGTTCACATTGGTAACAAGAAAGTAACAATTCACGTATTAAATTCGTTTTGCACAATTAAAAATTAATTTTGATAATTTTTTTTTAGGTGTGTAAAGCAGAAAAAACACAAAATAATACATGAACAAATTACATCACTTGAAATTGAAGTATGAAAAGTATTGAAAAGAGAGTAATTTTTTTTTGCTAAAAAGGAGAGCAAGAAAAAAAGTAAAAGGGGTTACAAAATACTTCAGAAGTATCCAGAAGGATAAGATTTGGACAGGATATGGATAGGATATGGATAGGATATGGATAGGATATGGATAGGATATGGATAGGATATGGATAGGATATGGATAGGATATGGATAGGATATGGATAGGATATGGATAGGATATGGATAGGATATGGATAGGATATGGATAGGATATGGATAGGATATGGATAGGATATGGATAGGATATGGATAGGATATGGATAGGATATGGATAGGATATGGATAGGATATGGATAGGATATGGATAGGATATGGATAGGATATGGATAGGATATGGATAGGATATGGATAGGATATGGATAGGATATGGATAGGATATGGATAGGATATGGATAGGATATGGATAGGATATGGATAGGATATGGATAGGATATGGATAGGATATGGATAGGATATGGATAGGATATGGATAGGATATGGATAGGATATGGATAGGATATGGATAGGATATGGATAGGATATGGATAGGATATGGATAGGATATGGATAGGATATGGATAGGATATGGATAGGATATGGATAGGATATGGATAGGATATGGATAGGATATGGATAGGATATGGATAGGATATGGATAGGATATGGATAGGATATGGATAGGATATGGATAGGATATGGATAGGATATGGATAGGATATGGATAGGATATGGATAGGATATGGATAGGATATGGATAGGATATGGATAGGATATGGATAGGATATGGATAGGATATGGATAGGATATGGATAGGATATGGATAGGATATGGATAGGATATGGATAGGATATGGATAGGATATGGATAGGATATGGATAGGATATGGATAGGATATGGATAGGATATGGATAGGATATGGATAGGATATGGATAGGATATGGATAGGATATGGATAGGATATGGATAGGATATGGATAGGATATGGATAGGATATGGATAGGATATGGACAGGATATGGATAAAATAACACCATGACGGATAAATTTATTTTTTTTGGAGCCATCCGAACTACTTAGTTTTCAAAGAAAGTGTACTTTTTCTGGGAATAGACATCCATTCTTCCCCCATCCCTCCCCTTTTCCCCTCTGGAATCTCTGTATTCACAAGGGTATACCATTCATGCTGACGGAAGAAGATCGTGCTCAAAAAAATATCGCAGTAACATCGAACTACAGTTCAGGATTTCCTGAGCTAGAGCTCTGCGGTAACTATTGGGAATACACTTAGAGAAAAAGTCTGTATAATAAATAGGATCTTCACATCAATCTAATAAAGAGTTTTAAGCAATTCTTATTTTAATAGTACGAATATTATTGAATCCAAAAGAAATACTATGAATCCAATAAAAATGTATTGAATTCATTTTTTCAGACATAAAAACCAGGTGCTGGAAATGTAAACACGTGCATATGGTATACAACAATTTCTGATTGATTGACCTCCGTTTAATTGCATTTTACATTTAACCCTTTGACGCCCGAATTTTAATGGGGCTTGATGGAAACCATTTGTTTTGAAATTACGGTTACTTCGGTGTACCACGATCATTATACCAAATTTTTTGCTTTTACATTGATTTGTTTGTTCTTTATCAAAGGTTAAAAAAAAACCCAATGTTGCATATACGCAACATTGGGTATGAAAGAGTTAATTATGGTGAGATATTTTACTTTTTTAAATGTACTGAAGTTGCCGATTAATTGAAACAGAAAGAAAACATTCTTAGGCTGTTAAAACTCATGAGTAATGGCAGGTAATCTGCAGCCAGTTTAATACAAAAAAAAATGTGCAAAATTCTGGAATTTCCATGGGCCTTTTTGGACTGTTTTTGTTTTTGGTTCAAAATAAATGAATTTTCCATTTTATACAGTTAAAATATTAACAAAATTTTCATAAAAAAGTGCCTCAACAATATTTCAAATTAACGCTATTCGTCCTTGTAATTTAGATCACGATTTTCCTGTGCAGCAAAGGTAAAACCACAACAAACAATTTCCGCCCTCACTATGCCGTTATGTATGTACATAACCACAACGCAATGAAGCAGTCATATTAAGGTACTTATTAAGTCTTTAAACTTTATTGGGCACCTACAACATAGAGACATACATAGCAAAAATATAAATTGGGTGGGTGGACGAGAGCAAGACGACAATGACTACAGCGACGACGCCAGTTTGCCAAATTGTTGTCGTACTATTTTCAACACTATATACAACTAACTTTTGGATATATTTAGAGTATTTTAGTGGAAAAATAAATCCAACTTTTATTTTTTTCTAAAACGCAGCAAAAACAACCTCAAAACTTAAAGATTGTTACAATTTGATAAATCATGGGCTGCGCGGGCAATCAAACATAAAGTGAATGTCTCGTTTAATTTTTTTGGGCTGTTTGTATTTAGTATCTTAATATTGTTGTTGTTGTTGTTTTTTCCAGATTTTTTACTTGAGATATTTGTGAATGTACAGATGCATGTAATTGAACCACGCCAAAAACAAATAAAAATATATGAAAATAATAATTTTTTAGCTGGTTACTAGGTAAAGAGTTAAATAAATTTATAATTTTTTTTTTCTTTCCTACAACTCTTCATTCATTAAAAGTTAGTTTTGTCGTTTGTATGCTTGAGTTTTCTTGGTTTTTTATTTTATTTATTTTTTTTTATTTTTTGTTGGTTGTTTATTTTTCAACGCTGTTTGTGGTGGTAAGCAGCAGCTGCTTGTTGGTGATGATGATGATGATGATGGTGTTGGTTGTAGTAATTAAGACATTAAAGCTACAAACAACAAAACAACCAGACACAAAACCGAAATGGCTCATTAACGTTAAAAATATCAACTAAAGATATGACAAATTAGCGCATTTAACTTGCTCAATTTGGTAATGTTTGGTTGCGTTGAGTATTTAAAATTTTTGAATTGTCTTACAATAATAAAAAAATAAATGAATTTAATAATAACTGCGTATAAAATAAAATAACTGAAACGGACTGAGTGAGTGACTTGGCTGCTTGCCAATGAGTTGTAATTATAATTTTGTTTGAATTTAATTGAAAGTTAAAACAAAACAGCTGCATACACTAATTTATACCTATACAGACATCCTACATAATTATACAAACCAAACCTAATAATTAAAACAAAATTAAAGTCTTTTTGATTTGATAGTCCTTAACCTCAAATATTTCATAAATCTTTTTTTTTTTTATTGCAAAATTTATTCACATTTACATTCACTAACTATACAAACAAAACACAAAAAAAAAAGAAAAATTAAAAATAAAATCGTTTATGCCAACAAAAAACAATCTAAATAACTTCCTTATATAATTTGTATGTATGTATACATGAAATCATCCCATATTACCACATTCAAGTTACCCCCAATTACAACCACATATAAACAACAACCACTGACTACCGCTATCCATCATTATTACCTAAATTAAAAATTAATAAAGCGATCGATTTTTTGGTTTTACTTCTATTTCTTTCCATGTACCTTCATTTTTTTTTTTTTTTTGTTTCTTGGATTTTTGCATGTGGTGCGCACAAAAACAATTAAAAATATATGCAGTAATCCCCCGTTTAATTGCATCGATATAAATATAAATTCATAATTTCTGGTTCAATTAACCAAAGAATGAAATTAACCGAAGAGTTTAATTATTATGAATTAAAAAAAAACTAAAATTTCTGTTGCTATTAAACAGAAAATATGTTTAACCGGGAGTCAATTAACCGGGGATTACTGTATTAATAAAATTAGTTATAGAAAACAATAGCAAAAGTTTTGAAAGTGAAACCAATTTGATTGATAAACTATAAATATATACAAAAATAAATTGATATATTCAAACAATTGTAACAAAACAAAAGTTATAAAGCTTAACTGTAAATACCAAATAATTATTTGTAGTTCACAATTGTTGTATAAATAAAAAAAAAGAGGCGTTGATTTGGAATTTGAATTAATCTATGAATAAATTCAATAGTTCAAATAAAAATTTGATTTCTTCCTTTTTGTTTTAATGTTATACGAGAGGATAACAGAAAATTGCTAAGGTAAATGCAGCTAATTCCGTGCCACTTAGACATTTTGATCTTTAAAAAGAAATTGTTATCATGCCAACGGTATCAAGATAAAAATTTTGAGTTTCATGTATTATTTGACTTCTTTTTTTGTAGTTATAAGTTTAAATATTTAAGTATTTTTACAAATTGAATCATTTATTTTCAATTTTCCAAAACCTTTAATTATAGCTAATTCCATGCTAAAAGTCTGAAGCAAAGTTGTTGAACGCAAAGAGATAAACTATTTTTGGATACACATTTTTCCTCCATCTCCCAACCTTCCTCTCAAAAATTGGGTTTTATACCCTTTTATGATAAATGGACGATAAAAAATACGTTGAGAAAACTATTATACTGTCTTTGGAGAATTCTTTGGCAGAAACACGAGCCGCAGTCAGGGATTTTGAAACTCTTTGGCTTACAGTGGGATCCCCCTCAAAAATCCTTCGTAGCAATATCGTCCTGGTGAACCATTCTTGAAATTATTCGGGCGATTCAGCTACTTCATTAACCCTCTAGTTCCTAAGTCTCTAAACAAACCTTATTAAAACGGGTGTAAGTAATTACCACCTGTTGCTACATTTTATTGCATCGTTTATAGAATTCCCCAAGCTTTTAAAAAATGCATCAGTTACGAGTTATTACAGAAGTTAGCGCCAGTCAAAGTCAAAAATTTGTGAAGAACACGAAAATGAACTATTTTGATTGAATTTGAGATAAAAATAAGAAAATAAAATAAAAGTAAATAAATAAAATACTTCTCATCATATTAGCCAGAAATAAAAATTAGATGTGAGTAGTAAAGAATTTGAACTTTTTCTTCAAAGTGTTTAATTACTTAAAATAAATTGATAAAAAGTTTGTTCAACAACAAAAACATACTTTCAGATATTCAACCTTTCCGTCTTCATAGAACATCGCACATTAAATTTTTTAGGGGTTTGAGATCAGATTTATGCTTTTTACATCACAGTTTATCAATCCCAATTTTTTTTAAATCAATCAAAAATTTGGGAACGAGAGAGTTATGTTAGCCCCACAACCTACCAGCTGTCCTTTAGTTATTGGGCAACCTATCTTGGCCAAATGATGAACCCATTTTTCAACAATTTTGTGTGTATTTATTCTTTATCTTGTCTGCCTTGGTATTTTGTACACTCTTGATGCTTTGTAGCATGTGATTTGGCCCAGTTTCACTGCTTCAAGTGTAACTTCTAAGGACGGATGAGGATATTATTGGTTTTTTTTTTTTTTGGTATGACAACCGCTTGCAAACTTGATATAGCTGTTGAAATAAAATAGCACGTAATTACCTAATTGTGGTTGGTAATTACGGCATATAGCACGGAATTACCAAAGTTGGAATATATTGTGAATCTATTTCCGTGCTATGTGATTCTACTGCAAGAGTCAATTAGAAAAATAAATGTAAATGAAAATACATTTACTTATCCACTTTCTTTCAAGTGTTGAAGTTATATATCCGTAAATGTAATAAAATTCCAAAATATAAGTGATTTAGGAAGATGACATTCTATAATTTTTAATCTAATTTTTGCTACATTTGTCAGCTTTACAACTAAAAACAACACTATGGTTTGTAACGAACCTTCCTGGTTCCTTTTCTTTTTATCAGGGTATACTCAGCGAGTAACCAGGGTGCGTAAATAATAACTCACGATTTATTTCGGTTCACTTGTTTATTGAGATTCTTCACTGTTATTTTATTTACACTTGGTTCGTTAGTATTTTTATCCTTAGTACCTCGTATGTTGTTTGTTCGTTCACCTTCGTTCGTGCTCGTTTCACTTTGTTTGCCTTTCTTGGCGCTCGGGTTCCTTGCTGTGGCTTCGTTGCCGCTCGTTCCTGTTTCTGTATTTACGATGCGTGTCCTCGTGACACGATGGCTAAGTCTTTGTCGTTTGCTGTATGGTCAGTGGCAACTTTGTTTATACTACACCAGTGAGGCTTTCGCACACCCTGGCGTCTAATGAATACCTGATCTTTATACACCTTGGTGTGATGTCTCACTCGCAAGGTCCAATTGTCACCGTCACTTTCGCTTTTAAATTAAATTTAAAGGAGAAAGACGGAGCCTCTGCGTTGCCAGCTATCTCAGTGGAGAAGTGGTCGCAGGTTCAAAATAAAATGAAAATAAGAATAAAAAAAAATATATTTTTTGGAAACGCTCGATTTCTGTAGCTCAATACTGAGCTACCGCACAATTTTACAAAAGGTAAAATTAAATTTCACCCGCACAACCTGCTGGGCTCACGAGCACACAAACGGACTTCCACAAATTTTAAAAAGAAAGGAGAGAAAATAAAGTTAGTAGTAGGAGAAGCCTACTCCACAAACAAAATAGTCACTTGCAGTTAGCAAAAAAAAGATAATAATAAAAAAAATAATATAAAGATAAAATGATACTCCCTGGGCTAATGGGTTTATGAACCCTTCTATATTCGCGCACAAGGAGCGCGACCCGAACAAAGTAACCCGGCTAAAATTACTTTACCGCTGTCGCTACAAGTTAGCGACACAACAAAATAAAAATTGATTTTAACTCCGCGCTCACTATTTAATAAAATTAATAAATTAAATTAAATTTAACACTATTGGTCCACCACGACTTGGTGGTACCAATCACAATAATATTAATTTAAAATACTTTGGTTCACCCGACTTGGTGATACCAAAGTACACAAAAATTAATTCACCAAAAGAAAAAAAGACACAAAAGAAAATTCAATACTTCGCACAAGATTCAAAAAAAACGTATAATTTAAAATAAATCGTGAAATATTCGCACTAAGAAAAATCCTGATCGTCGCTCTCGAAAGCTAGCACAGAACTGAATATAAGTACGGTGCAAAAATATGTACCACTTATATTCAGCCGCATACATTATATTTTCGTCCGCTATGTCAGCAGGACACAATGCAGTTTCTCCAAGAAACTGGTCTCTAAACGGGAAATCATCATACCCATACATGTGTGGGTGTACATGATTACACCCTGGACAAAGTCCCCGACCCAACCAATTGTATGAGAATTGGCGGCAATGCACCTGTATTAGTGCATAGCGGAGTCATACCGTTGAATTTTCACTAGAAAATCAACCAAATGAGAGAACCAAAGTTTTCCCGTTTTTCCGCAAATTTACAACAAATACACCTCTGCGCTCTCTTACAGAAGTCTCCATATCCCCACTCCCAGTAGTATAATCTAGTACTAAATGGTACTCTTTTACTATTGTGAATGTGGATATCGGCCAAAAAGAAGAGGAAGAGTGACAGAAGAAAGATAGAGAAAGAAAAGACGAAAAAGGTTAGGAAGTGCAGCACGCGGCTGCGCTTCCTAACAAAATTAAAATTAAATAATTTTAATTTCGCGAGTGACGCGCCGCGGAATTAAATCGCGATAACCCCACCTCTACCTCCGCGAAAGTTGCTTGGACTCACCAAGAGGACAACAACTTTCGACCAGCACACCCTTAGTCCGGCCAGTACTCCTCAGTATGTGGTCTCAGGTCTTGAACATGCCAAGTACCTTTTTCCCTACCGTCTTCATCTTCTAATATATAGGTCCAAGGAGACACCCTCTTTTTAATCCTAAACGGTCCAATAAATTTCGGAGCCAACTTCGCGGCGAAGAAGTTTGCAGCATCCGACAGTACAAAATTTTTCCTCCACACCAACTCGTTTGGTAAATACTGTGTATCCCTACGTCTTAAATTATAAGTCTGCGCCATCTTGGCGCTTGCTGTCTGTAGCTTAATGCGTATGTTTTCCCTCAAGTCTGCCATTTGCTTGGCTCTGTCCTCGATACTTGTCGTAGTCGTTTCGTCAAAGTCATTTTCCCGTCTGTAATCCTTGTCTCCCCGGACTGCCATGTTTCGCCCAAAGTTTGCATAGTACGGAGAAACCCCCAAGACTTCATGTTGTGCTGTGCGTATACAACATGCCACCTTCGACAGGTGGGTATCCCAAGTCTTGTGATTCTCCGACACATATGCCCTTAACGTCGTCTTAATCGTCTGGTTAATGCGCTCCGCTGGGTTTGCCTGAGGGTGATAATGAGCCGTATATCTAATGCGCACCCCATACGACTCACATAGAGCCTTTAGCTCTTTGCTCCTAAATTGGGGGCCATTGTCGCACACAATGGAACCAGGGACACCAAAGAGAAGGAACACATTGTCTTCCAACTCTCTTAAAATGCTCTTGGCTGTTGCCGTCCGCAACGGAAACAAGAGCGGAAACTTAGTGAAGTAGTCGACCACAGTGAGTATATAAGAATACCCCCGGTTTGACCTCACTAAGGGCCCTACCAGATCCACACAGATCATTTCAAAAGGTTCTAAGACCTTGGTCCTACCTACCATACAACCAGCTGGTCTTCTGTTTTCAGGTTTGACACTCTGACAAACCTGACACCCACGAACATACCTACTAACATCCGCCTTCATCTTCGGCCAAAAATATCTCTCTAATACCCTACTAAAGGTTTTCAAAACTCCCATATGGCCCGCTAAAGGGTCATCATGACATTCGACTAATGCCTTTCCCCTATCACCCTTACCTAGGACTCTTTTCCAGTCATATGCCTGGTTATACATATTCTGGGGTCCTGTTTTGACGTGCTTATACAAATTTCCATTCTGGATACGCCACGCCGGATAATTTAATGGGTCTTCCGTTACCCTTTTACACATATTAGTTAGCCACGTATCTCGCGACTTCGTTCACGACCGGAACACTTCTCGATAACATGTCTGGAACGACATGTTCTTTACCTTTACGATGTACGATCATGTAATCGTATTGTTGCAACTTCAACGCCCATCGCGCCAATCTACCGCACGGATCTTTTAAGTTGTTGAGCCATACTAACGAGTAATGATCGGTCACCACTGTGAAACGAACACCTTCGATGTATGGTCTCAACTTCTCAACCGCCCACAAAACCGCCAAACATTCCTTCTCCGTCGTCGAGTAATTTCTTTCACTCCTACTCAGGGACCTACTTAGGTAAGAAATTACTTTTTCCCCCTCGTCAAACTCCTGCGTCAGTACAGCACCCACTCCAAAGTCTGATGCGTCAGTCTGTAGTACAAAGGGTCTATCAAAGTCTGGGCAACTTAGGACAGGAGCTGTTACTAAACGCTCCTTGGCCCGCAAGAAACTATCTTCACATTCCTGAGACCAGTGAAACCTCTTATTTTTCTTTGTAAGATCAGTAAGGGGCCTCACTAATTCCGCGAAATGTGACACAAACCTACGGTACCACGAAACAGTTCCCACAAAGGATCGTACTTCCTTAACATTTCGGGGCGCTGGTATCTTAAGCATGGCCTCGACCTTCTCCGGATCTACATGTAGACCCTGTCGATCGACAACATACCCAAGATACTTAAGCGAAGATAAACAAAAGTTACACTTCTGCCGATTCAAACGTAAACCCGCGTTGCTTATACGGGTCAGGACCTCCTTGAGCACTTCAATGTGTTTCGCGAACGTGTTCGTGACTATGATGATATCATCAAGGTACACGAGCACGTGAGGCTCTAAGTCGGCACCAATGACTCTGTCAATAAATCTCTGCCAAGTGGCAGGCGCATTATGCAGACCGAAAGGCATACGCTTGAATTGGTACAAACCCCTACCAGGGACAGTAAATGCCGTGAAGGCCCTAGAATTCTCCGCCACTGGTATTTGCCAATAGGCGGATTTAATATCTAAGCTAGATAAGTATTTAGCATCTTTCAGCTTATCTAAAGTAGCTGAAACATACGGTAAAGGGTAGCTATCTTTTTCAGTATTCTTATTAAGGGTCCTATAGTCCACACAAAACCTATACGTATCGTCCTTCTTTTTTATCATTACCACAGGAGAAGCCCATGGACTATGTGATACCTCAACCACCCCCTTCTCTAACATGTCTTCTAGTTCAGTATCAATTCGTTTCTGAATCGCCGGCGACACGGGATAATACCGTTGTTTAATCGGTTCGACGTTCGGTTTGGTTCGGATCCGATGTTCGACCAAATGAGTACACCCAAGACCATCAGGCATACTTTCGAAAGTATCCACTATCAATCGGCTTAATTCCTCCTCTTCACTCCTGGACAATTGTGTCCTCTCAATTATCGTCGCGACTGACGAGACCTCGACTTGGCCTGAGAAACTCCACTGATCCTTGGATAAATCTGGTACAATACCCGACTTTACCCAAAAGTCAACACCAAGGATCAGCTTCTGCGGAAGATTCGGAATTATTAAACAATTTATGAGGACCGACTTGCCCTCTACCTCGATTGGTAGTGAAACTGTACCCTCGACCGGTACCCGCTCTCCATCCGCCAATGCTACCTCGCGAATATTACACGCATTGGGTTTAACACCCCACGATTTTAAAATTTCCCATCCAGGGCGCCCGAGTATGGTGCGCGTTGCACCCGAATCCAATAAAGCCCTAATTAGCACGCCAAAAATTCTAACTCCTAAATATGGCCTACTATCCGATTCATTTTTCGAGAACGCAAAACCTAGACACACAACTTCTCGATCTAAATGAGAAGGCCTAATACCTAACACCAGCTGATTGCTCGCAGGCAATCTACCTAACTCCGACGAGTCTCCTGCCCTGCTGCCACAGGAGCTCGCACCACATTTCCCGAATTATTTGGGATACGATTATCCCCTCTAGGGCCTGTCCGACCCATGGCAGAAGCACTGCCTCCATTATTCCGATTATTTGGAATATCTGTAATGGCCCGTTGGCCCGCCGTACACCGAGGACAATCCCGCTTCATTACGCCCGCTCTTCCGCAACCGTAACATTTTATTCCGTTGGGACAGTTCGCCGACACATGTCCAAATCGCTTACAGTTGAAGCACCGGAACGACGCAAGCTTCGACTGTGTTGGTGCCTTTATCCGACGCTCCAATCGTTGATCGCGAAGTGGCGCATTAAGTTCCGCGACATCTGGTCCAATCGATACGTACGCGAGATCCGGTTCCAGTAGGTTCTTCGACCGACTACTGGGTGGTGGAACAAATGATTCCACGTTTGTCCGAACTGCTTCCAGCCGACGTCCGAGGGAAACCAATTCGGGCAACGATTTCGGCTCAGCCAAGCCCAGCTGAGTTTGGTAGAAAGGCGAAAGATTCGCCATAATTAATCCTAATATCCGACGCTCGGATAATGGTTCGGAAAGCCTGCCGAACATCCCTTTCATCGCCGCAACATAAACTCCAATGGACTCCGTACCTCCTTGAGTCCGACGTCTGATCTCGTCCAGTAAAATTTCGTCGTAGTTGGGTGGTAAAAACTCCAACTTTAGCTCCACTACTAGCTCTTGCCAGCTAGACACCATTTTGCGCACCGCGCGGAACCATATAAGCGCCTTTCCTGAAAATAAATCAACCGCACCACGAAGAAGTTGAGTCTCACTGACTCCACGAGCTTCACACAGCTCGTCCACACGCTCCAGGAAGGCATTGAGAGACAAACCAGTCTTCTCGCCATTGAACTTTACTTCCCACTTGGCCAAATTTTCAAATTTTTCTACGGCTACGGCACCTCCAGCCGAAGGTGCAGTCCTAACCCCAGGGGTATCTAACCCCACTTCTACTGCAGCCTCCTTCTGCAGAGTTCCCCTCTGAATATTCCCTAACATGGGCCTTGGCACCGCCATTGGTGCAGCCTCTTCCTCATCCCCACCTACCAGCTCATCAAGCTCAGCTAGAAGCATAACTAGCTTACTTTTGAGCTCCATTTGTTCTGACGCTCCTACACCATCAGTGGGCTTCGCCCGAGAAATCCGCCCAAGCGCCCACTCGATCTTCACGAGTATCTTCTGGTACTCGGAAGACTTCGTATCCTTGGGTGGCGACAACATTAATTTCACAATCTCGGAAATTTTCTCAACAACCGCATCCTTATCCTCTTCAAAAGGAAACGGATAATCGGCGAAAACGTCAACCGATCCCCGCCGTTCGACAACCCTGGAAGCCCTCAACGACTTCCTCATGACATCCACAGTGTCAATTTTCAGACCCCGAGCCTCCATCTCGTAGGCCAACTCTTCTTGATTTAACCGATTAATTTCCATTATGAGATTGAGAGAAAAAAAATTAAATAAAAAAAGAAGAAAGAAAGAAAAAAAACAAAAATCGCAAATTTTCCCAAAGAAATTTCCCACTAGTATATACTAGTCACAGATAAAAAAATAAAACACGAAAATAGTATAATAAATAATAAAAAAAATAAAACTGTTTGTAAAAATAATAACTATAATAAATAATAATAATAATAAAAAAAATAACGCAAAATTAAAAAAAAATATTAACGCAAAATTAAAATAAAATTTTCCAATAAGACGAGAAACCGAAAAAAAAACAAAAAAGAATTAACTTTAAATTATACCAAACAAAATCAAATTAAAGAAAAATTTAAAAAAATAAAAAAAATTTGATTAAAAAAAAATTAAAATTAAAATAACTAAAATTTAATGAAACCGAATAGAATAAAATTAAAATTAAAAAAAAATTTAATAAAAAATTAAAAAAAAAATTTAATAAAAAATTAAAAAAACGGTAACCAAAAATTCAATAAAACCGATTGAAAAAAAAATAGTAATAAAACGGAACGGACTCACCGAACGCAAAACCAAAACCACCAACCAAGTTTTCCGGACAAAGTTGGGTACACAATTTTTTACTCTTCCGACTGCTGATGTTCACCGCTGGAACTCAAAGTAATTTTCTTCTGGAAGGAAAAAAATTATTAGTGACACAATTCACTAAATTATATAAAAAAAAAATAAAAAATAAAAAAAATACAAAAATACAAGTTCGTGAGAATTCCGATTCTCAATTTAAATTTCTTAATAAATGAATGCCCCACGTTGGGCGCCAATTTGTCACCGTCACTTTCGCTTTTAAATTAAATTTAAAGGAGAAAGACGGAGCCTCTGCGTTGCCAGCTATCTCAGTGGAGAAGTGGTCGCAGGTTCAAAATAAAATGAAAATAAGAATAAAAAAAAATATATTTTTTGGAAACGCTCGATTTCTGTAGCTCAATACTGAGCTACCGCACAATTTTACAAAAGGTAAAATTAAATTTCACCCGCACAACCTGCTGGGCTCACGAGCACACAAACGGACTTCCACAAATTTTAAAAAGAAAGGAGAGAAAATAAAGTTAGTAGTAGGAGAAGCCTACTCCACAAACAAAATAGTCACTTGCAGTTAGCAAAAAAAAGATAATAATAAAAAAAATAATATAAAGATAAAATGATACTCCCTGGGCTAATGGGTTTATGAACCCTTCTATATTCGCGCACAAGGAGCGCGACCCGAACAAAGTAACCCGGCTAAAATTACTTTACCGCTGTCGCTACAAGTTAGCGACACAACAAAATAAAAATTGATTTTAACTCCGCGCTCACTATTTAATAAAATTAATAAATTAAATTAAATTTAACACTATTGGTCCACCACGACTTGGTGGTACCAATCACAATAATATTAATTTAAAATACTTTGGTTCACCCGACTTGGTGATACCAAAGTACACAAAAATTAATTCACCAAAAGAAAAAAAGACACAAAAGAAAATTCAATACTTCGCACAAGATTCAAAAAAAACGTATAATTTAAAATAAATCGTGAAATATTCGCACTAAGAAAAATCCTGATCGTCGCTCTCGAAAGCTAGCACAGAACTGAATATAAGTACGGTGCAAAAATATGTACCACTTATATTCAGCCGCATACATTATATTTTCGTCCGCTATGTCAGCAGGACACAATGCAGTTTCTCCAAGAAACTGGTCTCTAAACGGGAAATCATCATACCCATACATGTGTGGGTGTACATGATTACACCCTGGACAAAGTCCCCGACCCAACCAATTGTATGAGAATTGGCGGCAATGCACCTGTATTAGTGCATAGCGGAGTCATACCGTTGAATTTTCACTAGAAAATCAACCAAATGAGAGAACCAAAGTTTTCCCGTTTTTCCGCAAATTTACAACAAATACACCTCTGCGCTCTCTTACAGAAGTCTCCATATCCCCACTCCCAGTAGTATAATCTAGTACTAAATGGTACTCTTTTACTATTGTGAATGTGGATATCGGCCAAAAAGAAGAGGAAGAGTGACAGAAGAAAGATAGAGAAAGAAAAGACGAAAAAGGTTAGGAAGTGCAGCACGCGGCTGCGCTTCCTAACAAAATTAAAATTAAATAATTTTAATTTCGCGAGTGACGCGCCGCGGAATTAAATCGCGATACAATAAATACCTGACCGATTTCTGAGAATTAAAGAGGAATCAAACGTGCTGTCGCTTCGTTTGATATTAGCTACCAATGTCTAAGCCTTATCCTTCCGTGCTGACGCAACCGTAAGGAGTATTTCATATAATCTAACAAAGAGAAGAAGAAATGACCTGTGCCACAGTCTAAGTCTGAGTCTGAGTGACTTCTTCTGTGCGATGCATGGTCTTTTATATCAATTTCTTCTTGTTGTCCCGTATTATTTCCGTTCTGTGAAATATATATTATAATTACTTAAATATAAATGTTAATATATATTTTAACGGCATATATGTGCTAGTGGTTTAGGATTGTGCGATTAAAATTACTGATAATTTTATGTCGTCACAGGTTGGTAATATGATATGACGGAATTAGATCCCAAGTATGTTAATGGTTCATATTATTTACCGGAATAACGATCTTCACAACTTTTAAACAAAAAAAGTAAAAGAATAACAAATCTAAATGTTATATATATATATGTGGCGATACCCACATACTCTTTCTACTACTTTCGTACATTCAGGCAACCCTCACGCCAACTACAAGAGCGTAAGAAACAGCACTGATTCCGCTATTCGATTTCTGTCAAGGTACCGTTTTGGAACTACAGTTTTTCGCGTCAACTTAAACATTATAAAATATAATTAAAATAAAGAAAAGAACCAAAAATAACGTGTTCGCTTCATTGGTGACCCCGACGGCCCAAAACGGAATAGCATTAATACAAAATCTGAGCTTTTAGTTCGCCCAGCAATTTAGCATTTTATCTTCATAACCTTAAAAATTTACAGCACGTGCATTCGCAAAAAAAATTGAAAAATGTCTCTCGACGATTCAGTCAATGTTTCATCGCAATCAAATTCAAATATTTCACGCGAAATCAACATCAAAGCACCGGCATTCAGCTCCGAAAAGCCAGCACTTTGGTTCGCACAGCTTGAGTCACAGTTTCGTAACCGCAACATAGTAACTGACGCTGACCAATTTCACATTGCCGTGCCTTTAATTGACACTCGTTCAGCCTCCATGGTAGAAGACATCATTTTATCGCCTCCAACTACAAACCCATACAAGGCCCTAAAAGAAGCGCTAATCTCTCGTTTTTCCAAATCAAAAGAAGCGAATCTCCTCCAACTGCTCGACGGTGAAAGCCTTGGAGACAAAACTCCATCTCAACATCTACGCCACCTGCGGAGCCTCGTGCCAAACATTGACGAAGAGGTGCTCAAAGCCCGGTGGCTGTCTCATCTTCCTCCCCAAACTCGTGCATGTCTCGTTATCCAAGACCAAGCGGATATTAACAAGCTAGGGGATGCAGCGGACAAGCTCCACGAAATCATTAAACCAGCTGCCGTTGCGGCAGTGTCAAGTCTTGAAACACAAATAGCAACTTTAACAGAACACTTAGTCGAGTTATCAGCCATTGTTGCCCGTTCACGGGATCGAACACAACTCCCACAAAACAGGTCTCGCAGTCGTTCACGCACACCGTCAGCCTCTTCGTCGACAGGACTATGTTGGTATCACGCTAAATTTGGTGCAAACGCACAAAAATGCACCACTGGTTGTAAGTTTCAGGAAAACTTCAACGAGAGTCGCTAGTCGCGGCACTCGACTCTCCAACTACTTCACGCCGCCTTTTTATAACAGATCTGTCAACTAAAGTACGATTCTTGATAGACACAGGATCCGATCTTTCAGTTTTCCCCTTCAACAAATCGACTGACTCAGGAAAGCCTCTCAGCTACCAGTTATATGCAGCTAATGGCTCAATGATAAACACATACGGTTGTGTCTTCAAATCTCCTAACTTTGGGCTTCGCAGGGATTTTACTTGGCGTTTCGTTTTAGCAGATGTTTCACGACCAATTATTGGAGCAGACTTTTTAAGCCATTTCGGACTTGTCATCGACCTAAAGCAAAAACGTATAATTGATCAACAAACAAAATTATCAGCAGTTGGCAGCACTGCATCTATGGATTCGTACTCCGTCAAAACAATGCAAATAAATAAGACGTCGTCATTCTGGAAATTACTTGCACAATTTCCAGAAATAACAAAGCCTGAAGGTACTCTTAAAAACACAAAGCATCAAACTCAACACTACATTAAAACAACGGAGGGTTCACCGGTCACAAACAAGGCGAGAAGACTCGCTCCCGACCGCCTCACTATTGCTAAAACGGAATTCGAGAAAATGATTAAACTTGGCATCGCACGACGATCTAACAGCCCATGGTCTTCACCACTTCACCTTGCACTTAAAAAATCAGGGGACTGGCGTCCCTGTGGGGATTACAGGCGCCTGAATGACCGCACCATACCCGATCAATACCCCGTAAGATACCTTGAAGATTTCGCTGCCAACTTGCACGGAAAAACAATATTTTCCACCATCGACCTTGTGCGCGCGTTTAATCAAATACCAGTAGCGCCTGAAGACATCCCAAAAACAGCGATAATAACGCCATTCGGCCTATTTGAGTTCCCATTTATGACTTTCGGGCTCAGAAATGCAGCACAGACGTTTCAGCGCTTTATGGACGAAATCACGCGCGACATGCCATTCGTCTACACCTACATCGACGACATGCTGGTGGCCTCAAAGGACGAGAATCAGCATGCAGAACATTTGCGTATTTTATTTCACCGTCTCCGGGAAGTTGGCCTTACAATCAATGCAGCCAAAACAACGCTTGCACAACATGAGGTCGCTTTTCTAGGGCACACTATTTCAAAATCGGGTATTAAACCTTTGTCTGAGCGAGTCTCATCAATTATAAATTTCCCCAGGCCTTCAACAATAAAAAATTTGCGCGCTTTTTTAGGTACTATAAACTTTTATAGGAAATTCATTAAAAACGCCGCACAGCTGCTTGCACCACTTAACAAACTCCTAGAGGGGCCTGACGTCAAAAGCACACATCCCATAGTTTGGACACCTGTCTTGGAAACTACATTTACACATTGCAAACAAGCATTGGCTGAAGCAACGCAATTGGCTCATCCCAAAAGTGATGCGGAGTGGGCTATTTTCACCGACGCGTCCCAACATGCAGTGGGCGCAGTTCTACAGCAGCGACACGAAAACGATTGGCAACCACTGGCATTTTTTAGCAGAAAATTGGCTGAGAGATCATCTGAGTTGTCAACATACGATAGAGAACTCCACGCAATTTATGAAGCCGTCAAGCATTTCAGACACATATTCGAAGGGAGGCACGTGACAATTTACACAGACCACAAGCCGTTGATCCACGCTTTTAAACAGCGTCTGGAAAAGGCGTCACCTTGGCAATTTCGTAGATTAGACTTCATCGGCCAATTTTCTACTGAAATTAAGCACATCGCAGGCAATGAAAACATAGTCGCAGATACACTATCACGTCTGGACGCCATTTCTTCTGCTGTGCCACTAAGACGTGCCGACAAAATTGAGAAAACAAATTTTCGAGTCTTTGCACTCGCTCTCTCATCCTGGACAACGGGCTTCTCGGAAACTTATTACAGAACGCTACGTATGGCCATCAGTAAATAAAGATTGTCGCGACTGGGCAAAAACCTGCATTTCGTGTCAACGCAACAAAATTACCAGACACAACATCTCTCCTATTGGAAATTTTGAGCCCCCTACACAACGTTTTCAACACATCCACATTGATTTGGTGACTCTACCATCATCAAGAGGATTTCGCCAATGCCTCACCATAGTTGATCGCTTTACGCGTTTTCCAGATGCAATCCCACTAGAGGACGCGAGAGCTGACACCGTTGCACGCGCGCTAATGCTGAACTGGATTGCTCGGTTTGGAGTGCCAATAAGGATTACTTCTGATCAAGGGGTGCAGTTCCAATCAGAAATTTTCAAAAAACTTAACGAACTTCTTGGCTCCAAACATCTTATAACTACAGCATATCACCCTCAATCGAATGGCCTCGTTGAGCGCCTACACCGCCAACTCAAGGCAGCATTACTCTGTCACAGCGAATCTTGGTATGACGCCCTTCCAGCCGTTCTGCTTGGCCTTCGATCGGCTTGGAAAGAGGATATAGAAGCAACGCCGTCAGAGCTGGTTTACGGCGAACCAATTCGTCTACCTGGAGAGTTTCTTGCGCCCTCAACACAAATTACTAAGGCACCCGAACTTGTTCAAGCTCTACGCACTCATTTTCAAAACTTAACACCCGAACGAATGTCACGCCACGCTAAGCATTACGTCTTCAAATTCAAAGATTTGGATCGCACAAGCCATGTTTTCGTTCGCCATGGGCAGATTGGACCTTCATTCTCACATCCATACGACGGACCATACAAAGTTGTCAGTCGACACAACAAATACTACACAGTGTTTATTAATGGAAAAAACAACACAGTCTCCATCGATCGCTTGAAGCCGGCATACATCGCACTGGACGATGAGGAAACACGAGAGCCGATCACTAGCAACGCCGATAAAGTCAGAAAATCAAAAAAAACTGTTCACTTTGTAGCTTAAAAACTATTTTATTTTACCTTTTTTTTTTTTTTACAAAGAGGGGGAGGCATGTGGCGATACCCACATACTCTTTCTACTACTTTCGTACATTCAGGCAACCCTCACGCCAACTACAAGAGCGTAAGAAACAGCACTGATTCCGCTATTCGATTTCTGTCAAGGTACCGTTTTGGAACTACAGTTTTTCGCGTCAACTTAAACATTATAAAATATAATTAAAATAAAGAAAAGAACCAAAAATAACGTGTTCGCTTCATATATTTGCTAATTTCGTGCTATGCACGAAATTAGATTCAGCTAAATGCAGCTAATTCCGTGCCATTACTAAATGCAGATTTTAGCTTTTTTTATGAATCAAATCAAATTTAATAGAAAAATGATATCAAATCTGGTCGAACTAGTAAAATAAAAATGGATTTATACTTACAAATAACTTTTAATAGTCTTATCCAAATTATGCTGCTTCATTACGCGAAACAGTAAAACTTGCGCACTTTATAAGGATTTTTGGTAAACTGATAAATTAATGCGGATTTTTAAAAAACTAAAGAGATTTAAGTAATGTCAATACAGGAACATAATCTTTTTAGTATGGTAAACAACCTCAAATATAAATATTTTTGGGAAGTAAACGAAATTTCTTATTTTACTTCTTTTACTCACTAGCACGGAATTAGCTGCACTTACCTTAACTGGTCAAGGGAATCGATGAAAGTGTAAGGTATAACGTCAATGAAGAATCCAACATCTATACGCAAGGGCTGAAGAAAATCTTCAGAATTGAGTAATGTGACGAAAGTGTAAGGTATGACATCAGCGTACAATTAGAACCGCAAGGGCACAATTAAAATCGGCAGTGAATTGTGAATTGAGAAAAATGTAAAGTATGTAAGGACTGCACCGAATAAAATTGTCCGCAAGTAGAATGATGAAATCTTTTGAGCCCAGTAGTTTGATTTTTATAAACTTAAGTACATATTTTATTTTGTGAATTATTTTTAGATATGAAAAAAAAACAAGAAACCAAGAATTATTATTTTTTTATAAAAATTTTAAATTTTTCAGGAACTCTGTTCATTTATGTTTTTATGGTAGTATCCAACACTAGAGTGGCTCTTAAAACTGAAGTTGAGAACTAAATTGAATTGAAAAAATGATTGCCCCGAAGTTTCACAAAAATCGGATAGAATTCTGAACTGGCGCAAAGAAATTGAAGTTCATAAAATGCGTTTTCAGTACAAAATGTTTTTTATTATACTCTACGGCAGTCGGCTGGGGAATTGATGAAACCAATTTTTTCTGAAAGCTTGGGTTGTATATAGAAAAGTAATTTCTCAATTTTCCCAGATTCGCGATTTTAAGCGATTTTTTTCATTTTGAAGTTGCGTGCGTTCAATTTAGTTCAGTTTTACTCATACAATGAGGAGCCATGCTAATCCAACACCCTCATAGCTGCTGAAGACCACTTTCCTTTAAAGTTTTGACCTCTTTTTTTATTATCCATAACACTTTGTCAATAGCCCCAAAGCGATTAATGTGGCTTTATGGAAAGGCAAATTGGAGTGGTCTCAATAAATTTTTTGACCATTTCAATTGGAAATTGTGCTTTCTCGATAAAAGCATAGAAGCCAGTGCTAAAATGGTAGAAGAAATTATTTTATTAGGAAAGCGATCTTTCATTCCTAATAAAATGGTGAGCATTAAATCAAAAGATAACTCGTGGTTTAATGCGACTTGCAGATCAGCAGTCAGGTCCAAAGAGGCTTCTTTCATGAACTGGCAATCGAACAAGAACGACAATACTGAACAGTTGCATAAGCAGGCAAGAAATCGCAGTAATGCAGTAATAATTCACGAACAGCGCCAGAGGTAAAAAGTCTTACAATTCCATATTGGTAGTAAGAACTTTTGGTCATTTGTAAAGAGAGTAAAGAACCAAACGACTTCGTCAACTCCAACTCTTTTTATAGGAGATCACCTCGTCACTAGCTCGGTTGATAAAGCGAATTTTTTAGCTAGCATTTTTGCAGAGAACTCTTCTCTGCCAGATAGCAATCAGCCACTAACCGTTATCAAACAAGTATCTTGTGCTATGCCTGAGATACACTTTCGAACAAAGCGATTGCTCTGGATATTTCCAAGGCGTTTGACCGAGTGTGGCACAAAGCACTGGTGTCAAAACTGATTGCGTATGGGGTCAGCAATAATTTCACCCGATGGATCACGAGTTTTCTAAGTGACCGCTCTATCCGTGTTGTGATAGACGGTGTTACTTCGGAGGCTCGTGCCATTAATGCTGGAATGCCACAGGGCTTGGTCCTCTCCCCAACCCTTTTCCATTTGTCATTCATTCACCTGCTCAAAACGCCTTAACTCTTTGGAGATTGAGAGTAAACGGCATGCTATGAATGGCTCACTCAATAATGATCTCCAATCAATCTATGAGTGGGGTCTCACGAACAGAGTTGAATTCAACGAGAGTAAGATCCAATGTTGTTTGTTATCTCACAAACGAGTGACCCAACCCTCTGTTAACCCCCTGGTTATGGATGGGGTGATTATTGCGGAGTCAGAAACTCTTGATGTTCTGGGCATGTCCATCCAATGTGACGTTCGTTGGAATAATCATATTTTTGATGTGTCGAAAGAAGCAGCCAAGTGCCTCGGCTTTCTAAAGCGGTGTAAGAGATACTTCACTCCGTTTGATCTCCGCATGATCTACACCACCTATATCCGCCCCGAAATGGAGTATAATTCGCACCTATGGGCAGGAGCTTCACGAACGTCACTAGAGTTCCTGGACCGTATTTAACATCGAGCTAATTAAGCTAATAGGAGACAGTAGGGTTTCCAGCTCTATTGACTCCTTGGAACACCGTAGAAAGGTGGCTTGTTTGACTCTGTTCTACCGGTATTTTCATGGTAAATGTTCCGCTAAGATACGGAATTTGATTCCACCAGTTCATGTGTTCACCAGAACTACTCGAACTACAAGCGGTAGTCACGCATTCCACGTGGATATGGTACCCCAACGCACCACGCATTACAGCGATAGTTCTTTTCTCTGCCGTACCGCGCGTATATGGAATAAGCTCCCTGCAACCGTTTTTCCTGACTTTTACGACATTTCCAAATTTTAAACAAACGTTCACAACTTTTTCTCCCTCTTTCCTTCTACCACTAATTTATCTTCATTCCTCATTCAACGCAATGCTTTGCATTCATAGGGGTAGTACCTCCTGAGTGTTGATTGCCTAAATAAAAAAATAAAAAAACTTCATCCCCCATTTTTATTGAAGCCCAGTATCTGTCAATCGGCTTTAGTTCTGGAAAGTTTGGTGGGTTGGCTTTCCTAGGCACTAAAATCAATTCATTCCGTTGGAACCATTCTAAGGCCCCTTTGCCGTAGTGACATACAACGAGGTCAGGCCAAAAAAAAAGTGGATACTTCATGTTGGCGTAAAAATTAAAGCAATCTCCTTTGCATGCATTCACGATGTCACGAACTGCAAATTGTCAGCCCAACAAGGAATCTCGTTGGGAATTTTTTTCATCTTTTTCCTCAAGAATCGGCTGTATAAAATTCCTGCCCAGGAAGTTAAGAAAAAAAGTTAGCTAAAATGTAAGTCTCGTCGTCCATTATGCAGTATTCGGATTTCTTAACAAAATTTTGTTTCAGCTTTTTAGCTCGTTGTTTTGAGGTTTCATTCGTGACGAAACTTTATGCATCAGCTCAGCTTCCTTCTCAGTCCTGAGCACGAAAATTTCTGAGCAATCAGCCTTTTTTGTTAATTTTCTTCGCCTTCTCTTTTTCATGAACATGTGCTCCTTTCTTTTTACCAGAACCTTTGTTTCGAGCAATACACAATTTTTTCTTAAAGCGTTTAATAATGCGAGAAATGGTTTTAGAACTAGACCCTACCTCTTTTGCAATTTTTTTTGAAAGATAACTGAAGTTACTTTTGAAAAATTTTAATAATATTCTCTCGTACTCCCAGTTTGCTTGCCATTTTTACGTTAAATAAATTTTTATGCAACATAAGCGACACATAATATTTTTTGACATCTAATTCAGAGCTTGCAAGATAAAAATTTTTTAATTTAAATGTTTCAATAGCACAGCATGGGAAGAAATGTATTGGACAATTTTATTCGGCAGAGTCTTTATATAGCTAAACTGGATTCACAAGGCGAATGACTCTCTTCTTCTAACATATCTATCCCCTCTAGCGGACCCAGAGATTTCGGAATTTAAGGCTAGACGGGATTTTTAGTTTTTTGTTCCTTCAAAAAGTTCTGTATTGAGACAGCAATGATCTGTCTGAGAAATGGAGGGAGGGAGGGAGGGAAGGTTTCATACTCAAAGACCTAGTTTAAATCTTTTGGCATCTTAGCCATTACGATCGTTGAATTAAAAACTTTTTGAAGGAATTAGAAGAACAATTTCTTGCAACTTGGAATTAGGTTCGATTGGAATAGCCAATACCCTATCGGTCTCTCAGCTGGTAGCGTCTTCGGCCCCAAACCTAGGAATTGAATATCATTCGTCACTTGGCCCAATATTTTTGTAGGGCCAAAATACATTTCCATTGTTTTTTTTTATACCAAGAGGCCTTTGCTCTGAGGACACTTGCTTCATGGGAGTTTTTCTTGACAATTCCAATTCATTATTATACTGTGACCATAGCTGATCTTTTGTATATTCTCGAAACTATTAAGCTTGTCTATTGAGATCATTTGTAAATGAAATATAACAAGATGACAGCTAAATTTCTGTGCGATTTTCCAGCCCTGGCTCAGTACAGAATAAGTTTTATTAAATATTTTAAGCTATTAAAGGAGGATAAATTTGTAAGCCTTAAAAATGCCCAAGGTTCGCAAAGCCTTAAACAAACTTCCTTGTAATCCTTTACCTCAAATATTTTATCTGCAATTTAAGTTAAGATTCAAATTGAATAATTCAAGTTATTTCTATTTATAAATCTTTATAAACACCATAGATTTTTTAGATATGTATAACCTTGGGGCTCATAAATTTTTATTGCTAGTGCTGCTTTTCCAAATCCCATATCCCCAATTACTGCTTCAGTTGCTATTTCCAGCATAAATTTGCCTTGTTATGCAGTTTATGCTTTTTTGAACTTATTTCTTATAGTTTAACGACTATTAAAAGTTTTAGAATAAATTAAAAAAATTGGTTCAGTAGTTTTCTCTTAAAAAGGAACTCAAACTCATTGAATACTTAAACTAAATACTTTAAATGACACACGCAACTAATTAATGCATTATGTTGCTTAAAAAAAAAGAAGGAATTCCAAAAATATCAGAAATTTCAATTTCATTTCATTGCTAATTCCTACTTGAAAGTGAAATACAAACATTTGCCAAAATTGGAATAAAAATAAATATGTAACAATCCAGCAAGCATGGAAGCAAAAACCACTTTAACAAACAAAATATATTTACAATATTTAACACAAAATTGGCGACAAAAACAGAATATTTTAATGAGACCAAATAAAGAGTAACAACAACTGCAAAAAAAAAAAAGTAAAATGAACTGATTGTCGAAAGATACAAAAACGCCTTTTGTTGCCAGTTGCTGCTGCTAGTTGTTGCTGTTACTGCTTTCCTAACATTAACGACTACATCAATTGCATATGAATACAACCAAAATTCACATCCACCACATGAAAAAAGGCAATATCAACGACAAAAAGTGTAAAATGTATAAATTAAAATTGTTGTTGTTGTTGCTTTGATAGCAAAAAGAAACAGCACCAACAACTATGGAAGCAGCTAAATATTAGTAGCAGTAAACTAAAAGTAAATTGCATGGAAAAAAAAATGATCAGCTCAACTCAACTCAGTTTAGTTCAGTTCTGTTCAACTCAAACTGTAACAATATTTCCCAATCACGCAAAATACCAAAGAGAACCGAATCAAGAAAGAAATCAACAACAGCAGCAACAAATAACAACAACAAAAAACCATGGCTAACAAAATAAATAAATTCACTGGAAACAAAATAAAAAACAAACTATAATAAGAAAAACCACCCAGAAAACCCACCTTACAAATGCTGCGAAAAGCTCAGCAATCGTTAGTTTATTGTAGAGTAGCAGTAACAGTAACAGCAGCAGCAGCAGCGGCGACAATACAAACAACAGCTGTTGCGCTTGCTTGCTTGCCTGCCTGCCTGCCTGCCTTGCTTGACTGAATGGTAGCTAGCCTGTGAATGTGAATGAAATCAAAAAAGCAAAAGTGTTTGCTGCGTTACTACGTGCAAACAACTGCTGCTGGTTCTATTTGCTACAGCATTTAGTTCTGCTGCTACTGCTATTCAGATTTCTGCTGTTACTCATGGTTCTGCTTCTGTTATTTCTGCTACTTTGGCTTTCTGTTACTGTTGACTCTCGCTAGTGTGTGTATGTGTGTGTTTTGTATTGGTTTGTTGACCAATTTTTTATTTTATTTGCAGCAACAGAGAAAAAGCAAATGCAAAAAAAAACCTTGAAGTAAACAAAGAAAATATAATCCACAACTCGCTCTTGTTAATATCGGTTGTTTGCTCTCTCAGGAGCGTTTCGTTATGATACAAATGTTACCGTTTTTGTCAATTAACATCTTTTTACTTTCGATGTTTTTTTTTTGTTTTTGCTAGAGAACTTTAGTTGTTTTTGTTTTACTGCAGACATTTTTAAGACGACATTGAAGTTAAGAGAGTCGGTTGTGTCTGCTCTCTTTGAGTTTTTCAGCTGCTCTCTTTTATTGAGACTTGCACTTTCGTTTTTATTTGTATGAAGTTTATAGAATGTTATGTGGATGTTAACTAAATTAATAATTTCTGTTAACTTTGGGCATATATCAGTGCACGTTATCAATTCAAGGAGGAACGTAGTGGGGTGTTAATCCCTCCGCCCCTTACTTCATGTGAACTCAACAAAATTGTTTTGTCTGTGAAGAAATCACTAACTTTTTTAGCTTCTGAATAAGCTAATGGTAGGTTTTTTTATTTTTTATTTTGAGATAAGAGGGGAGGGTGGGGGAGTAAGAATAGAAGCAGAAAATAAAAGAAATAGAAGGAAAAGGAAGAGAAGGAGGGAGAATTGGACTCAATTTTATTATTTTTTTTTTATGACAAAAAAGCTCATGAAGGACCAATTCTGATTCCATTCTGATGTGAGATATATAAATATTTGTACATGAGTGAAAGAGACCTACCATTTTATATGTCGACTCTGAACAGCAAAGTAAAAAGTTCTTCTTAAGCAGTTTTTAACCCTAGAAGTGTGCCAATGGTAGTCAAGAGGTGGCATACAATTTTTTTTTATTTTCTAATTGTAATTTTTGATCGTGTCAAACATCGAGCCTGAGAACCCTGCTTACTCTAATCCAACACATTAACCACTAAACGACATTTTACGACCTAGTTTATTAAAATGAGATGAAGCCATTCAAATGGCTTGGATTCAAAAAAATTTCAAACCAAGCAAACGAGTTTAAAAACTATTTAGAAAAGTTATTAAAGATATGGATATCTATTAAAAAACAATGATTTTCCAGAAAAAGTTTTAAGTATCTTCATTAACAGTCAATTACCTAATAAAATGACAAATAGTAATAAAAACTTCCTTGTCTTAGACTTCGAAAGGGAGGGAGAATTTAGAGATAAAAGGAGACAAATCATTTGTGATATATCACAGAGATATTTCAAATCCAGAACTATATTAAAACTCTAGAACTGATAAAGACCATCTTCAGAGCCACTTAGTGATACCAAGGAAGGAGGTAAACCCAATTCGTCGCTGCACTTCTTGAAAAATATATTGGAAGTATGAATGTATAAACTCGTAATTTTGACTAATTTCATATCTATCATTGGCGCCATTTTTTGACATTGACAGTTATTCTATCTCGAAGAGCGCCAAAAATACTATAAGAATTGATCTGTCAAATAATTTTCAAAATTTTACAAAAATGTTTTACTATAGCTGAAAATGTCGAATATTTTTGTGGGATATGAAAGGTGTCGTGTATTATGAGCTGTTATAACCGAATGAAACGATCACTGGCGACCGCTACCGACTACAATTGATGCGTTTGAGCCGAGCATTAAAGGATAAGAGGCCAGAATATGAGAATAGACACGACGAAGTTATTCTTCAGGACGACAATGCTCGGCTGCATATTGCAAGGCAAGTAAAAACATACTTGGAAACGCTGAAATGGGAAGTGCTACCCCACCCGCCGTATTCTCCAGACATTGCTACTTCTGATTACCACTTGTTCCGATCGATGACACATGGCCTGGCTGAACAGCACTTCCATTCTTTCGAAGAACTCAAAAAATGGGTCGATTCGTGGATAGCCTCAAAAGATGAGGAATTCTTTCGACGCGGAATCCGTATGCTACCAGAAAGATGGGAAAAGGTTGTAGATAACGGTGGACAATACTTTAAAGAATAAATTTATAATCACTTTTTCACAATAAATGTCCAAATTACGAAAAAAATACGAGTTTATACATTCATACTCCTAATATCATATAATATGATTTGTGCTTCTGATTCAAATGACTTTTTTAAACACGAATGAATTGAAATCTCATCACACAATCCGTTAAAACTCTGAGATATTTCCAAAATCACAGCAACGTACAGATTTGACACTTTTTCTAAATCAGGTTATGTGAAATATTTATTCAAAAGAAACGGAACTATAGTGCTTTAAAAGCGGTTCTAAAGAGATCGGTTTCAGTTCACTTAGGATGAGTAAACTTGTGAGCACTTACTTAAAAGCGAATCCTAGTGTATTTGATGATAAATTTCTAACAAAAATATCTATATGAGCAACAGATTCATTGAGATATTAAAAGACACTACCACAACCTGAAATCATGGCCTTCGTAGCCCACCTTAACCCATTAAGAACGGGCGGGAACCAAAGAACCAAAACTAGATCAAGAAAGTAACTTGAGAAAACATTTTTTTTTGAATCTGGCTCAAGAACGTCTCAGCGACAAGGTGCCGTATGGCACCGCTAGGCATTACTGAGTTAACCCTTCGTTGTATGTAGAGTTTTGTATGTTTGTAATCGTGTAACTTCTAAACGACTTAATCGATTAAAATCATATTTCTTGAATATATTTTCTTCGGTGGCAGTATTAAACATAGCTACTCATTATGGCTTTTGGGTAAGTGGGCTTGGCACCTCCCATACAATCCTAATAGTTTTTTGGGTATATCTCAAGAACCATTTATAGCACAGTACAGAAATTTGGTACAATAACGAGAACTGACAATGCCATGCAACAACAAAAATATGGGTGGGATATGGCAAAGGAGGTGTGGCACCTTCCATATAAACTAAATTTCCATTATAAGATATCATAGGAGTTATTTATGGTACGGTACTAAAATTTAAATTCTTTCAGTTGGTTGGATTAGTGGGTGTGGCACCATGCTTCATTTTTTTTCTACCACTATTTCTAATACTATTTCTACTACTATTTCTACTACTATTTTCTACTACTTTTTTCTACAATTTCTTCTTATTTTCTACTACTTTTTCAACTAATATTTTCTACTACTATTTTACTACCTTTTTTCCACTACTTTTTTAATACATTTTTTATTTTTATTTTGTACCAATACTTTCTACTATTTTTTTACTACTATTTTTTACTACTTTTTTACAGTTTTTCTACTACTATTTTTTGCTATTATTTCTACTACTCTTTCTACTCTATTTAACTATTTTTCTACTACTTTTTTTGCTACCTTTTTACTACCTCTTTACACAAATTGTTATACTATTTTCTATTCGTTTTACTACTACTTTTCCACTACTATTTCTACTACCATTTTCTACTACTATTTTACTGTTTTTTTCATTACTATTTCCTATCACTTTGCCCATTGCTTTTTTTATTATTATTTCTATTAATTTATGAAATATCTCAAGAACCTGCCTAGCTATGTTAAAATCCGATAGGTGGCGCTGTAACAAATTCTATAATAAATTCTATATTTATAAGAAATAGGAAATGGTTTCATATTTTAAAATAATTTTTAGGACTAGATATAACTTCTAGAACGGTCTTTGATATTCTTCTGCAAATTAAATACTTTTAAAAATGTCAATATTGATGTCTCATTTTGAAATCTAAATTTAAATTTTAAATTTTTTTGCATACTCAATGTACGCCCTTTAAGCTTGAAATGTTCAATTTTAAACATTAAGAAACTTTATTCTTCTTCATTTAAATAAACTTCAATTTTCGCGCTTCTTCGTAGAAAGAAGCAGAACGACGTCTGACGGGCCAGCTAGTTTAAATATATTTCTAATTGAGCTAGCGATTTGACAAATGCAGCTTCCTAAAATTTTATTATCTATCGATCGAAATCAAGAAGAAATTTAGACCTGTATATAAATACGTTTCAATGGACCACCGAAATACCTAATATTTATAAACAAATACATAAAATTGGCTATCGAAACATCTGCCTAATAGAGGGTTAAAGCTATTTTCTAAATTCTATTTGTGATTTTTTGCTTCTGCAGATTTTTTGGTGAAACTTAGTATTTCTAGTGAACAGAATCAGAATTAATTTTGTTTTGGTTTATCCCTCGATTTGATTTACTAAGCCATTTACTTACTAGAGTCAGAGTTTCACAGTTGCACAGACGATTTTTCATTTTAACTCAATCTTGAAAAGCATAGCAGCAAAAAGAAGAAAAAATATTTAACTGATGTTTCTGCATAAAACTAAAACGCATTTATAAAATATTTAATAATAAAAACTTTCCTTGAAACTCAGGGGTACGAAAAAATTTCAATAAACACAAAACAAAATTTAAGAGAGAAAGAGAGAGAATTAATTACTCTTAAAATTATAAACAGAAAATTTTCTCTTTCGTACATAAATCCCAAGATATGCTCGCAAAATTCAAAAGACAAAGTTAAAATATCTACAGCTAGTGCTGCTTTTGAAGTAAAACACGCTTGCACAGAAAAACGCTCGCTAGCTCGTTTTAAGTATGTATTTTGCTCTATGGTAACTAATAAGCAGTTACTCTGGTGTTGGTGCTAATGATGGCGTTGCTGCTTTGCTGCTAGTTATGCTGCTCTTTTGCTGTTTCTGGTACTCTTGCTGGTGCTTGTGCTGCTGCTCTGCTGCTGTTACTGTTGATGTTGCTCACATGCTGTTGCTGCTTGCTTGATGGTGCCTTTTGTTTTGATTTTGAGACTTTCATGCTTTGGTTTTTTCACTTCGAAACTTTAGCGCTGTGCTGTTAAATCAACAAAGCAACAAAAACCACTAAAGCTAACCATTTTCTGCAAACACACACCAAACTCAAAGACAGTCGCAATGTTAAGTTCCACTTAAGACGTTGATTTACGCTAAAAGCAGTCTAAGAAAAGTGCTCGTTCGAATAGCACTGCATAGCACGGTGTTTGGCGGTGTTTAATCAATTTGAAAAAAAATTTAAAAAAATTATAAATAAATATTAAATAGAAAATTATTTTAATAAATACCTATACAAAGTATTAAGATTTTTTTTTTAATAATAAAAATTAAATTGGAAAACTAACTGAGAATCGAAATAATTATTAAAAATTCCAACAAAACGAAAAAAAAAATGTTGTGGCTGCAATATAAAACTTGAAATTATTTAACTTCAGCAACTATAAACAGACATAATCAAGGATAAATGCGTACATCCTTGATTATATAAGCAAGACTATTCCCTTTCCCAATATTACTACTGGACTACTTGGATAGAAAAAAAACACAAATTTATTCTACATTTCCTCTAAAACAAAATCCTCTAATAACAACTAAGAAAGAAATAGATATAAAACGCAAACATTTTCAACAAATCGAAAAAACAAAAAGAAAGTTTTTTTTTCACGCTGTTTCGTCTTTGTTTTTCAAGTTTTTCATTCAATTTTTCTTTAACATTTTCCGATTGCAATAAACAAAAATCATAAAAAAAAAATAATAAGAAATAATAAAAAAAAGATAGAAATAGAAAAAAACAAGCAGCAATAAAAATAATAAAAAACTAGAAGAAGAAAAAAAAAAATAAATAAAAATCGCGTGGAAAATATTTACCACATTTTTTGCTATTTCATATTTTTGCTTCACTTCTCGTGCTCCTGAGTTGAGCTAGTAGTAGCTGCACTCAGAGTTGCAATAAAAAAGCAACAACAACAACAAGAGCACTTGCAGCAAAATACCTGCAACTTGCAACATTTGGTCTTTTGATTTTCTACTTGTTGTTACAATTTTCTCATACAATTTCGTGCAACTGTTGCTGCTATAGCTATAAGAAAATTGCTTTTTTCTAAGTGTGTATATGTTAAAAAAAAAGTGTGTGTTGTAATAAAACAACAACACCAACAACAACAACGAGGTAACGTGTGTATTTGCAAATATAACAAATGCTAAAAAATTAGCACAAAAGCAATTTCCAGCAGAAAAGAAAAAGAGATCAACAAAGAAAAAAGAAAAAAAAACGTAGAAAAAATTATCCAAAACCAAATTCAAATTGAAAAATTGCAACATTTTTTTTCTACATACATTCACAAATAAATAAACAAAACAAACGAAGAATAACAAAAAAAAACTTAAGTGTGAAACTTTATGTGATTTTGCGTGAACTTAATTTAATTCAATTTCAATTTTCGTTTTTGTTCATCTAAAATTTCATAAGTTTTAGTTTGATCAAAACTTTATTATTTTTTTTTCGTGAACTTTTTGGCTTCATTTGGAAAATTACGACTTACTAGTATTACCGTAAAAATGGGTTTACAACAACAAAAACAACGACAAACTGCAACAGCAGCAGTACCACTGTCATCGTGGCTTTGGTATTTTGGAATATTCTGTTTAATTTTGAATACAGGTGAGTTGAGATTTTTGAGATTGAAAATTTTTAAGGCTTTAGAGTTACGAAATTTTAATGAGAAATATTTCAAGAAGAAGCAAAGAAGCTAATTTGAAATGAAAGATATCAAAAAGAACTTGTGATTTTGTTAATTGTATTACATTATTGTATAAAACAAAAGACTTAAGAAAGCAACTTCAACTTGATTTATAATGATTTTCTTAAGGAAATTGGAAACTCAATTTTACGTGCATTCGAAAGAACTTCTCGATAGAAAACAGTTTAATAAAACAAAAGATTTAAGAAACAAACTTGAAGTTAACTTTAAATTAAACAAATTTTTTTTTCCAAGAGGGGTAAGGAAAGTGCATGAGATATTTATCGGAAAAAGATTTTTCTACAAAAAAATTTTGTTTGGATTCTTGCGTATTGGTCTTAAGCGGAAATCCTAAGAAATCATCATTTACTTTTTAACTTTCATAAATTGTTTATGTTAAATGCGCAGAAGGTTTAGAAAGACCAAAATTCTAAAACTAAAAATCACCCCTAATTTCTATTTAATTTCTTCTAAAATCCCGATTGCCTTGTAAAAACTTTCAGGAAATACTTTTGTTCTATTTAATTTATATATAATTTAATTTCAATTACTATATTTTTTTTTAGATAGAAAATGTCAGGAATGCTTACTCAAAAAAATGAATTAAAATAGAAATAACAACTACTGATTTATTTTTAACTTTATAAAAATTTATTTCGATTTTTAGCTCTATTCTAAGCGTTTATTTTAACAAAATAGCAACGCAGCAATTTTTATGAAAGTCAAACTCTGATTTCCACTTAGCAAATCAAAAAATGTTGAGTCCTGAAGGACTCTGAACCTAATATAAATCTCCATTGTGATTTCTAGCCTTGTTTTTGCAAGTATTCTGTTAATTTATATTAATAGATAAAATTTTAATGGCTTCGTTATGATTTTTATTAAAATTTAACTCTGATACCGACTCAATTGTTTTAAAATTGATCAAAATTTAAAAGTTAATATATTTGATTTAAAATTTTACACAACTTTAAAATTAATATAGATTAAATCTGATTGAAATTGATTTTGATTTGATCGAAATTAATTTTAAGTTGAATAAATTTCAATGTGATTTGATTGATTGATTAGAACCGACTTGAATTTGATTTGCAATCGATTAAAATTTAATTGAAATTAACTAAAAATAATTATAAATTGTTTGAAATTTTATTAAAATTGATTTAGAATGAATCAAAATTGACTTAAAATTCAATAAAATCAATTTAAATGTTGAAATAATTGAATAAAAATTTATTGCAATAAAATTGATTTAATTTTTCTAAAAATTTATTAAAAAAAAATAAATTTAAAGGTAATTAAATTTGATTTTAAATAAAATTAACAATGATTTAAAATCGATTTGAAATAGATTTACATTTGATTAAAATTAACTTAGAGTGATTTAAAACTGATAAAATTGTAGAACTTGACTCAAAATGGTGTCAGTCAAAACTGTTTAGTCATTGTACAGAAAATTAAAGACGACCTCGATAATCTAGTGTCTTTAGTTAAGAAGTTTAATGAAATAAATCATCTTAAACTATAGATCTAAGCGCTATCATTTTCATAAACTTAATTTTTCTGAATCTTAATTACACAGTTCAACAGCATTTTGGCAACAGGATAGCCACCCTATAATCCTGAAAGGTAATGTTGTCTAGACCATTTTTGTAAAACAAACTTATAGTTCAGCACGTCTGTTTTTTTTTTTTTACAGTGGGTCAAAGTTTTCTTATTTAGGTCGAAGGGAGCTGAATATTAAGTGCAAAAAGTGTTATAAATTGATGTCTGAGGAAAATCTTATTGGCAAAGTTGTATGGTAGAATTTAACAAGTGTCATTTCTGTAGAACTTTTTTACTCTTTAGCTCTTCTTTTTATGGGACAATTTGACCCCTTTTTTCATGAAAACCTGAAAAGTCCTTTCAAAAAAGACATTTAAAGATTAAAATATTCCACAAAAATATTTGCTATAAAATTTCACTATGGGTCACCAAAGACATAAAAGTCATATATATAACGGTTAATGGCTGATAAAAGGAAATAGTTTTTTACTTCTAATAAAATTGTAATTTACGCAGAACTAGCACGCGCTTGGTATGTGATATGCCACTTCAATCCAAGTCATGGACGTAGAAAATGCCAGTGCCCTGTCATCGCCTTTATATCATTTCAATATCCCACTTTCTCAAAATTGTGCATATAACTTTATTATAATTTTTTTTTTAGTAGAGATTCAGAAAGAATAACAACAGACAAATAAAACGGCTGTTTCAGCATACGTCATGATTTCTTAACTGCGATCTCTCCAATAGTTTTTAATATTTCAACAATCCAACAGCAATTAATTAATCAACAATTACTGATACTTGAAGTTGTACTCTTCAACTAAGGTTTTAATTGAAAGGAAATGAATTTGTTTCAGTGTTTCAAAGTTCACCTAAATTTTGCCCATCATCTATAAACATGTCTTACACTTTTTAAACTTTATTATATATGAACACTGAAAACTTAATAATAACTTCATTAAGTTCATCAAAATTTAAGACCCCCCAAAAAAAAATAGATAAAAAACACATTAATTTAATTTTTAATATATTTAATAAATCTTACAAATTGCCAAGTTAATTTTGCAATCTCACTCAAAAAACAAACAAACTGACAGGCATCAACCACACAGATAGCTAGATAAACATGCTAAATAAATAAATCGTAATAATTTTGACTAATAAGCGCATCAGAATTTTTATTTATTTTTTATTTGGTATTTTGGTATAACTTATGAAATTTCGGTATATAAATATAAGAAATAAACATACATATGGTTAAGTATACATAACTAAAATGTATGTTACTGTGTTAGCAGCTATTGAAGTTAAAAATGAAATATTAAATAAATACTAGAATTTATTTATTACCAGAAATTTGCGCAGAAGAGGCATGGTGGCATAGCTGGTGTAGAAAATACTAAAAACACTAAAATATATATATACATAAATATATAAAAAATGTATGTTAATGTCAGTTAAGGTACCATGAAGTTTTTTCCTCAAAAAAATTTTTTTTTTTATTGGCAGGTTTTATTTTAATGTTTAGCGAGATTTAGGCGGTCAAGTGCTACAGGTTTTCGGTTTTTTTTTTGTATAATTTTAAGTTACTCATAAAGAAATTAATCAAGCAAAATATTTTAGGTTTTAATATTTTGGTATAAAACTAGTTAGTTTATTAAATTCTTTATTGAAATGCTTAAATTAAATGAGAAATCAAAAGTCAAAAAGCTGTAAATATTTAATGTAATTTTTGGGAGGGGACAGTGGAGAAACAAGAGATAGATAGAGAAAAGGGACTCGTAATAGATTTTACAGGATTCGGAACAATTAAAAACAGGGTTTCTAACAAAAATACGTTGTATAATATTCGTTTAGGTATATGAAAATATTTCAAATACAATAATTTCATAAAATCCCATCATTCCTCTCCTTTACTCTCGATTGAATAATTAAATATCATTGATAAAATTTGCAAATTTTTGCCCTACTAAGTTTTTGACATCTTTAATAAATAAAATTTAATTGAATACTAGCTTGGTTAACTCCTCACACCCCTACCTCGCTTCTTCCTATTCCTTCAGCATTTTCTGAACCATTCAATCCTATTGTTTCTACCCCTTCCAATCCTCTGAAAAGTTGTAATAATATCTGTGAGTTACCAAATCGAACAGCTACATAAATAAAATAGGTTCATAATAAAAACTAATTGAATCGGTAGTACCAATTCTTCCAGGTTCACCCTCAACCTGCTCTCTTTCCTCTCCTCGACCCCCGCCTATTGTTATCCTTCTCTTCACAGGAAAAGGACTAGAGTATTCCTCGTACAAGTTGTGCCTATCGTAGCAAGCAACTAAAATGGTAGGGTGTAATTGAAAAGGTCAGTCATAATGTTCGTCAAATGATTTTGTAGCAACCCACAATTTTTTATATAGTTCCCCTTTTTCTAGCAGCTAAGGACAGTGTGGACTAAATTCCAATAGGGTCTTAACATATGTATATGCATAAGGAGCGAAATGATTTAAACTCGAAAATCTTTAAGCATAATTGAATCGAAGTATCAGTCATGCCAGTGCCTCTCTCATCCAGTCCCCTTCTCTTTTCTTTATCTCCCGGCCCTTTACGAGATAAGAGCTAAAATAGTTCTGAGGTAAAGTCAGTCTGTTGAAAGAGATCGCTGAAACTGCATTTGGAGGTAGAGGGTATGACTGATAAGGTCAGAAAAATCTTCGAAAATTTGGCGATTTTGAGTTAGTGCTTGCTCCTTTCCCTCGTAAAGTGTAAGCTTGGGAATTTTAGCAGTAAAAAGGTAAAATTCTTTTGCGATCATGGACGTCAAGATCTGAGACCAATAGGAAATCTTGACATATATGAATAATGGACAAAAATATTTGTAATTTCGAAAGCTTAGACTAAAAACAATGGCATTTGGTTATTAATATTAATTGACTCGGAGTCTACTACTCTCCCCAGTCTATCCCTCATTTCTCCTCTTGACGCCAGTGTACTGCGATATAACGGCTTGGATATTTTAATGCCAGTTATACATGCCGTAAGGTGCAATTAAATTACTCTGCTGAAGTAGAGAGTATGGTGGAAAAAGATACAGTCCCCGTTGAAGATTTGTATTAGGAAGAATCGTCCTCAACCTGGGGTAAAAATACTATTGGGGTCTAGGATCTGTTGAGGTAAATTTAAAGTTAATCATGAATGTAGATGTAGTCATCACAACAACAGTGTATACAGAGACGGGCAAATCAGACAGCCGTTTCGGAATCCGCCACAATTCCACATCAGTGACCTTAGTGACAGTTCTTAATCTTTCAATATCCTATATAAGCTACTAATATTTGAAATCGTAACCCAGAATTGCAGATTTGATTCCAAATATCTTCACTGAATAGAGATATTGAAAGAAAACTACCACTACCGTTCTGTATATTTATTTGTTGTTGTGTTTTCTCATTGTAACTAGTCAGCATAGACGACTTCGATAGTCTAGTGGTAGATTTTCATCTGGGAGGTTCGGGTCCAATTCCCGTCTCAGTCTGGTGGTTAATTTTCATAACTTTCTTATATTCACTATCAATATAAAGTATATAAGAATTATAAGATAGTATACAAGTACACACATTGGTTGGTAATGGCAAAACCACCAAGCCGATAAAAAATTGCCACACCGCCGTTCGAAATCGGCTTTAAACTGTAGGTCCAACTATATGTTATCACAATAGGCCGTTCAGGTCTAAGTGAGTCTCTCGACCGCCACTCCAACCTAACCTAACTAGTCAGCATAACCGTTCGTTATTGAAAGTCTAGTACATGAGAGTGTGTATTTGTAGAAAAATGATTCTAATTGTCATTTTTCTGAATCAGGCCCATCTGAGTTTTGTAGAATAGAAGAAGAAACGATTTGAAATTAAGAAACCCTAAGCTGACAACTGTGACATTCGAAGGCCTTAGTAGGTGAAGTGAAATTCAGCTGAAATGGATCTCAGGTTGATACTTCATTGCCCCTCATTACAACTTTGTTAGGTTTAGAGATAAGGAGTGAGATCGACAAAATCTTAACATATATAAAATTCAATAATTTTTAAACGGTTGATCTTAGAGTTTTGATTTTTTTTTATTTAATTGATAATATTTTACAAATTACAGAAAAATATAACTTTTATAGTTCTAACCACTATTTATGAACTCGTGGACCTTTTTTGGTAAGCCTTCCATTAGAGATTTGATAGTTGTTTCAGACACCCTTTAAAATCTTCGATATTTTAGGACACCTTTTTGTGCTCTTTAAGTTTCTTTTTACAAGAGCCCAATATCTCTCCACTGGTCTTAGCTTCGGACAATTTGGAGGATTGGCCTCTCTCTCTTGGTACAAAAACTATGTTATTACTTTGGTAACACTCCAGAGCTTTCTTGCCTTAGTGACATGATGCCAAATCGGGCCAAAAATATGTGGACACATTGTGCTCTCTTATGAAAGGAAGAAGTCTTTTTTTCAAACATTCTTTGATGTATATTTCGGTATGTATAGAGCCTACTGTAACAAATGGCTTGCTTATTTTGCTACAACTGCATATAGCTTGCCATACCACGAATTTTTTAGGAAATTTTGTCTGCTTTTGGATTCTAAATTGTTCTTCGACATTTCCTCGAGCATCAGCAACATAAATATTTTTTACCCGGAAATTTCGTAAAATCTGCCAGTACATAGGTTTCGTCGCCCATTATACAACATGAATATTTTTGTATGAAATTCGATTTTAATTTCCGAGCCCTACTTTTGGCGTCTAAATCTTTTGCAGCATTCCTGTCTGGAACTTTTTGGACTTTGTATGTTTTCAAACCTGCATTGGCTTTAACTTTTCGCACCAAATAGTCAGAGCACTGTGCTAACCGGGCAGCTTTTCTACCAGATGTGTCTGGAAATCTTTTCAATATGCTTTCCATTTTCTTGGCTTTCCCAATATCATGTGGTCTTCGTTTTTTCCCGAACCAGGTTTCTTATCGATGGTCAAGTTCTCCTGAAACTGTTTAATAACATTGGAAACAGTTTGACGGTAGACCTTCAATTCTTTGGCCAATTTTTTGTAAGACCAATTTGGATTTTTTTGAAAATTTTTAATAATTTTAAAACGTACTTCTTTTTCTTCACTCATTTTGATCAACTCACAATAAATCAACATGTTTTTCATTAAAAATAACAACTGACATATTTTTCAAAGATAACTGGATCAAAGAAATTTTTTAATTTTACACCCAAAAAGAAATTATTAGGTAAAACGTGTGTTAAGATTTTTTCGATCTGACTCCTTATGTTCAAGGTCTACTCCCATTAGGTTTGATATTTAGTACGAGTAAATTTTTAGCTTGTTTCCATTTTTGCGGAATTTTTTCTTTAAAGTTCCAAAAAACATAATCTAAAGAGACGCTCAGCTTTGATGAAAAAAAAAAACAACGTAGGGCTTTGATTTGCTGATATAGAGCGTCTTTAAGTACCTCTTAAAATATCATAGAAATTCATTACAGCATTTTTTTTTAGTTTTTAATTTTATAAATGGCTGTCTAGAGGTACAATCAGGGCAGAGTGGCCCATTGTGATACCACATGGTTGGATCTACAATTTAATATCAGTTCCGAACGGCGGTAGCAACTTTCGAAAAAATATATTTATGTAAATCATTGTTGCATACATAGAAACAAATTATACTGAATTCCTTTCGTTCGTATGTAGTTTCATTTAGGAGATCTTCACAATAAAACTTCAAAATTATACAACTATTATTATTATTTAAAAAAAAAAAAAATTATTAAAAAGAAATACGGATCTTTTATTCTACACCATATATCGCATAAGTTTATTAAAAACAATGATGTAATATTTTTTATTTTTTCTTTTTGAAGAGACGGGGGGCACGGCGGCGTATGCCCAGTCAAATGTTCTGTTGGTTTTGTGACATATTTTTATTACATAAATTACCCCGAAATTCTTATACTGAAAATTGCTTATACTGAATGGCAGTAACTAATTAATTCATTTACGATTTAAAAACCATTTACGCAGTTACAGTTATTATATAGCAAATGAATTGAAAATTATATTTAAGCAAACTGGAACTGAGCTTGCCTAACTGTGTCTGTTCAATACAGTGAAATATTTATAAAATGAATAATATTAGAAATAAAAAAAATTCTTTTGAATTTATATAGAAATTGAATATTTTTATAAATATGCAAAAACAAAAAAAAAAAAATTATAAAATTTACAAAATAAATTACTTAAACAGACAACACAATTGTTTCCAAAAAAAAAAAACAAAAACAAGTTTGCTGCTTAAGTCTTTCGTTTTCTACACAGAAACACACTAGAACTTACTTTCAATTTCCAATGCACACATGCTTACACAAATAAAATGAAGAAGAAATATTGTGAATAAGTAAACACTTTTACTTATTTTTTTTTAAAGAAAACACAAACAAGGGAAGCGTCGTTTTGATGCTAATGATCACTCTCACTATCAGCTTCACTCTCATCCTCGCTCTTCATCTTTTCTTCTCTACTCAGCTGGTTTAGACTATGTTTAGAATAATAGAATAAATATAATAATTTTAACTGTCAAAACTTTATAAATATTGCAAAAAACAAATGAATTAATAATACAAACACAACAACAACCAAAAAAAAAAGCAAGACTTTATTCCTATTACTTTTTTCGCTTGTGTGTTACTATGTAGTATACAAAAAAACAGATGTTTCTGTTGTTGTTCTTGTTTTTTTTCATTGTTGTTACTGTTATTTTATTGTGTTGTTGTTACCGTTGATGATTTCATTGCCAAACGCGCGTAGAAACTGTAAACAAAAGCAAATCATGTTAATAGCAAAGTGAAACGAAAAAAAAAACTGGAATCAAAAGCAATGTAAAGAAAGAAAAAACGAAGAGAGCAACAAACTGAACTAAAAACGATAAATGAAAGAGAAAAAATATCTTCTGCTTCAATCAGAAGCTGTAGAAAGATAATAGGAGCAGCAGTGGCAGCTTCAGCGGCAGCAACAATTGGGAGCAACAAACATGTTGCTACAACACATTTTCACGCTGCATTATTCATTTTCTTCATCTTTCTCATATGTGAATGGGTAAATGCACTAAAATTTAATATCTTCATCTTTTATCATAAATACAATCATTTTAAAATCTTCTTCAACTTTTCATCATCAGTTTTTTGTTTGGATGCAATAACAACGAAAAGTTTTATTATTATTATTATTATTTTTTTTTTTACGAAAATACTTATACTTTCAATTCAAACTTAGGTTTGTGCTGAATGAATTTTTTTTTATAATATTTTTTTTTATTATCATAATGAGTGCAATGACTTCAAATACTTGAGTATTTTTATCTTTTGAGTATTTTAAGCTGATTTCTTGATTAAATGCAAGAAAGAAAAATATTTTTGTATATATTTATAGTTTGCTACTGTAGTCTGGTGGTAGTTGACTGAAGTTATTACTGCTTCAATACATGTGTGCTTGCTTGGCTATACATATGTAAATATGTCTGCAATGTGTGTGTGTGGCATCTTCAGTTTGTATAAATTAAAATCTCATTGAGAAATTGTAATAATGTTGAGGATGACTTAGTAAGTAACTTTGTCTCTGTGGCTGTTGCTGCTGCTGATTTGCTATTTGATTTTTGTATTTGTTTGCTAAGCAAATATTTATTTAAATTAGTTTTTTTCATTTCATTATTAACAATAACTGCGAGTTTTGTGTTTTTTTTTTTTGGTTGAAGTAGCTTTTTAAAGCTCATGCTAAAAATTGAGAAAACAGCGGAAGAAATACAGGTCGTAAAGTGTGTACGCTGCATGTCAAAAAAAAATATACTTTAAAAATAATTAACAAAAATGAAGATGAAATAATCATGCACATATGTTGTTTAAGTCTTTCGGGTTTTTTTCTACTTCATTTTAGAGTATTAATAAAAAAAAGGAAATTAAATAAACGGAATTTTAAATAGCAGCATTTGAGACTGAGTTTCTGCCAGTCGCCTTTTTGGACTAACTTTTATTTTGATCTGAGTTTTGGTATAAAATTTAATTTGAATTTTGGTTAAATTTCTGGCCTGGAATTTGATTGGTCTTTGAGCCAAATATAGTCTGATTTTTTATCTGCCATCGGTCTAAAATGTTGTCTGTTTTCGGCCTGAGTTTTGGGCTAAAATTTAACTTGATTTTTGGTATGCTTTAGGCCTGAATGTTAGTCGGAATTAGTTTTGTTTTTGGTTTAAAATTTCGGCTGATTTTTTATCGGTCTACATTTTGGTATAAAATTTGGTCTGAGTTTTGGTTTAAAATTTAGTCTTTGTTGGGTTTGAATTTTGACCGAACTTTTGGTCTATGTTTTAGTCTAAAGTTAGTTTGTTTTTGGTATAAGTTTTGGTTTCATTTTGGTCTGAAATTCAGGCTGAGTTTTGAGTTGCCTCCGGTCTGACTATTAGTCGAAATTCGTTTTGAATTTTGGTGTCAATTTTTGTCAGAAATTTGGCCTGATTTTCGGACAGCTTTCAGTTTGAATATTGGATTGAGTTTTAGTTAGACTGAACTGAGTTGAGGAAGAGGTGATGACAACTACACATATGTAGTCTGGAAGGGGCTGCGAAGGAAAGGTCTCGCTTGTAGTAATTTATTCAAAGTAAATTATGAAGTATGATACAGCATCGATTGAAAACTGGTTTCATCTCTCACCACGCCCTCCTCCCCTCAGTCTTCCTCGAATAAAAATCAGTTTGTTCTAGTGAATTTCATTTCGATATAATGTATGACATCAACTTGGTCAATATTTTGGACTGCGGCGGCATGCCCATTAAGTACTTTTTAAAAATGGACAACATGATGTTTTAGTTGTATAGTTAAATTGTAAATAAAAAGAAAATTAATTTAATATTAATTTAAACTAATTTTTTTGTTTTGAAATCCACTTCCGAAATATGAAATCAACTAAGATGAAATTAATTCAGATGAAATCAAGTTGATGGAAATAAATTCAGATGAAAGCAAGACGGATGTAACCGAATCAGATGGAATCAAGTCAAGTCAAACCATTCAAAATTTTTAACGTTAAAGCTAACGTAAAAATCAAGTCAGATGAAATTATGGCAAATGAAACCAAGTCAGACAAAATCAAGTCAGATGAAATTAGGTCAGATGGAATCAAGTCAGAAGGAATCAAGTCAGATGGAATCAAGTCAGAGGGAATTAAATCAAATGAATCCAAGTCAGACAAAGTCAAGTCAGATGAAATCAAGTCAGATGAAATCAAGTCAGATGAAATCAAGTCAGATGAAATCAAGTCAGATGAAATCAAGTCAGATGAAATTAAATCAGATGGAATCAAGTCAAGCATAATTAAAGGACATCAAATCTTTCGAAATTGTGAACGATAAAGCCAAAGTAGAAATGAAGTCAGATGAAATCATGTCAGATGAAATCAAGTCAGACGAAATCATGTCAAATGGCATCAAGAAAGATGAAATCAAGTCAGATGAAATCAAGTCAGATGAAATCAAGTCAGATGAAATTAAATAAGATGGAATCAAGTCAAGTCAAGCATAATTAAAGGACATCAAATCTTTCGAAATTGTGAACGATAAAGCCAAAGTAGAAATGAAGTCAGATGAAATCATGTCAGATGGAATCAAGTCCTACAAAATCAAGTTAGATAAAATTAAGTCAGACGAAATCATGTCAAATGGTATCAAGAAAGATGAAATCAAGTCAGATGAAATCAAGTTAGATGAAACTAAGTCAGATTTAATCAAGTCAGATGAAATTAAATCAGATAGAATCAAGTCAAGTCAATCATAATTAAAGGGCATCAAATCTTTCGAAATTGTGAACGAAAAGGCTGAACTAAAAATAAAGTCAGGTGAAATCATGTCAGATGAAACTAAGTCACACAAAATCAAGTCCGATGAAAACAAGCCAGAAGAAAACAAGTCAGATGAAATCAAGTCAGACAAAGAAAGATCAAAAAATGGCAAATGTAATTCAAAAAATATCAAGTGTTAGTTAAAATCGTTAACAAAAAAGTAGAAGTAAATATTTCAGAGAATAAAATAAAGTTAAATGTAATAAATTTTGATAAAACAAAATTTGAAGAAGTTTGGAAAAAGAAATGCCGATAAAGTTAATTTCTATAAAGTAAACATTCGATTTTATGGAATTTTAAATAAGATAAAGCCAAATTAGAAATTATCAACTTAGCTGAAATAAAGCCCTACAAAAAGTTCGTTTTAAAAAACTGTAATCAGAAAAGAAATTCACTTTGTTCCCAGCAGTTTTCTTAAGCCAGTTTTTTACAATGGCTTTAAACAATATATTTTTTTTTAATTATACTTTCTTTGGTCACCTTGACCAATAATAATAAGATGCCAGAATTTTTCTATTTACTCCTACCTCCACTACCTTAGTTATAACCATTCAGCACAATAACTATAATTCCCCTATTTTCCAGTACTGCTTCCTTGCAGTAAACCAGAAAATTTGAACCTACCCCTGCCCTCGCTATTGTGTTTATAACCAGTCCGTATAATAACTTTAAAATAAACCAACCAAAAAAAAAAAAGAAAAGAAAAAATGTTTTCCTACACCTGTTTTTGCTACCAGGGACATACAGTGACCATAAAATTCCAGAATTTTTTCTTCAACTCCTGAAATCAGATCATGGGATAAGCCCATCTTTTACAATAACTTTCAAAATACAAAAGTTTCTACCTAGCTTTGCCCTACCATCTTTGTTGAGCCCATTTTGCGTAATTACCCTAAAATCCTAGGATCTTTTAATTTACTTCTGCTATCACTAACTTTGATGCGGCCATGTTTAACTCGCCATTCATTCGGCACAGTGACCATAAAACCGAAGAATTCTGATGAGATCTTTGTCCTAGCAAACTTGAGAACGACCATTCTGCAAAATAAATTTAAAACTCTTAATCTGTTCACTCAATGACCATAAAATTTAAATAATAAATTAAAACTTTCGATTTTTATCTATGATTACATAAAGAATGGTTGGCTTAATTTAAATCCAAAAACAAAATACTTCATAAAACAAACAAACAAAACAACACAAAAGCTATTGCTTTGCTTTTGTACGCTAAAAAAAATAAATATAAAAATTAAAACAAAATAATATGAAACAAAAACAGAACAAATAAACAAATAAAAGAAAAGAAAAGAAGGCTTGAAATTAGCTTATGGCTTTTAAGGTAATACAATTTTATTTGTGGTTGTAGATTTACATTTGTGCTAGCTACAATGACTAGACCAAAAAAGAGTTCACTGTCAATGCCACTGAACTTTAGAACTGGCTATACAGTATAAAATTAAACTTGTATTCAGTTCAAGTAGACAAATGAATAATAAAGTTATAAATGAAATGTGAAAAAAACCTACATAAATAATATGATGTAGATTAATTTATCAAGCTTAAAAAATTACAATCAATTAATGAAATATTCTAAATACATAGAAGAATTAAATTGAGAAACTTCCTTAAATGGAAAATAATAAACAAGCCTAAAATAAAACTTTAAATTAATAATTTCCTGCTAAACTTAACAACACTTTATATTCATTTTAATTAATAACAAAATATTAATAGTATAATATAATTTTCGTTATGTATGTTTAAAAAAAAAAAAAAATCTTGTTTAGTTATTAAAAAATTAAACAAAAACATTTTCTTCTAATTCGATATTAAACAAAGAACAAAAAAAATATAAAAATATTAAATGCTTCACCAATTGTCATCAATATATTTTTTTAAAATTAACATTTGTGTATTTTTTAAAATTTTATTTTTGGCGTTTTTGTGTGTAGCTTGTCATTAGTTTTCAATTCATGTAGCCAGCAAGAAAGAAACACGTTTCAAAGTTTATTTTATTTTTTGTATAAATTTTTTCTTTTTGTTCTTTTTTTTTTTAATACTATAATTTCCATATTAATGCTAAATTTAATTTTTTTTGTTTGTTTTATATTATTCATTAAATTAGTTGGCAAAACGTTGATTGTCATCAACATAAATTTCATCTCCACGAGCAATATAAACAATCAAGCATCATCTTTATTTTAAAAAAAATATTTTTTTGTTGTTGATTTTTACTGCAGCAACAGCAACGGAAATTTGTTTTTGTTACTCATCATAAGAAGGAAAAAAAAACTTAAACTGCCAAGTATTTACTAGTGGTTTTAAACAGGGTTCCTATTTGGACACTCATGAACACCATAAGAAAATTTTGTGTACACACACTTTTGTTCGTGTTTTAGAGCAAACATGAGTGTTCACGTATTAAATATTTATCATTTTTTGAATATATGAAAAAAAATGTTATTCGTATTTGAACACCCATGTACTGAATATTCTTGATTTTGTTTTTTGCATGTTTATGTATTCCAGAACATCAGTATTCATATTTGAACACTTATATAGCAAATAGTTTTGATATCTACGCACATCTTCATGTTCAAGAGCGTAAGGCATCATTTGTGTATTGAGCAATCATAATCTCTTCGCTCATGAATATGCACAAAACGAAAGGATCAATATCGCTGTTCGGAATCAGCGTTTTACTGTACGTTCAACCATGTGGTATCCCAACGGGCTGTCTAAGTGCGGCCCCTTGACAGCCACTCTAACCAACCTAAAAGATCAATGGTATACACACCTGAACGAGAGTTGACCAGACACTCACCATGTTCAACTTAAGCAAGTAGAACACTTGATCGTTTACGCTTGAACACTAGAGGCCTGATTGCTTTTACAAAATCTACATAGTAACACTAAGAAAACGTTATACATGATAATTGTAATCAAAAACTAACAATACCACGCCTAATCGCCTAATAATTTATATAATTTATGATAACGATTTTAAGCGGAAATGTTTACTTAAAGTATAATTGCAAAATACTTACTTGTTGTCTCAACATTTCATTTAACTTTTACTTTTTTTTAATTTTTTTTTTTAATCTACAACATATTTGCATATTTAATGCGGCAAACTAAACAAAAGTAATGAAATATTACATAAAATCGACGACTAACTACTTGCAACAAAATAAAAAAAAAAAAAATAAAATTAAAGATTTTCCGAACATAAAAAAAAAAAAATAAAAAAATTAAATAGAAATGCGCACATGCAAATCAATTAAAAATAATTTATAATTATATTCACGTACATTTTTCAAACAAATACTACGTACGATAATATGTACAAAAAAAAAAGGCATGAATGTTCCACTTTCATTTTGGAACGAGTAACAAACAAAGAAAGAGTAGTAGCCGTAAGTGTACATAGTAGTAGGCAGCTAGCTAGGTAGCACTACTGCCAAACGTGCTACATTAAACTATTGACTTGAATATGTACTTACTTGGTATATTTTGATTGTTTAACTTATTAATATTATGTTGCGGTAATTTTTGTTGTGCAAACTACATATATACATGAAATAGCAATTACAAATATCAGGAAGAAATTATTGAGTCGGTTATATTTTTTTGCATGCCTGTTAGAAAAATTCATAAATTCATTTCATTTTCGTTTGATAGATATTTATGTACTTACTATGTACTTACAACCTTGAGTTTATTATGTTTTTAAGTGTTTATGAACTTCTAAAAGTGTTTATTATGAACATAAAAAGTTCCTTATGAATTTCTTCATCAAACATGAAACATGTCCCAAGTCAATTTGTTGTATTGTTGTACTTATATTTTATATTTTTTAAGCTTTAATCAACGTTATGTTTTTATTTATTAATATTTTGAACACATTTTTACGTAAATACATTGATGAATGAATTAAATCGGATACTGTTCCAATTCTGGTTTCTCACATAAAATCGAAAATGGTACATTCATTGACTTACTGGTTTTATTGCTTGAGGCATTTGCCAAACGTTTGCACTAGAAACGGATGAGTTGAAGCTGAATTGAAAGAAGGTCAAAAGTGGAACATGACCCGAATTGGAATACTCTTCGAGCTGGAATACGCTCTGAGTTGAAATACGGTCAGAGTTAGAATACAATCTGAGTTTGAATACGGTTTGTGTTGGTACACGGTTTAAATTGGTTTGCAGTATGAGTTGGAACATGGTCTGAGTAGGAACACAGTCTGAATTGGAATATGACCTGAATTAGAAAACGGTTTGAGTTGGAATACGGTCTAAGTTGGAACACGGTCTGTGTTAGTGTACGATCTTAGTTGAGGTGAAGCATGGTTTGATATAAGAGATAGTCTAAGTTAGAACGTCATGTTAGTTGGAACATGGTAGAAGTTGAAAATACGGTCAGAGTTGAAAATAAGGTAAGTGTTGAATATTTGGTAGAAGTTGGAATATGGTCTCTGCTGAAACACTGCCTGGATTTGAACACGTCCTGAGTAGAATAATAATAGTCCGAGATGGTGCAAGGTTTAAGTTGGAACATGGTCTAAGTTGGAACAGCTGTTGAGTTGGAATAGCGTCCGAGTTGAGACCCCGCTTGAATTGGAACACTATCTGAGTTGCAACACCGCTTGAGTTGGAATAGCGTCTGAGTTGAAATAGCGTCCGAGTTGGAACACAGCTTGAGTTGGAACACCGCTTAAGTTAGAGCAGCGTTTGAGTTGCGACACCTCTTGATTTGGAACACCGCTTGAGTTGGAACAGACTCTGAGTTGGAACACCGCCTGAGTTGGAACACCGAATGAGTTGGGATACCGCTTGAATTGGAACACCATCTGAGTTGGAACAAAGCTTAAGCTGGAACACCGCTTGAGTTGAACAGAGTCTGAGTTGGAACACCGCCTGAGTTGGAATAGCGTCCGAGCTGGGACACCGCTTGAATTGGAACACCATCTGAGTTGGAACATCGTTCGAGTTGGAAAACCGCTTGAGTTAGAATAGCGTCCGAGTTAGGACACCGCTTGAGTTAGGACACCGCTTGAGTTGGAACAGAGTCTGAGTTGGAACAGAGTCTGAGTTGGAGCAGCGTCTGAGTTGGAACAGCGTCTGAGCTGGAATACTGTCTGAGTTGGTATACAGTTGAAACACTGTAGGAGTTGAAACCAGGTCTGAATTGGAACATGTTCGCTTATCTTAAAGTAATGAATGCAGTCATAAATATAATGAATAACTTCTTATTATTGATTATTTTCAACAAAATATACATCATTATAAGGAGTCGAGGTTTCATGCATAATATTTAACCCATTGAATAAAAACTTTATAAGAAATTTATAAAAAATTTTTCTTTGCACATTCCTTTCAAAAATACTTAAATTTACACTTTAGTTTAATGAACAGGTTTTTTTTTTATTTAATACTTAAAAAGCCATATATGTGAAGGGTATTTACAAATAAATAAAAATTTGGGAAGATAAAACATTTGCCAAAAAAAAATTGCAATTGCTAAATCATTCTTCAAAATTAAAACCGAAAGCAAATAATTAACAAAATATTTAATTGTAGTAATTTTAAGCTATGTAGAAGAGGGTGCTGGGAAGCAAAACCAAGCACAAAAAAAATTTAAGGAAATATGAAAAAAGATGAAAAGGAAAAATCAAGCAAAAAATTACCAAAAATGGCAATTGCCATTTAATAACATTGAAGAGTTGCTATTACATGTATTAAGTATATGCTTATGGAATATTGCTTCTTTTTTTTCAAAAGAAATGCATTGCAAAATCTTTTACTTTCTATTTGCTTCAAATTTTTTATTTTTGTTTTTTTTTTGTTTTTGCAAAATTTCATATAACTTTTATAGATACATACATATATCAATATACCCTCATGTCTATGAAAATCTTTCTACTCATAAATCATCTACGCATTTCTCATAAGTTCACCTCTTACACATTACTAGCGTAACGTATAGTAATTAACGTTAAGATTTATGAGAATATTTTGTTAACAACAAACCGGCAGTTTCACGCTTTTTTTTTTTTTTATTTGTCTTCATGCTTTTTGAAGTTGGCCCTTAAGCAAATTTATTAATTTGTTACTTTCTTTAGAGCTAGTTAACAGCTAATAAACACAAGAGCAAACAGAGCAAAAGTGTATAACAAATAACACTAGTAATCTCAAACAAGCAGACAAACATTCAAACAGTTAAGCAAATATATAGCACCAGCACCAACAGAAATATCAACACTTGTTATGCCACCATCACCGTCAACCAGTATCTTAAATGGCAGTTTGGTAGCTTAAATTAAACCAGCAAAAATTTGTTATGTATTAACGGATTCGGGCACAGTTAAATTTGTAATATATTGAGCATTTTTTTGTTTGTGAAATATTTTAAAAAAATTTTTAGTTATACTCGTGTATATATTTTTATTATATTTTATTTATAAATGAAAATTTTACATGTGCGCTGGTTTAAGAAACAAAAGATTTAAGCAACAAACTTATTTACATAATATTTAAAAGCATTGCAGTTTACACTCTTCCACCTACGCGAATGTATAAAGCAGAAAAGGTAGCATCTCCTGTGCTCAGTTTTGATTACAGTAATTTTAGAGTATAACAAAAAAAATCAGGGAAAAATATTTCACAAATGAAAGTGAAAATTAAAATCAATCAAGCGGGAGGAATAGGTAACTGTATTAAGTTTTGCATGATAGGCTAATGTCATAAAACATTGATGTATATATAACTATTTTAAATCGATTTTTGGACTCACTTTTGGTAGTATTTCGTTTTGTCTGCCAATGCTATCAATAATGTCAACATTACTTCGCCTATTAGTTAAGCTGCACATTAACACTTCCTTAATATCAGACACGCATAGTTGTAGTAAAATGGAGCTCGTTACAGTTAGTTTGCTCTGTAGTTACACTTTCACTGCAAGTAAGTGCAAGAAAGTTCGTTTCATAAATCTTTTGTTTTCAATATAAAGGCGAGTGAATATGAGTTAACATATAATCGTAAATTCAGCTCATTGCACAAATAATATAAAAGATTTTATGATTAAATTAAAACATGGTTTATGTAATAACAATAATAAAGTGATTAAAGCGACATACTTTGTACTTGTGTCAACATTAAAAAATTAGTATCCTCTTTTTTTTTTGTTGATATTTTCACATGAGAAACTTTTTGTAATAAAGTTAATTAGCCAAAAAGTAATGTACCTGAAAATAATAAAAACAAAAAATTTTAAATAAAATGCATTCCAGTAGGTAAGCATTAAAGAAACAATTGTTACAGAAAAAATTAAAAAAAAAAATTATTGTTCAGTGTTGCAGTCAAGTGGTCACTAGTTTCACTACGAATGTCTCACTAGCGAGTGTTGGTGACTGGTGACGCTTTTACTTTTATTGTATTTATTATTATATGATTGTAGATCCTATTAAGAAGCTAAGAGTACAAATATAAACATACAAATGACATATGCTTTGCATTTTGAGTGTCATCAAAATCAAAATAAACAAAAACAGCTCCATAAAAAAAAATAGAAAGTAGGGCGTTTTTTTTTTTAATTAACTAATAATTGTAATTCTATGTTCATGTGCGCTGCACATTATTAAAAATTAAATTTCAGTGTCATTTATGTGCGTAAACAACTGAAAACCACAATCAAAAGAAGGAGAAGAAGAAAAGGGAAATAAACCATTTGCACAAGGTCAGCAACTCTTTTAATTTCATTGAGATCATTGAGTGCGTCTCTCTCTCTCTCTGTATGATCATCATTGTATTAGTGTTAAAGAAAAACCTCAAAAACCCCTAATCATAATTTTCAAAACCCAAAAATATTTCTTTTCGTAAGTTTTAATGAAAGTTTTCATATTCATTTCTAAAAAACAAAAACATATACATAGAAACATGTGTATGTATGTGTGTGTGTAAGCACGTATAAAAAAACGTGTCATCGTTGGCATTAATGATTAATTTTTATTGTTTTTAATATGGTCTTAAATTATGATTTAATGAATTTGATTATTGCTTCGTGTCGATTTGGTATGTGTTAAAAAAATTTTCTGTTTTATTTTTGCTTCTTAATTATATTTCAAATTTTGTCACATAAAATTATGAAAAAAAAACACAAAAAATAAAAGAAAATGAAAGTTACACGTAATCATTTTTTTTTTTTTTTGTTTTTTCTTTTGGCTACTTATAAAAATGAAAATGAAAGTTCAATACATAATTCTGCAAGTAGAAATAAATTTAATATTTTTCACTTGCATATAATTGCAAATTTCAATTTTAAGTTTGTTGCTTAAGTCTTTTGTTTGAAAATAGGCTTCATATTTGAACATGTTCATGAATAAGAAATAAAAATGAGCACATGGAAAAACTACCCACACTCAAGTTCTTATGTATGCGTGTGAGATTGATTTTATGAACATGTTGAAGAGCGAACCAGTTCGTGTTCCACAAATCTTATTCATGTCTTAGAACATAGGGTTGCGAAATATTTCTTTTGTCTACTTCTGTACATGTTCAAGAGCATGACTGTTCATAGCTGGCCTATTCATGTACTGAACATTTTTAATCTTGCAGTATCAAAAGAAAGTACTTACATATGTACAGTTTTTTCAACAAGAGCGTGTACGGCAACTTTAAGTATCAAGTTGAACTTTATTTTCAAATTTCAACATTTCATTGCGAATAGCACTGTATAACCCTTTAAACAATCGCAATTATAATTTCGTTGTTTAAGCATTTTTTCAAAGCGTACTCCGTGTATGCAAAACATTTTTAAGCTGTCATTCTTTGCTCACATCCAAAGGAAGCCAAAATGTCCTAGGAACGTGCTGCAAATATCTTGAGAAGTTGAAGGCATTCATAAAGACATGGAACCAACTTTTTTTATTGGGATAATGAATGTATAAACTCGTATTTTTTTCGTAATTTGGACATTTATTGTAAAAAAGTGAATATAAATTTATTCTTTAAAGTATTGTCGTTTGCCACAACCTTTTCCCATCTTTCTGGTAGCATATGGATTCCGCGTTGAAAGAACTCCTCATCTTTTGAGGCTATCCACGAATCGACCCATTTTTTGAGTTCTTCGATAGAACGGAAGTGCTGTTCAGCCAGGCCATGTGTCATCGATCGGAACAAGTGGTAATCAGAAGGAGCAATGTCTGGAGAATACGGCGGTTGGGGTAGCACTTCCCATTTCAGCGTTTCCAAATATGATTTTACTTGCCTTGCAACATGCGGCCGAGCATTGTCGTGCTGAAGAATAACTTCGTCGTGTCTATTCTCATATTCTGGCCTCTTATCCTTTAATGCTCGGCTCAAACGCATCAATTGTAGTCGGTAGCGGTTGCCAGTGACCTTTTCATTCGGTTTCAACAACTCATAATACGCGACACCTTTCATATCCCAGCAAATACACAGCATGAGCTTGGATCCATGGATGTTGTGAAAAGAGGAAAATTGGATAAGAATTTTGAACTGCTCCTCTCAATCTTCAGATGCTAACCACATAGAAAATTTTTGAGCAATTATTAATCTTAAGATGAGGAGAAAAACATGCTAAGAGCATTGCCCAATTGAAACGACAGATTAAGTCGAAATGACGCAATCGTACGCCGAAAAGCTGGATATAATATGACGTCGCGTTACCACGAAATTACTCAAAATTTTGGTAACTGGACAGTATATTGATATGTCACCGCATTGGACAAAGAATGTTTAAAAATAATATGGAATTTTTTTTTTATTGGGACATTTTTTGAGGGACTTAGGCTGTACCCGCTCTTGTTGAAAAGACTGTAGGTACATAATTTAGTTTTATGTACATATGTTTGTTCATAATTGTTTTGTCCACACTTGTACACGTGGGTATACTGAATGTACGAGAACTGGGAATGTTTGGTCCACTCATGTACTGGACATTCTTATTTTTGCAGTGTCAAAAAAAAAAGTAAGTACATAACTCATTAATTTTATGTTCATATGCATATTCATAATTGCTTTGTCGACTCTTGTACATTTACGTACACAGAATGTTTGGGAATATGGAGTGTTCATAGTTGATCCTCCTTTGTACTGCACTTTCTTGATTTTGCACGATTTTTCATTGAAAACACGGTGTTACTATGAAATGAAATTTTAAAGCGACTAATTAAAAAAATTTTAATTAATTAAAATTTTTTGATGTTGAATATTTGATTCCATTTCTAACGCTAATTGGTAATCACTCCTGATAAATCAGATTGCGTGATTGTATTCTTAGTTTGGATCGGGTTCTTATTCCGAGCTTTATTCCGATTTTTTATCTAAATTTGCAATAATTTTGATCTGTTTTTGGTTCGATTTTTTAGTCTGAATTTGGTCTAAATTTGTTATAAGTTTCGGTCAGTTTTTGGGCTGCTATTTTTCTAGATTTGGGTCAGAATTTGGTGACATTTTTTGCCTAGCTTTGATCTGAATTTTGTTTTAAGTTTTTGCCTGTATTTAATCGAATTTATTACCTGATTTTATTCTAATTTTTGGTCTGAGTTTGGGCTGAGTTTTGGTCTGATTTTTGGTCTGGGTTTTGGTCTGGGTTTTGGTCTGAGTTTTGGTCTGATTTTTGGTCCGATTTTCGGTTTGGGTTTTGGTCTTATTTTTGGTCTGACATTGAATAGCTTCTGGGTTTTAATATTGAATTGACTTTTAGTGTGAGTTTTTGTCTGTTTTTAGTTTGAATTTTGTTCCAATTTTTAGACTAATATTTGATCTGAAGTTGGTCAGATTTTTGTTTTAATTTTTTGGGCTAAGTTTCAATTATGATCTGCTTTGGTTTGCTGTTTGGCCTAAATTTTAATCTGATTTTTGGTCTAATTTTTTATCAGACTTTCGTATGACTTTAAGTAAGAATTTAATTTAATTTTTAGTCTGCTTTTGAGCTGCTTTTTGGTCTGAATGTTTTTAAATTTTTTGCCAGTAATTGGTTGAATTTTTGTTCTGAGAATTAATTTGATTTTTTTGTTAGGTTTTTGGCCTGAATTTGGTCAAATTTTTTTCCAATTTTTTGTCACAGTTTTGGTCTTAATACCAATTTGATTTCTGGCTTAAATTTGGGCTGAGTTTTCGTCTGATTTATGTGCTCTGTCGTGTTGTGCTTGGGAGTTTGTACTGATTTTTGCAGCAATTTTTGGTCTGATTTGAGGGATAATTTTTGGCCTAATTTTTTGTTTGAATTCGGATTCAGTTCTAGTAGGTTTTTGGATATGCTTTTGCTTTGGCTTTGACAGTTTTGGTCTTAATACCAATTTGATTTCTGGCTTAAATTTGGGCTGAGTTTTCGTCTGATTTATGTGCTCTGTCGTGTTGTGCTTGGGAGTTTGTACTGATTTTTGCAGCAATTTTTGGTCTGATTTGAGGGATAATTTTTGGCCTAATTTTTTGTTTGAATTCGGATTCAGTTCTAGTAGGTTTTTGGATATGCTTTTGCTTTGGCTTTGGCTTACTTTTTGGTCTAATTTTTCGGTGTACATTTTTGCCTGATTTTTGGTTTAAATTTGGGCAAAGTTTTGCTCTGAGTATCGATCAGGTTTTAGGTCTGAATGTGTACTTAACTTTGGTCTGAATATTGATCTGATTTCTGGTCTGAATGTGTACTTAGCTTTGGTCTGAATATCGATCTGATTTTTGGTCTGAATTTGTACTGTTTTGGTCTGAATAGAGATCTTATTTTTGATCCAAATTTTGCTTAGAATTCATCCTGAGTTTTGGTATAAATTTAGATCTAATTTTTAGTTTGAACTTTCGTCTGGTTGATCTAATTTTTAGTCAAATTTCTATTTAAGTTTTTTGCCTGAACTTTAGTCTCAAATTTGATGGGAATTTTAATTCATGACTCAGTATTAAATTTCCATTCAAACTCCTCTTAAATTCAAACGACATTATGAACGTTCCGTCAAACAACTTTGTTTACTTGAACAAGCATACTACTCGTATATATTCATATTCTTATAATAAATAACAGCTGGTGTTTTTAAACCATTTGTTTGTTATTTTCCCCAATTGATTTAGATTTAATTTAATTACGATTTTATGAAATACCTGTTAACAACTCTGCTTACTAACACAAATACTTCACACACACACACACGCTCACAATTATTGAAACAATTTCTTCATAAAAAGGCAACAAAAAAACAACGCAAAAAACTTGACTGAAATAATTACAGTTATTTTGCACGAAGCAAAAAAAATAACTAAATAAAATTCAAAACACAGCGACTTACACTCAACAAAAAATAGACAGTTAAATTACATTACGCCATACAAAAAAACAATTAATCTTTGTAGCTAACTCTTAGTAACAAGCAGAGAAAAAAAATACATAAAAATAAATACTCAATCCATACATTTAAATTTCAATTTACGAAATAAAAGCAAAATAAATTAATTTCAATCTTTTTACTTTACTTTGATGCTTTGGTAATATTTTTAAAATTTAATTTTTTTTTTTTTTTTGCAATACACTAAAAAATTATGAAAAAAGAAAAAAAAAATTAATTTACTAAACTCTGTGTGGCATCAAAGCGCTGTGGCTCTGTATTGGCTTTAGCTTGTACAAGAGTTTAAGAGAGTTTGTTGTTTTGCTTTTTATCCGGTGCTTGTGTTGTTGTGTTGCTAACTACTTTATAAGCATATTGACGGCTATTAATAATGTGATTTAATAGAGCCAACTAAAATTTGTATACTATAATAAAATGGCAATTAGTTTTACAAAAGCCAGACAGCGACTTGCATAATGTTGTGCTCTTTTTTTAATTTAATTTGTGCAAAATGTTAATAATAATATTTGTCTTAGACTAATACCACACTTATAAAGTTTCATGAATTTTTATTATCTCTTTACAATGCAATTTGGAATACTTAGCAAATAAATTTATTTTAATGTTTCTCTTTAGTTTTGCACAAAAATTATATTTTTACTTATTTCCCAGTTACAGTTATATGTAAATGTCATAATTTTTCACATTTATCATTCATTATAATAAATGTAGCTAAAAATTAGTTTCAAATTAGATTCATCTGAGCGGAAATAAAGTTTTATAGCTCGTTTGTGTCTTTGTGACTAGTTAACTTTTTTATACAGCTATAATTGTTTTATTGTAGGGCCGTGCAAAAGTATTTGCAATGCAGTCCTTATAAGATCTTTAGAGTTCATTAGTTGGAATAGAAGACAATCCCAAACTAGGCTTGGAGTAAATTTAATTTCATAAAAACATTTTTATTAGACATAGATATGCCTTTATAGGTTGATAGCATTTCTACGGGTCACGTTTGTTATGTGAAACTGGAATATCTCTTTAGGAAAGCTGTGGACACATTGTGCTCTCTTATGAAAGGAAGAAGTCTTTTTTTCAAACATTCTTTGATGTATATTTCGGTATTTATAGAGCCCACTGTAACAAATGACTTGCTTCTTTTGCCGCAACTGCATATAGCTTGCCATGCCAGGAATTTTTTAGGAAAATTTATCTGCTTTTGGATTCTAAATTCTTCTTCGACATTTCCTCGAGCATCAGCAACATACGCAAGCTGCGTAAAATCTGCCAGTACAAACGTTTCGTCGTCCATTATACAACATGAATATTTTTGTATGAAATTCGATATTAATTTCTGAGCCCTACTTTTGGTGTCTAAATTTTTTGCAGCATTCCTGTCTGGAACTTTTTGGACTTTGTATGTTTTCAAACCTGCATTGGCTTTAACTTTTCGCACCAAATAGTCAGAGCACTGGGCTAACCGGGCAGCTTTTCTACCAGATGTGTTTGGAGATCCTTTCTTGGCTTCCCAATATAATGTGGTCCTTGTTTTCTTCCCGAACCAGGTTTCCTATCGATGGTCAAATTCTTCTGAAACTGTTTAATAACACTGGAAACAGGCTGACGGCAGACCTTCAATTCTGGCCAAATTGGCCAATTTTTTATAGGACCAATTTGGATTTTTTTTGAAAATTTTTAATAATTTTAAGACGTACTTCTTTTTCTCCACTCATTTTGATCAAACTCACAATAAATCAACATGTTTGTCATTAAAAATAACAACTGACATATTTTTCAAAGATAACTAGATCAAAGAAATTTTAAAATTTTACACCCAAAAAATGTTATTAGGTAAAACGTGTGTTAAGATTTTTTCAATCTCACTCCTTAGTTTAAAATCTGGTCAGCATTTAAGACTAGTTTTATAGTCTGATGTTTGGTATGAATGTGGTTCAAATTTTAGCCTGAATTTGGTCCAGTTTTTTAACAGTTTTTAATCTAAATTATGTGCTGCTTTATAATCTAAATTTTGGTCTGAGTTTTTACCAGAATTTGGGAGCTGCTTTTTGGTCCAAGTTTTATTCTACAGTTTCGTCCGAATTTTGTCTTAATTTGGTCTAATTTTATATCTATTTTTGGTCTAAATTATGGGTTGCTTTTTGGTCTGAATTAAGATCTAAGTTTTGGTCTGAAATTGGTTTAGCTTTTCATCTGCTTCTTGGCCTAATTTGTTTTGAATATGGTGGAATTTTTGTTCTAATTTTAGATAAAATTTTTACCGCTTTCAAATCTGAAATTCGGTAAGAGTTTTGATGAGCTTCTGACCTGCTTGTAGGTCAGAGTTTTAGTCTAAATTTTGATTTGCTAATGCTTTGATGTTCGTCCGGTATTGTATGAATTTCGGTCTCATTTTTAGTCTTTATTTTAGTCCGTTTTTGGTGCCATTTTTATTTCTGATCAGAGTTTTAGTCTAAATTTGGGTTTGCTAATGTTTTGATGTTCGTTCGGTTTTGTCCGAGTTTCGGTCAAATTTTTAGTCTTTATTTTAGTCCGATTTCGGTCTCATTTTTATATTTATTTATTTGGTCTGGTTTTCGGTCTACTTTTGGTAAAATTTTTTGTCTAAATATTGTTTTGAATTATAGTCTGAATTTGGTCTAATTTTTTATTTGTCTCATTTTTATTTATATGGTCTGGTTTTCGGTCTACTTTTGGTAAAATTTTTTGTTTAAATATTGTTTTGAATTATAGTCTGAATTTGGTCTAATTTTTTATTTGTATTATGGTCTAAATTATGGTACCTTTCTGATCTGAATTATGGTGTGAGATTTTATTTGAGTTTGGATTAGTTCTTGACTTGCTTTTCGGTCAGAGTTTGTGGTTAAGTTTTGAACTACATAAATTTCAGTTAATTTCTGGTCTGAACTTTGATTTGAATATTGGTCTAAATTTGTTCTGAAGTTTTATCTCTACTTTGGTCTAAATTTGTTATAATTTTTAGCCTAATTTTGGTATATTTTTTGGACTGAATTTCAAACCGAACTTGGTTAAAATTTCGGATCGAATTTTTTGGTTTGAGTTTGGTTCCAAATAAGTTTTTTTCTAATCTGAATTTTTCCTGCATTTTAGTTTGAATTTTGGTCTAAGTTTTATTTTAAATATCGGTCTGATTTCTGGTCTGAAATAGGTCCTGTTTTTAGACTGATTTCTGGTCTGACTTTGGGTGCATTTTTGGCCTGCTTTTAATTTTAATCTGAATTTTGATTTGAGTTTTAGTTTTATGAATTTAAAATTGATTTTGGGGAAAGGTTTTCAGTCTGAATGTTATTTTTTCCCAGTTGTGTCTTCACTAGAACATCAGAAAAACATTTTTTGTGTTCTGTTGTACTTTTTTGCTTAATATCTAGACAATTCATTAAGTATTTAGTTGGTTACTAACAATTATGGAAGTCGATAACACAAAATAAATTATTTCTTCAACATTTAAATAGAAACTGGAACTTTTATTATTTAAAAAACATACACATTAATTGACAATAATTATAATTATCTGATATTTCATGCATGTACGTGTCTAGATAAATATGCAGGAAATATGAGGAAACATGATTAAAGTTTTTTGTCTTTTCCAACAATTTATTACGGACACTTGAAAAACTAGTATTTGAGTTTATAACTAAGTCTAAAATTTATGCAAATGGCAAATAATTATAATTCGTTTTCAAAAGAAAACAACAAATTAATAAATTGCCATCAATCATGCATCAGCTATACACACACACAATCATTTGAGACAATAATTCAGGTACAACAGCAAAAAAAAAAAAATTAGCAATACCACAAAATCTTTAAAGAAATATTAAATAAAAAAAAACCCAAATTATGTTGAAGAAAAAGATTAATAAAATAAAATATGCCATCAAATATACCACAAATATTTAGTGAAACTAATTTAACACATTGTAAAGGTCTATCTGTCTGCCAGTATGCGTGCCTGCCTCTATGCGTGCGAGAAACAGAAAAACAAAAGATTTGATTAGACAAAAAAAACGAACCACACTGAAGGTGCTAACAATAATTCACAACTTTGAATGACATTATCTAGGTATATATGTATGAGTGTGTTTGAACTGCACCGGCGTTTATATATGTGTGCGTGTGCCTGTGTCTGCAGGTGTGAATATTAAATTTTTTTTTTTTATAATTTTGCAATCGATATCAAAAGGGAATTACATGGCATTAATGGAAGCTTAAATCATAATGAAGTTTTAGAAACAAAAAGAAAAAAAAAAAAAACAATAAAATAATGATGACGACTTCGCCTTTTAAGCAGCACGAATTTTAAGCTACAATAAAAACAAAAGCAGCAGAAATGAAAGGGTGCAAAAAAAAGCATGAATTTTTCAATCAAAAAATAAATTCGCACGACAAACAAATAAACAAATAATCCAACAGTGTGAGATATTCAGCATAGAAAATAATATGAATGTTTATGATATGCTGCCACAGGCATTAAAGGCGAGGCAGCAACAGCATTATCAAGCAGCCAGGTAACAGAAGCAGTCAGCTAGTGACAACATATTTGTTACGGATTAGATTACTGCAAATATTACAACAACAACAACAACATGTAACAAGCAAGTTAAAGAAGACAAAGGAAGAAGATGAAGAAATTTCAACACATGTGAACTGAAGAAGTGGTGGTAATAATATTATAGTTGATGATATTACAACTGTTGAATGATGATGTTGTTATTATTATTATTAGTTATTTGTTGCTGATGGCATCATCAACGTAACTGGAACTAAAAAAAAAAAGTGAAATATATATAGTAGACAGAAGCTGCAACAGCAACAGCAGGTAGCGCAACAGTAACAACATGTGCTAAATTGAATTACAACAATCGTAATAATAATACAAAAAAGCAAAAAAATAAATAACACAAACAAGGTGCACTGATTTCAAATAAATTAAAAACGGAAAGTGTTGAAAAAGTAGAGTTCGTAATGAGTAATTGAGACACACACACATTTGCAATTATTTATTACTATTTAATATTCAAGTTCGTTGCTGCAGTCTTTTGTTTTTCTCTACAATTTTCTCATGGATTTCACATAGTATTCTTAAATGATTTTATAAATCAAATGCAATTCAATGTTTCGTTTTTTTTCTTCTATACATACACACTCATTCATGAATTATCAATAACCTAAATCCTACACAAATATATTTTAAAATCCACCAACATGTGTCAAAATACAAATTTGCAATGCTAATAATTTTTTTTTGCTTTGCTTTTTCTATAAATGCAAATAGTATTTAAAATTTCAAACATTGACAACGTATCGTCATCATCTCTTCTTCAGCGCATGCATCATTAAGGTGGCTCAACTTGAATAACTACAACTATTGCTTCTTCTACTGTTGTTGTTGTTATTGTTGGTGATTTTGCTATGCTTATGCAAATTTTATTCAATCATGTATTTAACTGCATACATGCATATATATGTGCAATTTCAATTTGCAATTCACTAATAACCTTCTTGGTATCACTTTTTTTTTGCCTGTTGCTGTTGTTGATGAGAAGTAAAAGAAGCTAGCAATTGTAGATAGCACGCAAAATTACAAAATATCAGCAACGTAACGCACTTTTATTTCCACCACCTAAGTAATCAGAAATATATATTTAACCCATTTGGTTCTGGGTTATGGTAATCACATAATATGAACTTTTTAATGATAAATTGATTACAATTGATTGCATAGCATTTATACATTTTGATAAGCATTATGTAGACTTCGTATTGCCCGGAAGAAGGAAGCTTTATTTTTTGCATAGTTTTCATAAATGAAATAATTTCTGATGAGAAAAATATTGGATCCGCATTACGCAGATGAAGAAATTCAAATTTCATGTGTAGTTTTCAAGGACTATTTGAACTATTTGTAGATGAGAAAAATATTAAAGGAAAAAGAAAGTCTCATTTTTCCTATGATTTTCGCGGCCACCAAGCTTTACTACTTATATAGTCATCATGGCTTTGCATTGCCCAGTAGAAAGAAGCCCTACTTCTGATACAGTCACCACGTCCCTTACAATTTTTCATAAAAAAATAAAGTCAGAAAGAAAAAAGAGTAAATTTTTATCATTGCCTTAAATCATATCTGCTACACGTTTTGACTAAACAAACTTTTGTGTGAGCATTCTTCAGAAGTAAAAATGAAAGCCCTATGACCCCAATTTCATTATTTGTTTTGAGTATCTTCACTTTATTGAATCTCCAGCGGGCAGAGCTGAATAGAATGACCGATTGAGGGTATAAGTCACAAATGAATAATAATTTTTAATTGCAGTTACAGAATAACATATTTGACTCCAGAATAAAAAATGCAGTTACAAATCTTTTTTGGAATTACCGATTGGTTTTTTATTTATAAAACTCTCTGTTGGAATCTGGGGGAGTTCAACCTTTTTTGAAGTCATAGGAATTTAAATCTTATGACTTTAAAACCAGTTACTTTAAGTGACTTTAAAGCCCAAATTGACTTCAAGTGATTTCAAGTGAGTTCAAAATCCAAATTGACTCCAAGAGACTGCAAGTGACTCAAATAGACTTCAAGCCCCAATTGACTTAAAGTAATTTCAAGTGACTCCAAATGATTTCAAACCCCAATAGAACCTAATTTGACTCCAAGTGACTTCAAGTGACACCAATTAACTTCAAACCCCAATTAAATCGAAGTGGCTCCAATTGATATCAAACCCCAATTGACTATAAGTGATTTCAAGTGACTCCAATAGACTTCAAGCCCCAATTAACTCCAAGTGACTTCAATTGACTTCAAATCCTTATTGACTCCAAGCGATTTCAAGTGATTCCAATTGATTTTAAACCCCAATTAATTCCAAGTTATTTCAATTGACTTTAAATCTCAATTGATTCCAAGTGATTTCAGAATCCAATTTGACTCCAATTGATTTCAAACCCCAATTGACTCCAAGTGATTTCAAGTGACTCCAAAAGACTTCAAGCCCTAATAAACTCCAAGTGAGTCAAATTGACATCAAATCCCAATTGACTCCAAGTGATTTCATGTGACTCCAATTGACTTTAAACACCAATTAACTCTAAGTTACTCCAATTGACTCCAAGTGACTTCATAATCCAAATTGACTCTAAAAGACTTTCAGTAACTCCGATAGTCTTCAAATGATTCCAAATGGCTTCAAATCTTCTACTGACACCAAATGACACTAATTGACACAAAGTGACTGTATACGACTTCAAGTGACTCCAAAAGACTTCAAGTGACTTCAAAGCAGTTATGATCTTGAAGCCATAAGATTTGAATTCCCCTGACTTCAAAAGAGACTTTTCTAAATTATTCTGAAGTCAGTTATGTTATTTAATAACTGCAGTCATGAATTGTCGTTTATTAACTTTGACTTCAAGGTATTGCAATAAAATTGATTGCATTCTTTTACAGATCTGTTGGAGGGGAATAGGGTTTTAATCAATGTAGGGCAAAATTTAATCTGACTAATGACTAAATAATCAATCATCAATCACAAACTAATTACTAATTTTTATTAGTCGTTTAATGAAGACTAATGATTTTAGTTGTAACTATGACTAAAATGATGATTACGATTTTATTTGTTTTGAATTCGAAGTGCTAGGAAAATCGTTGATGGGTTTTGATAGCTGGGTGAGGAACACGAAATCAAATATCTATTTTTTTAATCGCTGACAACAAAAGGGTTCCAATTTACTTGCAATAGCACCATATTGCTTTATTTTGAACCCTATCTATGACAATGAATCACTCGAAATGTTTTTAAGATTTTCACATTTTAGAACACCACTTGAGCTTCATCTAAATCGAATGGGTTAAACATAAGTAATATATATTTTCAAATCAGTTTTTTAGTTTTTTTCGCACAGTTCTTAATTCTGCTGTTGCTGTGACGACTCTCAATCAATATTTAAAAGTGAATGTCAGACATAAATGCAAATATGCTGACAACTTTTTGGCATTGCAACGAAATAGTTTGCCACTCCATCTACAGTTAGATAGCTATTCAGCTTAAGACATTAGATAACATGCAGACATACACTGTTGAGACAGCAATTATGATCGATGAATTGTTGATTGCACTTTTTCGATTTGGAAAATTACACCTAAATAACAAATGACATTGTAACATAAGCAATTTTAAAATTTAGTGTGGAGGTTAAATGCAAATGAAGAATAAGCAAATTGTAAAATTTTCATAATTTGAGATTATATTTTTATACCAAATATTGGTATAAAAATATTTTTTATTTAAAAGAAGGGAATTCTTTTTTTTTTTATAAAATGTAGATAATGAAGAAAACGTTTAAAATAATGAATAAATAAAATCAGAGCTAAAGACTAAACATTTTCAAAAGGTACAACTAAATTTTGGGCAATGCTATAATTCTTGCGTTATGTATTTGCACCTAGAGAAATATTAAGATTTTCCTCTAATTAAATGTGAAAATCATTTGGTAAGGAAAAATAAAAAATGTACAAATCCTAAGTAATTTCTTTTACATAATTTTAAAATGAAGTTTTGAAGGTTAGATTGATATTACAGTATAGTTTCTTTTCTTTAAAGTAATATAATACATAACCCTTAGAAATTATATGGGTATGGTTGCTTCATCTCTAGTTATATAACACCTACTATAAAAAACTTTTACTTTCAATCCAACATTGGTTTCATTTTCTTTTTCTTTTTTTTTCATTTCATTACAGGTAAGAATACGTGCCCCTTGCTAATCAATGAATGAACACAATGGACATAAATACATTGTAACAACAGAAATGGCAACGAGCCATAACCAAATGAAAAAAATAAAGAAAGAAAAAAAGAAAAAATAAATAACAGAAACATTTGCGCAATTTGTGCGCAGAAGTGTTAAGTTAATTTAAGAAAGACTGACCAAACGACAGACCAGCAGTAAACCAAACGAATGACTGCTCTCCACCATACCATACTGCAACGATCTGCAATTCATGGTAATTTATTAAATAGTAAGACATACAGTATATTTGTAAAAATATAAAATAAAATAATTGAAACAAAAAAAAAAAAAAAAAAAAAATTACACAAAAATGTTAAAAATGTAGGTACTAGATACATATGAAATTGTGTTAAAATGTTGTTATTGTTTAATACATGTCTATATGTACAGTTTCATTACCTAATCGACAGTTGTTAAACGCCCCAAAAATATGTGTATGTATTTCAAGGTAACATTGGTTAACATTAAAATCTGGATTTTTTCTTTCTTGTTTTACTTATTTGTTTAAAATTGGAGCAGCATTTTAGTTGTTTCTTTTTTTTTTTCATTTGTTTTTAGTGACGTATTTCTTCACTGTTGTTGTTTTTTCTTCAGTTTTTGGTTAACCAAATTGTAATTACCCTTTGGTTTATTAAAAATCCGATTTGTCACACTCGCACAGATGCCTGCATGTCTCAATCAAAAATTACTACTATAAAAACTAAATGCATTCAAAATGAATGAATGAATGAATGAATGTGTGTATCGAATTGCGCTACATTCCCACGTACCTAATACAGTTTAAGTTTGTTGCTTAAGTCTTTTGTTTTTCTGTTGTTCATATGCAAGTAAATTATATGTTCAATTTAATCGAAGGTTTCTGTATATTTCTCTTTCATTCTTTTAATTCAAAAAACTTATTAGAGAATTTCGAAAAACTACAGTTACAGTTAAATTTGAAGAATGCTTCTCTTCAAATGTCGTATTCTTTACATTTCTGATATACGAAAAAATCATTCTGGATAGTATCGAGTTTTCGACACATTTTTATATAGCAAAATATTATGTCAAGTCGACATTATAGATAGTATACAGTTTTTGACACATTTTTGCATGTCATTTACATTTACAAATTTCACGTAAAGAAAAAATTACCGATAATGTTAACATTTTTGACAGTATTGAGTTTTTGACACATTTCTACATGGCGTAAATTAATTTTTACATGGCATAATCAATTCAAATTTGATGATAATGCCAATATTTTTGATAGTATCGAGTTTTTGACACATTTTTATCTGAAATAATTTTAAAGTCTATCGATTTATCGAGTTTTTGACACATTTTTGTATAGTATAAATGTCAAGTCAAGTCGAAATTAATGATAATGTCAAAATGTTTGACTGTATTGAGTTCTTGATACATTTTTGTATAACATAAATATCAAATGAAGTCGACTCTTTCGATAATATAAAGTTTTTGACTCATTTTTACATTTAATAAATGTCAAGTTAAGTCGAAATTACTGATATAGTGTCAAAATTTTTGACAGTATTGAGTTATTGACACATTTTTCTATGACATAAATATCAAATCAATTCAAATTTAATAATAATGTCAACATTTCTGATAGTATCGAGTTTTTGACACACTTTTTATATCGTACAAAGGTCAAAAATCGAGTTCTGATTTTTATCTCATTTTTATACGGCATAAATGCCAAGTGAAATCAGCATTTTTGATAGTGTAAAGTTTTTTGACAAATTTTTACATTTAATAAATTTCAAGTCTAGTCAAAATTATTGGTAGGGTCCAAATTTTTGACAGTATTGAGTTCTTAGCACAATTTTCTATGACATAAATATCAAATCAATTCAAATTTAATGATAATATCAAAATTTTTGATAGTATTGAGTTTTCAACACACTTTTTATATGGCATAAATGTCAAGTCAATTCGAAAATAACGATAATGTCTACATTATTATTAGTATTAAGTTTTTGACACATTTTTATATGGTAAAATTGTCAAATCAAGTCGACATTAGTGATGGTATCGAGATTTCGATACATTTTTTTTATGGCTAAAAATTGTCAAGTTGAAATTAATGATAATATGTAAATTTTTGATAGAATCGAGTTTCAGACACATTTAATATGGTATGTAAATGTCATAAAAAGTCGAATTATCGATTTTCGGCAGTATAGAGTTCTTGACACATTTTTATATGGTATAAATGCCAAATCAACTCAAGTTGAGCAAAACTTTTCTTAACATTTTTGATTATCAGTCTTAGACATTATCCAGACGCAATCAGTCTGAATTCGTCTTGGCAAAGTTAAAAGAGATTTATCATTTAGAGTTCGGTAACAGGAAAAGGAAAAGGCTTACTCTTCGCACAGAATATAAGTTTTCCAGGACCTCACATAGTTGTCAGGCGGACTGCAGTCTTTGAGAGTCCTGGCCACTGACTGAAGGGTCATCGAATTGGTAGAGACCTCATCGAGTTAGAAACTTGTTGTCATTTCCCCCATTTATTAGATAGAAGTAAAGCTTTTTGCTACCAACATTTTTGAATCATTATCTGTACTAGTGACCAAATTATGATAAAAGTTTATAAATTATTTATAATAATTTTTTTATAGCTTGAAAATTGGAAGCCACCCTACCGCGAGTACGTAATTTATAAGCACACAGTCATTAATATTTTAACCTACAATCATAATTTTAACAAATGACAAATTAAGATATAAAATACTATGATTTATATTAAAATATCAATAATTTTTTAGTAAAAACACAGCATGTTTAAGTAGAAGCGTAAAACAATTTTGATCATTGCTCATGAATAAAAAAAAACCATAAACATTAATCATATATATTGAAGTGGCAGCAGCACCAGTTGACATGGAAGTAAATGCTGCAGATGCAATCGCATTATAGTAATTAACTCTTCTGCTTTTCACAGAGTGAATGTATCTATTGAATATAATAATAGATTGAATGGAATGTCAATTTTTAAATGTCATTAATGACAATTTTCCGCAATCAAACACTTTGGTGCTTTATTATTGCTTACTACACGAGAGGATTGCAACAATTATGTATAAAAATGTGCAGAGTAGCATTAAGCTCTTATGTCATCGTCATCGGTTGCAATGATTGCATGGCATTTGAAACAACGAACGAAAAAAAAAAACAAAATAACTGCATTGATTTGTTTATATTGTAATCACTTTAAAAAATTTGTGAGGTAAGTTTTTTATTCAATATGTTCAATGCCAATTTAATTAATAGGCTCAAATGTAAACAGCAACAGCAGCAAAACTACCAATCACTGGAAAAGATAAAGTGCAACAAAAATGATGACGCCAAAGTCAAATTGCAGCAATAAAACAGTAACAGCACCAACATTGCGATGAAAGTGAAAGGCAGTGAGACGTTTTGTGAAAAGTGTAAAAAGTAGTAGAAAAAAGAGGATTATTATTTTTTTGACAACTGAAAAATGTTTAAAATGTTATGTTTTTTTTTTTTGGAGAGCATTAAAAAAAGATTTCCTGATTTAAAGAAAACAAAGTAGACTGCATTTAATTAAACTTCAAATTCCTTATTGAATTACAAATTAAAAAAAGTCCTTTCTTTTTTTGTGTGGAGCTCGATTTGAGTGTTCTACTTTAAACTGTATTTATATACAGAAATATCCTTGATCTACCGCAATATGCTGATGTTGTTGTTGTTGTTACTGTTACTGATGCTGATGCTAACTCCATTTACTACTAAACAATTACCCTTTTTTTTATAGTTGCTGTTACTGTTTTTGATTCGTAGCGTAAATAAAAACCGCATACCTTCACTTTCAGCAACGATTGTAATATGCAGCAGAGGCAGCAGTAACAAAAAAAAAGAAGCAAAACGAAGATGCAATCTTCTGCAATCAAAACCCAAATTACAACAACAACAACTCAAGGTCGTTCAGATAGCTACAAACAAAAAAAACACACTCACAAAGTTACTTTGCAAAAACAAATCGGGTTATTGTTGTTGTTGTGGTAATTGCACTCTCGCGCGAAGTTGAAGCTTGAATCATTTTTACTTTTACTTTCATTCTTTTGCCAGTTGCTGCTGCTGGTTTTGGTGTGCAGTTAGTTTGCAAGCAAGCAAGTAGGCAGGCAGGCAGGCAAACAGGCAGCAACTTGATAAGGGAAGTGGTTAGTATGTAGTTGCTGCAACAGAAGCAACGGAAAGGTAGCAGCAAGCTTTAACATAAATGACAATATGCAAGCTGCTTTCATGCATGCAATTTTTCTTTGCTGTTACTGCTGCATCATGAAAATGTGGCAGATGTACATAGTTGCTTCTGCTGCTGCTGCTGCTGCCTTTTTTGTTGCTGCTTTCAATTTGAATCTTTCAATGGCATAAAATTGATGACTAATTGCATTTGCCACAGTAGTGGAAGCAAAGGCGCAAATAAACATGTCAAAAATGTGAATACTTTATGACAGTCATACAGAAGTTATGAGTCTGTGTTTTTTGCAATCAATAAAGCAATAAAGAGCATTACAATCAATGCAATTTAATAAATTTAATTGAAATCGAAAGTGTACGAAAATAATTTGTATTTGTCTGCACTGTTTTTGTGCTGATAGGCAGATATAGGCAGAGAGAAAAAGAGAGCGGGGAGGGAGAGTGGGTGGAAAGAGATAAGGGGGAGGGGAAAGAGAAAAAGAGGGAGAGGTCGAATGAGAGAGGGGGAGAAGGAAAGGGTGTGAGAAATAGGAGTGAGGAGAAGAGAGGGGAGAGAGTCAGAGAGAGACAAAAAGGGGGGAGAGAGAGACAGACAGAGACGGAAGAGAGAGACAGAGAGGGAGAAAGAGAGGGAGAGAAAGCGACAGAGAGGGGAGAGAGAGACCGAAAGGGGAGAGAGAGGCAGAGAGGGGGGAGAGAGAGGCAGAGAGGGGAGAGAGACCGAGAGGAGAGAGAAAGGGAGAGGGGAGTGAGAGGGAGGGAGGGAGAGAGACAGAGAGGGGAGAGGGAGAGAGAGACAGAGAGGGGAGAGAGAAAGAGACATAGGAGGGAGAGAGAAAGAGAGACAGAGAGGGAGAGAGAGAGACAGATAGGGGGGAGAGAGAGAGGGGAGGAAAAAGGATGTAAGGAACATATAGGAGAGAGATGATAGAGAGAAGAAAGAGGTGGTGGAGAAAGAACAGACTTAAAGGGGGGAGAGGAGGAAAGAGAGAGGAGAAAAAGCTAAGATGGACAGGGAGAAGGGGAGACAGAGAGGGGATAGAAAATGGAAGTAGAAACAGAACGGGTTTAGAAAGAAGACGAAAGTGAGCGGAAAGACATAGAAGTAACGACTTAGGGAGAGAGAGAGAGAGAGAGGGGAAAGCAAAAGAATATATCCTTTGATTGGCTATTGGTATTCGTTCTATCAAATGAACGTGGGAAACTTTCAATACGAGTTTTTTCATTAATCAACCGTAGTCGTTAGTTCTCTTTATGGGCAATAGAAATATTAATTCTCTTCCTTGTTTTTGTTTTTCACTAATCCACATTAGCTCCTTCCACCCTTTGTTAAGTTGGCTCATTTACCATTTCACCGTGGTCTGCCAGGAAGCCTGCCGCTTGCATCAAAAAGGGTTTTGATATCGTGTTAGATCAAAAAATGTATAGCAAAAATCTATAGCAAAAAAAAAGGTAGCAGCTATAAAAACATTCTGCAGCCTATTTTCTGCTTTCGTTATTTTAGAAGTACAGTCGCATTAAAGTAATATCGATAAAACATTTGATTTGAGTAGTCAAACTTTTCAACTTGTGCTCACGTTGTATATATATCTATAGTTCCTCTTGCTTGATTGACCAATCACAGACGTTGATTTCCATAAGTTCGGTTTTACATTCACTCATTGCAAATGAACGGCTCTGTGATTGGTCAATTGGCTGTTCGTATCACTCTACTGAGTTGATTTATATTAAATAGGAGATGTAAAAAGTGTCAAATGCAATCCTGTGTTTAGTTCATCAATTTTCTCTATCTATTTCTAAAATTTGTATTGATTGCTCCAATCGAATATTTACTCAAATAAACTCAAATTGAATAGATATATGAAATTTAATACAATCAAGGAAAGGTTATTGAACTATAAGTAAATATTCAATGAGCAACATTTAAATGAATGCCTGCAATAGTTATTTGATATTGTTGTTGTATTCGGTTGCTATAAGTAAATCACATTTATTAAATGATTTTTATATGCATTAAGCGTTTAGTCTCGACACTCGACACGAACTAACGAGATTTGAATCACGTTTTTATTTTTTGAAAAGATTTAAAGATATCATTGCGTAAAAATTCGTAAAAATACGATGAGCTTCTTGTTTTTTTGTATTGCATTTCGTTGTGTTGTGTTTGCACTATTATAAAACTTGTAAGACTATAAATTTAACATTTATTTCTGGATTTTCACAGTTTGAAGCGTTGAAATAGTAAAGAAAAACAGAAAAAAAAAGAAAAAAAAAACGAATGTTGCAAAATATCAATTAAAAATAATGGTCGCCACAATGCATCACCACCACCACCACCAAAACGAGCAAACAACAAACGCGTTTTTTAAATTATGTTTTACGCATTTCTCGTGATTTGTCTGCTTGCAACTTGCAACTTTTTATGTGTTTCTATAGCTCACCATAATAAATGAAGTTGATAATGAAATATGCAATGTAAATAGTTGGCGGCAAAATGTCATCAAACTTCAATTGTAGCAGCAATAGCAACTGAGCCTGAAAAATTGCAAAGACTTTGGGGTGTTTTTGTTTTTATTTTCTTTACATTTGTTAGTTTTTGCCTTTTTTTCCTTTGGTTTATGAAACCAACTAAAACTGACTTGCTATAGGCAATTAAAATTGTTGTCTTTTTTTGTAATATTTTTATTGTTTATGTTTTTTTTTTTAATTTTTTTTTTTAACCGCCTTTGTTGACATTGAATTTTTGCCTTTAGTTTATGTTGTTTGTTGTCTTAATTTTTCCAGTTTTTATGTATGAATATTATCAGCTAACTACCGGCTGTACGTTGTATGGACTTAGCTCCTTTTGGAAAATTTGAAATTTGGAAAATTGTCTTATTGAAAGATTAATTGATTACCTTGCCTTGCCATGCGCAGCAAGTTTTAGTTATGCGTAGTGAAATGTGCAATTGTTATACATATAAATATATGTATAAACTAATTTGAAAACTAGTTGAAAGTTAATTGATAATTATCAATTAAAAGTTATATAGGGAGACCGGCAATAAGTTTTCTTTAAAGCTGTAGAAAAATATAAAAACAAAAGACTTAAGTAATTTTAAAAGATTTTATAAGAAAATCAACTGATACTAGAGCGAAATATGAATAAGAGTTAATCATCGATAATAATGTTGTACATCGGCCTGTTTTACACCTACCCTCTATCCCCTAAAACTTTTTCAAAAGTAAATTAAAGTTTTAGTTGTGAATCCATTTAAAAAAATATTTTTTTTAAGTTTATTTGGTATCACAGTGTAACTAAAAAATGATCATGATCGCAAAAGTGATTCCAATGGAATCTGTACTCTCTTCTTTCTCCGTTCATGCAATATAGCATAAATTTAATGATGATTAGTTGCCCACTTGGGTAAGTAAAACACTTAAAAAAAAAAATATCTGAAGCAACTTCCCGCCCCTTTCGCCCGTAACCTCTGCATACGCTAGTTCATAATACATGGCATATAAATTTTCCCGAGAATCCTTTTTTCTTTTCTCTTTTTTCGAGTCAAATCAAATTTCTTGCTTATTCAAAAAATTCTCCCAAAAATTTTCATAATTCATAGTTTTTACTGTAAGAAAAATTCTGGGTGATGACGTATGCTGCGACACATTCCGAAGCATATTTTAATGTAAATGTCGTTTTCAAATTTAATTTAAAGTGTTTGATTTTCAATGTCTCCGAGTTGAGTAGTTTCTTCATATTATTGGGATTGATTAGAACAATTTTGTGTATGTGCCTGATATTTCAGAGATCTTTCTAACCCTGCCCACGTACCAGAACCTATTCAAAAGAATGTTTTGTTTGGGTTAGTCTTGGTGTCACTAACGTTTAGAGCTTCGTTTTTTCAAATTTTTGAAGTGAAACTTTTTTTCTCTTGTCCTAGAGTAAAACCAATCGGATGTGACGTCGCGCGTAAGTTTGCAATGCGACATAATTTTGTCGAGCAATGTGCATGAGGGGCTAAATATCAATATTCCGTAACTGAATTCATGAGCAAACTATATAATAAACGATTCACAAATAGTTTTAATTCAATATAACATGTTAATTACACATACACACACGCCTATGGCAGAAAGAACAATGTATAGCGTCGCCATCTTAAATTTTATGACAGTTATACATTTCACATACAGATGGCGCAAATGCCCAAGGAATTACATGAAGATGTCGCACACAAAAAGAGTTCGTCTACAATTGTCATCGACATTACCGGTACAGAGTTGCAATTTTTGTTCTAGCATTAATCCCAAAAAACAAATTGGTTGTGAATTAACGAACACAAGGCAGAAGTGAAACTTTTTGTGAACTAAACGAAACACAAGCAAATGAAATTAAAAAACACAAGCCAATGAAGTAAAAAATTTACCGATTGAAAAATTTCATTTGCTTGTTATTTGCTTGTGTTTCGTTTAGTTCGCAAAAAGTTTCACTTCTGCCTTGTGTTCGTTAATACACAATTTAGTTTTTTTGTTCTAAGCAGAGGCGACGGAGGATAAGGAGGAACCTCTTCTGCCTTCTACATATTTTTGGAAACCCTCAACCTTGAGGTTGCCGAGCTCGGAACTCTTTACTGTAACAATGCCCTCCCATTTGTTTAATTACTAACTGTTCACATTTCTATATGAAAAATTATGTTTGGTTTGATTGAATCTTTCTTTCTTACCCTTTTCCCCCCTCTCCTTCTTTTTTGGAAACCATCCACCATCTAAGGCTTAACTTTTCCAATATTTTTAGATTTTCTAACTTACTTCTTGATTGCATTCTCTTTTATACCAAAAAAATGAAAGTAATGTGGGAAAATCTTCTGTCATTACCTTCCCTTATACCCCACTCTTCTTTGCTTTATTTTTGGAGATTCTCCTGGGAATTTTTATCTTGTGCTTGAATCTTTCAGCCACTTAAACTCTTCTGAGTGACTCATTGCTTGCATTTTCTTCCATTTTTCGTCATTGCTTTTCTCGTTATCCTTACTTCCCTATTTTTGGAGACACTTAGCCACGGGGTTGCTATTTAGGCCTTGACTATTCAGTCACTTTAACTTTTTTCAGTTTTCAGTTCTAAATTGTATTCTCTTCTGTTTGTATCAAAGAATTGTAATAGTTTAGCTAAATCGGCCATTGTCTTCTACGTTACCCGTTCGCTCCCCTCTTCGCTATTTGCGGAAACCCTCAGATATCTAGAGCTTGTCTCTTTCAATACCTTTAGCTTTTTCGAGCTATTTTCTAATTGCATTATCTTTTATACCAAAGACGAAGGAATTGGTTTGGCTATTTTAAGCGTCATCGGCTTCTTTTTTAACCTCTTCCCTTATTACTGAGGCACTCTATCGCCTGTCGGTTTCCATCTGAAGTTTTATTATTTAGTTATTACTCGTACTTTAATACTCTTTCTTAAATTTCAAAGAAGTAAGTTTATTTTGTCAGATCATTTACTTTCCTCCTGTGTTTCTGAAGTCCTTCAGCCAGTGTTCTGCCATTTGAGACTTAATTTTTTTTAGTATCTTCCCGTTTTCTAAATTATTCTGTGGTTACATTCTATTCTGTATCAAAAAATATAAGAGTTCGTGTGTCTAAATTATTTACTATTGTTTACCTCTTTCTCCATCCTCTCCCAATTCTAAAGACCTTCAGCCAGAGGTTTGACAAATAGACCCTTTTATTTATTTTTTCTTTCTAAATAGTTCCCCGCACATGCTCTTCTCCCACCTGCTCTCTTTTTTTATTTTAACAGATTAAAACAACAAGTGCGATTTAAGTGTTAATGTTTTTTCTGGATTTCAAATTTATCAAAAATTACAGGCGACATACAATGAAGTCATAATTCTATTATGGAATGTGCTTATAAATTCGAGTACAATATTTTTTATTTTTTTTTTTAACATATTTTGAATTATTTGTTTTTGTGAGTTTTTGGGTTTTTCAAAGAATGTATTTTGAAGGTTATCGTTTATTGTTGTTATAGGCACACAGGTTCCATGGCAATTCTGTATAAAAACCTGTTGAATAAAAACATGTAGCAAAAAAAAAAAATAATTTAACTTACACGGTGCAAGTATTTTGAGTATTTATAATTGTAGGTACAAAACGACAGTCACTGTGTCGAATTTGTAGCTACTGCTGCTTTCATATGTTAATTTGTGTCAATTTAAATAATAAAAAAAAAGGTACAAAAACAACTAAATGAATAAAGAGTTATACTATATATAAACATGCGATTATGCAGTTAAAATAGTTGAAAGTTGAAAAAAAAAACTAAATAAATAAACCATCAAGTTTAATTAGGTGATATCATGATTTTCATTTTACTATTAAGTACCTACAGGAAATCTGGGTTATTTTAAATAAATATTTGAATTAATTGAAAATTTGTAATTACAAAAAAAAAAAAAAATTTTAAAAAGAATTGTAAAAATGAGTTGTAATGTTTTCATGTTATGCTGATTAAGATCACTAGCGTGATGACCTTCTGCTGTTAATTTTTATTTATTTATTTTTTTTTTTTTGTTTTGATTTCTGGAAATTTTTAAAAGATTTATACAAAGAAATACCACATAGAAACATATACAATTGAATGAATAAAAATAATGACCGGTTTTGAATTTTTTTTTTTAAATTAAAAATAACATTTTAATCAGCATATGATAAAAATTAATATTAAATGTATTTGTCATCATAAACCGTGTTCACTTAATTACTCATCGATATATATATATAAATAAAACAAAAAATAAAACAAGAAATCTGCATTCAATTTGTATTTGTATATGTCAATAAAAATTCGAGAAAACAAAAAAAAAAAAAAAAAAAATAAAAAAATAAAAGCATATCAAAGAAACAATTCGGAAGTAAAATATTTTTCTGTCTAACATTTAAGATTAAAAGTATTTAAGTCTTTTATTAATTTTAAATATTTTTTATTTATCTAAATGTCGCATTTAAATTTGAACTTACACATAAAAGCTGGTGGTGTTTAAGCATAACACTTTGTTATTAATAAAATCACAAAAAATTTGTATATTTATATTCAATTTCAAGAGTATTAAAATTGTTGGTGTTAGTATTTTTGCTTTAGCGGCAGTTCTTTGTCTAAAGAAAAACAATACTGTCATTTGATGTTTATAAATTTTTTTTTAAATCCAAAGTTAAGTATCAAAATCATTAACATTAATGTTAAATGATAATTATTATTGCTATTATGCATGATGATGATGACATTGATGTGGATGGAAGATGAGTAGAGTAGAGTAGCCCCTCATCAGTTGCAGCTGTTTTATTTTATATATTATTTTTTCTAGTTTAGCATGCAAGTCTCATAGACAAGCAAACAGACAGATAGAAATAATACTTGGCGGTTGTCTGAGCGGAAATGAGTTGTACTACAAATTTATATTTATTTCTTATTGCTATTTTTATTCTTTTTTTTGTTTATATTTTCTTTAATTTTTTTTTTCTTTATTATTATTGTTTTGTCTTCTGCAATAACATTTAATTGTTAATTGAACAAATTACAATTGTTTGTTGTTAACACAATCATTTTTCATTCACTAATATTATTAACACTGTACAACAAAATTTTGTATAAATACTAAATACTTTTAATTTCCTTCAAGACAATTGCAATTCAAGTTAACTAGCGGGTGAAGGAGAGGGTTTGAGGGATAAACTCCTCCCATTTCGCTTTTCTTTTTTTTCAGTTACTGTGTTTGTTAAATTAAAAGAGTTTGTTTGTTTAACACTAGAAAGACTGAGAGCGGTTAATTGGCGGTTTTTAATTTTTGATCAATGGTATCTCTGATACTATTTGAGATATGAATCTGGTTTTTCTTGACTTTTACTAGTTTTTATTAAGATAAAAAATGTTACTATATTTAGGCTACTATGCTGTTTCGTTTTCTTTATATCACTTATTTACCCTAATAAGACCATAAGCGGTCAATTGACCGCTACATATAAAATGTATACACAGTATGTTTATAATAAAAAAATTTGCATGCATTTGACATCAATAATAAAAAATTCGATAAGAATTTCATGTTTTAAACATAAACATACATAAATACATATTTATCAATGGATTATGTATAGTATGTTCGTGGAGCCTTTGATGCATGTACGATTTTTCTAAGTGAAATATGGAATACAACATGGGGTCCAAATTTCGCCAAAACTATGTCAAGGGATAGGTTCAAGGAAATTATGAAATATCTCTTCAGATTAATTTTGCTTAGCTTCTGAAATATGGGAAACATTTTTAGATAATTTCTTTACATGCTACAGCTCTCGGTGCCTTTTACTCAGTTTATGGGTAATAATCTATACAAATATTGAGTAGCTACGGATGCAAAGCAAAAGATGTATCAACACCTGTAGAACAGAGTTTAGTGGAAAATGTGATATTAAAAATTTTGCAACCATACTTGGACATATGTAGAAATTTTACGCAGACTGATTTTTACATCTTTATCGCTAGCCAAAAAACTGAAAACTAGGAGAGCTAGCGTTGTGGAACACAAAATGGAAGTAGAAAAGAACTGCCTCCGTCACCTCTATATACAAAACAGATAATATTACCGTAAAATTATATTAGGGAAATACATAAAAGAATGTTTTAATTTTGATTGCACAGCAGCAGGACAGTTGATCAAAAAGCTGAAAAAAGGAAGCCAGAGCTGGTTTTATATTATAATTATACAAAATGTGGTGTTGACAGTGTTGACCAAATGTGTCAACACATATACAATGTGTCATACACAGCGTTTGAGCGATGGCTCGACGATGGCCAGTACATGTGTTTTGCCTAATAAATGATATATTCACATGTATTTACAAAACATGTATAAATCAAAGATATCTGGACGACCTTTTTATCTTCAGGTGGCTGAACAATTGTCTAAGCCCTATGCCTCCAGCAGGCCAGGAACCAGTAAAACAATCGTGGCTTCAAATAGAACGGAATTTAATGCTGAAAATAAAACATCGAATATAAATTCTTAATAACATGTATCTGTTTTAACAATTACTTGAAAATCTTGTACTTATATACATAAAACATATTAATGTATATTTCTTTATGTTGTTCTATTCCTGGAATCTGTTTAATTAAACGATTTTGTTAGAAACATGTTATGCGGTCAATTGACCGCTGGTAGACTAAGTAGGTATGCAGGCAACGCTAGTCTTTCTAGTGTTAATTAAAAGAGTTTCTGAAGGACTAAATAGCTTCCCCCTGCCCCCTCCAGCTAACTCCAGTCCCGCTAGTATTCAAGACTAACCCAAAAATAAGGGCAATGGGGTTTGATATGAGAAAAAACTTCTTAACACGCATCCGTCGTTGGTATCAAATTGATACATTTTTCATATATAAGTTGTTGCTATTCTTGTGTTTACACTGAAATCGGGCTGAGATTTCGGCTTAATTAATAAATCGTATACATTTTTTTTTTTTTTTTTTTTTTTACGTCCTAAATATTGTCACATGTGCGCAAAATGCGTGGCACAAAATGTCCCGAATCTGTCGTTAGGTATCAAATTGATACAAAGCATATAATTCCTTTGCTTTCCATGGTTTGCTGTTATTGGCTGGTGTTCATCCCTCGCATGGAGGATGTACATCGGCTCTTTGGGATGTTGTGGATGGTAGGCCTGTATTTCGTATGTCCCTAATGCGTTTCAAACAAATAAATCAATGTATACGTTTTGATAACACACAAAATCGGCAAGAATTGAGAAGAAGAGATTAATTGGCACCGATTCGTGAAGTTTATGAAAAATGGACAAACCGTTTGAAAACATTATATTTCCCAGGATAATGTGTAACTGTTACCGAGCAGTTGATTCCCTCCCGTGGTCGAATGCCTTTTACATTATATATATTCCATTGAAACCTCATAATTATGGCATGAAAGTGTGGCACGTATGCGATTCTGAAACTTTTTATGCATATAATGCCGATGCATACGTTGGCAGCGATCATAATTGTTCCACTGCAGTAAACGTTGGTGAAGAAGTTGTGCTACAGTAGACCGAGGGCTTGAATAACAGAAATGTTATGTGCGACAATTTCTTTACATCCCATCGGCTGGCAACACAATTGAAGCGAAGACAAATGACACTCGTGGGAACAATACGAAAAATTCGGAAAGAAATACCATTGATTTTGCTCGATATGAAAAGTAAACCACAATTTCATTCAGAATTTGTTATCGATAACAATTTTGAGCGCTACTACGGGAATACACCAATTTGAAGTATCGACGACGTTTGTTTCTTATTGAGCTTGGAAACTCATCGGTTCGCCCATACATTGAATCGCAAGCTCGCATGCTATGAGGGGCGAATGCTTTGAATGCCTCTAACCATATTCTAAGAATTGAAGTAGAAAATATTGCAGTAAATAATAACCCAACGAATTCTATAAGACGATTGCAATATACAGAACCAACAAATAATGTACATTCGGCCAGATGTGGCAGATGTAAACGAGCGACTTACCCAAATAACCGATACTTATTGTGTGAAAAGTCTGATATTAACTTTTCAACTTGATTTCATTGCTTCCCTAGTAAAAATCATTGTTTTCGTTTTTTTTTTTATTGAATTCATTTAATTTTTCGTTTTTGTTCTCATTAAATTTTGCACATGTTTGATAATTCACATGAATAAATAAATAAAATAATAAAATAAAATTGTTTTTATTGTACAAAATGATAGAAAGTTTAATAATTCATTGAGAATAATCAAACAAAATATCAATAATGAATCAAAGTGGATTTACATTGTATCAAATTGATACATCAACGACTGATTCGGTTGGGAAAGTGAACGACGGATGCGTGTTAACAATTATTTTTAATTTCTAAATTTTACTATGGAGTACTAGAGTCAGGGAGGGGGAGGAAGAAAAAGGAGGGCACTCAAATTTAACTTATTTTCCAAATTGTCAATAGAATATTTTCTTCAGCAATTTGATGAATATCGTCCAAAAACCCCAATTTCTTACATAGATGGACATATTAGTCAATATGATGAATGCGTTCATAAAAATAAACAAAGGAAAGGGCTTGCAAATCAACACAACTTCCCTCCCCCTTCTCCTTTCTTTCCCCTTATATACCTTTGATAATTGGATTTTCTCCTTTTCAAGGAATGCTCGTATAAAATTTGTGCACAAATATAATGAATATCGTTCATTAAACCGAAATCCCACCAATAAATGAATATGTTCCTCATTATAATGAATGTGTTCATAAATATAATGCACATGTTCATTTAAAAATAAATTTCAAGTCAAAGAAAAGAAATGTTTCTCAAACAAAAAACCCATTCAAACACGTTTTCATTATATCCCCTGCTCTCTGAAGTATGCCCATATAAAATTTGTTCATCAATATGATGAATGTCGTTCATAAATCCCCGATTTATTAAATTGATAAACATATACTTTAAGTAGATGATTAATATGAAATAATCCTCAAGATTTCGATTGTTTGGAATGATGAATATGCTCTTCAAAATGAATGTTTTCATAATAATTATGAATTTGAAGAGTTTTAGTTTCAAAAAAAGGATGACCACGTCCTTTCACATTCATCTTCAAAATGATGTATATATTCTTAATAATTATAAATGTGAAGTGTTTTAATATGAAAAAAAAACGATTATATTCATCAAAATGATGAATGCGTACACAAAACCTCTTTTCATTAAAAAGAACGAAATTCATCCATATGATGAAAGCGTATGAAATAAGAGTGATATTCATACAAGCCTTTTCGTACTTTCTTGGGTTTATACGAAAAAGTGTCGTTTATAAAAAACACCACATTAGGTCGTAAAATTCTCAGGCCCGAAGAAATTTAATAACCTGAAAAGTTTAGAAAACATGTAACTCTAAAGTAACCAGGAAGTAAATTTCTTGAAAAATATTATGCTTTTTAAACAGAAATTTCTAGTACGATTGAAACGAGTTGAAGACTTGAGACTGACTAAGCTAGACACACACATTTTAAGTAATTTTAAAAATGGGTTATTAAAAATATTTCAATTCAAAGAAACTAATTTGGATATCGTTCCTAAAACACTAGAAATATTCTATTCTAAAATTTTAGGTTCGAAAAATTTTAGCTTTAGAATAACTGGAAGCCCTAGAAAACCAGAAAATTAGTTAATTTAAAAAGAATTTAATACTAAACAAATATACAAATTTAATTTCTTCAAAATGAGCTTTAGACTTCATTCGTGTATCAATATTACTTCATGAAAATTTCCTGATCAATTGAAAAGTGACGGCCATTCCGCCAAGTTGATAAAGTTTTTGCACTGAAATATGTACAAAGAAAAGGAAAAAAAACTATATTTTTCTTTGGCAATTGAACAGGCACTTTGGCTATATATGATGCAGACAGTTCAAAGCTTTTTAAGACTAAATTAAGCGTTTGGCCATTACTGGTCTTAACTTTTCCAAGTTTCTTCAATATTTTCAAAAAAAAAATTATATATATTTTTTTTCTTTTTTAATTACTAAATTTCTCATGTGAACGATTTTGCAACTGAACAGTGTAAATTTGAGTATTCTTCAATTATTTATTGTACTGCCAATTTGGCACTTTGTTGAAAATTATTCATTGAGTCAATTGCATAGTATTTAATAGATGTGTATATTATTGAGGTTTATACTTAGGATGTGTTTGTGTGTTTATTTACATCGATTTGCAAATCATTAATTTACGCTTTTGTAGTTACCCAAAAACGACATGAATATTTGACATTAAGGTTATTGGGCAATAATTATGATTACTTGCAAATATATTAATTTCTTTTGTTGTCTTCTGTTTCTTGAACTAAGTTGGTGTTGAAATTTCTGTCAAAATCTCAGCGTGAAATAAAACAAATTTTAATATATACTGATATTTGATGATGCACATTGAAAATTGATGAATCGCACATGAATTCAGACTATATAATTAAAAACTGAAATTAATTAGAAATTTATGTTAAATAGTAAGGCAGAAAACAAAAATAAAAAATCAATTTGATAATAAAAAATAATAAAAAAAAAATAAGAAATATAAAACCTTAAATTAACAAACATATATCTGTAATTTTTTTTGTTTTTGGTTTCTTCTGATTAATTTGTGTTTTATGCTAAAATAGCATAACAAAACAATGACATCATTATACAAACGATATTATTATTAAAATTTCGGGTAGTTAACTATTGCTATTTGAGATCTCTTAATTAATAAATATTTTTTCATTGATTTTAATCAATGTTTTATGATTATTTTTTGTTAACTGTTTACACATGGATTTTGGCGCCATCTATTGACAACTGGTTTCATTCAGTTCAACAGTTTCAACAGCTCATAATACAGAAGAAGCATTTGCCAGATTTTATATGAAAACCAAACGAATTCCACTCTAAATTCTAATTCTGATATTTCTGTTACCAACTGGCGCCATCTGTTGGTAATACCAAAAATGAAAATAACTTTTGTGAATGGCGCACCCTATGTGCAAGATAGTAGAAGTATTTCACATTAAGTAAATCTGAAAAATAAAACACCGCGACATGAGCAACTTCAACTCTGATTGTATATTTTGATACTGTCACATATTTTTCTTGCCAACTGGCGCCATCTTTTGTCAGTACATAAAAAGCAATGAGCTATTGGGAATGGCGCTATATTTGGGGGGTAGTGTGGAAGTATTTTGCATGCAGTAAATCAGAAAAAAAAAACATTGTAACAATAACGGATTTCGTTTTAATTTTGAATTCTTTTATGAATACTTAAGTAAAGTAAGCTTTTTTAGTTGGCGCCACTTTTGTGCGGGCAATATAAATATTTCTCATTTAGCAAACTTCAAAAATTCAAAGAAACAGAAAGGCTTTTACTAATTATCTAAAATTTTTCATTCTGCTACTTACTGTCAATTAGTGCGATCTTTTGTTAATATCAAAGAAAATTGAGCTTTTCTGCTTGGCGCCACCTCTATGCAAACAATAGAAGTATGTATTTTTATTTGGAAAATTTTAAAAAAGGGAAAAAAATTGATACTGAATTTTGATTCGAATACTGCCAAAATATTTGTATTACCAATTAGCGTCATCTTTTGGCAATATCGAAGAAAAATTAGCTTTTCTGTATGGCGCCACCTCTGTGCACGCAATTGAAGAGTGATGAAGATTTATATGTAAACAAACGAAAATCTGTAAATATAACTAATAAAATTCTAATTAACTTTGACGAAAATTTTTGAGTTGTTAAGTTTTATTCGCCTTCAGAGAAATGGAGATATGAGTTATGCTTCAATCATTCAAACAAAACTTTCTCTGAGTGATATCTATGCAGAGAGGAAGAGGAAGAAGAAAGGATTGAAGGTTTTTACCTTCATGAATTTTTGAAACCAATGATGTCGCCCAATTTGAAGTGGAGTATAGAATATTTTGGGATACATTATGTACGTTCAGATCAGTTACGGAAATTAGTTCTTCAAAAAGCTTTTACACCAAAAAAAGAAGATTTTGCTCATCGATATCGACAACTAAACAGCTTCTTGAAAGCACTTCAATCGTGCAAAGTTAAAGCTCTTTTTTTTACGCGTTTGGCTGTCACCACTTAAAATTCAATGCCAACTATTTAAAAATAAAATACTTTAGCTTTTTAATAGCTTTTGATTTACATCTAAGAAAAAGAGGCTATAAATAAAAAAAAAAAATTAACTAAATTTCTGTAAAAAAAAAGAAGAAAACAGAGAAGAATTTATAAAGTTGTTTTGTCATTAATCCCTCTGCTTAATCTAGACATGTGTTTTACTGTCCCTACCATAACAACAACATCAGCAGAAACACCTTTTAGAGAGTGAACTACGAGTATTGCACAAATATTTGCAGTTGACTACATTGTATGAAATATTTTATCTGTGTCTGTTGTCTTGTAATAAAAATTTGTACTTTTATGTTATGCTGCAACAAAAGCAGCAACAACTGGCAACAACATCGACAGCGACAACATCATCAACAACAAAAAGAATAATGACAATGACAACTACCACCACTACGCAACAACAACACAAGCAACAATTTTTGCCTGCCACAACTGAAGTGTTAAGAAATTATATTTATTATTGTAATCAACATAGCATAAATGTAAAAAAAAAAGAAGAAAAACAGAGAGCCAAACACAATCAAAAAAAAGTCGCTATCAACAAAATGCGCACACAATACCGAAGTAATGTAAAAAGTAATCAGCCTACGCATACATGCCGCGTTTCAATTTATAAGATGCTTTTAACGCCCTCTGACGCTGAGCTTTGAAAATTTATGGCATATTTTTGCAACGCTCAACAATGTAACAATTGAAGCAATTTTTGTTTTGCTGCTGCTGTTGCTGTTGATGCCTCCACAATTGTTGTAAATACCAACAAACAACAATTGCTGGGCATATACCATAAAGTTTTATACATGCGACAAATATTTCGACATTCTGAGCTGACACTTACAAGCAATCCAAATTCCAATTTTTCCTTTGCCTATTTTTCTTTAATTTAAACATAATTCCATTTCAATATTATTGCAAACAAGACTTCTGTGTCTTTGATATACAATGTTAATACAGTTGCACTTAGCTCTCCCTATGGGCTAAAGCTAAGGCTCGTCGCTGCAGGCATCGTTGTTCGCTAATCTGGTAGTCATAAATTTTACATGTACTACGCATGTTCTATTTGCTGCCTGATTATGAGGGATGCTAGGATTTATTGGCTTTATTTTAAAAGTAGCTAAGGGAATTATATACCTACATACATTGCTAGTTTGTTGCATTTATCAGTTAAACTGTCGTTACATGACATTGCCACAACTAAAACAGACAATTTTATACGCACTTTATATTGTGAAAATGCAGGCGTGCCTACATGTCTGTCTTATATCAATATTTTTATTTAATTTATTGGTGAAATAAATGTGTACATGAAATCCTCTTATGTTTGTATTATAGAAATGTAAGCTTTTATCAGTGGCGACATCTCTGAGATGGAAATAAAAGCTTCTCTGAAAGCTTTTTACTTTTAGCACCACTTTTCAGAAGAGAAGAAAATCTGACAGCCTAAGATCACAACAACAAAAAACATACAAAAAAAAGTTATCTTTTTTTAAGTCTAGGTCCCGTGGCGACATCTTTCAGTAAGCAACGCTGAAAAAAAAATCTTGATAACTTTTCCACTACAAGTAATCTAAAAGCAACATTATTTCATCATGATAATTACATAAACCTTTCTAAATTTTTTTTTTTAATTAATAATAAATAATCATATAGTTTCATAATGTACTTTTCTGTCTGTTCATTTTCATCATATTTCCAATTATAAATTCAAAGAAAGTTAATTTATCAAATGCAAAAAATTAAATTTGTGAAAAAATTTCATTTTCGTGATTTTATGATGTTTCAATTTGTATGCAAATAAAAAATCATCATCATAACATTTAAGATAAAAAAAAAGTTCATACCGTTATAAATTGCTACAAGCAAATATGTAGTGTGAAAAAGATAAATTTGTAATTAAAAGCAATTTTTTTTCTTTGGGTTTATATTTTGTTTTTCATATGCAAACGCTATCAACACCCCCACGGATATGCTTAAAAAGGAAAATAATTTTAAATTATTTAAAAATTACAAGTGATGTAAAATGTTATGTTATGGTCATTTTTGGTTTATGACACAAAATTTAGATAGCGAAATATGAATTGCCAACTTGAAGACTTTTTGAAATGTTCCACAGGCTAATTTTGCATTGGAATTCATTTAATTTAACTATGAATAATTGATTTCTTTCTAAAAAGCAGTTCAAAGAAATATATGAAAAAATAAATACTGCACACAGATGTCGCTACAGAAGAAAGCTCTTCAAAAAAAGTAAATTATTTTGGTTTGAGTCTTTGCTCTTTTCATAAAGTAGTTCAATAAAAAGCTTTCTAAACTTTTTCATTTTGTTATTTATAGATGTCGCTATTAAGAAAAGTTTACTCTTTTCGAAAATTGAAACTAATTCGTACATTCATTTGATATTACTTTCTTTATAGTTCAAGCTTAGAATTTATTCGCAATTTCCTGCAGATAGAAGTCTCTACTGAAAAAAGCGGTCTTTCTCTTTGGTCTTGCGGAAAAGCTAATTTTTTTGATACTACTTTATTTTTAATCAAAGCTTTAATCTTTTTCTCCCTTATGAAAGTAGTTTAACTTGAAAGTTAACATACTTTGGAAGAACTTTCATTGCGGAAAAAGAGATGTCGGCACCAACTAAAGATAACTCTTTGGTGAATTTTGAAAAGATATATTTCCTTTTTTTTTGCTATTGTTTTGGAGCTTTTTTTCTGTCACAAAGTAGTAGTTGAACGTTAAATGTTCACTGAATAAAGCGTTCTCTGTCGTTCTCTGCCTTTAGGAAAAGCTTATATTTCCATAATATTTTATTGAGAAAAGTTCACTTTTTTCAGTCTTCAAGAAACAATTTTTTTTGTCATTTCTTTATTTTCATGCCAAACTTGGAACTTATTTTTCTACTTACAACAAAGAAATTGATCTATAAAACGAAAAGTTTTGTGAAAGCATCTACTACCTGCTCATAGATGTCGGCACTGAAAAAAGCTCATTCAATTTCAGCTTTCAGAAAAAGCTTATTCCCTTTTGGTATTGTTTTATCTGCTGTCTAACTAGTTAAACTTCTTCTCCTGTCATCAAATAGTTGAATAAAAAATTAAAAAAATTGTGAAAATTTGCATTGCCTGGCGCTTCTGAACAAAACTCACTTGGGGAAAGATAAATTTTGTAGGAATTGCTTAATTTTCACTCTAACTTTGGAACTTTTTAAAAACTAGTTCAACAAGAACACAGAAAGCTTTCTAAAAGCTTTCATTGCCTACATCTAGATGTCGACACTATGAAAAGTTCTAATTTTTTTTAGCGAGTAAATTCTGGCCAGTTTCAATTTCATTTTTTCTTTTGCATTGTAATGTTTTCAAATATTGAACTTTTTTAATACATCAATGGAGTGAAACGGAATATAGCTTTAAGTTAAACCTTACACATAATACTCTAAGACCCGAGTTAGATCTATGAAACTGCTATATTACTTTCTTTACCCAAAGTAACCAAGTTTGGAGCATACTCGACTGTTTTTTTGATACCAAAGCTTAAACACCTTGTAATAATTATATGCCTAAAAGGTACCGAGGCTGTTCATTCATACAAACAAAACGGAGCCTGACATGACAGCATAGACAAAACATTTACATAAAACCTTTGCGTTCACATCAATCACTTTAACTATTACACTTAATAATATCATTAGAGTACATAACGATCTAAGTTTAATGTTAACTGCGGTTTTTGTATTAATTTTTCAAGTCATCTTTAAATTAAATTTTATTTGATTAAATCAGAAAGAAAAAAGCATAACACAAATACTTATGTAGAACATACACATGTCAAAAAATAAACAATTGTTTAAACAAAAATTTGCTGTAGGTAAATGCCCTTGCATTGTTCTTTCTAAGTATGTATGTATATGTTTATTTTTTTGCTTTACAGTTACTCAAAAGTTCACATCCCATAAGAAAAATGTAAACAGCAAACGATTTTGCAATATTATTTCATTAATTTAGAATATGCAAATTAAGTTATTTTATTTATATGTTTTTTAATGGTAGCTATTGTTTGATTGAAGATAATATATGCAAATAATGTAACGTAAGTTTTCATGTAATCTGAGGGGCAAGATTTACTTATAATTTTAATGGAACATAGCAAATTTACTAAATGTAAAAATAGAACAAGATAAATGAGTTGGCGGAAAAAAGGTAGACAGTATACAAGAAATTTCTAATGAATTTTGACATCAATGTGATGTATTTTGTGCATCAGACTATGAATCGTAGGATTGAGTAAAACTTTTATCTATACTACAATGTCTTTTAAAATAAAAAGAACGCGTTTCTAATATTGATGAATGTGTTTGTAATATTAATGAAAGTGTTCATAATATTTATGAAAATGTTCATAATACTGATGAATGTGTTCAAACCAATAATGAATATGTTCATAATATTAATGAAAGTGTTCATAATATTGATGAATGTATTCGTAATATTGATGACTAACCTCAAAATATTGGTGAACACACCATAATATCGATGAATACGTTCATAATGTTCAGGAACATGCTCATAAATTGATGGATGTTCTTATAATATTGATAAATTGGTTCATAATATATATTGATGAGTGTGCTCATAATATTGACCTATTGGCTCAAAGTTTTAATGATTGTGCACAAAATATTGATGAATGTTCACATAATATTGATAAATGTGTTTATAATATTGATGAAAATTTTCTTAATATTATTTTCCCCATATTGATGAAGGTGTTCATAATATTGATCTATGGGCTCAAAATATTGATGAAAATGTTCATAATACTGATGAATGTGTACATAATATTGATAAATGTGTTCATAATATTAATAAAAATTTCATAATACTGATGAGTTTTCTTAATATTGATGAATGTGTTCATAATATTGATGACTAACCTAAAAACATTGATGAATATGTTCATGATATCGATGAATGCGTTCATAATATTGAGGAATGTGTTCAAAAATTGATGGATGTTTTCATAATATTGATGAATGTGTTTAAAATATTGATCTATGCGCTCAAAGTACTACTGATTGTGCTCAAAATTTTGATGAATGTGTACATAATATTAATCAATGTGTTTATAATATTGATGAAAATTTTCTTAATATTAATGAGTGTTCCCCATATTGATGAAGGTGTTCATAATATTAGTGAATATGTTCATAAAATTGATCTATGGGCTCAAAATATTGATGAAGATGGTCATAATACTGATGAATGTGTACATAATATTGATGAATGTGTTCATAATATTAATAACAATTTTTTTGATATTGATTAGTGTTCTTAATATTGATGAATGCATTCATAATATTGAGGACTGCGTTCATAAATTGATGAATGTTCTCAAAATATTAATGAATGTGTTCAAAATATTGATCTATGGGCTCAAAGTATTACTGATTGTGCTCAAAATATTGATAAATGTGTACATAATATTGATGAATGTTTTCATAATATTTATGAACATTTTCTTAATATTAATGAGTGTTCCTAATATTAATGATGGTGTTCCAAATATTGCTGAATGTGTTCCTAATATTTATCTATGAGCTCAAATTATTAATGATTGTGCACAAAATACTGGGGAATGTGTTCAAAATATTGATGAAAACGTTCATAATACTGAGGAATGTGTTAAAACCATTAATGAATATGTTCATAACATTGATTAAAGTGTTCATAATATTGATGGGTATTCTTAATATTGATGAATGTCTTTATATTATTCTGAATTTTTTCATAATATCTATGGGTTCAAAATGTTGATGAATGTGCTCTTTTTTTAAAGACTAAATGCCAACGGATCCACTTACCCGCCCACCCTCACGAGGGGTGCAACCGCATAGCGAACGGATCGGTGCCCGAAACATACCGAACTGTTCTGTATAGCGCAACACGTGGATAAGTGAAGTAAAATAACCAAATGGTTTTCGAACAACCATTCGATCGATTAATGTGCCCATAATATTAATAAATGTGTTGATGAGTGTTTAATATTTTAAAACTTCCCTATTCAAAAATCATTTGGTGGAAAACAAGACTCTATACTCATTAGAAAAGATAACAAAAAAAAAACAAAATTTAGGGGATCGAATCTTTAAAAGGTTTAAGTAAATTCTTACCTAGAATTACTTAGGTATTCTATGTAGTTGCTTTCTTACTAGAATATACAGACTTGGTCAATACCTTTAAAAACTAAACAGAAGTCCTGAGTCTTGATATTCAGTATTCGCAAAAAAGCAATTGAAGTACTGAATTATTATCTGCCAGAACATTCATATAATGAACACTTTGAAATCTAGAATAGTATGATCAATAATCTCTGATCTTCTGAATTTTAACGTAATTGAGATGATCATTTCTATGTTATATTAATAAATTATGCTTCTCACTGACTTATTAGATTAATTTTATGGCAGTGCACCTTTAACCCCTTCCTATTCACTCAATCATTAATTTGTTCATACATAAACGTCTCAAGTTTCAATCTTAACTACTCTCTGCTGTTCTATTAAAACTTAAGCCATTTAATTACTCATATCAATTTGCATTGGTTTTGTTTTCATTCTTTGCTTTTACATCTTTACATCTACATTTTATTACTGAAGTTTCGTGTGAGAGATTTTTTGTTTTTTAATATAATTTGCAAAAGTTTTCAGTGCATGTTTAAATGTAATTTAAATTGTTCATGGTCAACCTTGTTTTGCGTTCATTCGCACAATTGGTAATAAATATATACAAAATACTACACACACACACATTAACTGATGTAAGCATTTGTAATAACAATTATATACTTAAACGTATACAGACAAAGAGCTATAGAAAATACAAATTGGATTTATTTTATGATTTTTTTTTGCATTTTGTTTAATTATTTGAGAGAGATATAGTTTAGTTTTTAGTAGATGATATTAAAACAAAGCTAGGTAGGTAACTAACTAGTATATTTTTTATTTTAAATTCAAATGAATTACTCATTATTTTTTTGACTTCTGAACATATGTAGTTTTTATTTTATTGACATCTTTTATATTTTATTTATTTTTATAGTTATTAAGACACCTGTAGATTTCTAATAAATAATTTTTTTTAGTGTTTTTGACATTTAACGAATTATTATATATAATTTACAGCATGTGGTAAATCAATATATAACCCACATAAACAAGACGCCCATGCAAATTAAGCATGGGAAAATATTTATTTATTATTATTTTTTTTAGTTTAGTTTTTAGTTTAGTTCCACTAAGTAAAAAATTGTATGTAGCGTATAAAAAGTATTCTCAAAAATATTTTTCTGCTTAGTATAAAACAAAAGACTTAAACAACGAACTTATACATATACCTATGTGTCTGTAATTGATGCCGTCCAAAAACATTTACTTTTTACATGAATAACACAAATTCTGAGAGAGATTTTATGTTAAGATATTAGAAGCCAGAAAGGGGCGAGGAAGCGGGGGAGGAGAAGGGAGGAAAGGGAGGGGGGTGGATTATTTATTGCAGTTGATAATTTTTTAAAAGTTTCTACGAAGGAATTTCGTTTTTTAAGGTAGTATTATGGTAGCTGATTTTTTTTTTAGCATTCAAAATGATTTTTTATGTCATTGATCTATAGTAAAATCAAACGAGGAGTATTTTTAAAATTTAAGCTCATATTTTCTAGGAGCTTCTGAGTCCTTTTCAAGTGGTTCACTAACTTTAAGTTCATTTATTTCATCACCGTTTAACAATCAATTAAGTTTACTGCACTCAATTTTATAAAGTTTTCAATTGAGCAATCCTCAACGCGCTTACCTCCCTCCTTTCCCAAGTAATTTTAGGATCAGCAATGGTTTTAGAGATATAATATTCTTTACTATCGCGAGAGTTTACGAGGATATGCTCTGATGTTGTAGCGGGTTTAGAGAATGTGGAAGGGTGGGTAAAGGATTGATATTTTGGATTTTTAAAAAAGATTTTTAATTCACAAACAATAATGATGAGACTGAGGTAATGGCTGAGATATTTATCGGGAAAACTTATCCCCATAAAAACTTCTTTAATGCTTTGAACTTGTATGAGAAAGCAGAAGAACTGGCGAGTTCAAGTGGGTTTAAGGTTACGCCCTCTTCTCCTCTCCAACCGGAGAAAACCTCATACATTTTGGTCGTTAGTCACGGATCCAGGAACTGGAAATTTCTGGATTCATTACCATATGTATATTACTTGGGAAATAAGTTTGAAATAAGTATCTAAGCTTTTAAGGCAAAACATCCACTAACTTTTTCCTCTTATACTGCCTTACAAAACCCTCAAAAGAACCTCAAAATAAAGTGAGACTACTTATTAGTTCATTTTGTTCTTCTATGGAATCCTATACAGTATTAGCTGATATCTTGAAGGAGTCAATTACTTATTTTCATTTCGGATCTAGAGGGAGCGGTTATGGTCTTTCGTTCCTTCATAAAATTATGAATGAAATAATTAAATAAAAACATTTATGAATCACCACGAAAACGGACATGGGCAAATTAATAGAATACTAAATCATTAGCTTTACACTTAGTTATTAAAAAAATATTTATTAGGTTTAAAAGATGATATCAGTGTCATATACTTATAAATATTTTATTTTAAATTTTAATTGCCAGCATGAAAATAAAACTATCAGCTAGAGATAGACAGCTTATATTTTGAAGTCTCAGCTGCTGCTATTACTGTTGGTGCTAATTTACATACATAGGTTAAATGATTTCTTTGTTTTATTTTGAAAAGCTGTAACCAAGGCTCATATTTATATGTATATTTGCATTTGCCTGTGAATTTAAATTTAAATAAATTTATAATAGCTGCTAAAAATTAGTAATATTAATAATAATACCTAATAATAGGTTTGTCTGCATTTTTAATCATAAAATATCCATTGATAATTGTTTGACACAAAATAAGTTATTAAAATTTCTGTTCAAGGTTCAAATTCACTTGCATTTATTTTTTATGTGTACTGTAACTAAAAATGCATAAAAACATTACCAGTAAGGTGAAAAGTTAATAAGAATTTAATAATATTTCAAATAATAACGTTTTCTATAACGAATTTTTTTCATTAATATTTCAAGCATCATTAAAAAATAAAAAAAAAAATTTTTTTAGTCTAAACATTTTCAGCTTAATTATTATTAGTTAACAAAATAATGTCGACTTTATTATTAGTATCAAGTTATTGTTGATCTATTTTTGTATAGTAATAAATGTCAAATCAAGTAAAAATCAATGATTATCTAAGCATTTTGGCAATACTATTAGAGCTACATCAAACTCTTATTAATAAACTTAAATTATGTCGACATTATTGATAATAGCAAGTTAATGAAATGTTTTTGTATAGAATAATAAATTAAATTATTTCGTTGTTGTGAAATTAGACCAAGCTTCAGAGAGATTGAAAATCTTTTTTTTTATCCTTTTTAATAGACAAAATAATATCAACATCATTGAAAATATCGAGTTAATAAAACATTTTACAAAGTCAACAACGATAATGTTGACTTTATTCTGTTTTTGGTAAGTCAGACGCTTGATTCAGATTAAACTTCCCACAGATTCAATACAAAATTCTTATTTATATTAACTTGATTGATAGTATTGAGTTGTTGTCGACATAGTTTTGTCAAAAAAAACAGCCGATATTAATAATAATTTCAACTTTTTCAAGGAGAATTTTTATGCAAATTATGGATACTATTAAAATAATTTTCTAAATACTCATCTGGATAATCTAGTATTTGTTATATGAGTTCTTAGTTATGTAAATATTATGAATGAATCACAAAATTATTTCTTATAATAGAAAAGATTTTTAATCTACAAGTTACAGTCAGTAACTTGTTATAAAGTTTTCGTCCGAATTTAAATTCGAAAATACCATCTTCTCAAAATAGCTATAAAATGTTTTAATCTTCTACTTAAACAGCGATATATTTAAGAAATTAACAAGAATACTGTTTAATAAATGAAATTAACAAAAATATGTTAAAACCACTAGAGTTCAGTTGTTGCTGCGGCCAGTGTTTGGGCAGCCAGGCAGCCAGCCAGTTATCAAGATAAAAAAAAAAAATAATATCTTAAATATTTGCTTGGACTTGCGCCTGCTAGTTTTGAGTAACACTAATTGAGTTAATATCAACAGGTGAGAATAAATTTTTATGTTTGCAAATGTGCATTAAAATAAAATTTAATACCGGAATTAGTAAAGTTGTTTAATAAAAATAAACAAAATATTGTCACACTTTTAATAATAAACAGCTGCGCAAAATTTTTTTATCTTTTTTTTTTAACAAAAATACTTTGCAGTCATTTTGCATAAAAAAATTTGGAATTTGATTGAAAATAATAATTTAAAAAAAATTTAAAATAAATATAAAGAAAAAAAAACAAGTTCTTCAAAGAAATTTATGCAAAAAAATAAATATACTTTGAAGTTTTTTTCTAGCATAAATTCCATTTAAACTTAATGCTATCTTAATCTCTTCATGTTTTTTTTTTTGTTTGCAAAATTAATTATGCTCTTTTTGTTTTTTTTTTTAATACAATACTTTGTCTAGATTACTTAGAAAATGCATTAAGCTTATATTGGTCCTTGTTAGGGCACTCGCAAAAACACGCGCACAGCAGACTCTCACACACTTATACACTTTCTATACATTTAAACATTTGCATTGCTATGTTTGTAGTTGTGTGTATGCATGTTATTTATAGCGCCCTCATAAGTTTTCATTGCCATAAATTCACTTTGATTGCTACTTTTTGATACAAAGACATTGTTAGGCCTTCTAAAAGTAATACCATAAAATTCTATTACTGTGTTAAGTAGGTGTAAGTGGTAATTGAATTTTTCTGTTTCAATTTATTTGAATTCTTTGGAAATCCAGTCATTTTTACAACATTTATTTAGTGGCTTAATATTTATTGTATTAGTGTACTATGAATTTGTAATAGAAATTTGTTTGTATCTGATGGTGAAAAAGAATTTTATATTGAAAATTAAAATCAAGATAATTTAGGACTCCTAGAAACAGTCAATGAAACTCTACGGAAATATCTACACTTGTACAGTCACAGAAGTAAACTTTTTTTTAGACTAGAGACAGAAAGAAAGAAGTGAGCGTCCCAACAATGAATAACTATAGAATTTTGTGACTTTAAAACTTCAAGCTTAGTATTCAGTAAGAAATATTTCACTTCTGAGGAACACACACAAGCCTCAGTCAGAAACACCTGCACCTTCAGCGGGGACTTTGAACTTAAATCTATACTATTTGAACACAAGTAAACGTTATAACTCTTCGAACTGAATACTTTTGAATAACCCCAGACATGTTCCTTAAGATTTTTACGGAATGCAAAAACACGTTGTATAAAATGTTAGATATTTTCACTAGCGGAGTGAAGAGGAGATAAAATCCTTCCTTTTCAAATACAAATATTAGCTATTATGGCCATTGTTTTGAATATTTTTTGAAGAAACGAAATACCTAAACCCTCCATTCTTACAATTGAGTAAGCTTGGAATCCACTTGTGGATATTTACCTAGAAAAGGACTGTTATTTTAATAGAATAGTAATAGATTGCAAAGACAAAATATTTCAAATAAAACAGTGACTGGCAGGAAAGTGAAAAACTTATTTAGAATATCAAAAGGGAAGTGGTTTTTATAATGTTATCGCGAAAGGTCTAAGTTTTTTTTTTTCTAAAACCAGTAAGAAACTGAAAATCTGTTGATAATCAACCAAGTTACAGGGTTATAAGTGCACAAAGGTACCCAAAACCGGTTTTTTAACGGTAAATCAAGATTTTGGAGTAGTTTGGAAAATTTCAAGTACAGACTCTTGTTTTACTCGATAAGACATACAAGAAAAATAGTATGACTTCCCAGTTATTTCTGCTTCACTAAATTTTGTAACACTGTGTAATTTAACGTAATAGTGATTAATGATTTTAAATCACAGTGACAGAAACAGTGACTGAACAATGATATTTCTCCTAATATTAAATCAACTTTAAGTAGATTGAAAGATAAACAACTGGCATTTAAAACAAATCACCACAAACTGCTATGAAATATTTAAAATAACAGTGATTTTTAGGGAAGTGTCAGTGATTTACTGAAAAGTAACATTAGTCATTTCTTGCTTATACAATATAACAGAATAAAAAATTATAGACAGAGGTCATGAGGAATGTGACGTCAATAAATTTTAATGAATTTTGCAATTCTTTACAATAATTTGAAAGTAATCATCGCCAATATAATAACAGTGACTGGAAATTTTAAGACTTTCCCTAAAGTAACTGATACTTTTGGAGTAGCAGTCATAAAGTATATCAGAAAAAACAAACAAAGCTAGAATAAATATAAAAAATATCTCAAGAGAGAAAAGAACTATGTATTGATGTCAGCCGTCATTTATTTTCCATAGTAATTTTTGTGATATCAAAGACCACTGTACATCTCCCGAATTGCAGTACTAGTACTTGGCAGTAGAAAGTAACAAGTAGTCACTGGCAACAGTTTAACAGAATAAATAAATAAAAAAATCATAAATAATGTGATTTTGAAAATTTCCAATCATATTTTTTTAGTCCCTATAAATCACAGTTACAGTGATTGAAAATAATTTCAAGATTTTAAGTTCTTCATATAAGTAACTGATACTTTTTGAGTAGCAGTAATAAAAAATAGCAAAAAAAAAAAAAAAGAAATAGGGCATGAATAAATCTGATCAGTACCTTCAAAGGAAGAAATAACCGACTTCTCTCTCGCCTTCTCTCCAATCGCACAAAATAAAAAATCCGAATATTCATTTCAGGATGTTAATTCGAAATTTTCCATTAGTTGAGAAATTTTTATATCAACCACAGTCTTCAGTCTGTGTTATTTTGTAAAATAGTATTCACAGTTAGTAAAAGTGACTGAAAATAGTACGCAGATTTTTTATAGGCAATTGATGCTCATAAACGATCAGTAAAAGGCGTCGACCTCTCTTCTTCCAGCTAATCTCCTCTAATCTCTACAAATTGAAATCATAACATCATCATATATAAATGTGATTCAATCAGTTGAAAAATTCATATGCCAATCGCTTTTAGTTAATGTTATTTGTAAAATAATAATCACAGTTAGTAGCAGTGATTGTAAATGATATGTAAGTTGGTATTGAAAATAGAATTGATACTTCTGAAGTAGCAATCATAAAAAATGTCCAGCAGTAAGGTATATCTAAGTCTGATGATGAAATTTTCATTCAGTTGAGAAATTTATATGTTAATCATAGATTGCAGTCACTGTTATTTATAAAATAATAACTACAGTTATTAGCAGTGACTGAAAATAATGTGATAATTGACCCTTCTGAAGTAGTAGCCATCTATACATTTATTAGTGTAACTACAGTTTTATTCCAGAAGATCCAGAATCAATTTAAAGAGCTTGACGAGGTTAGCTAAAAATTTTCAGATTTAAAATCGGTTTAGTCAATTCCAAAATATTAGTTTCGGAATTTCTTTAAAATTCATTCATTGAACAAAGCATTGCATTCATCGTCGTAAAAATCATTGCTTAAGCGGGAGTAAATAACAAATGAGAGAGAGAGAAGGCATTAGTAACGGCATTTCTCAGAATTATCAGCATACACAAATAACAAAACAAACACCAACGAGTAGTTTGGTTCTCTTTTGATATTTGTTTTTTATAAAGAGATTTCTTCCGCAAAAAACTAGCCCCAGTTACTGGGGCCTTACCGACTAGTAAAATATAACAAGATAAGTAGTACACAAGAAAAAAGTGATCAGTACTTCCAAAGGGACCAAAATGGCGCCTAGGCGCTAATTGAGTCTGGGTTTTTGTCACCCAGGCGGCACCTCAACTAACCAACTTCCAAACGAAGGGCAGCTGATTTCGCTCCACCTTCTTTCTACATCTTTCCCTCCCCCTCCCCCCTTCCCCTCCCTCCAGTCATATTTCCAGAATATATTTTTTTAGGGGGTAGGATGGTTCATAGCTATAACGAGAATTGACAATGCCATGGTACAACAAAAATATGGGTGGGATTGACAAAGGGGGTGTGGCACTTTCCATATAACCTGAATTCCCATTATGAGATATATTAGGAGGCATTTATGGCAAGGTACTAAAATTTAAATTCTTTCAGTTTGTTGTATTAGTGGATGTGGCACCATGCTTCACTTTTATTTTCTACTACTAATTCCACTACTATTTTTTACTACTTTTCTACTACTTTTTTTCTACAATTTCTTCTTACTTTCTACTAGTTTTTCAATTAATATTTTCTACTACTATTTTACTACTTTTTTCTACTACTTTTCTAATAAATTTTGTCTACAATTTCTGTTTACTTTCTATTACTAATTTCTACTATTTTTTCTACTATTTTTTACTACTTTTTTACAGTTTTTCTATTACTATTTTTTACTACTATTTCTACCACTCTTTCTACTCTTTTAACTATTTTTCTACTACTTTTTCTGCTACCTTTTTACTACCTCTTTACAACAATTTTTTACCACTACTTTTTCTACTGCTATTTTCCACTACTTGTTTACTGTTTTTTTCATTGCTATTTTCTATTACTTTGCCTATTCCTTTTTTTACTATTATTTCTACTAATTTGTGAGTTATCTCAAGAACCTGCCTAGCTATGTCAAAATCCGATAGGTGGAGCTGTAACAAATTCCATAACAAAATTTTATATTTATAATAAATAGGAAATAGGTCCATATTTTTAAATAATTTTTAGGATTAGATATAACTTCTAGAACGGTCTTTGATATTCTTCTGCAAAAAACTTTTAAAAAAGTCAATTTTGATGCCTCATTTTTAAATCTAAATTTAAATTTTTTTCCCAATTCAATGCACGTCCTTTAAGCTTCAATTTTAAACATCAAGAAATTTCATTCTTCTTCATTCAAATAAACTTCGATCTTCTTCGCAGAAAGGGCAGAACAACGTCTGCCGGGTCAGCTAGTATAATAATAATTCTTCAATATGAATTATTTAAATTGAAAAAAGTCTGATAAAGGTCAAATGAATATTTTTTTATTTGCAACAGTGAGAAATCACAGTTCGTAGCAGTGACTGAAAACTAATAGATTCATTTCAATTCTTAAGTGGAAAAAGTGTGATTCTTAAATATTTTACTCAAAACACTGAACTTATATTAAAATTCTTTACAATATCAGATTTTTATTATAAATTCTCAAAAACTTTGTCAACAATGAAAAGAAAAATTCGAAAAAAATCTAGAAATTTCTATGTGCTAAATATTTGTCTGTATTTTTATTTGCTTAATTTCAGATTTTCACAGTTTCAAATTAAATTAAAGATACAAATTCAATACCGCAAAATATTTTCACTTTTCTTAATACCATTTTTATTTCTATATTAATTCATGCACATATAATATACCGACAACAACACCGACAACAACAGCAACAACAACTTGGTCAATAACATTTGTTTCGCGCAAAAGCGCAATAAACTCTCTTTGATGTTGTTATGCTGTTGGCGTTGGCTGATTGGTGAGTTGGTGGTGGTATTGGTGTGGCATAAAAGAAAGCATCTTCGTTCATTAGCAACAGCAGCAATAACAACATTTAAACAACAACTATAGATATGTATTTATATGTGAATGTATGTGTGTGTTGTGTATCAAAGTCAATGATGTTTTTAGAGCTATAAACCTGCCAGTTTAACAAGGTGTTGTAAATGTGTAAATGTTGCAGTTACAGCATGTTGTTGTTAGTGTTGTTGCTGTTTGTGGTTGGTTGCTAGTAGTAGCAGTTAGTTGTGGGTCGTGTTTAATTTGTAGCAAAATTTTTAATTTTTTTTTTCTTATCTTCTTTTTTGTTTTGCTTTCATTTTGCCAGGACAGACCAAGCCAGGCCAGGCTAAGCATTTTGTTGTTATTTTTTAGTTTTCATTTTTCTTTTAACAACTTTTCTTCGTCTTCTTTTTTTGCACTACCACCACCATACCATCACAGCTCAGCAAACTTCAAATATTAGTTCAAGTTCAACAGTAAAAGTTGCAACAAAGCAGCAGCAGCAGTCAATAATTTTTGTTTGCGTTTTTTGTGTGTTTTTTTTTTTTTTTTGGTGCATCGCACTTTTCTCTTTTTTGTAAATCATCATTCAAACATACTACAGTGCATCTGAATACAGACACTTTTTGCTAAGATATATTTTAGTTGGTTGGGGAAAAAGTGTTTCTATTCATTTGCATTGCAGTGTACGTAGTTGGCAGCAAACACGCCGCCGCCTTTTACTGCGGAGGATGACGGCTACTATATTATTTTTTATTCATTTTAGTTTTTCTAAACTTTATTTTCTTTGTACTTCTGTTTGTGTAAATGCAGCAGGTAAGCAAACAATCAGGCAGGCTGGCAGGCAGGCAAGGCATTTATCAACTCGATTTACATGTAAATTTTTAGAGTTTTGTTGTGCATCAAAATTTATTTGCCAGTGACCCAGTTGGCTTTGGAAAACTGGAAATATTCAATTTTCAATTTTTATTTTGTTTATTTTTATATTTTTTGCTCTTTGTTTATATGTATGTATGTTTATTTTAAATGTTAGTTACTATTGCAGCTTCATTTACTTAGTTAGTGTGTATGTACTTAGACTATGGACTAACTAGCAATATTTTTTACTTCTTTTTGCCATTTTTGGACAAGTTTATTCACTTTTGCTTTTTTTTTTTGTTTGTTTGTTTTGTTTCTCAGTTTTCTAACGGGTGCAGATTTTTGGTTATATTTTTATTTCTTTTATTATTTTATTCAATTTTTGCTTTTGTGTGCCTTTGTTGAACTTTTGGTTGGTGTTTTTCTTTTTTTGCAAGTTGTAGGTGCGTGAATGTCAAAAGCGGCAGTTATTAAGGAAAATTTACAAAGTTTTTCACTTAAACATGTAGCTTAGTGGTTTTGGAGAGATTTTTGGAGATATTTGTTTTAGCTTTTAGTTTCTTGAAATAGAAAAATTATGTTTTAGAAATGAAAATTGTAAATTGCAAACTTTAATTTTGAGTAATACACAAATTATTGTATATTCTGAACTAGCCACCTGCAGCTTTTTTTTTTGAGGGGAGAGGGGAAAGGGAAAATATATTTGTTGTTGAAATTTTACAAAAGTAAGAAGGTTTAGAAATTAAGACAAAACCGAGTTCAGAAAAATTAAATCAAAAATGAAGGAGATTGAGGAGGAAGAGGGCAATGAAGGGAAATTTACTTCCGGAAAATCAAAAGCAAAGGAAAAGGAGCGGAAGTGCAAGGAAGGAGGAGAAAAACTGTTTTTGTCAGATTCAAGTACTCAGATGTAAAAACTCAACGATCATTTTGAAATTTTACCAAAGTTATGAAAATTTTGTAATCTGACTTGTACAAAAGTTAGGCGTGGCAATTGCTTGAGGGCGCCTCTTTTTGGAATATAATTTTGTGATGGACACAAAATATCAAGTACCAAGTTTTATGAATCCTGAAAGACTTTTACTTAATACGGAAATCTATAGAATTATATTTTCCAATGAGTCCCCCCAGTCCAGTAAGTTCTCCGAATTATGAAGCATTTATTTCCGAAATATTTCAAAACTAAAGAAGTATTACTTCAAAGTAAGGCCTGAAATGAGAGGTTTCTCGACATTATTTGTAGTTAATAGTAAAATTTTAGGATGTGTTTAGACCTCAGAGTTGCAATCTCCCCTTAACCCACTCTCTTCCCCACTCTAATTTCACTTGTACATCGCTCAGCGGCATCGGGTGGCAATCTTTTGAAACACCGGAGACCCAAACCTTATCTACTAACTGTAATCCTATATTTCTCTCTATTTCTTCCACATTTCCCTAAACAATCTTCCGTTTTTAATCATCACAATGCTTTACATACAAAAAGTTATACCTTGTGTGTTGATTGCCTAAGAACAAAAAGAAAAAATTTTAACTCTAGATGCATCCCATGATCTCCTGAGACTGTAAACCAAAAGCGCATCATGACGTACAGCTGACCTAATAAAAGTCAAGACATCTTTTGTAGAAGACGATTTTATGTGATTACCTCGTCACGTCATCTTCCAGACATAGACGAAACTCTGTCTTATTGGACAGACCTATTTTGTTTAGGTGATATCTGAACCCATAGTGTCTAGACATGTAGGCCCCCAATAGCCTAAGGTCAGTTTTAGAATAAGAGATGGGCTGATTTTGGGCAAGCGGAATGATAAAAGCTTTTGCCTGTCTTAAACCTGGGATAGAGTTCCAATACTCTAGCCATTTTGCCTTAGACCACTCCTCAATGATAGATTTCGTAGAGGTCCAGCCGACTCCGCAGAACGGACCGGGGCCAATGTGCTTGGTAGATGAACCTTGTCACAGTGGCCGGGTACCCAACAAAGCGTCACTTTGTTACGGGTAGACAAGCGCTGGAGACTCTCAAAACACTCTTTCACCAGTTTAAAGGAAAAACTCCATGAAGAGAGTGCTAAGAAAGCCGCCTGGCTGTCTGAAAAAATTACAATATTCGCGTCTTTAAGACCTTTATACAGGTTTATATTAGCGTAGGTCTCAATTGCGTATATTTCGGCTTGAAAGACACTGGGCCAAATACCCAGAGGGATTGAGATTGGTTCTTCAGCCCAGCTATATCTTTTTGAACACTTCTTAAAATGTTGGTTTTTTAATGTTTTCAAGTTACAAAAATTAAACGAAAACAATATAGAATGACTCAGCTCCGCAGAGTAATTACTTTCATTCCCACCTCACCCTAAACCTGTGACTTAATTTCAATTTCAAAGCTCATTCCAGTTCATTCGTGATTAATGAATCCAAATCTAAGTCGGAAATTTTATATATACATATATTGCTGCAATAAGAATTCTTTCACAAAACTCCATCAGCTTTTTGAGAAAACCACACATTACTGATTTATTGATATTTTTTACCCCAACTTTTTCAAAATAGAAAGCCTCACAATTTCTTCCAATTCGTTCCTTTTTCGGAGAGTATAAATATGGAAAACATTCCATGTAATATAAGGAACTTCTGAAAGATGCAAACTCAAATCAGTTTTTGGTGATTGAAAGTAGAATTCTGTTGCTTGCGCTATCAGGCGCTATGGTTTTAGAGTTTAGAGCTCAGCCTTAAACTTGAAATCTTTCACAAGAAAGAAGAAGAAAAAGTAAATTTTAAGTTCAAATTGTACTCCCGAAATTCAATTTAGTTTCATTTCTTTTACTGACAGTATTTCACACAAGAATTATTTATTTAGTACTATTAACTTCCGAGAGATGGAACATCCAGTCACTTTTTGGTTTATTATTTGCTTAAATAATATTTCATATTGATATCATTCAAATATACTACAGGCAATAAAATTTCAGACTAAAAAATCACAGTTTACAAAGCGCCCGTCTCAACTTGGAAGTAATGACTTTATTTTGTTTTCATTTAGTTTTAGTATTACCTAAACTTCTGAGAGATGGCGACACAAGCCACTAATAAATATTTTTATTTGTACCAATTTTTTATGAATACATTTTTGTGTTAAACTAAAAGTTCAACTTAAACAAAAGAACTCATAGTTCTAATCATGCTTTGAGTTGACTTTAATATGTCCTACTTATATCTCATTGAAAAATTATATACTTTGTACCAAAAATATTTTTATGTGGGTATTTAATTTGCTCTCAAATTGAACTTAAAATAGCAGAAAATTTTTTTATCACCTTCAAAAGTTTAAGTCAAGCACCACACACAAACGAAAAGAGTATGTCATTTAAAAAAAGAAAAAAACAGAAAATCACGTTTTTTATGTCAATTTAGCTAATACAAAAATGAGTGCAAATAAAGAATTTATGCTTGAATAATAGAAAAAGGTCAATAAAATAATAAACAAAGAGGAAAAAAATCAAGCACTCAATTTTTATCGTGATTATTTAAAAGTTTACTAAGTTATTTGGTATAGATTTTTAAATTGAAAAGGTATTAAAAATATTAAAAAATTTTAAAATTAACCATTTGGAAGAAACTTTTAAATAAACAACAAGAGAAACTCAAGTCAAAGGTTGTTCTTAAACCATAAATGGTATGCATTTTAGAAATGTTTGATTTATAGTTAAATGAGAATATAATCAAACAAAATCAAAACTTTCAGACAGAATATAGATGTTGAACCTCGAGTTATGTTAAAGTATTTTTATTGCTTATAACTTTCACATTTACGCAGACTATATCAATTGTGAGCTAATCAGAATTTATGGCAACAAAAAAAAGAAGCTACATACGTCTATTAGCTCAGAAATTTGTGGATAGTTTAAATTTGAAAAGTCACTGACGTCATACCTTACACTTTCGCCAAACTCACTCTAACTTGCCGATTTTCCCTGTGCTCTCTCTCTCTCTCACATATATGAATCAATAAATGTTTTTATTCCCTTCGAAACTTTTTATATTAAAAATTTTCTAGAGCTAGTATTAAAAATTTTAATAAATCTATTTTCTTTACCATTTACTGTTTATAAAAGTTTTACATTGTTTTTGCTACATTTGAGTTATTACAATAGCCTTGGTTTAGTTTTGTTTTCGAGTATTAACTATTTTTTTTTTTTTAATATTTATTTATTTGTGTTTTTTTTTGCTGCAACACAAAAACAATAGCAACTACAACAACAATAATAATATGCACTATAGCACACAACACTAAGCTGTATGAGCTTCAAAATAAAAAAAAATAAAAAACTAGGTAATCAAAAACTTAAAATCGCTACAGCGTTTCTGCTGCAATTTTTTAGCTTTTAACATAGAAAATGTGTACAATGCAATGCAATTTCATATTATTTTATATGTGCATATTCATATATGCACTTGCGAGTGTATAACAGGCGCATACACACACATATGCAGTATTAATATGTGTGCTTAAGTGTGTGTGTGTGTGTGTGTAGTTGAAAGACCGACAAACGCCTTCAAGCGTTTTAATTTAATTTTACTTTATTTTAATTCTTTGAAATTGTAGTTGTTTTTTTTTTTTTTTTTTGTGTCGCTTGTATAATATAAATAAATAAATTTATATTTTACACAAATCTATTTATTTATATATTTACCTATTGAGCTATCGCGCTCATTTAATTTTCCAAAGAGGTACGGTACACACACACACATACATACTGTGCTATGCAAAAACTCTCAGTACGTATAATTAAATAGCATGCTTAGAGCTTGGGCAAGTTTTTTTGTTATTGCTGATGTTGTTGGAGATAAGACAAAGTTGTTGCTCTTATTTCTTAATATTAAATGAATGATTATCCCTAGTAAATTAAGAAACAACATGATTGCATTTTAATATCTAAGAAACATTGTTGAATTATGATAAGTTTGCGTTGACAAAATGCAAGTCCTTTGACTTTATGTGGTAATCCAGGCGGTTCATTAGATTAACTTAACAGTAAGAGTGCAAGATATTAAAATTTTTCACAGCCAAAATATCACCGTTTCAATTTTGTCTATAAAATTTAGTGCTGAAACAAGGCATGGTGACTAGTTTCAATTTATCTGTTGTGTCATAGGGAACAGCTAGATTACAATTAATGAAAATGTTGTGGTCTTGGCTGCTTCAAGGCATTGCCCCCTGATAACACAGTTGCAAACAGCCTTCCACGTTTGTATCATATCGGGTTTGTGTCATGGATGACAGTGGTCGCTGTAGCCTAGTGGTTAGTGTGTTGGACTGCTACGCAGAGGTGCCCGGGTCCATATCTCGGCACGCTCAAAAAAATCAAAAATAGAAAATAAAAATTTTTCTACATGGCACCACCTCTTGGCTGGCAATGGCAAACCTCCAAGATTAAAAAAATGCCTATGGAAAGCTTTTCACTTTGCCGTTCGGATTCGGCATAAAACTGTAGGTCACTTCCATTCGTGTATAAATATAACTCACACAACATGAATGGATGCGAAAAGCTCGGCCTTGGCCCTCCATGGGCTGTTGTGCCATAATAGTAGTAGTAGTAGTAGTAGTAGTCATGGATGACAGTTAAATTAAATTTAATAAAGATGGTTGGAGTCTTCGCTGTTTCATGGCATTGTCTCCTGATTTGACTATAATACTCGTAAATGCATATACACAGGCGGTCACAAAAACCGCACCACCCACCAATTTCAAGAAAATCGTTTAAAATGGGATCTAAACCTGATTTTGTTTTAGTGAATGTAATTTTTTTTATATTTCGGAACAAAATTGCGAAAGAAACATCACACATACACACAAATTTTAGTACTTTTTAAGGGGGTATTCTACCCGAGATGGTTCGAAAAATCGATTTTTTTTTATTTAATATTTTTCATGTAGACAATGAGTTTTATGAGAAAGAAGAGGGGGCAATGTATGGTCCTGGAATCGCTGATTAACCGTAAGTTACATCATTTGTAAATCTTTAAACTCGTTTTTCTCGAAACCACGGTGGACACGATTCACAAAAAACCACTTGTCCAATTGACTTGAAATTTTACAAGGCTACTAAGCAAGTGTGTAGGTATGGCCTTATCTAGGATTATGGCGATAGCATTTGTTTAACTAATGTTTTTAATGCAAAATATAAACAAAAACAGCGCAAAAAATCGTCATTTTTTTCAAACGTCTGATTTAAATTGAAGAAAAATTTTTCTTATTCCCTAGATGAGGCGATAGCAGGAAGTCTCACGATTGCAAAATGGGTTACATTTTGTGTTTCAGAATATTTAAACCGGAGATATCGTGTCCACCATGGAGCAACTATTTTCGGCAGGCTCAAGTTCGAGGCGTCGAATGAACCATTATTAACAAAGATATTTTTAACATTAAAAACGAAAATTATTGTTCGAAACCTGTAGAAAAACTTGCAAAAAACCTCGAATAAAAATATTGAAAAGCTTTTCATTTACAACGATTTGAAAACATCGATATTTCGCACCGTCTCGGGTAGAATACCCCCTTAAATAAAACAAAAATATGAAAGAAATTTTACGTTTTTGATGGTATTAATTTAAAGTATGTAAAAATAAAAAAAAAATTTTTTTTTTTTAAGGTGTAAACTAAGAGAAATTTGTTTCATAATAAAGTCATAAGCAAATTGTTTAGTTTGATGGTGCCCCTCTGTTAGCCTTTCTTATGGCCGTTATCTTGAATGGCATAGAGTCGACAAGCACTTTAAGTACATCATTCGTTATTTTTTAATACCCAACGTTTTTCAGAATCCCAACTAGGGATTTTTTATTCTTTGGCATGTTTTGAGCAACTTTATGTTTCATTATATGACAGAGGTGCTCTATCGGACTTAAACCGCGCGAGCTACTTGATCATTCCCAAGAGTAAATTCTAACATCATCGGAAACATTTTGAATCTGCAAACAAATAAAAATCAATAATAGAACTTTTTTACTATTTCTAAAGTTATTAAACATTAGGCATTAATTACTAACTGAACCTTGCCAATTTGGCGCGATGATATGCCGCAGAAGTCGTCCGGGAAAATAACGTCATTAATGAGAGAAAGCGCACTACAATTGGCTTACAGCAATTGCTCCATAAAATTTTAGCCATACTATTGGGCATTCACATCCCCTTTAATATAGCATAAGGGACCCCGGATATAGTAGGAAAAATCCATTCAAGCCATATGACTTTGTGGGAATTTGACTATTTTCGCTACACAGTTATCCTTGTATTCCTCTATATCTGAGCGACGCACGTACCGAAGATTAAATGCGCATAAAAAATTGAGTTTAATTTGTCCGATCATGTAACTTTTCTCAAGTCTGCCAGAGTACAATTGTTGTAGTTTTTAGTCCACGCCAGGCGATTTGTTTCCATCCATTTCGTCTGCAATAACTTTTTGGCTGATTATGTCCCATACAGACCGAACTTTCGTTTCTTCCTGCGTAAGGTTTCGACATTTATATTCACGTTGTAATATCTCTTTAGCTCAGTCCTTATTGTGACTGCACTTTTGAATCGATAATTTGTGGTTCTCTTTCAGGTTATGCCATTTTCTCTCTCATTTGTCTTCCATAGTCTTCTTGATCCTTTTGTCCTTTCAAGCGGGTACTAATTGCCTTTTTTCTGGTTCAATCCAGCAGCAGTCGAATGTAGACATCAGATTTTTTTTCAGATATTTAACTTTATGACACTCCTTGATACCTAAGAACAAAAATTTCGAAGTTTTGGTGGCGCGACAATCGTTTATACTTTGCAGTTGTTTTTGTCACTTTTTCAAAAATTCTTCTTTTCGCCAAACAAGCGCAATAAAAAATGGTACTTTCGGTTTAAATACATTCTTAAAACATAAACAAGGGAATCTTCTTTACAAAGGAAGGAAAATTTGGGCTAAGTTAGGAAATATTACCGGAATTGCAGCAGTATTGCTAGTGGTGCGGTTTTTGTGACCACCAGTGTAGTTATGTCATTTTTTTAGCTAGTCAGCTTTTTGGTCTGCATTTGTTTTGAATTTTTATTCTTAATATTTTGATTCTTATTCTGAATGTGGTCTAAATTTTGGTTTGAGTTTGAATCTGGATTTGGGCAAGAATTTTGGTGCAAAAATTGGTTTGATTTTTAGCCTGAACTAGTCTGAATTTAGCCTGAAATTTGTTTATATTTCTGATCAAAATTTAATCCAGTTTTTGGTTTGAGTTTGGGTAGCAATTTTGGATAAAAAATTTAACTGGTTTTTCATCTGAATTAAGCCTAAAGTTTGATTTGATTTTTGGTTTGAACTTTGGTCTAAATTTTGTTTTACTTTTGGGTTGCGTTTTAGTCTGAATATGGGCTGATTTTTGTCTGAGTTTGGGTCTGCATTTCGGTATAAAGTTCAGTATTAATTATATTCAGAATTTGGTTTGAATTTTGGTCAGAAAAAAGGTTTAATGTTTTGTCTAATTTTAGGGTTGAGTTTTGGTCTGCATTTGGTCTGAATTTTTATTCTGAATAATATGACAGGCTGGGAGGAAAAGCGGGCTAAAATTTATATAAGAGCAAAAGTGAAATAATTTAGAGTGTCAGTGCAAGAATAGCATAAGTAATACAGTTTAGAGTGAAAATGAAACGCCTTAAAAGTAAGAACAAAAATAGTATAACAATTCTTTCAGAGCAAGAACAGCATAGTTTTTTATTCCGTTTTCGCTCTGAATATATTTCGTTTCACTTTTGCTCTGAACATATTTCGTTTTGCTTTTGCTGTTAAGTAAAATTATTCCACTTTTTTCTAAACGTAGAAGTTATACCATTTTTCTTTTTAGCGTCTCATTTGATTCTAAATTCTAAATTTTAGCTTGAGTTTGGGTTTGAATTTCGGTCTAAAAATTGGTTTATTTTTTTAACTGATTTTTAGTCTGACCTTGGTCTGAATTTTGGCTTGATTTCTGGTCAAAATTAAGTCTAGAGTTTGGTTCGATTTTTGATCTGAATTTGACCTGATTTTTGGTTTGTGCTTGGGCCAGAATTTTGGTCTGAGCTTCGGTCAGAGTTTTGTTATGAATTTGGACAGAATTTGTAGACAATTATGCAGACATTTTATATGAATAGCTTTGACTAAGAACTATTTTATACATATTGCCGGTTTTTGGAGTTATAAAACGTTTGAAATCATATTTCAGCTCTAGCACAAAAAAAAAAAATGGTTCAACGGCTCCAAAATACATCCTATGCTTTCTTACAACTCCTATAATCTCTTAAAATTAATGGCATGAATTGGAATAGAACTTTGGTATCATCATAAATGAATGTATAAATGAAGAAATTAATCAGTCTGTTAATCTTATGAATAAGATACTGTAACGAATTACTAAGCACTTGAAGGCAATTTCATTTACAAGTTCATAAAAAAAAAAGACTTAAGAACAGAATCAGCTAAGTGAATTATGGGCATATACTATTTCAAAAGAATTGAGTTCATTACAATATAAAATCAACATATTTAGATAAAAACTGAACAAAGAGCAAAAAACAAAAACAAAACCTATGCCCATCATTTTTTATGCTCATTCTTAGCAAAGAAGTTTTGGCATTAAAACAAATTAATGTGTAGCATAAAGTCAACTATGCAGAAGTGTGTTCAAGCAGAATGGCATATCATTTTTTATGTTCATTCATTTGTTAACATAAAACATTCGAAGGACATAAAGTGATTGCTATAACATTTGCTCATTTGTGCCAAAAGTTATGAAAAGGCAAACATATTTTATAATAATTATTTCAATAATGAAATATTTAATGTGCACAAAATGTAAGTAAGCAAATTGGTGCGCGCTCGCTAATGTGTACAATTTTGAAGGTGATTGTTTCGTTTTTGAGTTTTTTGTTGTTGTTGTTGTTAAAACTCATTAAAAAGTTAAAAGAATATCACATAGAAAAATTAATTTTAATATGAGAACTTAAATTATACATACACGATCGACCAGTACCACGAGTCGTTGGTAGATAGGTGCAAATAAATGAAACTAAAAGTAGGTTTTGGTTTTTGCATAAATTTTCTTGAAGTATTTTTTTTTTTTTTTTTTTATTCACAAGCCTTGCTGCTAGCTGCCTCTCTCTATGTATGGGTAAGGCCTTCTAATAGTTTAGTCTAATAGTTGTTGTTTTTGTGTTTCATAGGGTGTGTCGTTTGCACTAGTTGCAGTTGCAGTTACAATTTACAATCACTCATTCATTCACAACTCATATGTATGGATAAAGCACACACATTCATATAGAAAAGCACAAGTATATATTGCTTGAAGCTTGTGATAGTAGTTGGTTCGTGGCTGCTGCTGCAATTGTTGCTGTTTCTTATTTTTTATTTAATAATGTCATGCAATTAACGTGATTGTGCTTATGCAATTTTTTTCTTCATACTACTTCTATCTACTTCAGTTCAGTTGATACCATTTTGCGCACACACACACAGTTACAATGAGTGGACAACATACATATCACAGCAGCAGTAGCAATTGTTTTAAATGTATCTCTATCTTAAAAATAGCATAGCTTTTCGTACGTAAAAGAGTTAAAGAAACAACATTAAAATGTAGTAGTACATACACAATTAGTCTTGGAAATGTTTAAATGGTCGCGCTCGGTGACATTTAATGAAAGGCGTTCACTTTAGTTTTTTGTTTAGATTTTTTTTTTTTTAACAATTTATATGCACATTGATTCAATTGATTTTTTTTTTTTTCATTTAAAACATTCGCTCTTGGATTTGTGTGTTTTATTTCTGAGATTATATAATTCATTTGATTTGATTATTTTTTACAATGGTGGGAAATAAATTTTCCATAATAATTTAGCAATCATTATTTATGATTATAATATAAAGTAAAGTCATTTTATATTAGTTTCATTCTAAATGATTTTTCATAAATACTTGTAATTGTAGCGCTATTTATAGACAAAAGAAAAAGTTTTTTTGTTTAAGTGTTTTGTGTTATTTCAAATGGTATTAAAATTATTATTATTTAAGTTGGTTTATCAACGAGTGATTTACACTTAAGTACAAAGCATATGAAATACCACGCCAAATTTTAAACTTTACTTTAGTTAGATCATTGAATAAAATACATTTCATAATATTGAAATTAATTATTCACATAGATCTTGACCAGCTGGGCAATAAACGATGGTGACTGTGATTGGCTTTGTGAGTACTGAAGGGTTTTCATTAAGGACATAAAAATTTTATCTATTAATAAAACACAGAATTTTTTGAGATATTGAGTTCAAATTGATAAGATTCGATTTCGGTCATATGACCACCACGAGCCCGATTACAGCGATCTATTCTTTGGACCCAATTTTCTATCACTCTCGCACACATTTCGACCGGAACGTTGGCAATTTCGTGTTTGATATTATTTTTGAGCTCGTCTAAAGTTGCTGGCTTGTTGCCATAGACCAGTGACTTGATATAGCCTCATAAAAAGAAATCCAATTGCGTTAGATCGTATGAACGAGGTGGCCATTCTACCGGACCATTTCTCGAGATAACACGTTCACCGAATTTGCCTTTCATTAAATCGATTTTGACAAATGCTGTGTGGTTAGTGGCACCGTCTTGTTGAAACCACATATCGTTGATGTCAAGTTCATTCAATTCTGGTCACAAATAATCTTCCAACATAACACGATAGCGCTCTCCATTGACGGTAACATGACGGTCGTTTTCATCCACGAAAAAAATACAGCCTAATCACACCTGCGGCATGAAAGTCGCACCAAACAGTAACTTTTTGCGGATGCAACGGTGTCTCAAGAAGCACATGTGGGTGTGTTGCTGACCAATAACGCATATTTTGCTTATCAACAAAGCCAGTGAGCCAGAAATGAGCTTCATCGCTGATGATGATTTTTCGATGAAATTCTTCATTTTCTTCAAGCTTTGCCAGAGCCCAATTGGAGAAGTTTCGGCATTTCAAATGATCAAGTGACTTTAGTTCTTGAGTCAATTCCATCTTGTAAGCATGTGTGCCAAGATGTTTTCGCAAAATACGCCACAGTGTCGTTCGAGCGATGCCCAATTCTTGAGAACGACGTGGAATCGACTGATTTGGATCATTTTGAATCGATACACTTACGGCTATTTTTCTTCGCTTCGAGCAATACGACGTCTTTTTGGCACCGGAGCATCCAATAATGAAAATGTGGATTCAAATTTATCCACTATAGCACACACAGCCTGTCGGGTGGACCGATTATTACGACAGAAAATTGGAGTAACCGCTCTTAAAGTGGCGACCACCGACTCAGAATTTCAGTAGTAATTTTTAATAATTTCCAAACGTTGCTGGTTCGTGAACTTAACCATGATGAAAATGTTGACTTTAACTAACCTTTTGACATTGTCAGTTCATTAAAAAGTTTAAAAGTGCGTTCATATAAAGATACGAAATTGTTATGTCCCTAATGGAAAACTCTTTATAAGCACATTGTATGATTTGGCTTATAAAATCATGATCCCTACATTTCATCTTCACTTAGTATCAAAACACTAAGGCATTTGTTCAAAAAAAAAAAAAAAAAAAACTTCTCACAGGTTGTTTTGATGTGAAAATATCAAAACGGTGCGACGAAAGCGGGGTTTCAGTTTCCCATCTTTTTTTGACCTTTTTTTTTATTTAAATCAATCGTTCGTTTTGGGTAATTTATATATTTTTTTATTATCTGAAACCCCAAAAACCCCCGCCCCCTCCTCTGCGTACTCTCCTGGCTTCTGTTATACGAAAGTCAATTACAGCACTTCATTATTTTGTAGTATTCAATCTATATTTCATTTTATTCCATTTGAATTCTATTCTAACCGTATTCATACCAGTCTTTTCATTCATATTCCATTCATATTCCACTCATTTTCCAATTATATTTTATTCATATTTTACACATATTCCATTCATATTTCATTCATATTTCATTCATATTCCATTTCTATTCCATTTCTATTCCATTCATATTCCAATCATCTCTTATTCATATCACTGTGCAACAATTTTAGGGTCATGGAATCTAACGGAAAAGCGACCAACACAGATCGGTAGTACTGGTCCAAAGTAACAAAACCCTAAGAGGATTTTAAAAAGTTAGCTCACTTTTAAATGTTATAGCCTTTCAAAATTGAGCTGTTTTAGTTCTATTTTCTGTTTAAACTTTTTAATATGGAAACTTCTATAATGTTAAAATTGTTTTTGTTCTTATTTCGCTGAAGAAAGTAGTAAAAAATTAGCACTTTAAAAAATAAGCCACAAGAAGCAAACTTTGAATGCCTATAACTTTTAAAAACTTTATTCTACACATATTCCATTCATATTCTATTTATATTCCATTCATATTCCCTTCATATTCCATTCATATTTCACTCATATTTCATTTATATTCCACTCATATTCCATGCATATTCCACTCATATTCCACTCATATTCCATTTATATTCCAATTATTGTTTATATATATATTCCATTCATATTCCATTTCTATTCCATTCATACTCCACTCATATTCCATTCATATTCCACTAATATTCCATTTATATTCCACTCATATTCCATTCATATTCCACTCATATTCCATTCATATTCCATTTCTATTCCATTCATACTCCACTCATATTCCATTCATATTCCACTAATACCCCATTTATATTCCACTCATATTCCATTCATATTTCACTCATATTCCATTCATATTCCACTCATTTTCCACTAATATTCCATTTATATTCCATTCATATTCCACTCATATTCCGTTCATATTCAATTTATATTCCACTCATGTTGAACTCATATTCCATTCATATTCCAATCATATTTTATTCATATTCCACTCATATTCCATTCATAACCCACTCGTATTCTATTCATATTCCACTCATATTTCATTTATATTCCACTCATTTTCAATTCATACTTCACTCACATTCCTTGCATATCCCACTCATATTTCACTCCGATTCCACTCATAATCCATTCATTTTCCAATCATATATTATTCATACTCTATTCATATTCCATTCTTTCTATACTCATTTTTCATTCACATTTCTTTACATATTTTATTGAATTTACATTTGTTCAAAATTCCATTTATATACCATTCATATTCCATTCGCATTCCATTAATTTTTCATTCATATTCTATTTACATTTCATTCATATTCTATTCACGATCCATCCACATTTCATTCATTTTCTATCCATATTCCATTCAAATTCTGTTCATATTTCATTTATACTCCATTGGAAATGTTTTTTGTTGTGATACGGAGTACACGAACTACATGAATTCCAAAATTCCACACTAGCGGGCATCTCTATAATCTTCGAATTTTCCAGATACTTTTAAATAAAACTTTTGCTACATTTAAGTAATTTTTCAACCTACGTTCAGTCTTGAGCTTCACACACATATTTTTCCATTATTTTTCTTTCAAAAAATTTGTTTACAGCCATAAATAATTCACACTTTTTTCGGCATTTTTTTTTTTTGTTTTTCTGTTGCAACCAGCAAACCGAAAATTTTTTACCCTTCACATTAGAATTATCGCATTTTGTTGGTCTCATATCGAAAAATATTTATTTCTTTTGCTAAGCATTTGTTTCTCTGTACATTTTAGCTGGCTGATGATGACTAATCAAAAATTTGTAACACTTTGTTTGTGGGTTTTGGGTCTTTTTTGTACACTCAATAGCTAAACAGCAACATTGTCCAGCTTAATTGCTACAAATAGCAAAAGAATTTTTTGAATTGAATTTGTGGTGGGGGGTTTGTTTTTTGTATGCATATAAATAAATAAAATTTATGACATTACATTTATAACTTGTTAATTTGTTGTTTAACAAAATTGTGACCAACGTACATTTGTTTTTTTTTTCCATGGTATAAAATAAATTGCTTGGCTTGATTGGGCAAACATTTATTGATATAGACGAGAAACATTTATTGCAACATATTTAGCCGATAGTTGTCATATTTATTGGTGTAAAATTCAGCCGAATGTGTCTAAGATTGGCTAAGGTTAGAGTTCGAACCAACACCAGAACTTAAATACTAAAATTGTTTAGGAGTTTGTTGCTCAAATCTTTCGTTTTTTTCATTCTATGTATTTTTGTAAAATTTTTTGTAATATTATAGCAAATATTTTTCAACATATTTTTCTTCTTTTTTTTATTTGCAGGTATGTAAGACAAAAACAAATTCAAGAAAACGATTTACACTTATGTAATTTTATAACAATGCGCGTAAGTAATTAATGCAATTAAAAATTATTCATGAATGATTTTCATAGACTCTGAAAGTGCAGTTTAACAATTATTTAATGGAAGTAACACTTTTCCACATTATATAAATATTTCAATAGCAAAATAATTAAATGTAGCATTATATAAGTAGAAAGTTTGAATGTACTTTTAACCTTTTTTCTCATTTTTTTTCTTTGGATAGCAGTGCATTTTTATGAACTTTGAGTCAACAATTGGTGCTATGGCATTTCATATCAAAATTTTTAAAAAATTATACTTTAGCGTTCAATTTTGTAATGATTTTTTTTTTTTTTTATTTTAATAATGCATTTTGCACGAGTATGTTGCATTTAAAAGTCCATTAAAAAACTTTTACCTAACAATTTTGTTTTTCTTGATTTCCCCTCCTCATTCATGGAAAAACAAAAGAGGCCATTGAACGCGAAATAAAAAAGGTCAAAATGACAATTAACCTCGCCGCAATTGAACTAATTTAATGCATAATATAAATTAAATGAATAAAATGCGTGCATGCAACTATTTCTAGGACAAAAAATAAACATTTAATGTATAATATAAATACCAAAAATAAAACCTTAAACAAAAACAAAAAAAAACCCCAAAAGTAAAAACAAAAAATTGAAACGAGAAATAAAGGGAAAACAAAATTTTCAAAAACTTAAAAGTATTGAGAAGCTTTCATTATCAAAATCATGATAATCTAAACTTTTACTTTGTGGGTGTTTTCACAGGCGCCAGGCCAGTTTGAAAGAGAGCGGTGGAAAAAATTTGTAGTTAGAAAAAGACAGGGGAGTTACTATTTCTTTCTTACTACCTATTTTTTCTACCTATTTCCTTCAGACAGGCGTTCTTGCTTGCGTCCGTATGAACAAACACTTCGAGTTTCGAGCACGATAAATCTATACAAAATTTAATTTTTATTTTTATTTTAACCCTCTAATGCATGATTTCGTGGCAAAATATTTATAAAAAAGTAGTTATTTTTATTTATTTTCTCATATCGCCTCATAAAATGCATTTATCAAGCGTTTATTGTTTATGAGTCACTCGTGAATCATCAATAATATTTATTACAAAGCTTATGAGCTATGTAAATAAATAAAGAAATATCTACGGTTGCATTTAGACATGAGTAGAAAATAATTTCAGGCTTACTTTATATGTATTGTAGGTATATATGATGCGTACACTCATGAGTCATATAGGAATATGTGATTCTTGATAAGAAGACATAGGATTTCTAAGGATTTTTAAACAGCACATTGCGATACAGGCTCAGAATTGCAGTATACACTATACGAAAGAACCTGTTCGGTACAAATTTTCACAGAATTTATATTTCTGAGGCAACTTTTAATAGAGTAGCCATTTTCATTTTTTCTTTTACACTTTGTTCCTTCTCTCAAAAAAATTCAACAAATTCAACCTACTTATTTATTAGCAACTTTCAAACGCTTTGCTTTTGAGTTTATTGTCTAGGAGTCACAAGTGAATCAACAAGGATATTTATTCGCAAGTCTATGAATCATATGTCAATCAAACAATTTATAAAATATATTAAATTTATAAATATCGATAATTGAAAATTATTCACTACCCAGTTAGATGCTTTAAGATTGCTTTCAGGGCATGAGAAGATGCGCATGGTACACTCATGAGTCGTTTATGAGTATATAATTTTGAAATAGATACACAAAACAAATAACATAAAACTTCCAACAGGACTCAGACGGAGCTCCTCTATAGAAAAAAACTGACATCATAGAAGAATAACACAAACGAGATTGGCGTTTGGCCGATTCATTACAAAATTCCTATATATCCAAATTTTTGATGATTTTCAACATAGAAATAATTTTTTTTTAACTTGTCTATGCAATGCCATTCCTCGAAAAATTTCCAATTCCAAATCACTAATTTGTTAGCAATTTCTAAATGCATTTTGATTTTAAAACCTTAAGCAGCTAAGAGTCCTCACATGTGAATCAAGAATATTTACCCTTAAATTCATTAACCATATATAAATTGAAAAACCTTTGAAATATATAAAGAAATATTATTATGAATATGCAATTAAAGGTTTCAAAATTGATTTCAGGACATGAGAAGATAAGTATTTTTAATGCTACTAAAATATAGTGCGTACACTCATGAGTCACATATGAATTTCGTAGGACTTTTCTTAAACAGTAAACGTGTCAGTTTGTCATAAAACTACTCACTCTAGTAGAGCTTAAAATACAAAATGATACATATATGAGTAAAACTAAAACTTGTGGGTGCAAGTGACAAAAAATCTTAAAAATCCTTAAACAAATCTAATGATTCATATATGAGTCACAATGCATTTGTGGGTTAAAACAAAAGCTTGTAGGCATGAGTATTACAAATTCTTAAAATGGCTATTATTTAGATAGTGAATGCAATTTCTGTTTAATTATTGTGTGTTTTTATTTTTTTTATAAATTGATATAAAAAAATGGTTAAATGACTTGAAAGTAGTTGTCAGAAATAATTACCACATATCAATTTTTTATGTATTTTAAATTTCAATATAAATGAGTGGGCAGTTTCTTATTTTACCTATAATTTTCTTTTTGTTCGTTTTAATTCTTATAACAGTGATTTTTATTTCTGATTTTTTTTTTTTTGGGGTTATATAATAAAATTGTAGCTGATTAAGCGTAAACGTATAGTGTAACTACTACATATGGTTACAATTGAAAGAAGAAAAATTTAGTAATATACTTCAGAATTCCTCATCGAAAAGTGTATGTCCATGTCATAGGTAACCATGGGAGGCAGAAAATTTGTTTTGTTGGTGTTGTTAGAAATATTTTTCTGTTTATTCCTGTACTTAGATCAATAGTTTCAATACCTGAAGATTAAAGCTCTCGAACTGGTTGTGTTAGTATTTTTGATGACCACTTTCCAGCGAATCATATTTGCCAAAATTGTAATGAAATGTTGATATGATATTTAATATATTCCTTTCTTAACGGAAATCAGATGAAATGACAAATTTTTTCTCCTCTTCTCTCTGCTTTATATTTTCCTCAACACCACAAATGGGAAAGCATTAAAACTAAGGTAGAAATCATAACCGTTTCTAAATTGTAAACGAAATTTGACTTGGGCAGCTCGTAACAGTTACGAGTGAGTCGGAATTTTGACAAAATCGACAACTTTGGTTTCCTGGGTTAATCGCATCAAAATACTAACTTATCTTGTGTAACTAAATTGACATTTGTGGGGGCTTCGTAATGAGTCACTTTTTCATTTCTAGGATTGCGAGAGCTTGCGACCACTAGTGGGTAGAAGAAGGAGGGCTACTAATGAAACAAAATACTTTTTAGAAGAATACAAAAATTGAAGTCCATTCAATCGCAATCTTTGGATACACCAATACTTGTGACCATATATAATTTGCACACTGTTTATTTACATTTAAACCGTAGATAAGTGTAGCAGCTGTATTTTTTTTCGTGCTGCTGCTGTCACTTGCATATAAAGTTTTTGCTATTACTTACTTCTACTCTTCAATTACGTACTTCAATGTTAATTTTTAAAGACTCAAGTAGATCGTTGTCGACATTTGTAGTTTTTTATTTTATTTTTTTTTTTAACAAATTTGTTTATATACATACTTAAATTAAGGAATTTCAAATGTGTTGAATATGGCAATGAATTCTTATGATAATTTTGATAGTGGCATAAAAATTTTATTGACTTTTGAAGGGACTAGAAAGAAACTTCCGCAAAGTTTTGCATAATTGAAGTTTAGGAAATCATATATTTCTAAGTACCAATCAAATACAATAATTACCGATTATTTTAATTAATTGTGCTAGAAATTTTCGATTTCTAGTTCAAAATGTACTCAAATTCTTCGGCTAATTGCTTTCTCCGGTTAATTGAACCAGAAACCAGTAAAACGACGCAATTAAACGGGAATTTCGATTTACTAGTTGATAAAAATTCTACTCATGATACCAACCTTAAATCTTATATAATTGGAAATAAACTGATTTAGTTTTTTCTTTCTTTCTTTCTTTCTTCAATCTATGAATGTAACATCACAAAAATGCAACTGCACCTGCATTGATAAAAAGGCAGCAACTTAAATTTGTTGCTTTTTAAGTTGCTGAACTTTTTGTTTTCCTCTCGCCGAAATATGTTGCAACAGAAATATTTTTTGACAAACGTTTGACAGTAATGGGAAAATAAAGTTTCAACTTTTTTCTTTCTGCTGCTACTATTTCTATAACACAGCTTTACCTAATCTACTACTCTTCCAAGTAAACTACTTTTTTTTTATTTTTTTATTTATTTTTTTTTTTGCTGAGCTTATTCAAACATAGCGAAATATTTTGCAATAATTTGCAGTCGTCAGTTTGTTACTATCGACGGCATAAATATTTGTAGATACAATGAAAGAAAAAAGTCGTCATCGTCATTGCAAGACGGGGCGGGAATTTTAAAATAAATGAAAAAATAAGAAAAAGGAAAAAAAACGCATATACTCAAAGAAAATGAAGCGTAATAAAAGACATTTTTCTGTTGTTGTAATTTGTTGTTTTTGCATTTGTAAATAGTTTGCAATTGTTCCACTAAAAGGGAGCAACAATCAACAAAAAAACAGCAACAACAGAAAGACAGACAGACAGACCGACAACTATCATTAGTTGATTTGTGGTATGTAGTAAAGAGTTCGTGTAGTATTCTGCATTTTTATTGATGCTTTAATCGCGGCACCACAGCTCAGCGGTATTCATAAAAACGAAGAAAAAGTTTTTATTAAGTATTATGCGGTAATGCATGAGTAATTAATGCAATGCTGCAAATGCAACTACTTGTAATTAATGCAAAAAGAATAACAAAAATCACATATAAAAATAAAATTGTTACATTAGGCGCAATTAAATTGCATTAAATTCAATTAAAATTGTAATGCAAACTCATTTTAAATATGAGTCTAAGGAGTGAGATCGAAAAAATCAATAATTTTTAAACGGTTGATCTTAGAGTTTTTATTTATTTTTTTTTATTTAATTGATAATAATTTACAAATTACAGAAAAATATAAATTTTATAGTTCTAACGACTATTTTTGAACTCGTGGACCTTTTTTGGTAAGCCTTCCATTAGAGATTTGATAGTTGTTTCAGACACCTTTTTGGAACAGATTGCCCATCTCCTTTTAAAATCTTCGATATTTTGAGACACCTTTTTTGTGCTTTTTAAGTTTCTTTTCACAAGAGCCCAATATCTCTCCACTGGTCTTAGCTTCGGACAATTTGGAGGATTGGCCTCTCTTGGTACAAAAACTATTTGGTACCACTCCAGAGCTTTCGTGCCGTAGTGACATGATGCCAAATCGGGCCAAAAATATGTGGACACATTGTGCTCTCTTATGAAAGGAAGAAGTCTTTTTTTCAAACATTCTTTGATGTATATTTCGGTATGTATAGAGCCTACTGTAACAAATGACTTGCTTCTTTTGCCGCAACTGCATATAGCTTGCCATACCAGGAATTTTTTAGGAAGTTTTGTCTGCTTTTGGATTCTAAATTCTTCTTCGACATTTCCTCGAGCAACATAAAAATTTTGACCCGGATTTTTGTCGTCCATTATACAACACGAATATTTTTGTATGAAATTCCATTTTAATTTCCAATCCCTACTTTTGGCGTCTAAATTTTTTGCAGCATTCCTGTCTGGAACTTTTAGGACTTTGTATGTTTTCAAACCTGCATTGGCTTTAACTTTTCGCACCAAATAGTCAGAGCACTGGGCTAACCGGGCAGCTTTTCTACCAGATGTGTTTGGAGATCTTTTCAATATGCTTTCTATTTTTTTGGCTTTCCCAATGTCATGTGGTCCTTGTTTACTTCCCAAACCAGGTTTCCTATCGATGGTTAAATTTTCCTGAAACTGTTTAATAACATTGGAAACAGTTTGATGGCAGACCTTCAATTCTTTGGCCAATTTTTTGTAGGACCAATTTGAATTTTTTTTGAAATTTTTTAATAATTTTAAGACGTACTTCTTTTTCTTCACTCAGTTTGATCAAACTCAAAATAAATCAACAGGTTTGTCATTAAAAATAACAACTGACATGTTTTTTAAAGATAACTAGATCAAAGAAATTTTTAAATTTTACACCCAAAAAAAATTATTAGGTAAAGCGTGTGTTGAGATTTTTTCAATCTTACTCCTTATTTGTTTTAAAGATTTTTTTTTATATCTATAAAAGTAGTGAGACCTTAATCCAGCACTTTAACTAATGAAATACCGAAATTTCCGGTTAATTGACCTCCGCTTAATTGCATTTTCCGTTTAATTACACCAGAAATTTTATGTTTTTAATTCAAAATGTACTCAAACTCCTCGGTTAATTGGATTTCTGGATTAATTTAACCAGAAGGTGCACATTCTCATCGATGCAATTAAACGGAAATCGCTGTACATTCACATATAAATCATTAAAAATTAAATTATGCCATTATAGATTATAGAAGGCTTTTTTTTGTTAAACCTTCTTGCCTCCCTAATTTTTTGCTTACTCTGCTATTGGCTTGTAACAAAACTGTTGGTTAACTAAAATTTGCATGCATTTACTGTTAAACTTCAATTAAACGAATTTAAATCAATTGATGTTTATCTAAATTTATAGCTATGCCAAGATTTTTTATTTTTTTTGCAATGAAATATTGTTCAGAATTTTTATTTGTATGGGTTTATGAAGAATGAAATGCAAATCAGTTTTATAAGCAGCATTAATTAATTGAAATACTTAGTTAATACGTTGTGAATTTGTATTTTATTTCTTATAATAAAAATCTTAAATGATATTTTAATTTTCATACATCACTTATAGAAGAAAAATCATAAACTGCATAGGAATTACAAAACCACCAATCGCAAGTTTTCACTTTAAAATAACTATTACTTAATCGAACAATTGGGGGGTTATAATATAACCTTATTTATGAACATCTGGCTTATCACAACTATAGATATATAAATACTATATTCTCACACACATTGATTTCACTGAGCCTCTCAATCAAAACGTTCTTTAAAACTCAAGCAAGCGAGCAGTTCAATACTTCATGACTCATAGTCCATTTAAATATGTTTTTCAGAAAAAAAAACTAAACTTTCAAATTTTAATGAATTATATAACCAAGTCAATTAATATCACCATAAAAACTATATTAATTCCCCACAATGATAACTAAAAATGCATGAAAAAAAAAAATTGAATTCATTACATTTACATTTACTGAGTTCGAACTTCATTACTTACCTACCTACCAACAACCAATCATATGTCAAAAAAAATAATTTAATTACATGTATAAAATGTACACGAGTCTACAAGTAAAACGTGAATGGTTATAGTTATAAAATAAAAGTAAGTACAAATAAAAATTACTAATAAAAAAAAAACAAGAACGAACGAACAAACACCCAATACCTTCTCCTCCCACACTCAGTCAATAAAAGTCAGTCATAAACCAGCAGCAAGCAACAAAGCAACTCTCATATATTGACAACATTTATAATAAAGTTAAATGTTAAGTATTCCAGAGAGAGACAAAAAAAATAAGCAGTTTAAATGTTTTACTAGTTCAAAAAAGGCCACAATAACGACACCCATACAAACACATGCTTACAATGCTTTAGTTTGCAACTAAAATGCTGAGATTTGCCTGTATTAGAATTATAAATGTTGCAGTTGTTTTGTGTGGTAAGAGCGTTGAATTAAATATAGCGTATTTGTGTGTGTTGGGTGGGTGTGCCATTTTCCCAACAAAAACATATACAGACAACAAACGGATTGCAAGTGATTGCCAGCTTGCAAAAAAAAACAAAAATATTTATGTAGACAGAAACAAAATCAGTTAATATGCAAATGGTACCAACTAAATATTAACAATCTCTTCTATGCAATAGTTACTTTGAAAAATATATTTCAACTTAGCAACAATTTGCCATTAAGGCATTCAATTTTTGTTCTCTAATCTCTAAAGCTAATGGATTTAATTATTTTATTAAGGTTTTTTACATATTAGAAAACATAAGTTGGTCAAATTAGGTTTTATATTAGTATCCTCCTTATAGCTTCTCTTTTTTTTTTTTTTTTTTGTTAGAACTGTAGAAGAAGTATTTAAGAATAAAGCAGTCAGATAAGTTTTACGTCTATTGTTCTATTTATCCTGTGTTCTCTTTTGCTATTCTTTGAATCTACCGGATTTATTAATAAATCTTAAAAACCTGTTTGTCTCTCAACATTTCAGTGCTAAAGTTGCCTACTCTGATCCGACAGAAAGCAAGGTAGACACTAAGAAAATGGTCAGCTGTCGCTTCACATTCTTCTTTCAAACCACAGGAAGCACAAAATCCATTAGCTCCCAAGTCAACCATATTCTAATGTTTGACCCAAGAGAGTGACCTGTGTATAATCCCACCAGCTGCTGTGTACGGCAAAGAGAATACATGTTCTTGACCCAAGACACCAGTTTCCGAATCCTTTCTGGCCAGTAGGTCAGCAGATTCACTTCCTGAAAATCCAGTAACCCATACCAATAGCAGACTGTTGTGTTTTTCAACACGATCGAGCCTTGATTTTCATTATAGCTTAGTTTATATTTGCATTCCACATTTATTGAATTTTGTGTGTTTTGGTTTTTTTTATTAAGCTCAGAAACATGATTTCCCTGGTAGTGCAGCTCGTTTTCTGAAACTTATTTTCATGGAGATCACTGTATTTTTCCTTCCTTTTTGATTTTTCAGTCCACAAAGTTCAGGTTAAATTCGATGTCCTTTTAAAAATTAAGGATGAGTAGAAATTTCTCCGAATTGCATTTCCTTTACAAAATTCATTTATTTAGTTCACGGCAAACTTGTTTTAATATTTTTTTTTTAAATACCCAGCAAAATTTTTCTTTTACTGTGGTCTTCCTCTAACTGACATTTTTTCCACAATATAAAAAATTTTCAAATCTCAATTTCTTTTCATTGAGGATTTTTAGATTAGCTTTTATATTCAACACAAATCATCCTGTAATATGCCCAATGATGACGGCAATCACTAAAGACCCCTCGTCAAGGCCCTACTGGTCTCAGACTCTGGTATCCATGACTGATATGCAACTACATCTCATCATACCCTTTCCTTAAATGAAAAACGTACACCTAATTAGAATGACCCTATGGAGTTCCTTCCCTTTGTAGTTTTGACCTATATTTACACAAGATTGATTATCGCATCTTTATCAGTAACACAGCTCACATCAAAAGATACAACGCAAACTTTGTCTTTCACCCCTTTACCCTTCTACAATACTCTGTGGAAAACCATGTGGCATCCGGATTTATCCTTCTAGTTTCCAAGCCCGCCGTTAGACGGCCTTCACCAAAAGGGATAAAATTGCCAACATAACAGTTTTCTGTTGCTACATTTTATCATATCGTTTAGAGAATTTCCCAAGCAATCAAAAAAATGCATCAGTTATGAGCTATGATGAGTTAGCGACAGTCAAAGTCAAAAATTTGTGAAAAATAGTAAAATTAATTATTTTGATTGTATTTGAGATAAAAGTGAAAAAAATAAAAAAAATAAATAATATACTTCCAGTCATAGTATCCAGATAAAAAAAACTAGCTATTGATAGCTAAGAATTTTTTATATAAAATATTTAATTACTTAAAACAAAGCGATAAAAAGCTTATTCAACAATAAATAATTTTAGGCATTCAAACTTTCCCACTTCATAAAACCACGTCCATTAGTTTCTTTTTTTTTGAGTTTTTAAATCAGTTTATGATTTTTACGCCAGTATTAATCAATTCCGATTTTTTTAATCAAATTTATCAGTAACATTTGAAAGGCTTAGAGAAAAAGTAGTATAACTTATACGTTCAGAAAAAAGTGGAATAATTTTACTCAAGAACAAAAGCAAAACGAAATGTGTTCAGAGCAAAAGTGAAACGAAATATGTTCAGAGCGAAAACGGAATAAAAAACTATGCTGTTCTTGCTCTGAAAGAATTGTTATACCATTTTTGTTCTTACTTTTAAGGCGTTCTATTTTCACTCTAAACTGTATTACTTTTGCATTCTTGCACTGACACTCTAAATTATTTCACTTTTGCTCTTATATAAATTTTAGCCCGCTTTTCCTCCCAGCCTGTCATTTATCATTCGAAAGTGATATAAAACCGAATCGTCCTCATTTGAGAGGCTGAGAGGAAAAGTGGTATAACTTCTACGTTCAGAAAAAGGTAAAATAATTTTACTCAAGAGCAAAAGCAAAACGAAATATGTTCAGAGCAAAAGTGAAACGAAATATGTTCAAAGCGAAAACGGAATAAAAAACTATGCGGTTCTTGCTCTGAAAGAATTGTTATACCATTTTTGTTCTTACTTTTAAGGCGTTTCATTTTCACTCGAAACTGTATTACTTATGCCATTCTTGCACTAACACTCTAAATTATTTCACTTTTGCTCTTATATAAATTTTAGCCCGCCCGTCATTTTATCTCCAAAAATTTGAAAATTTTATCTGGACAAATTTCTGAAAGTCGGGACTCTGGACACAGGACTAAAAATCTAGACAATCAAGACCGCCTGTCAACCCAAAACCCTCTCGGTGCTTCATTTGCGCCACATTTTCGGTACCTCATCAAAAATATCAACATGTTAAATTACCACCTTCTCAAAACCATATCTTTAAAATAAGTCCATTTACAATTAAATTAGATACCACTCCGTGTTCAGGGACACGCGCCCCCTTTTTTGGGGTCTTTATCCCTCGGGTGATAGAAAACTGTTCTGTTGTGTAATTTGAAATGACATATAGGTAATAAAAACTGTTTCAAATATAATACTAATATTTTTATAGATAAATTTGAAGGTTAGACCTTTGGGATAAGGCCCCAAGGCAAGCAAAAAACCCCCCCAAAAGTATGCCATATTTTTTAAAATATTTTTATTGTCTTAACATTTTGTCTGACGGTAACTAGTCAATTATAAATGGTTTCCAGAGTAAATTTCAGACACGGGGCAATTATAATTCGTTTCAGAAGCTCCATTTTCAATTCGTTCCACTTCGTGAGTCTGTCTTATCTTTTGTAAGAAACAACTACACTATTTTAGCCCAATCAGCGCATAATAATTACAAAAATACTAATTTTACTATATTTCTTAACATAACCTTTATAGTTTGATAGTTTTTTTAAACATATAAATTGCACACCGAAATAAATTACCGCTTCCGATTTTAGAATACAAATTTTCACACATGTATAAATAATGTGCCAATTATATTTACTTTCCAATAACTTTAAGCATAAAATTTAAATTAATTTAAAATGTAAGATGTCAAATTTATTTTGCCCGGCACTGTGCAAGCAACAAAAAAAAAACATTTCCCTCGCTTCTCGATTACCTCAATTGACGGCGCCACCATCACTTGACTGACGTACAAATTAAAGTGCACCAATTATCCATTTTTGTGCAATGTTGGCTAGTATTTGGCAATTATCAATCATTGAAAATGTCATAATCATAGACGCAATCAAACGAAAAATCATACAAAAAAAATTAAAAAACCGTCACTAATAGAAAAAACAACAACAACTGTATTTCGTTCAAGTATTTTGTTTAAACTTTCGATTTCAAATATTTCATAAAGACGAAAAACAAAATCAAAAACTGCAAACTACTTAAACATCAAACGTCATTTTGCGTCATCACCAAATTTGGTTAAGAAAAATATCAAGTCAAGTCTTCAACATCTCCAAATCTAATCCAAATCCACCACTATCATGCTCTATTTACACATGATTTCACGTTTCAGACTTTTATATAAAAAAAAATGAGTTATCTACCTATTTAATTTTTGAAAGTCTTGAACAAAAAAAAAAAAAAAAAATGTCATTCACACGCGCCAGAAATAGCAACTCAACTGTATGCAAGTAACATTTTTTTTTTTTTTGTTGAAATAAATTAATTGCTTAAATTATAAACACCATCGACATGTACTTGCCTTTTCAAATTTGCTGCCCTATTATGGTTTCACCACTCACTCTGATCTAGTGTAGTTATTTTTGAGTTTTTTGTTCTTTTTTTTTTACTTCTGAGTACTCAACTCTATAAAAAAAAATTCTTTGACTTTAGTTTGCCGCAATATGTATCTAATCCATTGTGGATAAATTTAATTGTTTATGATTATGTTATACATTTTGTTAGTTTCATAAAAAGTTGATTTCAATTAGAATTAATAGAATGTATCTAACTCTGTAGTAGGTGCACGTATTCAATTTGTCTCTGGGGTATTAAATTATTAGCGCCTATTAATTTTTGGAGCGTTAAAATAATATTGCAACTTCATAATACTGTGTTTCAGTTTTGGGTATAATTTTGTTTAAAAATATAATCAAAAATAATTTTAAATTAGATATTTATGATATTATTTACTGCTCTAAATAAGAAGAGGTGAATTTTAGACAGATTTCAATGTGGACCTAAGATATATATGGTGGATATCGTCTCAAGTGAGCCCACTCTTAAAATCGATCGAGCTCAAACTTGCGCAAAGTTTAGTCATATTGTGAGGAGTAACCACACCAAATTTGAAAGAGATCGGTCAAAAACTCCCCGAGATGGAGGAGATAGAATTTTAACACTTTGGTCAAATTGCTCCCGTTTCAGATCCGTATAACTAATTAGTTATTGCATTTAGAAAGTTTTGTTCAACACATTTTCGACAGACGGAATAAAATTCAATCTTTTGAAAAAAAACAAAAAAATTTTAAAAATCCGAAATGTGAAAATTTTTTTTTTTCAAATTTAAAAATAGTTTTGACTTTTTTTCAAAGAAGAAAGTTTTTTTTTTCTGGGTCAGAAGAAAGCTAAGTCTTGTTCCTTTAAGAACTTTGAGGTCAAAAAACCGTCTGAAACTTCCTTATCTATTAAAATGAACGTCAAGCAACTCGAAACGCCGTGAGATGAAATCCCCCATATTTTCAATCAGTTCCATTGGTTTCCCAACAATAACATTTGGGCACAAGTTTTGTTACAAAAAAAAAAAAAAAAAAAAAAAATCGTGGTATGAGTTTTACCAGAAAGCTATTTAAATATTACTAGTACACCTGAACGAAATATCAGAAAGCAGATTTCTAAATCCAACCATACAAATAACCAAAAAAGTCGAAGTTAGTCTAAAAAAAAATTTGGAGGGAGGGGGCAAGGAAAGTGGCTTGAGAATAATCGCTCGACTCTACTTCCAAAGAAATATGTCACGAGCTAATGAATTCCGAGGTTTAGTTTTTCGAAGTAAGTAGTTTGAAGGGAGTAACACTGCAGTTGCTTTCTGAAGTTAAATATTTAGGGATAACCTTAGATTGCAAACGGTTATGAAAGACGCACGTCGAGCTGAAGGTCTCGCGTGCACTAAAAGTTTTCTGACAGTGCAGGCGAGCTTTCGGCAAGACTTGGGGTCTGAATCCAGCTCTGGCATACTGGGTATACATTGCTCTTGTGAGACCTAATGTCACGTATGCCCCTGTAGTATGGTGCAGACGAACTTTGGGTATCACTGGTGTAATGTGTACTACATCTGGTGATGTCCTCAATGCCTTGCTTGACTTGCTTCCTCTGTATCTTCAAATCCGTAAAGAAGCGATGAGAGCGGCCTACAGATTCCGGTTAAATGGAGTCTGGCATGTCGAGGTGGATGTAGGGCACAGTTTGATATACCACCAGTTGTCAGTACAGTGCCCACTGTTCTTGATGCCCGTGGACAATCATGTGTCTTGCATCCGCTTCCGAAGAAGATATGAAGTCAGGTTCCCGAAACGTGGTCAATGGTTAAGTCCAGAGGTCGTACTCCGTGGTCTTCGTCATGTCTTCTATACCGACGGATCCAAAACCTCAAACGGTACTGGATCCGGTTGGTACTTGGACGGTGAGATTAAGTACTATTTTTCTACTGGAAAGATGGCGTCAGTCTTCCTAACGGAGGTTTTCGCTATCCTAGACGTGGTGAGCTGGATAATTGAGAGGAGATGGCATGGGAAGTGCATAGGCATCTGCAGTAATAGCCAAGCTGCACTGAAGGCCCTCGCTAACCCTGTCAGCTCCTCAAAATTGAACAGCGAGTGTAAGGCAAAACTAAATAGTGTTGTAAAACACAACAAGTTATGCCTTATATGGGTTCCCGGACACTGTGGTATTGCAGGGAATGAACTAACTGATGAACTAGCTAATGAAGGCTCTGCAATTACACCATGGGGTCCGGAACCTTTTCTTAGCGTAAGTTCTTGGGAGTTCTATCAATAGAGAAAGATGGTCCGAGCTTGACTCCTGCAGAACCGCAAAGTGCTTCGTGAGACAACTGAGTAGGAAAGCAGCGGAATTTCTTCTGAAACTGAGAAGAAAAAACCTGAGTTTACTGGTGGGTGTCATCACAGGGCACAACACATGTGGTCAGCATATGACTAACATGAGCGTAGTCACCGATCCAATTTGCCAATCGTGTCTTGAGGACGACGATACTACGGAGCGTTATCTTTGTAGCTGTCCGGCGTTCGTGAGAATCAGATTAAGGCTGTTGGGTAGTGATGTCTTGAGTATGAATAATGACCATACCCTTCCTCTTCCTGAGCTTTTAAGGTTCATCAGTGAAATAAAGAAATTCGAGGTTGAGAGACCCTAGACCTTTCTTCTTCCCATTTATCCCCACATAACTTTCCTGTCTCTCTACTCTCTTCTACTGGTTCTATCCTTGGGTATAGTACAATGGACTTCGTTGACTGAGTGCTTTGGTTAAGTCCAGCCCACCCACAACTCTAAACTCTAAGTACTTTGATTCAAGAATAAAGAGAAAATATTTATCGGGAAGTGGTCGACTAGGGAAATTACTCCACATCCCCCTTTCCTCCCCTCTTTTGATCCTCAGACATCATGATTGCTGCTCTTGAATTTTAAAATATTTTTAATGGATTGAGTTTTAGAGTTGTTACACCAGAAAGTCTGTCTAAATTTTGTGTCTGGAAAAATCAGAAGTTGGTGGGCAATCTTATTGTGAGCAGACTTGATACTTTCTTGTGAACTTCGCAGTTCTTAAATTCAAAAAATTTTCTTCAAGAAGCCAACTTTGAATTCAACATTCAATTCTTTAGAGGAATTACATAATTTAAATTATAAATTTAGAATTCAGTAATGGAATGGAACATTTTTCCAATTCGATTACAGAGGAAAATGGACAGACATTCGTTACAGCTTTTATCATACTTAAGATATAGTGATGGCTTTGAAGTTTCATTGAAGGTCATAGTGTCTTACAAATCTCACAGCCGAACCGCATCCTGAATTTCGTTTTCCTGGAAAATATTTTCTGGCCCTTTATTAATTTTCATGAAACTGTGTTTTTATGTATGTAGATTTAGATGAAATAGAGGAGGGGGATTTTGAGACTTTTAAGTGACCATTTGGGTTCACAGAAAAAATCAATGCAATGCTGATTTAATCCTGAGTTTAAACCAATCAGAATGAAAATTTCAGATTGAAGAAAGTTTTATGACTTATTTTCTATTTCATTCTAAGGTCTTGTAAACTTATTGATTGTCAAATAGTTATAACTGAAGTGTTTCGAAAGTGTTTGATGGGACAATTCTTCGTTTCTCACAATTTTTCTCAGTGTACGTAACACATAGATTTTTTTTTACCTAATGATTATGTCTGCTCTCATTTATCTAATTATAAATGAAAACGAAAAAATATTGCTTTCAAATGCAACAACACAACAACACCCACTAAGAGCAATTTAGCATGTGTTGTACAATAACAACAACAAACAAACAAAAAATAGAATTGCATCATATACATACAAACGAATTACGAATTACTGACTGCCAAAAATAAAGTAAAATAAATATATAGAAGTCAAAAAAAAAAAAAAAGGGGAGCAGTCAAGGAGCAGAAGAAGGAGAATGTGTGTTAGATATTTTTATGTTTTTTGTGGTTAAACGCCACTTAAGATAATCTAAAGTCATGCACAAAACTATTTACAACTTGCATGCATTCAAAGTAGCGCATACTTTACCAAAAATATAAAAAAAACCCCCAAAAAAAAAAAAATTGGTAATAAATGCCGCCATCATCAGCTGCCGTAGTTATCGTTGCTGCTGCCAGCGAGCATTGCCATCATCATTTGTTAACAGTGTTAAATGTATGTATATATGATTCTTTTTTTAAACTTTAGTAAAGACGTAAAGCAATTGGCCAAAAAAACAAAAAAAAAGTAAAAAAAAAAATATCACGATGTGATTGTTGTTGCTGCCGCTGCTGCTGCTATGAGTAGCAAATATTAGGCAGTGACTAATAATTGGAATTTGACCCATTTACCAAACGCCATTGCTGCTGATGATTGTTTCTGCTGCTTCGCATTTGAACTTATGCTTTTCATTGTGGCTGGTGTGGTGTTGCCATGTTGCAATATTAAATGAGTTTTTTTTTCTGAACATTATTTCTATTTTTTTGGTAAAATTGTTCAATCTCTTGTTCTCATGCTCGTGCCTTAATTTGGTTACCCACACACACACACATAAACACATATACAAGCACACATTTTGAAACTGCACTCAAAAATTAAATAATTGACGCTTTTTACTTTTTGAGAGATATCTACTTTACTTTACATTACTTTGCAATTATGGACTTCAAACGGTGTTTATGATTTTTTGTAAGGTTAAAACGTGTGCCAACAACGTTGCTTGGAGGAAGCCATGAATGTTTTGTTTATAAAGTAGTTCACATTTTTTTTTTTGCAAAATTTTTATTTTGAAAATTTTCTAGAATAGCAGTCAAAGTCTTCAAATTTCATCTAAATATAAGCAGAAATAAAATAACCCAAAATTTTCTTGATTTTTAAACATTTGTTGTTGAATTTATAGAAATGTGCTCGGTGGCTTAGAATACTAAGAGTTTTGTTCATTTTTAATGATTTCATAATGAAGTTGTTTTTTACACAACTAATTAAGCATTTTTCTGACCGCTTAAGCTTTAGTTCTGCTGCTTCAATATCTAATTTTTTCCATTCTTTCAAAAATCCATTGAAAAAAGAAAAATTTCATGAAATTGTTTCAAAAACTTTTGAATATTGTCAACTTTTTGTAACTTCACAATTAATGCGAATATTGTTTTTAATGGATCGTTGAGTTAAAGAGAGAGCAAGGAATCCTATCCATAGAATCAAATCCAGCAAGTCCCAGCAAGAAACTACAGTTTATTATTTTTAAAAGTTTTAATATATCCAGAACAAATCTCCTTCCACCTCCCATCAAGAATTTTTTAACTAAAACATATATTTTTTCTTAACTCAAATTATTTAAAAAAGAAAAAGAAGAAGTTTCAACGACTCAAGGGGAAGGGGTGATAAGGCAAAGATTTCAAAATCTTTGCTGCGGCCTGCAATAATATTTTAAAACACTCTAGTTTTTAATCTTGCAAATTTAGCAACTCGTATTTTTGCCATTTTAAACTCTCATGCACAAATTTTTTTTTTTTGTATGCACGTAAAATGCTGCAAGTGCAACAGAAATAATAGCTAAAGAAACAACAACAACAAAAACCTGAACAAAACATCTAACAATAGCCCCCCAAGATAATTTTTCTCAAACATTTGTTGCTGCAGTTTTTTTTTTTCTCTTATTTTTCTTGCAAAATATATTTTTTGTTATTTTTGTTTATGTATAATTTTACAATTTTTCTTTTTATTGCGAACTTTTTTTCTATGATTGCAAGAAGAAAAATAAAACAAAAACTAAACAAAAACAAGCAAAAGAAAATTTTGCAATAATTTCGCTGCACATGTGCAACAGAAATAACAACAAGCAACAACAATAGCAAGTATAAAAGACATCAACATCAACACTAAAACTAACATTCTCATCAACAACAACAACAAAAACATGTCACCTGCACACGTACTTACTTGTAATAGCAACAAAATGTAATCAGTGTAATATTTTGTTGTTGTTGTTCTACACTTAAAAAGTTTGTCAAGTATAGCAAGGTAAATGTCTTAAGCAGAATCTACAGCAGTGACGGCCATTTAACACTATTGACAAAATGTGTATGTATTAGGATTTCAAAACAGTTTTGCTCTGAAATGTATTCGGGAAAAGTGATAGAAACTTTCGAGTTAGAATTAGTATCAAAAGACTAAATTTTTTTTGTACTAAAGTGTAATTTTGGCCGTCACTGATCTAGGGACTGGGAATTTTCGTATTCTTCGCAGACAATTTAGATGCAAATTTGTATAAAGTTTTTTGAGAACATGATGAAAGAAGGGGAGGAAAGAAGGGGGAAGAAAACGGGGAAAGGAGGGAAAAGGAAGGGGGAAAAGAGGGGGAAGGAAAAGGGTAAGGAAGGGAAAAGGAAAGGGGAAAGGAGAGGGAGGGAAGGGGGAAAGAAGAGGGAAGGAAGGAGGAAAGAAGAGGGAAGGAAGGGGGGACTTAGACCAAGTCATGTCTTCTTGGGTTCCCCTGGTGTAAATATGTATCTATTGGTATTTAGTAGGGCATTTTTTTAAAATCAGTTTTATATTTACCTTCGGGACTTTCAACAGAACTGCGAAGGTTAGAGAAGAAAGAAAAGAGGGTTTGACAGAGTCTCGCTTTCCCTAGGTTTTCTTGACGTAGGTATAGAGCCCAACTTTTTTATTTTGTAGAAAATTTTTTCTTCTTTTAACATAGTCAATCAACGCTTGAAGAGTGTTACTGCCTCAAATCACTGCTATTTAATGCTGACTAAAAAATCTACTACTACTATCTACTATGGCACAACAGCCCCTGGAGAGTCAAGGCTGAGCTTTTCGGATGACAAAATAATCACAGTGGCTGAAATTGTAGCTAATTTAAGCTAGGTAGTAAGAACTAAATGCAACACCCATTTCTTTTCTTCTTCTTTTTGTCGCTGATTGCTACAAAAATATCTATCTATTCTTGATTTAGGTTTAGAGTTTAGAGTTGTGGGTGGGCTGGACTTAACCAAAGCACTCAGTCAACGAGGACCATTGCGCTGTATCCTAGGATAGAACCAGTAGAAAAGAGTAGAGAGACAGGCAAGTTAAGTGGGGATAAATGGGAAGAAGAAAGATCTAGGTTACTTTAAAGTGGAATGCCAAGTGTTAGAATGACTGTCTTCCTAGAATTTCACCTTCCATCTCAATATAACATTTCTTAAGGTTTCAAAGTCTAACTCTAAGTTCTTGAGTTTTTCTCTGATTCGGATTTGGATTAAATTTTTTACAGAAGCAACAATTTCTTTTCACTTATTGAATAAAGTACAATATTATTGTTACTCTCGCCTCAATGCATTTCTTTATGTGTATTTATTTACTACTGCTACGATTTTCAGTTGTTCGTAAATGTTTCTGCTGTTAGCTGCTGGTTGCTGTTTAAACTATTGAAGTGCCTTTGGCTTTGCTCTGATTTTGTTATAGTTGCAGTTGCTATTGTTGCTGTTGTCACAGCTATTACTTTTATTTTTATTTTTCATTGTTTTTGTGTTTGTTGATGTTTCTACACAACGTCATTTCATTGCATACATTTCACTGTCTTTCTCCCATGTGAAGAAATGGGCAACTCATTTCATCGTCAACACATATCATTGTTGTTGTTATTGTCATTATATGTGACTATTACAAATATATGAATGAATTTATGCAAGCTGTTTGTTGTTTTTAGTTGCCGCCAAAATTTTATGGATAAAGAAAATGCAAATTTTTCAACAATACTGGAATGTGACAGAAATGTGCTATAAAAATGATTTTCGAGAATTTATTTTACAGAAATTTATGATTTCGATAATAACAATTTTTTATAGCCAATATTATTATAATCTGTTTGAACTTTTGTTATAGGTTATTTGCTCATAAAACTTCTGATTTACACTTCATTTAGTTTTTGCTTCCCAAAAAAAAAAAAAAAAAATAAAAAAAAAAACTGAAGAAGTCATAAAATACAAATACAAATTTGGAAAAAACATCACATTATTTTTATTATGGCAATGTTTTCTTTAATGATATAGCATCAGCAGCAATTATTACAAATTGTTGAAACTTCAACAGCTTAAGTAACTGAGTACTAGCATTTTTAAGACCACGTCTGTGTAATTTATTGTATTTATGTTGGAATTTTGAAAAGCATAAATTGTTTTTAACTACTGCTAAGTTAGTATATTTACACACCCACATTAACACACTCATATATGCACAGTAATTCATAAAAATCCACCTTCAATACCCAGTGGGAAAGTTCTAATGTTGTTGACAGGGGAATGCAGAAGAAGCGCTGACTTGTGTGGTCTATTTAGAGTTTTGTCTCTTTTTTTTAAAAGAGTTTAACATTTTTTGTTTACTACTTCACTTCAAAATTTTGTCCATCCTTTGTAATTAATTGAATATTTTTCTTGCAAGTGCTAAAAATTGGAATTGAAATTGGCTCAGATAAGTCTTTAAAATTTTGTCTATTGCTCATTAAGTATAAACATTTTTCACATTTTTCGCGAGTTCACAAGTTTCGAGATTTCTAAATTTTGTCCATCCTTCAAATTACTTTACAAATTTTTTCCTTATTGCCGAAAAAATTGATTTGAAATCAGTTCACAGATTTCGAAACTTCCGAATTTTGTCCATTTGATTTGAAAATTTTCTGTCCATTGCAAAAAAAAAAAAAACAAAAAAAAAAAAAGGTTTGAAATCTATTCACAGGTTTCGAGCTTTCTATATTCTGTCCTTCCTTCATAACAATAATTGTTAATTTTTTTATTCATAGCAGAAAAAATTCTTTAAGTTAGCCCAGAAGTTTGTGAATTTTGGCCACTCAAGCCCTCATATTAATTGGAACATTTTTGCTTAAAAGAAAATCATTTAACTTGGTCTTGCGATTTAAAATCTGAAGAATTTTGTTATGTACTCAAATTTAGAGCAACTTCACAATTCTATTCAATCTTCATTGAACATTTTTCGCCTCATTACTCAAAAAATGATTCAAATTGTTTCTGTGGCCTCGCGACTTCTGAATTTTCTTTATGCTTAATAATTGGCTTAACATTTTTCTATCCGCTTTTGAAAAAATTATTTAAAGTAGTTCAGGAAATCAGCAGAATTTCTTCTGAAACTGAGAAGAAAGGACTTAAGTTTACTGGTGGGTGTCATTACCGGGCATAACACATGTCCAACATGTGTGTCATCACCGGTCCAACCTGTTAATCGCGTCTTGAGGAGGACGATACTACGGGGCATTATTTTTGTAGCAGCCCGGCGTTCGCGAAAATAAGATTAAAGCTGTTTGGTAGTGATTTCTGGAATATGAATAATATTCATACTCTTCCACTTCCTGAGCTTTTAAGATTCATCAGTGAAACAAAGAAGTTCGAGATTGAGAGACCTTAGACCTTTCTTCTTCCCATTTACCCCCTCATATATCTTTCCTGTCTTTCTACTCTCTTCTACTGGTTCTATCTTGGGTATAATACAATTGTCTTCGAGACTGACTGCTTCTGTTAAGTCCAGCCCACCTTCAACTCTAAACTGTAAGTTCAGTGGTTTCAAAATTTCTCAGTTTTGTCCATTTTTCATCCAGCGGATCCATCGTAACGACTATGCTAGCTGAAAAGTACTTGGTCTTGGTTGGGCGTTCAGTACAGTCAGTTGAAGCAGTTCGGTTTTTGGTGCTCTGAATTGGCGTTTCCTTCCGTTTTGGAATATAACCGCGCATTTCTCGATGTTTACGTCTGAGAATCTGTTTTAGGAAAAGGTACAAGGAAAATTTTTGTCTAACCCTGCAAAGTTATATCTCTCCTTTTAATGGGTCTTTTTTGGCCAAAATGGTAAAATTTATTCATGAACTGGCATTTGGAGTAGAAATGGGATGAATATAAACTAGGATATTAGAACAATACAAATGAATCAAATTGTGGTTTCGAGACCTCAGAATTTTGTTCATCTTTTATTACCAATTGAAAAATTTCCATTACTGAAAAAATTCTTTAAATTAGTGGTTTCAAAGCTTTTAAATTTTTTCTATCCTTCAAAATTTTTTAATCATTTTTTTTTCTCGATTGCTTAAAAATTCGACGAAATTGTTTCAAAAACTTCAAATAGAAAATTCTCTATGAATAGGAAATCGATTTCAAAATCTTTCCGTAGCGGTTTTTGTTCCACTGGGTACTGCTAGCTATTTAAGTAAAAATAAAATATATCGTTTACATGTAGACAACATTCATAAACTTGCAGACAGACACACATCTGCATGAACTCCTACAAAAAAAAAAAAAAACCAACACAACACATAAGCACACGCTTTTTCCTTTGTGCCTTCTGCGCCTACACGCATGTGCGCACTATTTTTCAGCTATATTATTACGCTCACATGCAAAAGTGTACGCTTAGCATCATAATTTCATAGCTTTTTTGCGTGAACAAACGACCAAACGGACATACATAACTAAGTTGTCTTTAGTTTAGGTTCGGTTCATGGAGTTGGTCAGACTTTTAAGCATAAACTATGGGCAGCTTAAATGTTTAAATGTATGAATTTATAAGCATATGCTTATATGCGTATACTATTTACTTTATACATTTATCTAATCGGCAGTCACGTTTTAAATATTTTATCTTTATTTTTGTAAATTGTACCATTTGCTACTTACTTTTTATTTTATTGTACTCGCACAGTCAGTTTCTTTTATATTTTTCCGTATCATTTTTGATGTTTTTTGCTTTGTTTTTGATTTTTTTCTTTTGCATACAAATAAAAGTGAAAATTTAGTTCATTTAATGAAAGCTAAGATAAAAAAAAAACAAACCAGTTTCCTTCCAAGAAATACAATTTTACATTTGCAATTCCAATAGATCTCAAATCGTCAGCAAGCAAGAGAGAAAAAAAAAGAAGAAAATCTCACATGAATGCGGAAGATTTTCAGCGCCATCGCATCGTAATCGCAGTCAATTTTGATGAGTTGAAGTTGAATGAAAATCGTTTCGTTTTCATTCAGACTTTTTTTTTTTTTGTATGCAAAACTACGCACTTAAATTGTGAAAGAAGCTGAAGTGAAGAAAGAGGGCGAAAGAGATGAAGAAGTAGAGGACGAAATGCAAGCAGATGAAAATGAGGTAAACCAGAGATAGAGTTTGTTACTTTTTTTTATTTGCATTTGAATTGTAAATCAAAAAAAAAAAGTTAGCGCAGAAAAAGAGGAGATGAAGGCTGCAGCATGTACGGTAAGCTTTTGATCCAAAAACAGTAAAGAAGAAGCGTAAAGAAAACAAAAAGAAGCAGCAGCATTTGGTGAAATTCAATTTTTTTTTTTTCAATGTACAGTTAATGTCTAGTTGAATTTTGAAGTGCAGTATCACATCGAAATTGCATGATATTGACATGTGAATCATTTGTATAATGACTCTCTATATATCTTTGAGGGTTTGTTGGATTATTTGATAGCATATTGAGGTCACTTATTGTGTGAATGACACAAAGAAGCAAGAAAAGGTTAAAACTTTCTATGAACTCGTAAATATATAACAAATGTGTCTAGTAGCACTTTGTTTATTCAAGTTGATCGAGAAATGAGTTATTTTAATAGTGGTTAATAAATTTATATGTCTGTCCCTCATTTATAATGGTGTACTAAATTTCAAAATAAACTCAATCATCTATAAAAAGTGCATCATTCCTTTTACATACAGTATGTAACAAAATTGAGCAAATGAAGGAACATTTTTGGGATATGAAAAAAAAAAACAAAAATGGCGCAAATTAAAAAGTATCCGCATAGGAAAGTCTCTACATATTCAGATCAATAAAAGTGGGAACAAATTTTTGTTATCAGATAATATCTTCAGGTTCCAAAAGGGTCTTGAAAGTATTGAAATTTCGAAAATAAATTATGATTTTTCAATATTTTTTAGCCAAAAGTTTTTTTAAATTCCACAGTATTTTTATTTTTCCTTTAGTGTACAAATATAATGCAAAAAGAATTTTTGAAATCGGATAATTTTTATTGTTGCGGCAAGAGATTCAAAGTTCAGAAGTTTCGACTATAATTTATACTTTTCATACAATTTTTGTTGAATTTTCAAAAATTCTTTTTGCATTATATTTGTACACTGAAGGAAAAATAAAAAGGCTTTGAAATTTGAAGAAATTTTGAAAAATCATAATTTATTGTGGAAATTTCGGTATTTTCAAGACGCTTTAGGACCCGGAAGAAGCAAAGAAGAAGATTCCAAAAATTCCACTTTTGTTCATTTGGATCTAAAGAAACTTTTCTATGCTATTACTTTTTAATTGGACGCCATTTTCGGACTAAATTTTATGTCCCAAAAATGTCCCTTCATTTGCTCAATTTTGTTCATACTGTATATCCATAAGTGATTTTCAGCTAGAAATTATATCACGTACGATATTAGTCGATGAACTGATTCAGATAATATAGAGTCTTTCAAAAAACTTTGATCTTTTTACAAAAAAAAAGGTATTGGTAATTTAATTTCAGCTGGACTTAAAAGAGTCGTATGATTTTCAAATTTACATACTTTTCAAATCTATCAAATTTACAAGTGATCCTAAATAGATCTCGAGCTGGCAAAGAGTACAGTTTTAAAACACCATACCTGATTCGAAAGAAAAGGCAATCCAATAAACACATAAGAAACTCTCAAAAATCCACAGTCATATGCATGAAACTCTCATTGTTAACCCACTGACGACCAATGTTACATATATGAAAGCGCAATTTTTTCATTCTATTAATACAGTTAAACAAATATGGTAGTATCGTTAATGACCAAAGAGAAAAAGATTTAAAACCGATTGAAACCGATGGTTAATGGGTTAACAAACTAAACTAGTGATGGGCAGATCAGCAAAGGCGTTTTTAATCTTTCAGTTAATAATTTTCTGTAACCTATTCAGTAGCCACTAGTGGATTTAAAGGCGGCTGAAAAGGGGATTTTATGCCCAAAACCTGCCCTCCCCTCCCTTTGGATCTAATGCTAATAGCATTGTAAAATATTCAACTTGAAAGCCCGGTTTTTGGTTTTTCAGAGTCCGATATCCATTTGTGAAAGCGCGAATAGTTAAATTTTTTACCTTCTTTTTTTTCTTATTAAAATATTATTTGAACTTCGGCTCAACGTACATATTTAGATTGTACAATATTAGATTTCGCTAAAGAGTGAGGACCACGTAAACTAGAAAGTCTATTGTACCCACCTAAATTTGTTAGAATCCGAACTTATGTCTGTTTGGATTCATATGTGCAGGCGCGATAACAATCTGAAACCAATTTTAATCGTCGTAATGCTTGAATTCATATGATTTTCTTAAACTGATTGCTGCCATGGAGCGCAATCAAAATATTTATATCACACTATTACTCCTTGATCTTTTCTAATAGATGGGATTTTACTTACTTAGCTGAAGCTGTAGTTGATGATCAGAATAGGCCGTCTTTAACACTTTTGATGTTAAAGACGATTACCGATGGCCCAAAATTGGTTTTTAATTTTTTAAAAATAAATTTTTAGTTTGATCTGCTATAGAAACTTTTCAAAAAATCTTTTAAAATGAATTCTAGTTTCGTTAGTTTCCCTACGGTGAAGAAAGGGTTAAATGAAGAATAAATGGTAAACGACTTTGTCCATCTTTAAAAAAAAATCAAATAAAAATATTCTAAAAAAGTTCGTAAGATATTTCAATTGAGGGCTACAAGGTCGCTGGTGACCCATAAAAGTTCTGACCTTCAAGAGTGGAAAATTTTTGTTTTGATGAAGAATTGTAACAAGAAATGGGGGTCAAAGAATACGAATCCGTGTTCGGTTTTGCGCTATCGCCTCTAGCTGCCTTAGGGTCTCGATAGGGTTAAACGTCAAATTGAAACAAGAAATGGGAGTCAAAGAATACGAATCCGTGTTCGGTTTAACGCTATCGCCTCTAACTTCCTTACGGTCCCGAAAGGGTTAAACGTCAATACAAAGAGGGTTTCTTGCCAAGACTGGGTCTGAGGTTTCAATGGAGGAATGTGAGTTACAAGCCTTAGATAATTGTTACTCAAAGATCTTACTATTGGCCTTTCTAAATGCCCCTCCTCTTCGCTCTCCCTGCATCCGCTGTCTTATTAGTTTATTTTCTAATAAGTATCAAATCACTATCCAGGGCCTTAATGAATAGGTTTTGACACAGAGCAATACAAGAATCGAAAACGGTCCCATCCATTTGTCAGAATTCAGACTTCACTTTGTGTTCTCCAACTCCTTTAATAATTATTTCAACCAGTGAAAAAAGCTTAGAAATGCATCCAAATCACAGCTAGTGGTCGTTGAAAGAGATTTGAAGTGTGACAAGTTAATTTTTTTATAATCGTTTCATCAGTTTCATTTAAAACTGAAAGGCTGAACTGTCTGGCAGTGAAATGGTGACAGTGATTCCTTTTTTTTTTATCTGAAAGTCATAAATCTATAAAAGTTCTTAATCACAGCTTATCGCTCTATCGATAACTGATATCTTATATTGGTAATTCAAATCCAAAATAGACTCAGATTTGTCAGTTCTTTGAAATATAAAATTGATACTATTTAAGCTAAAGTTTAATTTTTTGCCAGTCAAAGTTAAACTTTTAAGATTTTGGTGTTTAGATTTCCGTCTCTCTAACTTTGACCATTAGAAAAATACCTAAGAAAAAAAATGAAAAAAAGAAGCAGAAATTTTTACGTGAACTTGCATCTGTTGATCTTCATTGCCCATTGTAAATTGTTCATTTGAATACAATTTAAACATTATACTCGTATGCACTTGTGCACTTCCAAAAACCTTTCTGATTGATTGAGGGTAATCAAAAGAAAAATAAAATAATTTAAACTTGGCATAAATAACTTCATAAGAAATCACGATCACGATCACGCCCTCCTGCTGACGCTATAATAAAAAATAAAATCAATCAACATTGCAGGCTGACAGTGTCAAGTCTAAAGTATCAGCAACTACAACAATTAAAAAAGAAAAAAAAAAAAGATACAACTTACAAACACACACACAAACAATGAACGACGCATCATCCCCAACAATTAACAACGCCCAGCACCAACAAAATATAAAAAGCTAAACCTTAGTTGGCAACAACATGAGATAATAAAGGCAGAGTTGCTGCCAACAACAACAATACCAAGAAAATAAAATTAAAAAAAAAAAGAAAAGAAAAAATACAAAAGAAAAAAAAGGAAAAAGATAAATATGAGTGAAATGTTATAGCGAATGTGTGAAGTTCAAAGCTGCAGTTGGTTGATTGTTGGCAATCAAATATGCCAAAAAGTGAGCAAACAAGCAAGCAACAGCAACACACACATATTGCAATAATAATAAGTAAGTGCGATAAATTGCAGCCACACCACAAAAACAAAAAAAAGAGTAGTGAGCTGTTGTTGCTGTTACCTATGAGTATGAATGATGATGATATTGGCAGCAGGCAAATATTGCTGCCAATGTTGTTAGCTGCTGCTGCTGTCTGCTGCTGTTATTGCCTATTACTGTTTGCCTATTTGCTTGTTGATAATGATGATGATGTTTGTGACTAATGAACTTTTACAGTAAACCGCTAAAAAGTTAACTACTTTCAATGCTAACAACATGACGAATCACAAAAATTATGCATATTTAGTACGAGCAATATTTACAACACCAATGGATAAATTTACCTCAAAAAAAAAAAAAAAAAAAATACCAATGATTGCTTATTAAAAAAAGATTTATGCAATTGGCAAAAAAAAATATAATTCGAAAAAAAAAACAAAAAATTATTTTATAATAAATATTTATCCAAAAATAGCAACAACAAAAAATTGTTAAAATAAAAGTGGAAATGCGAATATATTTTGCTAAATGCAATTGCAATTGTTTGCAAGGCGTTCCCAGCATTTTGATGCATACAACAAGAGGAAGTGTGCAGTATTTGAAATTGGTTTTTGTTGTTATCATTGAAAAAGAAATACCAAAAAAAATATTTATATGAAAAAGGAAGAAATTTTACGTCCACCGCAGCAAATTGCTGCAATTTGTAATTAGCAATTTGTAATTTACAACATCAATTAAATTACCATCATGAAAATGCAGCAGCAGCAACAGTTGCCAATGAGATAATTGGTAACTATTTCTAATTTTACACATTTAATTTGTAAAAAAAAAAATATTTTTTAATATATTTAGCAACTTTTAATTGTTTATGATTTTTGCTGATTTAATAAATTATTTTTCAAACTTCTGCTATTGATCTAAATTGTAATTTAGATTATGTACATTCATTTTTTACATATTTATTAGTAAAAATACTATTGAATAGTATTCGTGTGTAAAATGTGTAAAAACGCTGTTTTATCTACAATTTAAAATCAATAATATTAAAAAATAAATATACTATAGATCTTCAATAAGTGTAAATAAGTAAGTAAATATAATAATTTCCATCCTAAAAAAACACACACACAAAAAACAACTATTTGAGAAATTTACACATTTGAGAGGTGATAAATACAGACATTAAAAAAATACCCACTTCATATTGAAATCACACACCTGAAAAAAAATAGTGTTAGTAAGAAAAACTCTGTTTTCGGAATAAAACATCAAATGTGTATTTTTACTCAATTAAATGAATTTTACTATTAAAAAAATTGGTATACCTATGTTAGTGTCAACTGATTAATACTCATACACATACTCAAATAAATCTGCTTATTATTATTGGTTCCCATTTAATTTCAATCACAAAATGTTGAATTCACATATGATCAATTATGGAAATACCATTTTTATTGCATCAAACGATATTTAATTTATTATTGTATTTTTACACATATGTATAATAATAATACAACGAAATATCATACACTAATTGCTTTAATTTTAACATATTTAATAAAAATTTGTATTGCAAAGTTATCGTTTAATATATAGCAAACCAAATTAGCCGTGCCTCACAGTTGGACTCTATTTCCCTCCCTTTTTGTCCTTCTTTTGTTAAAAATTAATTTGAAAATATGAATCTCAGTTAATAGTTCATTTATTAGTTAAATTTTTATTATTATTTAATATTGGTTATAATCGTTTGGATCATTTTAAATTACAATGCTATTTGTAAATGTAACATCTTCCACAAAATCTTCAGAAAAGGAAGAGAATTAAAATTAAGTCAGAATAATGTGACCATAACACACACTCTCTCTCTCTCTCTCTCTCTCTTTTTCTTTTATTTTAGTTAACTCAAGCGAGAGCATCTTATATCTATGTCATTTTCTTGAACTCTGACTTTAGGGCAGTCATTTCCAAAACTTTTACAGACGTATTTCAAGTAATTGATAGTGTATGCGATGATAGTAATTGGTAGTGTAGGCATGAGTCTATGAGAGCGGTACACTGAGAGAATAAATATATGTAAACACATAATATAAAAAAGTGCATTTTTGTTTGAAATAAGTACACTCAAAAATTCATTTATTCTGCATGCACCACAACATGACTAACTTGCTCTCATGCAGTTATATTTCAGTTAGCGGTGAGGTTTCATATGAAGCTTGCGCCCAACATTTGCTCACGGGCAGTATTTTCGAAATGACTGCATTAGGGAAACCCCATCTAAAAATTAAAATTAGGAGAAACTTAAAAAAAAAAAAAAATTTTTAGATCGTATATTTTGGAAGGAATACGCACTACCCTCTTCTCCCCTTTTAAAGTCTTAACTTTACACAAGATTCTGAGTTCTTTCTGTTTCCTCAGTCTATTCTTGACTATGGAAAATAGTGCAGGAAGTTTTACGTAAGTTGTCAATTCCTATATGGACCACATGACGTATGAAGAGTTTGATTAAGTTAGATTGAAATTAATTTGACATTAACCCTCTCAGACACGAAAATCATCCGCTTGAAGTAAAAATTTTAGAATTGCACATATACCAGTAAACACGAATCCGCAATAAAATCTCTAGTAAAGTGACTTATATGACCGTCAGGTGATGTCCAATATATGGGACAGAGTTATTGTGTGTATCACGATTTTCGTTACATGCTCTTGGACAAATGTCTGAAAGGGTTAAGGCCACTGATACAGCCCGAACAGTGGAGGCTAGAGTAGTTTTTTCTGATTATGGAAAATATGGCGTGTGAAGTAGAGATGGGCGAGTGACATAAACTTTACGTGACACGCGTGAACACGCACGTCCGTGACATAATTTTACGTGAAACGCGTGAACACGCACGTACGTGACATAATTTCCGCGCGAGCATGTGACATGAATTTTACGTGACATGCGTGAATACGCACGCACGTGACGTAATTTCCGCATGAGCATGCGTGACTGTGATTCGATATCCATAATTCCTATGTGAACATGCGTGAGCGTGACATAATTTTGAGGTGAAAATGCGTGAGTATAAGTTACTTTTGACCATAACATCGTTATAATTCATAATTTTTTAAATTCTTTAGTGTTTAAAAAAAATTAACCCTGTGTTATTCTTTACCTAAGAATCATGCAAATTCGAAATCTGCCATCTCTATGTAACATATAGTACATGCATATTATTTAAATAAGCACTTTATTTTTTAATTGCATCTCTAAAAATATAACAATAAAAAGACTGCGCGCGTGAGCATGCGTGAAATTTTTTAGAACAATTTCAACATACGAAAGCATGAGTGATTTTTTCTATGAAAAATGCCAGCGTGCGTGAACATGCGTGAGCAGTATTCTCAAAGCCGTGAGCATGCATGAGCGTGTGTCAAAAAGTACTCACGCTCCCATCTCTAGTGTGAAGTATTAGATTAAGTAAAGTTAAAAATTAAGTTTGCTCTTAGATCTATTAAGAGCATTGTGGCGTTATTAAAACTCTAGAGATTTCACTTACTATCAATAAAGAAACTGGCGAGGTAAAGTTTATTGAGAGAAACCTAATCGGCTGGTAGTAGTAGTAGTAGGAGTGAACAATGAGGAACAAGAACAAGAGAGACCATGTGTGTTTTTCTTCATCACCACCGCTTCAGCAGAGATTTCTATAGAAAATTTGCAAACTTATCACAAAAATACCGAACATGAGCACTTTATGGAACAACAGCCCATCAAGGGCCTAGAACGAGATTTTTGCATTTATTCATGTTTCGTGAGTTATATTTGTACACGAATGAAGGTACCTACAGTTTTAAGCCTAATCGGAACGGCATTGTGAATAGATTTTCTGAAGCAGTTTTTACTCTGGTAGGGTTTTCCACTGCCATCCACGGTCACTTACTAAATGGCACTATGTAGTAACATTTTTAGTTTTCATTTTTTATCTTTGACCGTGCCAAACAGTACATAAACCTAGTCACCATGGTAAGACTCCAGCACACTAACTACTAAATAAGCCACGAGGGCACTTTGGGATGGCAAACGAATTAAGGAATGGAAAATATGGATCTGTGGAGGCTTAAGACTTGGGAAAGTGAGGGACAAGTACAGAAGTGTTGATTTATACTTCTCCTCATTACTATACATAGCCCCTGAAGTAATTATTCAAGAAAATTTATAGCTTTTTGGAGGAGAGAGGAGTGGTTTCTGAAAAGGGTTATGTACTTCGATTTTATTTTTTTGTGGCACTTAATTAAATTCACAAAACAACATTGCTATTACAGTGTGAGAAAATTTATATACTTATAGTAAAGCCTCAAACAATTCTCATAAAAAAATTTGATTACGGAATTCTGAAATTCAAAAAATGTGATTGTAAATATTGTTAACTTAGTCAAAGAATTTTGACCATACATTTATTAATTTTTCGTTAATTGAAACACTTGAAGAATTTGTTATATGCGATGTCCACTGTAAAATCATTATTTTATTATATTAAATTAAATGTATTACTTAATTAAAATTAACAGTTAGTTAATTTATTTTATTTTTTTTTTCATTGCAGGTATGTGATTTTTCTGGTTAAGCTTAATATTTACTGCAAATGTGAGTGAAAAAATAAAACGCTACAAAAAAAAAAAAAAAAACAAAAATCAGTTAAGTATTTAATTAAATCAAACATAATAGCAATATGCGTTTGCTATATAAACCAAATAAAACACGTTAAAATAACTAAAAACCGCTTAAAAATATTTCCATCATAGCAAAAAACAAAAAAAAAAAAACAAAAAACACAAACTATGCAAAAGTTATTTGACACAAAATGTTTGGTTATATCAAAACAACAACAAAAAACAGCTGAAAAAAACACAAAGGTAAACAAGAAAAACTGTCAAAGCATTGAAACACTTGACGAGAAAAAGCACAAAATGCACTTAACTCGAATTTTATAACTCGAAAAATAACAAACAACTCATTAGTAACAAAAATTGCAACACTGTAAATAGAAAAAAGGTAACCTGAAATTTAGTTGTTTTTGTTTATTTTTCAAAACGGAAATTCTTCAAAAAGAATGTGTTAAGGAGGTAACAGTCAGCAGCTACCTACCAACAGTAGCAACAAAAACGGTAAGCATCCAAAGAGAGCAACTGCTGTTGTTTTCGCTGTTACCAGTAGTTGCTTGCAACCAAATGAATATTTACGACAACATTAGCGATAGCGCGCTTACTATTAAGCTTAAACAAACAGCAGTGCGATAAAAAGGTAACGCTCGCTGACACACACGACATGACGACAAAAAAAAAAAAAAACAAACTGAAAATGACATTTGAGCTGCCATATTGATGGCTTTATTGAATTACCGCGTTGACAGTTTTTTTTTGTTTTTGTTTTTGTTTTTTTTTTTTAAGTTTGCGGCTGGTATTTAGAGCGTATTCGCATTCTGCGCTTTATTCATAGTACATACATATAATGTGGTTTTAGCTTTTATGTTTTACTGTTGATTTTGAATTTCAATTAAAAGACAAAACAATTTCTTTTAAAATTAGCAAAAAGATATTTTCATTTTAAATTTACAATTACATTAAAAAATTGACAGCTGAAATGTCACTCAAATGCAGCTCTGAATAGCATTAACCAATGAGAATGCAGTGCAAACGCATATGCATGCGCATGTGTGTGAGTGTGTGTGTCTGTTGTCAAGCTTAATGTAGTCAAAGTTAGAGCGCAAAAAAAAAACAACTTTTGCTTTAGTTTCCAAAGGTTGTCACTCAACAGCAACTTCAATTCCACTTAAGAGCGTCTTAATCATTTGCTTTTTTCGTTTGGGGTAAACTTGTCACAACAACACAATTTATAACAAGCTTAGGTTAAGTTTTCATAGCCGATTTTTTGCATATTTGATATTGAATATTAATTTTTTATTCAATATTTTTTGATTAATTTTAAATATTTATATTTTTCTTTTTTATGCACACAATTGAAATTTAATATCGTTTGTCGATGAAAGGCTGAAGGTTAAACATTGGTTTCTCTAAGAAATCATCATCATCACATATAAATAACTTCAAATCAGCTCAAATATCAAAGTCGGTTTAAATGCAACTCTGGTACCCTCTCTCTCTCTCTCTCTGTGTGTATGTGTGTGCTCCCTCCTTTGCATTCTGTTGAGATGACAGTGTGAGAGGGTGAGTACTTAGTGTTTTAAGTGAATATGACTTCACATATGAACTTGTCAATATCACTGTTAGTTCGAATTGCCAACCACTTATGAAAACAACTGCAATGGTTTTATGGTATTCTTCTTTAACCTTCTCACTGGGTTTTAGTTTCATTTGGGGTTGCTCAAGGGTGCATAAATAAGATTTGCTCACTTATGAACTTTTTAAATAACCTTAATCAATGTTAGAACATTTTTTGTATTTGTGATGTTAAAATTTGCTGTATTGTGTCGCTTTCTAAATTTTCAACCTGCTCTCAGGATTTGAATTATTTTATAACTCAAATTTTCCAAAAATTTTGTTTTTCTTTGTCTTGATATAACAAAGAAAACAATCGACGGAGGTGGAAAAATTCTCACCTAATCCAAATTAATAAATCACTCATAAGAATCGAAGAAAGGTCTGAAATCTAGTGATCTACTGTTCATAAAAAAAATTTTGTAAAAAAACCGACGACGATGCAGAACTCACCGTTCTCGCGCGTCCAAGAGAGAAGAGAGCAAATATAATTTTCCTATTTATGTGGGAAGTTTACAACGGACGACAAGAAGTGAACAGAACTAGTAACGAATGCGTCCCTGCATGGACAAAGACTGTACGACGAACTACTGACGAATACATTCCTGCATAGACAAGACTGGACGAAGACAATGCACGAACTATTAACATAACAGACGAATAGTAGAGTTGATTGCGAGAAGATAAAAACAAAACAATCGACTGAAGTACAATTTGAAATAATAATAAAATAATTGCTGATGTACAATTTAGAAATAAGATTAAAATAAAATAGTTTCTACTACTTATGTACTATGATTTGAAATTAAGTTGAAGTGAAATAGTTTTGTGCTGTGCGAGGAAAAGAGCCAATCACACTTTTATATAACAAAGCTGCGATCATTGTTCCTAAATTAAAAGATTTTTTCCAAAGAACAAAGATACCAATGCAAGCCCTTAGTTATACAGCTTCTGTATTCACTATTTTTCATATTGCATCTTGGATCGGTATTGATAATCTGAAGTTATAAGACTTATCCAAGGAATGAAGAGACATACGTTTCGTATTCTCTGGCCTCCATTTTTTGTTACAATTTTTCATCAAAATTGAAATTTTTGCGTCCCTGAAGGCCTGAACTTTTAAGGTGTACCGTCGACCTTGTGGCCCTCAATAGGAATTATTGTATTTACGAACTTTTTTAGTACATTTTTAGTAGATATTTTTTTGAGGATAGACAAAAGCACTTACAATTTATTCTTCACTTAACCCTTTCGTAACCATTAGGAAACTAAAAGCGGAAAAAGAGAAAAACTGAGTCCGCATTCGCATTCACTGACTGCCATTTCATTGTAACACTTTTTTAAAAAGTCTCTATTAGGGAGCTTAGGTCCATTGGTGAACCATAGTAAAGCTTAATTTCCAAAAAAAATAAGAATTTGAAAAAAACAGAAAATAATGTTTTAACCCTTTGACGCCCGAATTATAATGGGGCTTGAGAGAAATCTTTTGTTGTGAAATTATGGTTACTTAGGTCTTCCACAATCATGACACCAAATTTCTTGCTTCTACATTGATTTGTTTGTCCTTTATTAAAAGTTAAAAAACATAGCTATGAAGCTGTAGACAACCACTGTAGCTGTAGACAACACTCCTTTTCTCCAATTTTTTGATTTTCATATTCTCTAATTTTTTATAAACATATCTGATAAAAAAAATTTCCGGTTAGTAATAATTTAATGCGTAATTTTTTAAAAAATAGTGCAAAAGATTTTACTAAAAATTTTTGCACTTAGTTTTTTTTGCTGGACTTCAAAGCCAAAACATTAAAAAAAAATTACTTAAGCAATAAATTTTAAATATTCGGCAATTAGCAAACGTGAAGAATACCTAACAGAATCGAATACAAACAGCGTTAATAATAATATCTGTTAAACGTTTTATTTATGCCACATAAAAGTGAATGTTGCATATACTCAACATTAGGTTTTAAAGAGTTAATTACACTGTGCTCGAATTAAAAAAAAAAATTTGTAGCAGACGGAAGACATGTCGTTTCTAACTAATTCGGGGTCAAGAAATTCAGCAGCGCTTCACAAAATTTTTTTTTTTTTTTAAGTTTTGGTTTGGGGGTATACTACACATTTATGATTAGCACAGTGTAATTAGTTTTTCTCATAACATATTGAAAGTTTGGAGTGGAAAAATATTATCAAAATTATGAGCGACTAAAAGTTTGTGAGATATTTATTTTTTTTTTTTTTAGTTTAGGTCGTTTTGATACAATTTCAAGACTTTTTAGATAAAAATTAAAGCACAATCAATTCTCTTTTCAATGAATATGAATATTAGTAGCTTATATAGGGAAATTGAAAGATTAAGAACTGTCACTAAGATCACTGATGAGGAATTGCGGCGGATTCCGAAACGGCCGTCTGATTTGCCCGTCTCTATATACATTGTTGTTGTGATGACTACATTTATTCATTAACCTGTTTATATATAACCTAAAATATGAATTTAACTAAATGCAATAGTTTATAAAAAAATGAAAAAACTAATTTTTGGTCACTGGTGGTCAATGGTCCAGAAAAGGTTATTGTTTAGTATTGGCTTTTCTTCTCAATTGTTTTCCATTTAAGGGAGATGGCCACTGTGACGGCTGAAAAAATGAGTGATTTTCGGGAATTTTTTTGATCTGTCAAATAAAGAAATATGGGGATCGTTTTATATTCACTTTATTAAGTGCACTTTCAACAATATTTCCATAAATTTTTATTAAAAAATATTGAATAGTTTTGAAGATACGGGCGTTGCCGCGAAGCCCAACAAAAATTTCCCCCTCCATGGTCGCGTTGATATTTCCAGAATGAATTTTCTGAAAAAAAATTATAATCTATATGAGTATAAATCTCGTCGCGTAGCGTTTTTTTTCATGTTTTCGACCCTTTTTTTTGTTCCAAAAGAGATTAAAAAATAGTAAAAATCAAAAATTTGAAAATCGGATACGCTTAACGATAGCTACTGCAAAGAGAAATTGAAAATCGGCTAATATTTGATCGAGTTATCGACACGACCAGTTCGAAAAATGTCGTTTCAAGTTTTCAGTCCATCAAGTTTTCAGTCTACTTACTATCACTAAAATTACTATAACTCGACTTGAAATTTTGTATACCTATTTTTGAATATATAAACTTTAATGTAAGGTAAAAAAAATTACCCGTCACAGTGGCCTTCCCCCTAAAAAAAAAGTGCTTCGAAACTGCTTCTTTGGGAAGTAACTCAACTTTTTCAATTGGGTATGCCCATCTATTCTTAAGTATTTCAAACGCTTTCGCTTAATCTGCCTACAATTATTCCTCTTTTAGTCATCTAAACTATAATTTTTCTTTTAGCTGAGCCTGTTAGTTAATGTACTGTAATCACATTTTCTCTTTTATCAGTCTACACTTTAACTTTTATAAAATTTAAACTTTTCACTTCCAGTACTTACTTATATTTCTTTTTTTATCTAGCAGAGCTATGACTTTGTACTTCAAAATCTTTTAGCTTTATCTACCTAAAACGTAACTTTTTTAAAATTTAAACTCTTTCTGCTCCATTTATTTAAGTTAGAACTTTGTTAAGATTGTAGCTCTCTGCTGAAGTACTTCAAATACTTTAACCTTTTCCTCCTTTCCTCATCTAAACCACAACTTTTTTTTAAAATTGAAGGTTTCCGATAATGTACTTCAAGTACTTCTACTCTACTTTCTTTATTTAGTCGTGCTACGCCTTTATTAAATACAAACTATTTAGGGATGTACTTCAAGTACTTCAAGCTTTCCTGCTTTCTTCAAACCACAACTTTTTTAAAACTAGAGCTGTCTGACGATGTACTTCAAGTACTTTAATGTTTTTCTCTTTTACCCACATAAGCAATGATTGTTTTGATGATTTCCTTTCACTTATATTAAAAGAAATTTAACTTTTAATTGAGATCGTACTGTGGGATATTTTCTCTTTCCTCCCTCTCTCTGCGCATCTTTTGCAAAACATAATTTTCTTGCCTCTACACAATAAAAATTCATTAAAAAATTCATTACATAAGTAAATATGATATTCAAATAAAAACAAATTAATCTCAATTAATCAATCAAAAAATATAAAAACTGCATGTGCAAAAATGCGTAGGCGTATATATATTTAATTAAGCTAAAGTAGGAAGAAGCATAATGAAAACGTAACCATCAGTTAAAAGTTACTGTAGCTATTAGCGACTAAAGTTCGAATGCAAACACTCATGTTTATTTAATAGCCATTTATAGCGCTAAACACGTTTATCAAATTAAAACCAAATTAATCATAATAATAAATAATACGACTCAAAATAAAACAAACAAAACAAACAAAAAAAAAAAACAAAAAACAAAACCTAAATAGAAATGCTTAAGCAAAAATGTTGTGTGGTGGTGGTGGTAGTGCTGGTTAACTTAAGTTTTACTGATGTATGTTTGATGTTGACACATTGTTGTTGTATTGTTGACAGTTGCCGTTGCCACCGGGTGAAAGTGCGCGCGCTAACAAAACCACACACTAACGCAAGCGGTGCCAAAGTAAAAAAAACAACAAACAAAAGAAACATTAAAATCATATCGCACCGTAAAAATCTTGTGCGTGAGGAGGTTATGGCAGCAACAACAGACACCGACACACAACACATGCATGTAATTCATAAATGTGTATTTATGTTTGGTGGAAATGAGTTGAGTTGCTAGCTATTTAATTATGGTAACAAGTTTGTTTTGACAATTCTCAATTTGTTAACAAAAAATAAAGCTATGTTATATTTATATATTCATTCATAAAGTGTACATAGCTCGAGTGCTTATAGAAACTTGGGAAGACATTAAAAATGCATTAAATGAAATTGGTTGCTGAATAACTACAAAATTTTTGTTAAATGATGTTGTTTTTATTTGGTTAATGCAGAAACTAATAGCAATTTTTTTTTTAATTGTTTGTATAATTGCTAGAAGCTTTGCTTATATAGATTTTAAATAGATTATAATTCGTTTCAAAAGGTTTGGTATTTAGAATTGTAGGTAGAGAAAAAATTTCCCGCTATGCTTTTAATTCACCAATAACAATCGTTTGCTTCTAATGAGAATCAAGTTCTCTTACAGAGAGAACATATTCTACGCTATATATTCAACTGACCAATCACAATCATTTGTTTTTATTGAATATAAAAGTCACTCACTATGCGTAACTCACTCATCACGAGCAATAAGATATTACTCACTAGTTCTCATGTATATTGCTCTCTCTCTCTGTTTTTTTCTTTTTTGCTATTTGTTGCATTTAGTTAAGAATTTTGTTTTTTTTTTAGTTTACAATAAATGCGACTCAAAAGAGCGATATTTTAACCAGTTCTACAATTCCTTTACAGACATAGAGCATCAATATCTACTGTCTTCAGATTTTTCATCGGTTTAGCAAACCTGAGGGTTAAAAAGCTTTAATAACTACTACCTTCAGCTCATTTCACCTTTTCTCGATCGAGTACAAGCTTTTCTTGGTCTGACAGAGTTACGAACCACCACCGTTCATCGATTTCTGCTTTTTTTGTATTAGGCAGTCACTAACGAATTCATTAATTGCAAAAGGGGGAAGGTGGTTTTGGACGTCTTTATTTCTTTAAAAAATATTTCAAGTCTTAATAAAGGAGAAGATATTTATGGAGAAGGCGATCAGATAAATGGATATTAGGGAAGTAAGAGATCTCCAAACTCCCTTCTCTCTTGCATGTCGTTTTTTGTTTTTGTTGGAGAGTATGACCAATTCATATTAACTTCTGTGTTTTGATACGATCGCTTAATCTGAGCTTTACTGATCAATTTGTGATTTTAAATTGATTTTGAATAACTCACAATGCTTGATAAAGACTTTCAACCGAATTGTTACTCAAATTCTTAATTTCAAAAGGTTTCTAATGATACCGAATCAACTATTATAAAGGCACAGCTATTAATCTAACTTCTCCAAATTGATTTCAGACAATTTAAATTAATTTAGCATTGTTTCAAAATGATTTCAAAACCCTCTAAAATGATTTCAGAATTTTTCGAATTAATTTGAAAGCATTTCAAACATTTCAGTATATTGCAAACTATTTTCCGAATATCTCGAAATTTTTTCTTCGATTTGTTGACTTATTGTGATCACATCACATAAATCGATAGTTCATCTTCAACAGTTCTTTGGGGCTGCCATTTTAGAGACCCTCGTCAATCTGGACTTACCTTTAATCAGTGGCGGTTATAGGATTGGGGTTTGGGGGGGGAGGGGGGGGGGTAGGGGCGGTGGGTTTGGCTGACTTTACTAATAGATAAATATACGACTCAGTCTCACTATCGACCAAAACCCAGACCTAGACCAAAAACTAGTGTAAAAATTTTATCAAATACAGGTCAAAAATTAAAAGATAACTGGATCAAAACTGAGACCAAAATTCAAACTAAAGTCGGATAGAAACTTAGGCGGGAATTTCGATCAAATTTCAAACTAAAATTCAAACACTTTTTTCAGATCGAAGTTCAAACCAAGAAAAGAACCAAATTCAGATCAAAAATCTAGATCAAAATGAGACCAAATTCAGATCAAAATCTTGATTATGACTTTTCTGATGGATTTATATTGTTAAATGATCTATTGTGAGAAAACAATTTGAAGGAAATTTTAATTTCCTTTGAGAAACAATTTTGATGAAACAATTTGATACATCTCCATTTTTTGAGTCATTTTTGGTAGAAACCAAAACCCGAAAAAAAATTAAATTAAGATAACAGTTGATTTGGATAGTACTTTAAACGAATTTTTGAAATATACATGTATTCATATCACTCTTAGCATCGATATCACTATTAATAGCGGCCTGGTAGTGAGTTTACCATCTCACAACTCTAAGACCAAGCAGTTCATTTTTATGAAAAATTAAATATGTTCTTTAAGCCTGTTATACATTACTTAAAATGTAAATATATCTTAGTTTGACCTAAAAAAAAAATACATTTTAAATTTCAACGAGAACCGTACACGCTTTCGGGTATCGGACAACAACCGGTTAAAAAAGAAAACAATGTTCAGACCACGTATCAGAATCGGAGATCAAATTCAGGTCAAAACTTAGGCTAAAAACCCGAAATTCCGACCTGATCAAAACCAAAATCAGTTTTAAAATTCATTCCAAAATTCAAAAAAAAAGTTTAGACCACAACTCAGACCCAACTTTAGGCCAAAAGGACACCAAATACCGAACGAAAGTAACCCAAAATTCAGACCAAAAACTAGTGGGAAAATCTGATAAATATTTACATCAAAAACTTTTGACTTAAATTAAACAAAAACTAGACCAAAATTCCAGACGACTTCAGACCAAATTTTAAAATAAAATTCAGACCGAAGTTTAGACCAAAATAATATCAAAATCAAGCCAATTTAAACGAAAATATAAATCACAGCTCAAACTAAGAGTTAGATTAAAACTGAGGCTAAAAAGACGCCAAATACAAATTAAAAGCAAACCAAAACTTAGGGCAGAAATCAGATCAAACGCTGGTCTGCAAACGCTGGAAAGAAAATCAAAATTTAGACCAAACATGGATTAAAACTCAAACAAAATTCCCTATAGTCCCACCCCCTCTGGATACGCTACTGCCTCTAACCTAAAGTGAATGGAAAATTCTTGATCCGATTATTCTATTTCTAATTGACTTTTCGACCGAGCGTGTCAGAATGATGCTTTGACTTAACCTCATTTCCCAAAAGGGTTATTTATCTCAACTTCAGAAGGGTAGTTTAGGTTACCAGTGTGTTCTGTTTGAAGGTAAGCTTAGTAATAGCGGAACTAAGCCTTTAATTCACGTAAAGGCATACAAAGTTATTACGACTTTAACAACTGGGTAAATTATTATCTTGTTATAGCTTAACAACTTTTTAGTTAGACAAGATAGTATTTGTGTCTGTTTTGATTTACAGCATAGTTATTAGTTAATATTATAAATAGTACATAATGTACCACACCCAATGCCTAACATATCATACAAATATTAACCAAAAATGTGCAAAAGAAAAAGAAAAATCCTAAATGTTAACAACATATTTTTGTTGTATTAAAACTGATGGGTAAATGGTGTTATAGCATTACGGTTCATAAGACTAGCCATGGATACAGCAGAACAACAACAAACTAATTTAGGAAATTAATGAACAAGTGTTGATACTCTTGGGTATCACAACATAACATAGCAGACCACACAGAAAACCAAAAGCGCGAAGAAAAACACGCACAGGTTGTGTAAAAAAAAATATATACTTATATAAATAGTAAATCTATTTAAAAAATAATGATAATAGTTAACTAGGTTGTAGAAGAGTTAATACAAAATATGTGAACACAACAATAAAACGCACTTGTAATGTAATAATTTTCCTACAAAAATTTAACTTCCGTTCACCTGCAACTATGAAATAAAAAAATACTGAAAAAAAAATTTATGTCAACAACGAATAAAAGCACCAAAAACGCATCAAAATTATTGCTTGAGCAATCAAATAATCTACCACCTACGCGTTTCTTTTACTCGTAACATTTTTATTGTATACTCTACTACTCGACGCTTATATAGACACAAGCACACACACACACACACATACATAACTTCCAACAGAAATTTATTAAAAGTAGCAAACAATAAATGTCGCATAATATGCAAATTTTCTTTGGCAGGTAGACATAAAGTTTCAAACTGTCGCTCATATAATAAAAGAGACAATTTTTCTTAAAAGCGTCTCTTTTTTTTATTGTTATTGTTATTGTCGCGTTGTCTTGTCACTCTTGCATGTCACTTTTCATGACGTCACAGCAGCTTATTTACAGCCAGCGACATGTGCGCGTAGGTTTGATAATTTTATGAAGCTCATCATAAAATTAGAGAGCCAACATTTAGTTGCCAATTAAAAATATGTATATGTATATGTAAAAAAAATATAACGAAAATTCTCCGAAATAAAGAAACAGTTAAATTGAAACATTAAAGTCCCGTTATTCTATTGTGTTAAATAAGTAATTGAATGTGCCTCATTACTTATATTTTTAATCTTATTAAAATATTTCTATAATAATACTGCAGTTGTGATGAATGCGGCACTTTTCAAATGATGTGATAATCGAGTACTTAAAATGCAATCAATTTTCTTTATGGAATGTTTTAATTTGTTAATCCTCTATTAATTTTTGATAGCAAGTTGTAAAGCTTTTATTTTTATATTATTATTAGAGACCATGAAACTGAAATCTAATTGTTCATATTTCATAGTTTGACTTTTTACTTCATTGCTACTCAACAGTTAAAGTGTTGTTTAACAGGCTAAATGAAAGGTTCAATTTGTCGAAGTGACTAAGTCGCAGCAGTGTATAAAGAGCAGGCAAATCATACGGCCATTACGGAATCCGTCACGATTCCTCATCAGTGATCTTTGTGATGGTTCTTACCAGCATTTCAACAATCTATATAAGTGTCTAATATCTGAAAACGCTACTGCTTCCCAATCTAGTGCACAGTTTTATAATTGTTTAAAGAATATTTTACATTGATTTTGAATTGTTTTTGAATTTATTTCAAAACATTAGAAATGATTTAAAAATTCTTTAAAAAAAGAATTCAGAATACTCCAAATTGATATAAGAATATTTCAAAATGATTTCGGTTTATTTAAAATGGATTTCAGAATATGCTAAATTGACATCAGTTTAATCCATATAGATTTTTGAATTTTCCAAATTGACTTCAGAATATTCGAATGATTTCAAAATTTAGAACACTCAAAACTTATGTCATAACATTTCTAATTGATTTCGGTTTACTCCAAAATAATTTCAAAATATTCAAAATGGTTTCAAAATTCTCCAAATTACATTCAAAATACTCCAAATTAGTTTCAGTTTACTCTAGACTGATTTCAAAATATTACAAATTGATTTCAAAATATTTCAAATTGATTTTGATTTACTCCAAAATAATTTCAAAATGGTTTCAAAATTCTCCAAATTGCATTCAAAATACTCCAAATTAGTTTCAGTTTACTCTAGACTGATTTCAAAATATTACAAATTGATTTCAGAATATTTCAAATTGATTCTGATTTATTCCAAAATAATTTCAAAATATTCAAAATGGTTTCAAAATTCTCCAAATTGCATTCAAAATACTCCAAATTAGTTTCAGTTTACTCTAGACTGATTTCAAAATATTACAAATTGATTTCAAAATATTTCAAATTGATTTTGATTTACTCCAAAATAATTTCAAAATATTCAAAATGGTTTCAAAATTCTCCAAATTGCATTCAAAATACTCCAAATTAGTTTCAGTTTACTCTAGACTGATTTAAAAATATTACAAATTGATTTCAAAATATTTCAAATTGATTTTGATTTACTCCAAATTTATTTTAGAATATTATAAATTGATATCAGAATACTCAAAATTAATCTAAAAGCATTCCAAATAGATTTCAGATTATTTCAAATAAGTTTCAGAATATTTTAAATTGATTTCAAATTATTCAGATTATTCTAAAATTATTTCCAAATATTTTAAATTGATTTTAAAATATTCCAAATTAATTTCAAACTATTTTGAATTAATGCAGAAATTTTTAAACTGAATTCTAGAATAACTAAAATTAATTTCACAATTCTACAAATAAAAATATTTTAAAATAAATAAATATTTCAAAATCGCTTTGGAATATTTGAAATTTAATTTAAGAAAATTCAAAATTGTATTCAAAATATTTGCAAACGATTTCAAAATATGCTTAATGCGTTTCAGAAATCTATATAGGGTTCAGAATTTCAAATTGATTTCAAAGTTTTTCAGTTCTAGAATTTTATATTGGGTTCACACTTTCAAATTGAGTTCAAAAGTCTCCAAATTGAGTGAAAAGTATTCAAAACTTGATTTCAAAATACGTAAAATTGGATTCAAATTATTAAATATTGATTTCAAATCATTATTCAAAATATTGGCAAACGATTTCAAAATATTTTTAATGTGTTTCAGGATTCTACATAGATTGAGTTCAGAATTTCAAATTGAATTCAAAGTTTTTCAGGTTTAGAATTTTATATTGTGTTCACAATTTCAAATTGACTTCAAAATACATAAAATTGAATTCAAATTATTTAAAATTGATTTCAAATTATTTCACTGTGATTGAAAATTTTATGAAACCAATACATTTGAAATATTTTGAAATCACTTGTAATTTTATAAAACAAATTTCAGGTTTATACACAGACGATAAGAGAATACGGAACATGAACTGAAAAAAGATTTTTTGCCCACGTTCAATTTTCCACTAGTTCTTTAGAGAAAATCGTATAAGAAAAACAGTTGAGAGTTTGAAAATAATCAAAAGAGGGCGCTATAAATAGCTTTTAGTTTCTCAAGCTTCTTCAACATTTGATATTTATTTCATAATGCTTTACACTTTGCAAGATCAATGCTCATCTATAAAGTCCGAGCCCTAAAAGACACAAAAGGAGAGCTTGTTAATGCCCCAAAATATAGACTTCTTAAAGGAACGGAAAAAGTAACCCCCCCCCCCCTCTTCCGTAATCTCTGGATTCGATAGTAAATAAGTCAAAGCACTTGCATAAAGTTTATGTAAAGATTTGCTCTTTTATTTATCTGTCAAGTGTTCTACTTTTCAGTTGAAAATCATTTCTAAATCATATCTCAATTTCAAATAATTGCTATCTAATGCAGCAAATGATATTAATTTAAAAATAACATAAACCACTAATGACTTAGTTCTCTGCATCTCCTTCCAAACACCTTCTCTTTCTCTAAACACAACTCACCTGCTGAGGCCAACGAAAACTCTGCAGTAGCAGACCATCACAAATCGCGTGTAAAAATGTGTATTTATTACTAGCGATTGTTGTTGTTGCTTTTACAACAGTTTGTTGACGCCTTCGTTATGCATTTTAACCTGTTGGTGTATAGTAGTAGTATCTAATATCTAACTATTGAAGTTAAAGTAATGTTATATTTTAAATTTATTGAGCCACAAAATTTATACCAGATTAAAGAAGCGAACATAACGATTATTACCACATATAAATGCAGAAAAAAAAAAATCAAAATTGACCAGAAAAATATATTTTAATAGAGCATAAGGTGCAAAATCAAACATTAGATACAAAACATTAATGTTAGTAACTCTTAGAAAGACAAACAGACAGACAGACAGACAAACTCAAAACTCCTTTAGTTGTTGATAGAGTGAGTGCAGTTAATGCACGCGTTAGTACAAATCACAGTTGCCAATATGTCTGGCAACAAGTTGTTGTTGTTGTTATTGTTGCTCAAATTTTTATACTCAGATTTTAGTTTCATTTGTTTTTCACTTTATTTTTCATTCATTCTGTAGTACTCTGCGCTCCAATATTTCCGGCATTGAACGCATTAACATACTAGGTATTGGCAAATCCATTCAGCTATAGCAAATAACCACCAGCATGTTACATGCGAAGACATGCGCTATGGCACATTCACACACACACACACATTCATACATTTAGTCACACACAAACACGTGTATTGTACATACATACAAGTGTGGTATATAAATGCGATTGCGCCCTCCTCTTAGTTGTCGTCAGTTGCCCGTTGTTTGTTGCGCACGCGCATTTTAATCACATACATGCATACAAATAAATTCATTTCTGAAAATTAAAAGTGAAAGGAAAATTTTCGTGCTGTTGTTGTTTTTATGATTTTTCATGTTTTTCTTTATGAAAACATAACGCTAACATTTTTTTTTTTTTTTTCAAATAATTTTCTTGCACAAATTCATATTAGCCTTAAGCTTTTAAATTGGATTAATAGAGTATCTACATATACATATAAGTTTAAACGCATGTATTTCTATAGAAGAATGCTTAGAGATATATTTCTACAGTAATACCCGCTTAACTACATCGACGAAAATTTAGAAATTCAGGTGTGCAATTAACCGCGGAATTTGAATAAATTTTGAACTAGAAATGTAAACTTTCTGGTGAAATTAAATTACGTTTCTCTAATTAAGAGAGTGCCAATTATCTGGGGATTACTGTATACTAGTGTGTGTATATAAACACATACACATATTTTTAGTTTTCTTAACTTTTAAAAAGTACCTATAATTAAATGTTGGCATATATTTTTGGTTTACATAGTTTTAGTTTTTTTATTTTTTGTTTTACAAATTTATTTTGTAAATTTTGTTGGCAATATGTCAGTCAATCGAGAAATTGCGCACCTTGTTGTTGTGGTTTTTTTTTTATAGGTTTTATGATGCGATAACATTCCATTGATATGTATAGGCATACTATAAAAGTGTATGTATGTATATGTTTTGAAATACATAATAATAATATTTCGAGCGCTAACGTGTTTTTACTGATATTGCCGTTTAATATATAAATTGATTTTTAAACTTTTCAAATATGTTTCTTGATGAACTCTCAAAAAAAAAAAAAAAAAAATTGTATGGCATTAAAAATCCATTAACACTTTTTTATTTTTATACACTCTTAGAAATTTAATTAAAAATTTGTAAATTAATTTTTCTTTGTAGATGTTATATAGTTTTATTAAATTGTTTTATTAAAACAAAAAAAAAAAAAACATTTTTCTGAAAAACTTCATTTTAATTAGCTTATCCTTGCATTTGCTAATTATTCCATCAGAAGAAAAAAAATTTTTTGTAAGATTTAATACGAATGTATTTAATTTAACGTTGTTCTTTCAAAAAAAAAAAAAAAAAAAAAAAATTATGTCTGCAAGCACTCACAGTAGAAGTGAAACTATGTTGTTTATAAGAAAATTGTTAGAAAACATTTATAAAACATTCTGTTGAAGTTTTTGCCGTCCTCTTCTCTATATTTTGTTGTTGCTTTTCCTGTGTTTATACTCTCTACACTTATCGGCACAAACACGATGTAGTACACGTACATCACACAAGAGAGGAAAGCTTAACTAAATGCAATCAAGCACAGGCATCTAGGTCGGCTCTCTCACTAAAGCACATTCGATAAAACTGCGAGAAGTCGCCTCTCTGCTTGATTGTATGTAGCCGAATAACAACTGCATAACTTCGTTTCTTACTGGTTTTGTTAGAGTGCAACAAAAACGCGATTTTTCACGTGACCGATGCTGTTGAAGCTTTTGCACTCTTTCTATTTTCTAAAGTTTTTTTTCTGCTGATACTCTCTTCATTTATCGGCGCAAATATGACGAGTCAAGCTCTCTCACTAAATCACATTGAGATAAAACTGCAAGAAGTCGACTCTTTGCATGATTGTTTGCAACCGATCCCACATGACTTCGTTCGCTAAACATTAAAAACAGCATAACTTCGTTTTTTATTAGCTTCGTATGAGTGCAACAACAGCGCGAGTTCCGTTGCAAAATTTTCGATTTACCTTCGCTAAAGAAGTTTCACTTAAAAAAAATATATACATGTATGAAATAACTTCAAAATTAAGTTAAAATTGGAACCAGGTGATTTGAACCTTAACCCTCTAGTTGTCAAATTTTTGACTGATTAAAAACAAAAACTGATTTTATTAATATTGGAGTAATGGGCGTGGTTTTATGAAGTGGGAAAGTTTGATTGCCTAAAATTATTTGTTGTTGAATGAGCTTTTTATCAATTTGTTTTAAGTTTACCACATTGATCAAAAAGTACCCGGAATAACCACCGTGTTGCGCTCCCATCGTTCCGATTCGAGTTCTGTTTTTTGTTAAGTTGGTACATTTGTTGTTGATATTCTCTCAGAGCGAGAATCCAAGTTATGATAAAAAACATATCGAACCCTTAAAATGTTATTCATTTATGTGAGTTTATAAGGTTGAAAATATACTTTGAAAATGCAAGAGGTCCGGCCACACTGCAATAATTTTTTAAAAGGGTTCCACATGATTTTTGTACGCAAGCCAAAAAAAAAAAAAAAAAACAAGGATTTGTTGGAAATTTGAATGGAACGCCGAAACTCATATCAGATACAACCAAATTTAGCTACTGATAAACTGAACTCAGATCATCTTCTGCGCGATCCAGATATTCTAAATGCATATACTCTTCTCTTGAAAACAATTTGGAATCAAGTATATGTCCAAATTACCATCGTTCAGAAGCGCGAAACTTTTGCGAAATTTAAAATGCATTTAAACGGCAAAAATTGATATGGTATTAATGAATTGAGAAAAGAAATAAGTTTACTAAAAAATTATTCAATTAGATCCAATTATTGTTTGTCATTTACGTTTTCTTCAGTTGCTGTTCCATTTCCATTAGTTTCGCTTCCATTCATCATTTTCAGTGATTTTTGGTATTATTCAAAAAAATTTATAAGATTCGATTCTCTTGACCGGTAGGTCCAATACTTTCTTGTTGAGTCGCCTACATGAAGGTCGCTGCAAAGACCCAGAACAACCAATGGGTTATGCTACACCACATAATTTAACCGAAACATATATGTTGGAGATTAATGGTAAGGAACCATTCGGTACAAATGCACCGAAAAATTTTCATTAAATCAACATCGGAGTGTGGCACATGTGAGGAACAAAAGTAGAAGCAGAAGAAGTATATACAATATTTGTGTGATATGTGATATAGTTATCGACTTTTATAAACTTAAGTATTTAAAAACATAATCGACTGTGGTAATTATTCACTGTGAATTATTCTAATTCAAGGTTTATGAATTAAATTTTAATGTTTTTAAAGTGCTCCAAGTTCCTATTATCTGGCACATAGCTATTCCATCCTGCAGCATACTAAAATACATACCCAGTGGTTGAGTATTATTGCTCATCTTCTATTTTTGCCCATAAACCCAAAATCCATAAAAAAAATTTATCTTTCTTTGTATAAAGATTAAATTTTTTTAAATTGCAAGTTGTACAGGTTAAATAAATAGCCATTAAAAAATAAATATTTTTCTACTATTCATAAGTTAGCATGACAATATAAAAATATAAACGACAAACAAATAAATAACTAAAATTAAGTGCTAATTTCTTGCTAAATGCGTGCAACAAACAATAACTAAAATATAGATGCAAGCAAGGAAATAAACAAACAAAACAAAAAAAAATAAATAAAATAAAATAAATCATAACAAAACAATAACAGCAAATAATAATAAAATAAATAAAAACAAGCAACAAAAAAAAAAAAAAATACAAAAAAAAGTCCACAAGTTCAAAAACTACAAAATTGAAAATATTCAAGCATAAAATAATTAACAAATATTTGCATAAAGTAGAAAACAAAAAAACAATTATGCCAGGCAATGTTAAAAGATTAAAAGAAAACGATGATGAAGTTTGGTGATGCTGTGTTGTTGTTATAACTGCAGCAGCATCAGTAGCTGTTATTATTTTTTGTCGCTTGTGAAGATTAACGATAACGAATTAAACAACAAATGCCATGCATGAAGCAGTAGCAAATATTTGGAAAACAAATAAAAAAATATGTGAACCATGAAAAATTAATTTTGAAAAAAATTTTACTTGAATTTTTTTTTTTTTTTTTTTTTTTGTTTTTGTTAAAATAAATATGTTTATTGCTATTATATGAGGGTGATAGGAAGCCAGTAGGAACACTTAAAAAAATTAACAAATTTCGAACTATAAAAGCAGAAAGAAAAAAAAACTAAAACTAGTTGCAAATAATATAGGATTTCTCTTAGACCTGAACTCAAGTTTATGGACAGCTTTCCAAAATTTTTGTGAACCTTCGTTTTAATTATATAGGTACAACCTGAAAGGGATATGCCAAGTTTTGACATCGAGTATTTCCAGAAAATGCCATAACGGGTTCATTGTGTCCACACAAAATAGATTTAAGGAAGTCATATGCTCAATGTGATTGAAGTTTCTTGTAGTTAACCTCACTTTTGCTCATATATAACTCATGGCACAAAAATCAACTCATAAATCAAATATGTTGAATAAGGCCATTTTTTTGTGAGGTAATACATAAGCAATATCTGCATTTTTAAGCTTTTGTGTTAAGATTTCTTGAAATCACGAAGAAGTAGAAAAACTCCATTAATAGATACGGGCTCAAATTGCATAGGACTTACTTATGGGTTATAAACCTTAGAATGATTTACCACCCATCACTCGTTCTCTCGATCTATTATAAAAGTTTGGGTACATCTTAGGCTCTTCATTCTTTCATCTTTTACAAATCCGGGGTTTATGTTTTGCTCATTCCTCTACCATCTCCCACTTAGCTTTCATAAACATTAGACTAATATTTTGCTTATCTCTTAACCAACAAAAATTCTTCCTTTGCTCGTTCAATGTTATACCCATTTCTTCAATGCAAACTCTTGCTCATCACTAGTTCATCACTTTTAACTCATTATTGCTTGGTACTAGATGCCATGATGTAATTTTGGAAATTTTAAAAACACAATTTTCATATGTCTTCATTAAGAAATTATAGTACTTTAAAAATTTGTTTCTCAATTTTAGAGGGTGTAGTAGTTTTTGGTTTACCCCGACAAAATAAGGTGACCAGGTGAAAAAAAATATATCTACGCCACATTATGAACAATAAGTATTCACTAAGATCAAATGAATTTGACATAAGGGGCTGTTGACATATTACGTAACGCGTGAGGGGGAGGGAGGTGGTCCGACGATTGGTTACGAATCGTTACATGGGGGAGAGGGAGGGGGGTCATCAACCGCGTTACGTAACGTCGATTTTATACTACAGAATACAGATGACTTCAAAATTACACTAGTTTATGTCAAAAAATTTTTTTATTTTTTTTGGAACATTTTGTGAGATATTGGAATTTTTTAATTTTTTCAACTTTTTTATAATTTAAAAATTATGTCTCATAATTATGTAGCATACGGATTCCGCGTCGAAAGAACTCCTCATCTTTTGAGGCTATCCACGAATCGACCCATTTTGTGAGTTCTTCGAAAGAACGGAAGTGCTAATAAGAAGTTATTATAAGTTAAGGACATCGAAATGTGGAAATTTTTGCCTATTTTTTACAAAAGTTTGGTCAGCTGTAGCCTCTTAAAAATATATGAGGACCTGTGAATTTATAATTTCTATATCAAGTTTGTTATTTTACTTAGGTTAATTTCTTATTTCAAATGCAAGATAATTTTTTTTTTAAGTATTTTTTGTTGATTTTCAAAACCAGCTTCCAAAAAAGGTGTCAGGTGAAATACAATATTTTTTAAATTTTTTAAATTCATCGCAAAGTCAGTATATATAGAAATGCTTAACAGTGATTACTTTTGAGAAAAATTTAAAAATGTATTTTTGATGAATTTTTAAAGTTGCCGCCCGATTAATCGATCAGCAAGCTAAAATGGTTTAAACATTAGACGCATCATTTGCTTTTAACTCGTTTATTGCACTTGCACTTGCACTTATATTTTGTTTATTCTTTGACCATCTCATATACATTGGTTTGGTTTATCTATAAAAAAAAAAATCTAGGCTAATAAATTACGCCTCCTTCAATCATTTTTTACCCGTACCTCGGCTATCGTTTACAAAGTATTCCTTGACCATCTCTTACCTTTTCTTTGCAAATCCTTGGTTCACCTCTAAACCATTTCCTAGCTCTCCCTCGGCTATCGTTTACAAGCTTCAGATAAACACTATGCCTATTCCTTGACCATCTCTCCTCTATTTCCCTCAAACCCTAGGTGCATTGCTTGATCATCTCCACACTATTCCTTGGCTATCTTCTATAAAACTCTCGTTCTATGTTTTTCTAATTAAATTACTATTTTCCACTCACATTTTATGGCATCTACACTATCCCTTGACTATCTTCTAACTATTCATTGGTAATTTTATACAAATCCTGTGCCTACATTTTCCTATTTTTGGAATATCTCTTATATATTCTTTTACAAGTCTTAGGCTTACCATTTAGTTATATTTTTAACTCCGTCTCATATCCATTTCACTTCTATCTCTTACCATAGGTCTATATTTTGCCCATTCTTTTCCCATCTTTTGGCTATTTTTACTTATTATATTGCTGCACTCATATTTCTGAATATTTTTCATTTAATATGTATTTTCTTTAATCTACGTCTATCTACTATTTTCTATTCGCCCCCCCCCCCCTCCCCCCTTGGCTTATCCTCTCACCATCCTTTGACCATCAATTGCGAATTCTTTAATTCATTTGTATCAACCCCAAGTCTATCGTTTTCAAGTCCCATCCCCATTGCACATCCATATTTTCAATTTCAAGTCTCTTGCATGAACATTTTGAAAACATTCCAGCTTCCAAGATATTTCGGAGTTTGAATTGATCCGAAAAAGTAAATTCAGGGTCTTGAAAACTTGAACAACCCGCCTCCGATAAAGCCTACAGATTACTTCGAGCCTCAAATAGTTCGATCTGACTTGAAAAAAGAAACAAAAACCCACCAAAGCTTAGTTAAATTTTCACTCACATATCTCTTTCAGTTTTAAAGTTATCACGCATTTAAGTCTCAAATCAACTAAGTCTGTCATAGACCCAATTCCTTTCTCTTTTTCTCATTCATAAGATAGTGATTACCTAATTTGAAATTACAATTTTTCCCTAAGATACTTTATGTCCCCATACTCCCTTACATTTTTGACCAAAGTCATTAAAAAATCAACAAAAGAGTGCTAAATAAAACAATAACAAACAACCAAACAAACAACCATATGTAGCAGCAGCAACAACAACAACAAATAAAATACTGTCAATACCAGCTGAAGTAGCTAAAGAAAACTATTTATTACTAATGCCATCCATGCCAGCATACATATGTACATACATACATAAGTATTTAAGAAAAATGGTTAAGGTTGTTTGAGCATCATACTCAAACATTACGGACGAAGAATTGTATGCAGATGCGTTTTTATGGATGAAATGCTTGGATGATGATTTTGAGCTGTTGCATTTTTCTATTTGAAAAAAAAAAAAACTTTTTTCGCTACTTTTGACAGCAACTTTTACTTGAACTGAGAGAAGTCAAAACAATTAAAATGAAACAATAACAACAACGAACAGCAACAACAACGAACAGCAACAGCAAGAGTCAGTAACAACAGCAGCAGAAAAATAGTAATAATGACGGGTCAAGGTGCTTATCATCTTTAGACATTTCGATGCGATTGTGTTCCACTTGAGATGACCAAAAACACAAACACACACACGCACACACATACAATACAAACATTTATACATAGACACATTAGCAATAGAAAAGAGATAGGCATAGACACCAATTGAATTGATTGACGGCGCTAATGTTTTACGCTTAGGTACCAAAGCCAAAAAGAAACGTTCATTTGCATGCCACCAGTAAATGATGTTCAACTACCATAGGTGATGGTGGCTGGTGATAGTAAAGGAGTTGCTGTTATTGCTTCTTTTTGGTGCTTTGAATTTTTGATTGAAAGTTTTTGTATGGAAATTTTTATTGTTTACAAATGTTTTAACAAATTGTTTTTCGTTGTTTGTTGATATGATATTTTTGTTTTTGTTGTTTTGTTTTTTTTTTGCGATTTTTTCAAGAGATTTAGCAAAATTTATGGTTTGTCGGTTTTTTAGTTTTTTTTTTTTTTCTTTTTGTTTTTGGCTAGTTGATGTTTTTTTTTTAGTTTGTTTCTAATTTGCTATAGCGGTAAAAAGCGGTAATTTATGTGAATTGGGCGGACATTGGCCTTCGCTATTGTGTGTTGTTTTCTTAATGAAAACGCTTGAAATAAAACATTGTTCAAGGAATTTTAAATTTTTGCTTTTGATTAATACATACATACTTTTTTCAACAATGCTAATTTTTGCAGTATTTTTATGTAATAAACTCTGAAAATCAAAAGTCAAAGTCATTTCCAAGACTCAATTTTTAATTAAAAAAAAAAATTTAATTAAAACAAAAAATTAATTTCAAAATATATTAAACTTATTTATTTTTCTCATCTGCTACAAAAAAAAAAAAAATTTAAATAAAGTGCATTAAACTTTAAAACTTTAAATTTAAATTCACAATACCGCAATGCACTGTTGCAATGCATCGCGGTTGGTTTTCCTTATCGTTGTTGTTGCACGGAAATTGTAATTTGCATGATGTGCCAAAATAATTGCAACAATTTTCTCAAAAGTGACAAAAAACCAAAACAAAAAAATACAAAAAGAAACGAAACGCAATAATTTTTCAGAGCATCAAGTGCAAATAAAGTGGTGAAATGCAATCATCGCATGCTACTTTGCTATAGTAAAGTGAAATTACAGAAACAGCGATAATGCTTCGCTATAGTGAGTTGATATATTGAAGGAAGGGAAAAATAGCGAATCAAAATATTTAAATCAATTAAATTCGATGTTAAGCTTGATTTGAGAGTGTCAATATTTATAGTAAATTCAAATAAAAACCGAAGTTGATTCAACTAAGAAAATGTATAGAAGAATTACTAATAAAAATATTCAAGTTCAAAAATATATTCAACAAAATTCTATTAAAATAATATTCAAAATTTATTTAAAAAGGTTTTCCGGAAAAAAAAAAATAAAGAAATAAAATATTTAAAAACGTTTTTGATTCAAAAAAGAAAAGTTTCAAATAAATTCATATTTGAATTTAATTGGAGTATGAAAATGTGAAAATATTGGAGAGCAAAATAACTAGTAAATTAAAATAACAAAGTATTAGATTTAAATAAAAATGGATAGATCAATTACTCAAAAAAAAATATATTTATATTGGGAGTATGAATGTATAAACTCGCATTTTTTTCGTAATTTGGACATTTATTGTGAAAAAGTGATTATAAATTTATTCTTTAAAGTATTGTCCATCGTTAGCCACAACCTTTTCCCATCTTTCTGGTAGCATACGGATTCCGCGTCGAAAGAACTCCTCATCTTTTGAGGCTATCCACGAATCGACCCATTTTTTGAGTTCTTCGAAAGAACGGAAGTGCTGTTCAGCCAGGTAATCAGAAGGAGCAATGTCTGGAGAATACAGCGGGTGGGGTAGCATTTCCCATTTCAGCGTTTCCAAGTATGTTTTTACTTGCCTTGAAACATGCGGCCGAGCATTGTCGTGCTGAAGAATAACTTCGTCGTGTCTATTCTCATATTCTGGCCTCTTATCCTTTAATGCTCGGCTCAAACGCATCAATTGTAGTCGGTAGCGGTCGCCAGTGATCGTTTCAACAGCTCATAATACACGACACCTTTCATATCCCACCAAATATTCGACATTTTCAGCTATAGTAAAACATTTTTGTAAAATTATGAAAATTATTTGACAGATCAATTCTTATAGTATTTTTGGCGTTCTTCGAGATAGAATAGCTGTCAATGTCAAAAAAAAATGGCGCGTATGATAGATATGAAGTTAGTCACAATTACTTCCAATATATAAATCAATTAATTTAAATAAAAACGTATTTAATTTAAAAAAGAGAACTAAAAAATAACCGTATTGGATTAAAATAAAAATTTAATAGAAAAAGAACTTATAAAAATCTAGAAATCAAATAATTTCACATTTTGAATTTGATTTAACCCTTTAGTTCCCAAGAGCGCCTCTAGAGATGGAATTGCCACCATAACAGTTTTCTGTTTCTACATTTTACCATATCGTTTAGGGAATTTCCCAAGTTTTTAAAAAAATGAGTTATGGGTTATGATGCGAATTACAGAAGTTAGCGGCAGTCAAAGTCAAAAATTTGTGAAAAACAGGAAAATTAATTATTTTGATTGTATTTGAGATAAAAGTGAAAAAATAAAAAAAAAATAAATAAAATACTTCAGGTCATACTATCCAGATAAAAAAAAAACCAAACTGTGGATAGCTAGGAATTAGAATTTTTCATATAAAATATTTAATTACTTAAGAAAAAATGCTCAATCAACAACAAATAATTTTAGACTTTCAACCTTTCCGACTTCATAAAACTGCCCATTAGTTTTTTTATTTTTTTATTTTTAAATCAGTATATGGAATTTATACCAATATTATCCTTTCCAATTTTTTAATCAATCAAAAATTTGGGAACTAGAGGGTTAAATATAAAAATATTCGAATTAAATGCGAAAGAATTTGAATCTTCTGAGATTTTTACATTCATTCGTTTGTCTTATTTGGAAAACATCTGTTTTGAGGAGTTGTAACTTTCTTCTTTCTTAAAGAGATTGCAGTTATAAGTGGAATGTTATTCCTAATCTTTTACGTAGCGAATTCATGCAATTGCTAATAATAAAGCAACATCCCCAATTCAATTTGATAAAGCAGTTAATATCCCTGCATTATAAGATTTTACATTTTGAAAATAATTTACTAAGCAATAAGAAACTAATCCTAATCCATCTTAACCTAAAAGTAAAAGTTTCTCCTGTAAATGAACAAACTTAATTTAGAATCTTTTTGTTTTTCTTAATCTCTACATTCGCTTGTGCTCCTGCTAATTTCATTCAAAAGAATGTTTAATTCATTCATTGACTAACTCATTCATTGACTTATGCCGTCATTAACTGATTTATTCATTGTTTGACTCATTCCTATTCTTATATGCTAACTGAAATATTTACTGTTTGAGTCATTCTTTGGCCAATTCATTCAGAGACCGACTTATTCACTGGATGGTTCTTTCACTGATTGACTTTTTCACTGAGTGACTCATTCACTGATTGGCTTTTTCACTGACTGAATCAATCACTCATTCACTGATTGACTTATTCACTGCTTAACTTTTTCACTAATTAACTTGTCATTGGCTGACTGACTCATTACTCGGCTGACTTTTTTACTGAATAGCTCCTCCACTGATTAGCTCCTTTACGGTATAGCTTATACATTGACCAGCACCTTCATTGATTGACTCATTCAATAACTTGTTCCTTCAATGAATGGCTTATTTACTCATTGATTCATTGACTAACTAACTTATTTACTGAGTGATTCATTCACTAACTGACTTGTTCATTTTATTGAATAGCTCTTTCATAGACTGACTCAAGCACTGACTGAATCATTTACTGTTTAACTCGTTCACTAATTAACTCGTCATTGGCTGACTCTTTCACAAGCTAGCTCCTTCACTGACTAGCTCCTTTATTGACTAGCTCTTTCACTGAATAGCTCCTTCACTGACTAGCATCTTCATTGATTGATACATTTACGGAATGACTCATTCAATAACTTATTTCTTCACTGACTGACTTATTTATAAACTGATTCATTCATTAAGTGACTTTTTTAATGAGTGATTCATTTACGAGCTGACTCGTTCATGAAATAAGCTTATTACTGTCTAGCTCCTTCCCCAACTGACTCATGCCCTGACTTATTTACTGGTTGACTCATTCATTAATTAACTCATCCTTGACTGACTCATTTCGAGGCTACCTCCTTCACTAACTATCTCCTTCACTGACTAGCTCCTTTATTGATTGACTCGTTCACTGACTGATTCCTTCACTTATTTATTGAACAGTTCCTTCTCTGACTAACTCCTTCACTAGCTCACTCATTTACTGACCAACTCATTCTAAAACTAATTCCTTCGCTGTTCTTCGTTCGTTCGCTTCGTTCTCAAAGCACCAAGCTCTTAAAAAATTTTTCAGAGAGCGTTAAGAAAATGAGCCAACCGGGTTTGTCTGACGTACTTAAACAAACCCGAGGCCGATATCTACTCCACAACCCGCAGAGCGACTGTGCAAATAAATATAAATACAAGTGTACGAAAATCTTTTATGGCAACAACAATTACGAAGAACAGTTTTCGATTCATTTATGCCGTAATTTTAAAGTATCCACTGTACTTTCCACAGAATTTTAGTAACATCTACTAGTGGTGTACACAAATTTTATGATGCTAGCAATTTTGTAAATGGCATGTTATGGAGCAATTTTGACTTTGATGTGAAAGAAACTGTCAAGTAGGCAAGCAGCTAACGAAAAAATTGTTTTCAAAAAAATGAAAAATAAACTTCCTGAAAACGAAAGCGATTCCATTTTTAAATAAGCAAATATTGTTACTCAGTCCATAGAAGAAATATTATTATGCAATGGTTGAACTTAAATGTAACCCATTGTGCAAATATTAGACTTTCAATACAAAAAAAAAATTTGTCAAAAACAGAATAAAGACATTAAAAAAAAAAAAAATAAATTAGTTTTTTTTGTTTACATTAATACAAAAATTACAAAAGAAAAACACTTTTATGCAGTAAATCACACACAGCGACAGCCAGTAGCAGCAGCAGCAGCGGCATCAGTTACGTTACTGTAACACACCACCAACACCGCCAACAACTATCACTATCACTCTTACTATTAGTTATGTGTAACAGAAAAGTTAGGCCACCATGCCAACGCTGGATGGATGCCCGTTGGGTTTGGTCGCTCTAATTCAAATACATAAAATAAAGTTATTGCATCAAAGCCTAAAAACTATACCGAAAAAAAATATATGAGGCACACGAATGTAAAAAACAAACAAAAAACGAACACGCCGGCAAGCAAGCAAGCAAAAAAGTTGCGCACGCCGCTATGCTCTCTAAGACAATTTAATATCAAACGAAAGTGATCGATTTTCAAAGGCAGGCGTGGTCAACAGCAGTCAGCAGCCAGCCAGCCAGAGCAACTATCATAGTAACTAAACTAAACCAAACCAAAACAAATATGACCATAATACGTTCACAAACATGCAATGGCTAGCTAGTACGAGTAGCTAAAGCAGTCAAAACGTTGTAGGTAGTAGTCGTTATGTACTAGTCAAAGACTTAGCTACCCAAAAAAAAAAAAAAACAGAACTACTAGCCTCTATAGTAGCACTAGTGTATATTGAGTCTGTGCGACTTATGCAATATTCTTCTGTTGCTTCAGGCTCACTTCTTTATGGTGGACATTCACCGGTTTGGCGAGTTAAATACTAATGCCAGCCAGCGACTAGAGTTTGTCATGCATTCAGTGATTGCAATTGTGTGACTGGTGATATTTTTTCTTGTTGATGTTTTTGTTATTGTAGTAGTCACAGACGGAGACTTTCAGTTGCTGCTGCTGTTGTAATCTATTTTTTTGCACCTTCAGGATATCTTTTTTTTCTTCTACCGCTTCTTTTTTTTTTTTTGTTTTTTTTTTTAACTACTTATTTCTTTTGAAAGCGAAATTTGACATATTTCGAAATTGAGTCGCGTTTTCGTAACTTGTGTGTGTGTGTGTCCGAAATTGGGTGCTGCTGTTACATTTATTGTTATTATTACAAATAGTATTATTATTTTGTTAGTATTTAAATGCTGTCGGTCTATCTGTCTGCAGATTAAATTTGCAGATTTAGTGTGTGCATGTCTCAATTGGTTACTGTGATTTTTTATTTATTTTTTTTTTTTTTTTTTGAACAATTAAATTTTGTATAATTGATTAGCTGAAAAGATTTGATTTTGAAAAGTCGCCCAGCTACAGTTTTGATTTCATCTTTTTAACTTAATTTATTCAATCATAATTAATCATCATTTAAAATTAATTTGATTTTAAAGTAATTTTTTTTTTAGCTCATTTTGTGCTGAAAGCTTGAACCAGTTTTGTTTTTGTTGAAATTAAACCGGCAAAATTTACTACTTATTCAATTACTGGTGGCTACAAATTTGTATAGTGCCAAGCTGTATGTTTGCGTGTGGTTTTGCATGTGTGTGTGTGTATGCGAGTCTTCATCACTTGTTGTTTTTTCTTATTTATTTCAGCTATTTGAAAAATAATTAGTAGCGCTTTGAATGAATTAAAACGTACGTAAATAAAGGCAAATGGTAAAAAGTAAAAATGAAGAAGAATGCTTAAAAAATAAATTATAATTGTGACTTTTATTTGGTTAATTAATTTAATTGCTTAAATTCTAGAAGGTAAAATAGAAGAAGCAGCAAATAATTTTAATTTATTTGTCTATTATTAAAAATTTTGTTCATGTGGTCGTCGTCTTTGTCTTCATTATTGTAGTGAAGCTGATGTCTTTCACTTGCAGAAGCTATAAAATTTTTCATTGACAAGAAAATTGAAGAAAATAAAGAGTAGAAGGTAAAGAAAGATTTTAAAACTTAAATTAATATGAAAGTGTTAGTGCATTGGAGTAGCAATATTTTTTTTATTAATATAGTCAATATACAGAGATATTGCCCCTATAAATACAAAGCATTGTGTTGTTTGGGAGAGGAAGATAGATTAATAGGAGGAGGAAAGAGGCAAATGTACCTGGGAAGTTTGTTTTTTTAATTTGAAAAAATCATCACAATCAGTAAAAATATTTGCAGGAACCCAGTTCTATAACCGCGCGGTATGACAGAAGAAAAAACTATCTCTGTAATGCGTGACGCGGTACTTTTAGCTCTAGAGAACACTCAGAATGGTGGCATCAAAACGCGCATTTTCGCAGAACATCCACTATGAAAATAGCGGTGGAATACAGTCGCGCAGGCCACGTTGCTACAATGTTCCAAAGATTGAATAGTGCTCAAAACCTTATTGTTTCCTATTAGCTTCATCGCTCGATGTTAAATACAGTCCAGGAGCTCCAGTTTGGTTTGTGAAGCTCCTGCCTATAGGTGCCAAATGGAGTAGAAAAACTTTGCTGAAAAATCAAATTGAATCCATTTCTTCTAGTCTTTCACTTTGTGATATAGAAACTCATTCGAGATGATAGCTCTATCAACAGAATTCGCGAATGTTGGCTTTTATAATTTCGAAACCAGCAACTTCTTCAATAGAGAGTTCTTTGACTCCGACTTCTACTCAAGAAGGTTCTTGTCAATTATAAACTATAGTCAGCCGTATGCTTCTACTCACAGGCATGAGTCAGTCATAAGCTTCTACTCATAGGCTATAATCAATCGTAAGCTTCTACTCATAGGCTCTAATCAGTCGTAAGGTCCTACCCATAGACTTCAATCAGTTGTAAGGTTCTACACATAGGCTCTAATCGGTCGTAAGGTTCTACTCATAGACTTCAGTCAGTCGTAAGGTTCTACTCATAAACTTCATTCAGTCGTAAGGTTTTACTCATAGGCTTCATTCAGTCGTAAGGTTCTACTCATAGGCTCTAAGCAGTCGTAAAGTTCTACTCATAGACTTCAGTCAATTGTAAAGTTCTACTCATAGGCTCTAGTCAGTCGTAACGTTCTACTCATAGGTTTTAGTCAGTCGTAAGGTTCTACTCGTAGACTCTTGTCAGTCGTAAAGTTCTACTCATATACTCTAGTTAGTCATAAGATTCTATTCATAAGCTCTAATCAGTCGTAAGGTTCTACTCATAGGTTTTAGTCAGTCGTAAGGTTCCACTCATAGGTTTTAGTCAGTCGTAAGGTTCTACTCATAAACTTCATTCAGTCGTAAGGTTCTACTCATAGATTTCAGTCAGTCGTAAGGTTCTACTCATAGGCTCTAAGCAGTCGTAAAGTTCTACTCATAGGCTTTAGTCAGTCGTAAGGTTCTACTCGTAGACTCTAGGCAGTCGTAACGCTCTATTCATAGAAACCAGTGAATCATAAGATTCTACTCTTAGGCTCCAAACAGTCGTAAATTTTACCCATAGGCTCTAGTCAGTCGTAAAGTCATACTCATAGACTCTAATAAGTCGTAAGATTTTACTCATAGACTTCATTCAGTCGTAAGGTTCTACTCATAGACATCAGTCAATCGTAAGGTTCTGCTCACAGGCTCTAGTCAGTCGTAAGGTTCTAATCATAGGTTTTAGTCAGTTGTAAGGTTCTACTCATAAGTTTTAGTTAGTCATAAGGTTCTACTTATGGACTTCAGTCAGTCGTAAGGTTCTACTTATAGGCTGTAGTCAGTCGTAGGGTTCTATATATTTTAGTCAGTCGTAAGGTTCTACTCATAGGTTTTAGTCAGTTGTAAAGTTCTACTCATGGACTTCAGTCAGTCCTACGGTTCTACTCATAGGCTGTAGTCAGTCGTAAGGTTCTACTCCTACGTTTTAGTCAGTCGTAAGGTTCTACTCATAGAAATCAGTCAATCATAACATTCTACTCTAGTCAGACTAGGATCTAGTCAGTCATAAGGTTTTACCCATAGACTCTAATCAGTCGTAAGCTCATATTCAAAGACTCCAGTCAGTCTTAAGGTTCAACTTAGACAGTCATAAGTATCTATGTTTAGAATGCAGCTCATATAATATTTGTTGCAGTTCATTTTCCTCAACTTCGTTAAGGATTTTATAAAATGTTAAAATATAGTCTGATTCATGCAACCCGTTTCTATTTCGTATCCCAAGTAATACAGAATTGTTCTGTCTTTTCATCTAACTACAAGTCAAACTTTTGAATATATACGATATATACTATAGAACCAAAAAATTTTTAAAGTGTAGGCGATTTGGTTTTTATTCTTTCAAAAAATTATCGGGAAGGGGGAAGAGGAGGGTTTAATCCTCAAACCTCAAGCCCTTTGAGTTCGCTAGTAATCATTGATATATTTACACTTAAAAATATTAAGAGCGTCCGTGAGAGGCTTTTGAGAGACACTGAGACATTGAGTTTTTCACTAAGTGCAAAAGATGAACTTCAGTTTTTTATCTTCTATATAATTTTAAAGTCCTTTCCTAAATGCATGCTGAAGCTCTTTTAAGTAATCAACTGCAAGATAGGTCAACTTCAAACCAGCCCATAATAAATGAATATCCACCAAACAAACGACGAACATACACAGGCTGTAGGTATAAGTGAAAGAAAATTTAAAATTAAGTTAGTTTTTGTTAGTATACCACATACTATCAGTTGACAGTAAATAAATGAAATGTGCAAATATTCATAAATATACAGTATACCAGCATACAAAACATTTCACTATCATTTTCGACAACTGTTCAACTGTTGTTAGTTGCACTTACGTCTATACGATTACGTTTTGCAACAAAAGCTCGTCTCGTATTTGCGCTGGCATACAATTTGAACTATTTCTCCCAAGCAAAGCTTTGCTCTAGTCTACTTATGTATGAACTATAAAAAAAATAAATATAAGTATGTATCTACAATTTTCTATTTTCCCAAAATTGAAAATTGTAACAAGTGCCTGTGGCAACCAGACAGGCAGGCAGGCAGGCAACTTCAAAAACAAAACTGTTACATCGTGTACAATTTTACAAATAAATAAAAAACAACAGAAAAGTGAGCGTTAAATTTTATGCGCTGGTTTGTTATTTTAAAAAATAGTATATGGTTCAAAGTGTAGTTATAGATATACCTTGGTTCATTTATATGTAGCGAAGAAAGTGCAATTCTGGTGCAGTTGTGAATTTACGTTTGCTTTTGTTGTTTTTGTAACTAATAATGAATTTCCTATATAGAGAGTATTTTTATTTTTTTTTTTTAACTTTGAGTTGGTTTTTTACTTCAATACACACATACACACATTTGTCTCTTAATGACCACAAAAGTGTCCATTAGTGTGAAATTAAGTTAAAAGGAAATACTCGTAGTTTTTTGGCATAATTTGTAATAAATACAATAAGAAAAAACAGCGTAAATAATCTATGATTTCAATGCATAGTTTTTGCATATGCACTCAGAGTTTTCTACTATTATTGGTTGCACTTGTTACGTTCAGTTTATGTGTAAATTTTGTATAAATTTTGTTTGAGTTTTGTGTGTTTTTCTATTCAATTTATTTCACTACGAAAAAAGGCAATTTTTACATTAAAAATGCAAAGCATGATCACAAACACTATCAAATTGTGCAGAGTCCATTGTGCTTTGCATTTCTGGGCACCATTGAATTTTCAGTTGAGTTTTAAGCTTTTATGGAATTGTCAACAACAACGTAGTTATTATAATTTTTTTTGACGCTTTTCTGCGTGTGTAAAACATATTTAGATTTAGCTGATTTTGTTTTTTTTTTTTTATTTTCGTTTGCAATGTGACACTTAACTACTATTACTATGCTACCTGAATTATAGTCTAGTTACCTATGCATTTATTGATATGCATAGCAAAAGTATTTGTCAAGTTGGTTGCATTTTCGTTTTTGTTTATAAAAAAAAAAGGTGACAGTTTTTATGAGTTTTTTGCATATGTATCACTGTGTTTTTCCATAATGGTGAAATGTTATAACTGTGTCTGACTTATTAAAGCCAAATTTTTGGCATATGACAACTGCGCAGCAGTTGTAAGTAGTTACCCCATTTCATTATAATTGCAATTTAAATTGGACTTAATGTGAATTTGCATACTGTCACCATGAGTAGTTTTTCATTTTTCATATTAAAAACAATTTTAAAAAATGTGCAAAAATGTTCAGGTGATTTTAGAACAGTGACGCCCTTTATACGCAATTGACTAAATGCATAGGTTCACTAATTAGTAATTAAAAAACATTTGCACTGAAGTATGTGCGAAGAAAAGAGACAGCGACAACTGAGCAGCTTTTAAGCACGTTTTACAATAAAGCGTATGTTGGCCGTCACTGTTCTAAGGTGAAGTGAAAGACATTTTATTTAAAAAACTCAGTTATAGAATAACTCTACTGATATTACAGTATTTTCTTGGTAACATTAGTTTATTTTCAATCTTGTGTTGAAGTAACTAGCGAAAAGAATGTAAGAGAATGGGGAATACATTTGATTTCCTTCTTCTAGACCCGTAAGTAGTTGGAGCCATTTTGTATGACAAAAATTCATCGCAGAGTCAAAGAATTTTAAATTTCAGAAGACGAAGAATTTGGACTCAAAGGCACCGATTTTGCAGTTGTAACATTTTGCATTGAAGAAGTCCTAAAATTTTACCTTCTCAGGCTGAATTCATAGTCGGAAAGTTTTACTTTAGAGAAGTTTGGATCAGAATTAGAGAATTTCACCATCGAAAAGTTGAAACCATACTCAAAAGAATGTTTGCATTGTGGTCGAAAGAATTTTGTGGTTCAGAAAACTTTGCTTATTAAAAGTTGACTTAATTTTCAGAAAATTTTGGATTGAAAAGTTCGGAGAAGATTTATGGAACTTTACAGCCAGACAATTTTTCTTCCGAAAACTCAAATTTGCAGGCTGACAACTTCACAGGGAAGAAGTTTGAACCATTTCGTAAGTCAGAAGTCGCAGTCAGAGAATTTAATCTGCGAAAAGTCAAACTTATAATAAAAAGATTTTTAATTGAGAAATCGGGACAGAAATCGCAGTCAGAGAATTTAATCTACGAAAAGTCAAACTCATAGTAAAAAAATTTTGTAATTGAGAAATCAGAACAGAAATCGCGGGCGTTAAAAAAATTTTGACGCAAAAATCGAAGAGTAAAAAAAATTAGTTATTAAAAAAGTCGAAAGAATTTTGTGGGTCAGAAGTTAGAGTCAATGAATATCGTTTCTGAAAATTGAATTCAAAGTCAGAAAATTTAATATTGAGAAAGAATTCAATTGGTCGGATGCCACAGTCACAGAATTTTGTCTCTGAAAAATCGAATTCAGAGTAAAAAAGCTATCCATTGAAGAAGTCGGAATAATTTTACAAGTCAGAAGTCGGAGCCAGAAAACTTTGCCTCTGAAAAGTTGAATTCATAGTCAAAAACTTTTGTGTTAGAGAAGTCGGAAGGATGTTTGTAGGTCAGAAATCGCACTTAAAGAAATTTGCCTTTAAGAATTTAATTTCGTAATGAGAAAATTTTCTATCGAAAATGTCGGAAGAATGTAGCGACCCACAAACCGCAGATAGAGAATTTTTGTATCCGAAAAATCGAATTCAAAGTAAAAAAATGTTCCATTGAAGAAATCGAAATAATTTTGCAAGTCAGAGGTCGCAGTCAGAGAAACTTCACCACTGAAAACCCAAATAAAAATTCAGAAAATTTTGTATTGGAGACGTTGGAAGAATTTTATGGGTCAGTAGTCGCAGTCGGAGAATTTTTTGTACCGAAAGTCGAATTCAAATTTTGTCTCTGAAAATTCAATTTCATAGTCAGAAAGTTTTGCATTGAAGAAATCAAAGGAAATTTATGGATCAATTGGAATCAGAATATCCATTGTTGGAACAATCAACTTCATATTTAAAGAATTTTTTCAAGCCCACTCACGATTTGAGCCATTGCATCTTACAGAACTTCAACGCAGAATCAAAGAAGAGGGAATTTAGAAGAAATTTTCGTTCCAAAAATCGAAGAACTTTCCTTGATTTCTCAGTGAGAAAATTTTGTATTTTTTTTTTTTTTTTGTGGGTTTTTTTTCTCTACCAGAGAATTGGAGAATTTGGAACAGTTTTAAGTTCCAGAATACAAGGAATTTGACCCGAAAAATTTGAAGTCGGAGATATTTTTATAAACATTTTTGTTCTATAGTTAATTTCTACAAATCAAAGCTTAAAAATATTTATATTTCTTTCTTTAAAAAAGCAAAAGAAGTGAAAAACTCAAGGAAACATCAAAATTTAACCGCAAGTTAAATGAATATTCAATATGAATCTCAAAGTATTTGGGTATGCATGCAGTAATCACTAGGAAATATGCTCTAAACTCTGCTTAGTGAGTGATACATAAATTAAAAAACAAGCAAAACGAATGAATAAAATGCATATTAATGCACAGCTCTTTTGAACCTAATAAAAAATTTTGTATAATTTGCATATCAAAAAAAAAAAAAAAAAAAAAACGACGACAACAACGCAACTGAACTAAACTGAAATGTGCTTTTGCTTTGATTTATGACAATTATTTCAAAATTCGACTTTAAGCTAAACCATGAGGCTAAACAAAAAAAAATGAAAAAAGGAATAAAAAACCAAATTGAAATAGTTTTGAAAACTGCAAAAAAAGATAAAAAAAAAAAAAAAGTAAAAACGTTTGTTACATTTCCAATCATTTTAGCGCATATCAGTAGCAGCAGATCAAACGTACTCGTCGTCGAACATTCGAACAAAAAGTATTCAAAAAGTAGCGGCGAACTTAAAAAAAAAAAAAACTATTTAGTCCAATATTGTAATATTCCTAGTTAGCTAGTGGTGGTGGAGTAGATTGAAGTGGTATAGAGTAGAGTAATAGAAGCAAAAACCGCTAACAGGAAATATGCAAGGCAGGCAATATATTTATGCTGCTGTTGTTGTTGTATTCAAAGCTACATACACCACTAAGCATGCACTGCGCGATTACATAATCAAAAAAAAAAAAAAAAAATACAAAGCGCACTGCACTTTTTAGTTTTTGACTCTTTAGTTTTTTCACTTCACTTTATTGTGTTGTTGTGCATATTTAAGTCAAAGAATGCTCCAATTTCAATTGGCCAAAAAATATATTTAACTTTCTTCTTCTTTTTGGTTTCGTGTGTTTTTACTTGGTTTAGAGTGTGTGTGTGTGTGTGCTTGCTTTGTGTTGCAGCCAAGTGAATGTTGCATTTAGTTTTGTTGATAGTTAAACGCCATGTTTTAAATATCCACCACAACTGTAGACAGACGATGACAGCAACAGCAGTAAAACAGCAACAACCAACAATGACGTTATACTCTAAAATTGCTTTGAAAGTGTAATGCTTTTATTTTAATTTGCTGTTATCAAATGTTGGATGATCGTTTGATCGTTTTCAATTTATTGTACATACATACATACATACATATATAAAGCACACGGTTTTTCTCTCTGTCTGTATGTATGTATGTGTGTATGTGTGTGTGTGTGTGTGTCAAATTGCTGCTACCATTTTTGCTATTACATCGACTTGTGGCAGTTGGACATTATGCGATATTTGGTTCGTTGGCATGGATGATTATGGTGGTCTACTACTCTAGTCTTTCTATGTATATGAAATAGTATTTTCAATTTAATAACTATGTATATGAAATTGTAAGTGAACCAGCGCAGACGTCAATTTTATTTTTATCTTAAGCGATATGAAGCGGAAAATATGAGCAATATTTTGAATTTGATGGCTACCGTGTTGTCTAACCATATCACATAAATGCGATTTACTTTTCTCAATACAATTTTGTAATACTTTTTTCTAAAAATAAAAATATATAATAAAATAAAAAAGTATGACAAGTATTCAGATATTTTATAAAGGAAAACAAAAAAGAAAAATGACGAATTAATACAAGGAAATATTTTGAAAGAATTTAAAAGAAAAATTCATTCACAAGCTATTCCAAATCCATTCCATACAGATTTCATTCATTTTAAAAATTTCAATACTCAGTACGGCAATAACCGATTGTTGACTTTTGTATTAGAAAATGTATTGATCGAGACTTTCGCATTCGAAAATGTTTTGAAGGAGTTGAAATTTAGTTTGCATTCTAGAAGATAAAGAATTTTGACTCAAATTACATCTAATTCTAAATCAAAAAATCTTATATTAGAGAAGTCGGAATAAAAGAATTTTCCCTGAGAAAAAATAGTTTGAAAAGTTTGTTGCATGTAAGTAGTTGAAAAAGTTTTCTATGTTTAAATTTGGAATCAGAGAACTTAATATGAGACAATCTGTGTCACAATTACTGAATTTCAACAAATCTCTCCTCTGGAATAAATTTTGTATAATTTATGAGAAAATAAATGCAGAACGTTGAAGGAAACTCTACCGACGACTCACTAAAGCTCACTTCATTTAATCGTTCACGAAAAGAACAAGCAAATAAATGGCTAAACGCATGAATGAGCGATTACCATAAAATCATTTCGTGGTATGAAAAATATATTCGCGAGCTATTTAATATACATTCTTTTTGTATTCGTTTACAGTTCTCGTTTCACTAAGTCGTTTGTGAAACAAAAAATGAACGATTCAACTACGATAATTTCGTTAAAGTTTAGAGTTGAAGGTGGGCTCGACTAAACAAAAGCACTCAGTCTCAAAGACTATTGCCCTATACCCAAGATAGAGCCAGTAGAAGAGAGTAGAAAGACAAGAAAGATATGTGACGAGATAAATGAGAGGAAGAAAGGTCTAAGGTCTTTTAAACTTGAACTTATTTGTTTCACTGATGAACCTCAGAAGGTCAGGAAGACATCCAACAGCTCTAACATGATTCTCGCAAATATCGAACAGCTACAAAGATAATCCTCGATAATGACACGATTTGCAGGTTGTATCGGAGATCACGCCTATGTTAGTCATATGCTGACCACATGTTTTGTGCCCCCAGTAATCTCAGGGCCTTTCTTCTCAGTTTTAGAAGAAATTCCGCTGATTTCCTGTTAGGCTGTCTCACAAAGCACTTTGCGGTTCTGCAGGAGTCAAGCTCGGACCATCTTTCTCTATTGATAGAACTCCCAAGAACTTACGCTAAGAAAAGGTTCCGGACCCCATGGTGTAATTGCAGAGCCTTCATTAGCTAGTTCATCAGTTAGTTCATTCCCTGCAATACCACAGTGTCCGGGAACCCATATAAGGCATAACTTGTTGTGTTTTACAACACTATTTAGTTTTGCCTTACACTCGCTGTTCAATTTTGAGGAGCTGACAGGGTTAGCAAGGGTCATCAGTGCAGCTTAGCTATTACTACAGATGCCTATTCACTTCCCATGCCATCTCTTCTCAATTATCCAGCTCACCACGTCTAGGATAGCGAAAACCTCCGTTAGGAAGACTGACGCCATCTTTCCAGTGGAAAAAGAGTACTTAATCTCACCGTCCAAGTACCAACCGGATCCAGTACCGTTTGAGGTTTTGGATCCGTGGGTATAGAAGACATGACGGAGACCCCGGAATACAACATCTAGACTTAACCATTGATCACGTTCCGAGAACCTGACATCATATTTTCTTCCGAAGCGGTTACAATGCACATGATTGTCTACGGACATCAAAAACAGTGGGCGCTGTACTGACAACTGCCACCTTGACATGCCAGACTTCATTTAGCCGGAGTCTATGTGCCGCTCTCATCACTTCTTTACGGATTTGAAGATCCAGTGAAAGCAAGTCAAGCAAGGCATTGTGGGCATCAGCAGATGTAGTACACATTGCACCAGTGAAAACCAGGCACACACTTCTCTGAAGTCTGGTTAGAGTGTATACTGTGGATTTAACTTAAGTTCGTCTCCACCATACTAAAGAGGCATAAGTGACAATAGGTCTCACAAGAGCAATGTATACTCAATATACCAGAGCTGGATTCAGACCCCAAGTCTTGTCGAAAGCTCGCCTGCACTGCCAGAAAACTTTAACCCTCTAGTTCCAAAATTTTTGATTGATAATTTTTCTATTTTTCACAAATTTTTAACTTTGACTGTCGCTAACTTTTGTAATACGCATCATAGCTCACAACTGATGCATTTTTTTAAAAGTTTGGGTCTAAACGATATGATAAAATCTAGCAACAGAAACCTGTTATGGTGGCAATTCCATCCTTTTGGGTGAAGGCCGTCTAGAGGCGGGCTTGAGAACTAGAGGGTTAAGATTCAAAGTCTTTTTGATTCTAACTTTTATGATCATCCATTTAAAAATGAATTCACTTTGATTTGTATAGTAATTATAAATGAATTCGCAAATAACTGGTGCTGCATGCTGTAACATTTATTTGTTCATTTTCCATTCCTTTAAGCTACACTCTTCTACATAGTTGCTTGGGTTTCTCATCAGTGCTAAGTAAAAAAATTATTTTATTTTTGTGACTGATTCGTATTTCAATGATTCTTCTATTTACGGAATCATTGACATTTTGTGGGTGTTTTTTTTCGTTTTAATAGGAATTAAATAATATTTAAAACCATGAATCGGAGAATTTCTGCCAAAAGTTTATTTCATTTATTTTGTTCAAAAAGAAAAATTATTTTCATAGGTTGTTTTATTTATTCTTTTTTTAATATATTAATGCTTTTAAAATACTTATTATTACGTTATTTTATGCACAACAAAAGCGAGTGTAAATGTGGTTGATTTAGGTGTAACATGTTTCTTCTAAATACACGCACAATTAACGCAAGTGTCTCAACCAGACAAAACAAGCACTTGCTCACCCTGGCACATTACTCTACTTTTGAATTATTTCAAAATTTATTTAATTTTACATTTATGCACAGCAAAGTCAAGTTGTTTATGTAGATATGTAGACAGAAAACAAAAAAGCACTGGTTCATTATTATTATACGCAGACCAAATATTTTAAGGTCTAAACAAAATACTATTGCTGCATTTAGCATGCAAATTTATTGGGTGCTGAAAAATAAATTTTCTAAAAAATATGACATAGGTACATAATGAGTGTAAATAAAAATTTGTTAAAAATAATGTTGAACAATATTTTGAAATTTATTACAGAATATAAAAATTATTTATAGTGAGCGATGTGTAAAAAAAAATTATAGAATTTTTGTGAAAAAAGTTAATTTTTTTTAGAAGAATACACACAATATAATAAAATTACAAAACACATGAAGGATATTAATAAAATGTAATAAAAAATTATGTATACATGTTTATTAAAAATATTTTGCAAGACATCTGAAATGTGTGTATTTCTTCTATACATAAAAATGTATTTCAGTGGTAAAGACGCTGTAAAAGTATTCGCTGTATTTATAGATATTTTAAAACTTATGCTGCTGTGCACTCATAAATTGTAATTATCTTAAACTCTTAGCAGTAAAGTGTTTAATATTTCCAAAATAAAAACCAGAAACTAAAAAAAGAAGAAACTATAAACTTTTGGTGAACTCATAAAAATTAACTTAAAGATTTGTTTATAATTTGACAGTATATAAATTCAATGAAATCTTTAGAAATAAAACTTATTACCAGAATGTGGGCAAGCTCGAAAAACAGATATGTACATGCTTCAGAAATATGTTGTAAAACAAAAATCTAGCAGCAAAAGTTCATTTTACCATGACACGTTAGCCATGCATTTGGCTATAACTATTGGTAATAAAGCGATTACACAGTGGCAGTGGCAAAATATACACATACACACACATACACAAATTTACTGCAATGAAGCATAGCAAAGTTTAAATAGCAATAGCATTTTTCTTCTCTTTTTTTTAATATACATATATAAATTTTTTATAAATTTATGGTTTAATATTTTATAATCGTAAAAATTGGTTATAACTTCTTGTAAATGTGGCTTTTTAAGTATACGTTAATACCAAAAGTTTTGGCCCCAGACTCAGCATATGTATCACAGTAGCTAACAGTACTAAAGTTGTGGATGGAACTATACATTTAAAACACGTGCTATGTGGTACGCTTTATGAGCATAAATGATGATTTATTTGCAGTAAATGAAGTTAGTGTAATGCCAAGCGAATTTTTCATAGGTATGTAGTAAAACAAAAGAAACAAATTTATTTTTAAAACAAATTTGTTTTTAACACATATTTATTTCTATGGCAAAATTTTTTTGTTTATTAACTTTTACTTTGTTTTTGGGTCTTGTTTTATTTTATTATATATATTTATTTTAACAATATTTCAACACTTTTACACTATCTTTTATTATTGTATTGTATTATCTTTTTCGCAATTTTGTTCTGCTTTGAATATTAGTGTGACCGTAAAGCAAGAGAGTGAGGTATGGGTGGCCTGCATGCAACTAGCCGCAAGTTATGATTTTTTTTGTAATAACCTCAAACTCCCGCTTTGAGACAGGAAAATGTAAATATGTAAATACTTGCATTAAATAAGAGCAGGAAGTCTTTAGCTTGAAGAAACAATGTAAAAAATAGATTTACTTGGTTTTGGTTGCGATTTGTTTTTTCTTTTTTTGTGAAAGTGAAACAACGAAAACTGAAAATTTCATAAATAGCAAGCGGTCAGCTGCAAACGTTTGCAACAACATAGAGAAGAAAAAAATTCATAATGCCACCACCATCACCATCACCACAAACTACCATTAAACAACCTTCAACCAAGCGCAGAAAATCAGAAATTAACGTTAATGTTATACAGCAGCAGAGTAAAAGGAGCTGGTGTTGATGCTGCTGCAGAAAAAACAACAATCTATAAATCTCAATTTTAGTAGGGTCTCAAGAAAAAAAAAGAAAAAAATGGTGCTACATATTACTTTTAGTTATTATTGGTGCATGCATAGGTGAATTGATTAAAGTGCACACGCGCTCATTGATTGTTGTTGTGGCAAGTTGCAAGAAAACTATTGATTACTTAAATGAACTTTTACATGGGCTATACCGCGTTTTTTTTTTTTTTTTGACGTATTAATGAAAGTGATTTATATTTCCGTCTGTTTCTTTTTTCATCGTTATTGTCGATGATTGAAGGTGTAAAAGTAGGTTTGGCCACACCTTCATGTATGCATGTTGCATATATTAACAAATAGATTCAAGCAACAAACTTATAATTTAATTTAATATATGATTAGTATTTGATATAAACAACGCATTAGCCTCTCACTCGCTCCTTCTATCTCAATTGTACTCAATATTGCTTTTAAGTACTCAGTGCTATTGCACTAAAATAATGAAAGACTCAAGCAACAAACTTTTGATTGCACATAAAATACGCAAAAACAATGCTTCTCTCTTTCTCCCTCTCTCTCAATTGCATAATTGCTTCTAGGCACTCTCAATGTACTGAAATAATGAAAGACTCAAGCAACAAACTTTTGATTGCACATACAAATACGCAAAAACAATGCTTCTCTCTCTCTCGCTCGCTCTCTCTCAATTGCATTATTGCTTCTAAGCACTCTTAGTGCATTAAAACAATGAAAGACTCAAACAACAAACTTTTGCGTATCTATATTTAAATGCAAAAACAATGCAGTAGTCTTTGGGTCTCTCTCTCCCTCTCTTTGCATAAGAGCAAGAGACTCAAGCAACAAACTTTAATATAGCATATCAATTGTAGATTTTTATTAATACATATATGCAAATACATTGGAGTTTCATTCTCTCGAACAACTGTACTCAGTAGGTTTATCTCTTCAATTGAAATGAAAGACTCAAGTAAAAAACGTTTTTTTTTTTAATTTAGGGTTTTGCATTTATAAGAATAAGGGAAGTTAAACAGATCAATATAAATAACTGGCAGATCCAATTGGAGGGAACAAAGAGAGGAAACGGTGATTAAAGGATAAAATCTTTACTTCCCGATATAAAATTTTGGCATTAGTTTCTCTTGAACTAAAAACTTTTTGAATAAGAGAAACCTCTGGATCAGAAAGTTCTGGATTCGAAACTTTCGAAGCCCGGTAATGTAATCGTTAGGAAAATATACTCAAACATGCTTTCCAAAAATTAATGGTATTATATATTGTTTAGCAAAAAAAAATGTCCAATAATTATAAATTTTATATGAAGAAAATCAAATTATATTACAATTAAGTATTTTAAGCTTACTATACATTAATCTCTCTGTCTCCCCTTTCTCAGTCTCTCGGTTATTACTGCTACCCTTCAGCTTAATTACATCATAAAAACTAAAAATACTTTAATACTTAACCAAAAAAATATTACAAAATACCTTCTATTTTTGTATGTACTTTCAAATCAACCAATTTCAATCAACACAAGTACAGCAAAGAAAAAAAAAATACATGCAACTATGTATAACAAATGAAATAAATGAAATAAGATTAATAGAAATGTTTGTCAAATTCAATTTTTCGAAATAATTTCGTGTAACATGTCAGCAACCAAAAATCACATACAAACTCACACACAATAGTAATAACAATAAAACAGCAACTACTACAATAACAACAACAATTGCTGCAACACTAATGACAACTAACAATAAATGTCAGTTTTTAAGCGGCTTTAAAGCGTTACAAATGTTTACGACGAAATAGAGTTGGTATCTCTCTTTCTCCTCTCTCCTCTACCCCCTCTCTCTCGCTCTGAACTTTTATACTTAGTTACATTGTAAGTTGGAATAAAAATAGTAAATGAAATGTCAATTTCAAATGAAAGTCTCTTAACATGACTTCATTAGGAATTGTGGGATCAAATTGGTGTTGGTGTTGGTGTAAATGCGATTTTCCATAGTTTTTCTTTATTGAAGGTAACTACCGTATAAAGGTTTACTTTGCGTGTTGAAATGTTTAAAACTTCCTTTTTCTACTTTCTCAATTATTTACTATGCTGTCATATTTAATTCAAGCGAATTTAGTTATAATTCCAAGTAAGCAACAACTAACGCCACCGCATAAATCCCTTAAGACCGCATTTTAAAAGGCCAAAGAGTTGACATAAATTGCTTTGAGCTTATTACGCTTGATTTTACAGCTGCTGTTGCTGAAGCACACAGCATCCACATTTTTTGTTTGTTATTTATTTTTAGGTGACAACATATTCTGGTGTGAAATTTATGCAACAAAATATTTAGTTAGTCAGACACTATAAAAATCTCTTGGGAGATTACAAGCAATGGATAGGCCTCAGTTCGTAACAAAACAAGAAAATAAATACCTTTTTGCACAATTAGTAGCTTTGTCAGCTTTTGCTCATTAAACCAAAATGCCAAAAAATGAAGTCAAACACATTTAAAATTTAAAAGCGGCAGATTTTTTGCACATAGATAACCTCAAAACAAAATAGCTGTAGCTATAAAAAAGTAATTTCCATTTAATATAATTTTTAATAGTGCACATTAAATGTCAAGCCATCAAAAAATTAAGAAAAATAAAATGAACAAGCGTAAGAAAACGTAATTATTTAAATCAATTTGTAAATTTTGTTTATCTTGTTTTTTTTTTAAAAAAAAAAAAAGGTTTTTAACTTTTTTTTTTGTAAAGTTTAAGGTTTCGTGTTGTTTTTTTTTTTTATTATAATTAAAATTAATAGCAGCAGCAAATTCAACCCAAGTTTCACAAAATTTCTTGTTGCGTGACTCCTAGTAAATGCGTTAATAATTTTTAGATTTTTTAATTTCACATCCAAGATTCCGCACAAAATTTGTAAACAAATTTCTTGTTTAATTATTTCATTAACATTTTTATATAAGTTAAGCATAATTTTGACAGTTTTTCATAATGAGTTTCCTTGAAAAAAACTTAGTTAAAATATACAAAAAGAAGAAGAAAAAAAAATATATATTATTAAGTAGCGAACTTGTTGCTTTGTCATTCTTAAATACTATAAAATGTGCAAAAATTAAAAGAAAAAAAAAAAAAAAACAAAATCTCATAGTAGTAAATTGAATTGTTTATAAGTTTAAATCTTAAATAGCAAACCTGTTGAACTTTTGTTTTTCTGCAACTTAAATTTTATGCATATCACACTTTTGTATAAATACATACTTAATTTACATATGCATGTATGAAATTCTAAATCGTTCATCTTGGATTTTTGTCTCACAGACAGAACTTCTAGAACTCACAGCCCGAGGATATACTGTCTTATGAATGAAGTATTCTAGAAAGAAAGTCTGAATGCCTGATGGCTCAGCATCATCAGTAACAAATACTGATTTATTTTGGAGATGTAAGATCGTTCTAATGGCAAATTGTATAAATCTGGGGAAATAGAAATGAACCACAAACTATGTTTACGGTTCCCCAGATCGAATATATCACCCAAGACTCAAATTAGAACTACTAGGGATATCGTTGATAACCCAATTTAGAAAATGATTTATTCATATCTTATGCTCTAATGGGAGATATTAGTGATTAATAGTTTTATATGCACTGAACGCATAGAGGGGCATTACCGACAGTATTGATAGGGAGTATGATTCTATTAGCTTTTTATTTTTCCTCTATTTCTATGTTCGTTTTTAGCAAGTTATAGTAACTTGCTTTATTTCAGCGTGATTTTTGGAAAGCAGCTATGGTGATTATTTATAAGCTACTAATTGCTATTGTTAACATGTAGGAAAATATTCATAGTATTGATCATCTAAAAATAAAATCGACCTCCACAGTAAAGAGAACCTTTCTTCACATTTTTCAATTAGTTTTCATAGCAAATACATTTAAGTTTCTTAATAAGTGACTGAACAGACAGAAGTTTTAATTTTTTTTCTTTCTCTGTTTCTCTATTTTCCTCTTCACTTTCCCTCTTGCTATCTTTTCACTCTCTACATTTTTTCATACTTCTCTTCATCTCTCCCTAACTTATTGTTTTGCATTTTCTCAATAATTTTTTACCTTTTTCTTATTCCCATTACTTCTTCTCCTCATAACTATTCTTCATACTTCATACTTCTCTCTTCTTATTTCCCCCCTATTGCCTTCCTCCTCTTTCTGCCTCCATCTCACCGATTCTTACTCCACTCTTTTTATTTCACTAGCTCCCTTCATCTTTCCCCTCTTCTCTTACCCCCTTCCTTTTACTCTCCTCCTCTTACTTCGCTCTTCTTACTGCTCTCTCTATCTCTCTTCTTTTTTTACTTCCCTCCTTTCACTCACTTTTTTATGCCCCACAACTTGCTCTCCTAATTTTTCTTCACTCTTCTTACTCCTCTTTCTTACTCCTTTCCTAGTTGAAGGCCATTGTTGCTATAGCTGTAGCTAATAATTTTAATTGTAAGTTACTATGTAATAAATAAATAGTACTCCTTTCCTCTTGCTTCTCTCCTCTTGCTCCTCTCCTCTTACTCACCTCTTCTTATTCCTCTTCTAGCTCTTCTTCTCTTACTCCCTTCCCCTTTATTTTCTTCTCTTACTTCCCTTCTCATTTCACTCTCATCCCCTTAATTTCCTGTAATTGCTTTTCTCACATTGATTCTTTCCTCCTGATTTCCTCCTCTTGCTCCTTTTGTTCTTTTTTCCTTTTCTTCTTTCTTCCTTTTTCTCTTCCTTCTTTTTTTTCTATTTTATTTCCTCCCTCCTTTTTTTCCTCTCTCTTTGCTTCACCCTCTTTGCTCCTCTTTCTTTTCTTAATTCTCTTTTTTCCTTTCTCTTTTCTCCTCCCTTTCCTTCTTCTAACATTTTTCCTCTGTTTTTATCCTCTTTTTTACCTCCCCATATTTTTAATTCTGTCTCTATTCTCTCTCTTAGTCTATCTCTATCCTCTCTCTCACTCCTATCACTTCTCTGTTTTAACACTCTTTTTCTCTCACTCTATACTCTCTCACTGCCAGCCCCCTGATTAACTCAATCAGTCTTTTATTCTTTTGTATCACCCTCTCCATACCTGGAGTCTATAATGTTTCCAAATTTTGTTGTTGTTACCTTTCTTACCTCCTCTACCTATCGCACCTTTGCCTATCGCTCCTCTCTCTATCCCCACCCCTCCTTCTTCCTTTATCTCGATCTTTGCTCTGTTTCTATCACCCCTCTTGATATCGTTCTCTAAACTCTTGGCACTCTCTTTCTCCTAATCAGATCTCTTTATCACTATCTCCCCCTTTCCACCCCTTCCTCCTATAAACAACATGAAATTTATGAGTTTTCCAAGGACACTATTTTCGAAATGTTATTCGCTAGAATACTTAAAAATGCAGTGATTACTTCAGTAGGCAGTTTCTGCTGTCTTCCTTTTATCGATATACTTAGTTAAAGATTTCCAACTTAACTTTGGTTTAGTTAGTTAAGAATAACTTTAAAAAAAATCCCCTTCACTTCCTGCAGTTGCCCAATAAAAAATTCCACATACCAAAACAATAAAACATGCAACAAAAAACACACCCACTATGTGCATTTACCTTGTGCATAGTTTTATGCTAACAACTCCACCCTTACCACCACACTAAATTGTCCTAATTACAAGAATAAGTAACTTAACTAACAAGGTAGCAATAGCATACAAACTACCAGTGAGCTAGCAAGATATTTCAACTTTTAACTATGTTTGCCCTTTTGAGCGAGCGCAAAAAAAAAAAAAAAATAATAATGATACATATCTCAAATAACAAAAATTGCAAAGCCCACGGGCAAAAGTAAGTTGCATATACTAAATAGTTAGAAATGATACGAATAGTTACCTACCTAAAATAATTTATAGCCCACCTTCTTTTTTGTTGTTTTTAGTGAGAAATAAATTGTATAAATTTAACTAAACGCAACGCTTACTTACTCTTAAATCGTTTAGCTTTATTTTTGATTTAATAACAAACTTCAATGAGTATTTAAGCTCTTGTTTCCTTGGTTTAAACACAGCGGCTTTTAACGCTTATTCAGGCGTTAATTTTGTTAGTCGTGGAATAAACTGAAAATTTAAATTGCAGTTTTGAATTTCTTTTTTTTTTTTTTTTTTTGTGAAATTTTGAAAATTAAAGTTTTAATTGAATGCAGTCGTGACTTTGCAGAAAAGATTTGCAAGGAAAAACAAATTAAGTAAATCAAGCGAGCTTAAACGCAATTATAAACTATTCATATAATCGTTATCTCATTTGTTTCATTTAAAGTTAAAGTTAAACGACTTCTTTCAGGAACAAAACTTTAAGAAATTATGTGACTTTAAGCACAGCTAAACATTGTTTTTTCCTAAGAGTAAAAAGAGAGTGAAATGATTAATAAATATTTAAAAAGATTTTCAAAAATAAATAGCAAAAAAAAAAAAAATAAGCGACTTGAAGCGCAGTTAAGCGACTTGCCATACAGTTCCTTTTCACATTTTTCAATTACTTAAAATAATTAAAATTATGAATACTTAATGCTTTCCACACAACTGATTTCTCATTTGTTTCTATTCATATCTTCAAATTTAATTTAAATATTAGAAACACTTACTAATTACATTTTTTTTTCGTTTCCATCTCATTTCAGGTATGTACAAATACAAGAAAGCAACCAAAATCAAATCTTTTAAAGCAACCAACGAAATCACAAACAACATCAACATCAACATCAATAATGAATTTTTTGTAATTTCAATTAAATTTTACCGCCATAAGAGGAAGTAATTAACTTATTTTATTTTATACTTGTTAGCAATTCATCAGATTTGGTGATTGCTACCTACAAATACATACAATTTTTCTGTTTTTGTTTTCTTTGCGAATTGTACATTGCATAATTTTAGCACAAAGCGCTAAAATCGTATCAAATGTCAATTTATAACTAGTTAATACCCTATACATTGCATATGCACGTATGCTAGATGCCATTTGGAATGCAGTGGTCACATCAATCAATTTTCTATTGGTAACATGAAAACGTCATCACCCACCATAACGGAAAGCAGATCAGCGCAATAAGATACAAACAGACAGACAGACAGACAAACAGACAGACAGACGAACAGAAGACTGCAGCATGTCAAAGAATACTTATACATGCACATATGATTTCTTACTATAAATTTAATTTATTGCCACTACTAGTATGAAATATTTTTTGCTATGCAGAGATCGAACTAAACTGCAACGACTTCATATGTCGTTATGTCGTTAACCTAGTTAATATACCTATTTTCTTATATTTTTATGTTTTTTTGTTTTGTTTTGTTTTTCATTGTAATTACTTTGACAAATATGAAAATATTATTTTGATTTTTTTTACCTCTCTTGTATGTAATTACATTTATGCTCGTTAGTTTGCTGCTTAATTATTATTTCTGATTACCAATTTAGGCAGAGTAGCAGGAGATGAAGAAATACATTTAAAACGAACTACAACGAACCGAAAAACTTAATTATTGAATTTCAAATTTAGGTCAGTGACGTCACGGCAGCAAAAAAATGTCAAAAAAGAAGTTTGCATTGTTTCAGAAGAAAAAAGTTTCGACGTCTAGTTAGTTAGTTAGCATTAAAAAGTTTTAAAATTGTTACCTCATTGACGACACCAGAATGATCTAAAATAACCTGTTTTCAATCGCTCACACTTTTTACAATATTTGCCCAAATACGCGAAAAGTTAATATGTTATGGGAGATTTATTACTCAAACAGTGTTCCCCATTTTCATGAATTAATTGTTTACTTACAAAATTAGATTTTGCTATGGCTCACTGATGATCCTAAAGTCCTCGATAAAAACTTTTTAAAAACTTTCTATATAAAATGGGGGTCAGCAAAAGCTTATCTGATTTCTCTATCCGCCATCGCTTCTAGTTTTCTTACGGTCAAGAAAGGGGTAAATGAAGAATTAATACTAAGAGACTTTATCCATCTGTAAAATCTAATAAAAAAGTACAAAAAAATATTCTTAAAATATTCCCATTGAGGACTACAAGGTCGCAGGCGACCCTTGAAAGTTCAGGCCTTCAGAGGTGCAAAACTTCTGTTGATGAAAGTTGTAACAAGAAATAGGGGACAAAGAATACGTACACGGGTTAGATTTTTCTACTATTTCTTCTGGTTTCCTTATGGTCCCGAAAGGGTTAAATGAAAACAATGTCTTAAGAACTACACTGCTGAAAAAAGTTCTAATGCAAAAAATTATGGACAGATGAATTCAGAATATAAAAATTTGACTGACTGACTGTGAGTAACAAGGAGGAAAAAGTAGGAAATAGAGTGGTCGATTGACTAGAGTTATCATCCTTTATTTTTTATCTTTTATTCAGCTATAAACTTGAATGTATTAAACTTCAACTTATTAAGCATAATAAAGTACATAGCTAAGAGATCTTGTCAGATTTCTTCTGTTGGAAAAATTAACTTTGTCCTAATTGTACAAGAGTTCAAAGCTCGAATGAAAACTATCCGTCACATTGTGCTTTGAGTTTTACTTTTTTGTTTTATAAAAATTGCTGCTCATTGCTTTGATTTAGCTTAAGCGAAATTACAACAATAAACAATAGACTGAAGGATGTTTTAAATACAATAAACAAATGCCAAAGTTTCGTTATATAAATATACGCGAGGGTATCAGAAAATCAGCAGTCTAGAGTAAATTAGTGAAAGAACAAGGTTTGAAGTGAAAAACGGGGACTTAATTGTAGCTTTAATTGAGGTTATAAGTCACAAATGAATAATAATTTTTTATTGCAGCTATTGAATAACATATTTGACTTCGAACTAAAAAATGCAGTTAGAAGTTTTTTTTTGGAGTGACCGATTGGTTATTCATTCAGAATAGTTTCTTCTGCAATCTTCTTTCAAAGTTATGGAAATGCAAATCTTATGGCTTGAAAATCATAACTGCTTTGAAGTCATGTAGTCACTTGGAGTTACTTGAAGTCACTTGGAGTTACTTGAAGTCACTTGGGGTTACTTGAAGTCACTTGAAGTCACTTGGGTTCACTTGAAGTCACTTGCAGTCACTTGAAGTTACTTGGATTCACTTGAAGTCACTTGGAGTCACTTGAATACATTTGGAGGCACTTGAAGTTACTGAGAGTAAGTAAATCGAATTTGAAATCATTGAATTCTTTTATATTTAATGAAAAACTTATTGCTGCATTGTTTAGACAGTTGATTCTGATTTTTGGTATTAATTTGTTAAAAAGTGGAATTATTAAACTGACTACACATTTCATTTTACTTCAAGTGACTCCAATTGACTTCAAATCCTAATTGACTCTAAGTGACTTCAATTGACTTCAAAACCCGAATTGTCTTCAATTTACTTCAAATTTCAATTCGTCGCCTGAGAATTGATTTGGCGTATAGGTATATGAATTTGTACACACATACGCCAAATCAATTCTCAGGCGACGAATTAACTCCAAGTGACTGGATATGACTTAAAGTGACTCCAAATGTATTCTATTGACTCTAAGTGATTTCATTTGATTTCAAGCGTTACCCAGTATATTCTTGTGACTTCAAAGCAGTCATGATTTTGAAGTCATCAGATTCGCATTTCCACGACTTCAAAAAAATATTGCATTTCCCTGACTTTTCTCTTTAAAATTGGCAACTATATATACTTTTTTAATATTTTTAATTTGGAAGAAATTTGCAAAAATTTCGCAGTTCACATTGCTAATTAAATAATTATTAAAATTATTAGGCTTTGAATGAACAATGATGCCAGAAGAATATCAAAAAGTTCATAGAACTAGCAGATCAGACGATCGTTTCGGAACCAGCTACGGTTCCTTTATTTTTCATAGCTTCTGAATAAACTTAATTTGCAATAAAACTAATAATAAACCAATTAAACTTATGTTAATCAAAACTACACTACACTATTAAACTAATCGTTGAATGTTATTGGTATTGGCATAAAGAAAAAAAAGCAAAACAAACTTCTTAAAATTATAAAACTATAAAAATTACAAAATTTATGCAAATCATCATCAATTGAAAACATTTATTCCGATAGCGTGAAATAACATAAATTCAGAAATACATATAAATAAACCTGTATTAATAAAAAATAAACATCAAAGTATGTTCTACTATATTTTTTTAAGTGCATATTAAAATCAATAGTTAAAAACATTATGCACACATATATTCAAAAGACTATATCCTCAGATCAAGCATTTCTGCATGATAACTTTATTCCATGGTTTCTATGACAAATAAAAATCATGTCAGCTCAAGGTTTTAACAAAACAAAACCCATGAGTAATTTCTGCAATTCTTTAAAAACTTCAAAGTTTTTTAGAGTTTTTTTTTTTTTTTTGGTATATTTTTCTTTTTGATTTACTAACTAAAGTATTAAACATTTTTCGAATATCTTAAAATGCAAACCTTTCCCGGTGAGAAACGATCACAACATTAAATATTTTTGGTTGTTTTTTTATTTACAATATTTATTCATTCATGAATATTTATTAGCCAATGTTATATATTTAGTTAGTTGGTTGGTTGGTTGACGGTGTGCATGTCAGCTACTGTGGTTTGTTTAAGAGTTAAACAAACAAGATTGAGATATATTTATTTGTATCACAAAAATAAAAACAAAAAAACCAAAAACCAATAATTGATTAAATTCAAATTAAATCATTATGCTGTCAATTATACAACCGAAACATTTTTAACATGTTTAACATTTTATTTAGATTATGTTGTGATATATTGGCATAAATTTAAACTTTAAAAGGCGTTAAAATTAACGATTTGGTAATTTGTAAAAATTCAAAAAACAAACAAATGTCGAAAATATTTAAAATTCTAGTAAATATTAATAAAAAATAAAATAAAATTTTGATTGAAGATAACCGCTGTTTTTTTTTCCTTTTTTTTTTGTGTTTTAGTTTAATAGCTCACGTGGTAATCTAATTAAAATTTTTAAGTGAAATCAAATTTATGTATTTTTATGTGTGGCAGTGATTTTAATATGAAATTAGATATTTGATACCAGAAAATGGTGAATGGTTAATGAAAAGATAAATATGCTATAAAAATATTAAATAAATTAGCTCAAGAGTTTTATTACTTTTTTTGTGTCTTATTGTAAAAATGGAAATTATCATTTTAAAATCAGAAGGTAGTGTTTTTAAGGAGATTTTTTTAGCTCCCAAATTGTTGGGCAACATCCAAACGCTTCACTTCTTTTTCTTGGGGTTATAGAGACAAAACAAAAGGTGCAAATCCACCCATTAAAAATACGATCATAGCGTATTTTTTGAAAGGTAGAAATTATGTAGAAAATTTTTTTTTCAACTTTTGTTTTTTAGCGAACTTTTGTTAGTTTCTTCGCATGTTACTATTAAAAATTCATTTAAGTCTGATTAATAGTATGAGTAGATCGTTCTTTAATCCTTGTGATTTTCCAGTTTAAATTTCGCATATCTAACTCTACCAAATTGTGCACCTGGGCGTATGAGCAATGCGGAACTATAACAATGGTCAAATGCGATCACTTTTCTAAAGAAAATTTATTAATTTTTTTGATTGAATCTTATTTGATAGACACTTTCATGCAAAGAAATCAGAAAACAGAAAGAAAAAACAAAACTGTCATATCAATTTTCATCACAGGAAATTAGAAAAAAAAATAAATAAATAAAATATTCAATGCATAACTAATAAGAAAGTATTAAATTTATATATTTTTGAAAGCATGCTACCACATTCATTCATTAATTCATTCATACATTCATTGAAAAAAGGAAGTGGTATATTTTTCTACCACTATGTGAACGTCCAATATTTATACTATGAAAATCTATTAGAAATTGTCCATCATGCCGCATTTGATGGTAATCTTTACAGACAAAAGAAAAGTAGTAAATAAATATGTGGAAAAAATATTAAAAAAAAAAAACTATGCAAAAACAAAAACACCACATGTGGTGTTATGCATACATATCGAATATCTATGGTAAAAAAAATATGTGGTAAAAACATATATTAAAAAAAAAAAATTAGTATATAGAGAAAAATTTAATAAAAAAAAATTAAAAAAAAAAAAAAACTAACTAGCATCAGCTGTAGTTAAAACTAAAAATCGAAAGTAGTTTTTCAATATGTTTTTTTTTTTGCATTATTTATGTATGCATGTAATCGTGCATGTATGAAATTAGTGCACAGTGACGTCACATGTGCATGCGCAGTGTTGCATATACAACAACAACATCAGCAACTAACTCTGCATCTAATAAAAAGTTAGCGTAGCTTACAAATATTATGCAAGTATGTAATAAGTTTAAAATATGTTAAAAATCACTAGAGGCGTTGGTTTGGTTGTTTTTCTTAGCATAATCTTGTCAGCTTTGTATGATCTTTCTCTTTCTCCCTCTCTCTCTCTTTGTCTCTCTAAGATTCATGTATAAAACTATAAAATAAATACATATGTAGTATGCATTGAAATAAAATCAGCAACAATTCAAATCACTCAAATATTTCTAACTAGTTAAAAATGACAAAGACTTAATAAATGGTTACTTCACAAACTACACAGAGTGATGTAAGTTTTTTTTTTTTTATATAATTTACTTACATTTGCATGTGGCCAGGTATTAAATATAAATTTATTTCTTTTTAACGGACATTTGCAATTAACTGTATGCATATAAAAGGATATTAAAAAAGCAAAAACTAAATTAGAGCAAATGTGTTTGCAAATACATGCAAGGAAATTTGATTTTTCCATTAAATTATTTAAAATCATGCAATGAAATAATTACTCACTTTATTCACTTACTTACTTACTCCATTTAAATGAATTTTCATAATGGGGTATAAAAATAAAAATATGCATATACATAACTATATTGACTGGCAATTGCATTTCTAGCAGGCATATTATTGCTAATTCATGTTTCTGCTGTTTTTATAGCTGCTATCGAAGCAATGAAGCATTTACTGTCGGCACATACTTATACATAACTTTACTGATACATAAACACTCATTCATAGACACACAACTCTGAAGTCTTGGGTATTTCATAAAATCATTTGCTAATTTCTTAGTATTAATTTGTGTGGCATTATATTAAATTAATTGCTTAAAAAAAAAAAAAAACTTTTGTTGTTATTAAAAATAACAATAGCAACAACATAGAGTGTTCGCATCTGCGATATTATTGTTTAGATATTATTTATTAATAATTTAATTAAAAAAGCTGTAAAATAGTGAAGCAAGACAATTTAATTAAAAGTTTAGTTTAATGTGTTTATTAAAAAAAAACACATTTATATTCTTATATCATGGTGTGTCAGTGTTTGCGAGAGTGTTAGTAAATTTTCTTACCCAAGTATTGAAAATATGATATCAATAATATTACATAAATATACAGTGCCGGTCATACTTTTTATTTGCAACCAAAATCGCTTGTACTTTAAATGACTTTTTAAAATCACTAAAATAATTTTTATCAAAAATCTTTTTTATTCAAAACAAAGTGTATTACTTATTGCCATTTATTATAAAAATTAAAAGTACAAAATTATATTGCAAATAAAAGAAGAAAGAAGTTATATTAAATTAAAGTCTGAATTGAAGAGGTCAAAACATGTGCAACTAGAAAAATTTAATGTGAAAATTGACGAAAAATCGAAAAAGTTTTCAAAACTTTGTCGCATATCCATTACACTGCCCTACAAATTTCAACTTTTCTTATGCGAATAAGATGGCCTCTAGTGATTGCCAATGAATTTTTCATGCTTAACACGAATCTGTGGTCAGAGAAAAATGGAATTGAAATCCCTGAAATCAGCGTTTTTGGCCATTGTTGTAAAATTGTGGAACGGAACTCTAACGTGCTACAAGCGTCGCTAATAGAAATTAAAGACTAAACCATGCCCTTTCAAATTGAGCCCTAAGCCCTTTTTCGCGCCCTTAGAGCAGGGGGTGAGATTATGTCCAGGGGTGCACGAAAAAAATTTATACAGAGCTGATTTTATCTTACATATTAATTCGACTGCCATATTTGATCCGCCATTTCGAATTTTTAAAACCTGACTGTAGATTTGTAATCAGTGACCTTTAAAACACTTCCGACCACTGCATTTTTCATTGTATTTCGTTGGTATGAGTAAGATAAAATGCACCCACTATATTTGATCCGCCATTTTGAATGTTTGAAATCTGACTGCAGATGTGTAACCAACGACAACGACCCTTAAAACATTGCTCATTATGTCTGGCCGTGGGTGTAAGTTAGATAAAATCCGTTTTCTGTACATTTCTTTCCTGCACCCCTAGACATATGCACACCTCCTGCTCCAAGGGCTCATGCGAACAATTTGGCGAACATTTGAAAGGGCATGGTTCAGTCTTTAATTTCTGATATTAGCAAAGTTTGTAGCACGTCAGGGTTCAGCTCCACAATTGTTCAAAAATGGCCAAAAACGCAGTTTTCAGGGATTTCAACCCCTTTTTTTCTCGAAAACGTGATGTGATGGGAAGTTTTTGACCCCAGATTCGTGCTCAGCATGAAAAATTCATTCTAAAACACTAGGAATAATCATATTCGCAAAACCCATGCAAAGCAGTGTTATTAGCGATCATTGTTGCATGTCTACATGGCATTGGCTCTATTAAATGTTTCGCCTGATCGATTTGAACTCGCTTCCATTGGTTTTAAGCATCTTCAAACATATCCTCCAGTTTCTTAAACATTTTCGTGCCAATCTTTCGCTTCACGGTCATTAAATGACTCTGAATTGGGTTTAGATCGATGGACTGTACTGGACAGATGAAAAATTGTACATTTTTTTGCGATAAGTCAAGCTTTTACCAATTTAGACGTGCGCTTCGGGTTATGATCCAGGGGAAAGTCCAACCAAGCGGTATTTCCAAGTTTGCGTACGGAAGTATTATGTCTATAAAAATGTTTTTATAATCATTGTATTTGATATTTCCCCGAATGTGATGCGTTTGACCCATACTATTAGCTGAAAAGCAGCCCCATATCACAAGACAACCTCCTTGGTGCTTTATCGTAGCCTAGAGTCGACTCTTTTTCCGTGTGGCCTTTTAACAAATTCGCAGAAAAAAAATAAATTTTTAAAGCTTAAATTGACGGGGTCTCCCCAATCCATTAGTTGAAAATTGCAGTTCTAGGTCTGCAATTTTTTTTTTACTTTTCCTTGACTAGCATAATTAAAATTTACATAAATATTGCGAATTTATTATTAATCGTCTCTACAGAAGTTATTAAACGAATAAGAATATTGTATCTAAACTTAAACACAGAAGAAAAAAACTGAAAACAATTTAACTTCAAAATTGTCTACGCACATGTTTATAAAAACACAATCATCTAATTAAAGATATAGTAAAAATATAATAAAATATGCAAAATAATGTTAATATGCCATTTAAACAAAACAAAGCACAATTTTAAGTTAAAAACTATAAAAAAAAAATAGCCTTAGCTTTAATAAAAATTTGGCGGAAAAAACATTAAAAAAATAATAATCTTAGCTTTAGTAAAAATTTGCCGGAACACAAAAAGAAGAAATTGCTTTAAAAAAAATGTTTTTATGTAGACACATATCTTCAGAAAATAGTTAAAATGCCATTACAATTTCACATTATTCATTCACATTGTTAATAAAATTTTTTTCCGCAGTTTTTATTATCAATTTCTTTTTCATTTTATTTGGCGTGGCGTGCATTTTTTTTTCTTTTTATTTTTTTTTTTGGCAGCTTTTTTACGGCAGTCAAATGCTCATTTCTCATACATTTAATTTTTATAGTTTACCTTCTTTTTTGCAAAAAAAAAAATGTAATAAAAAATAACAAATGTAAAAAAATATGCTAGCGTTTGCTTTTGCACTCTTGCACTAACGTTTACTCAAACACTTAAACAATTAGTTAAACTAAATGCTGCTATTTCAACTGACAAAATAACAATTGTTTTGTCTGAGTGAGTCTTTTTTATTTGAAGATAAATTATCTTCTTTCTTCGTCGTTTTTGTTTTGTCTTGTAGCTTATCTTAAGCTAGATAGATTCACTTGTCGCCTTCTTGGCACGCGACAATTTGGTGTTTTTTTGGGAAGGTTTTTTATTTGGTAATTTTTTGTGGAGTGTTTTTTTTTTTTGTGAAAAATTAAGCTGCTTAAAAATTTACAAATATTGCGTGTTTTTTTTTATTAGTGCTTCGTGATTAATTGAAATAAATTAAATTTATTTATTTTATATGTATTTTTTTTTAATATTTGATAAAATTTCGAAAGTGTGAAATATTTGCACACAAAATTGGGAGAAAAAAAAAAATCAATTATAAAATCTTCATTCTTTTAAAGAAAAAAAAAAAACTAAAAAGTTTGTATCTTAAGTTTTTGGATTCATTTACATACTTTTGCAAGCTTTACTGCTTTGACAATTAAAGAAAAAGAGACATAAATAGATCACTGGTGCTAAGATTGATTTAATCTTATTATATATAATCGTAGAGTTTTGTGTGTATGTCATCGTGTAACTTCTGAACAACTGGAGCGATTGAAGTCATATTTTTTCAGAATATATTTTCTTAGGCGGGAGGATGGTTCATAGCTATTCATAATGACTTTTAGGAAAGTGGCGTGGCACCTCCCATACAATCCTAATAGCTTTTTGGGTATATCTCAAGAAACATTTATAGCACAGCACAGAAATTTGGTACAATAACGAGAATTGGCAATACCATGCTACAACAAAAATAAAGGTGGGATTGACAAAGGGGGTGTGGCACCTTCCATATAACCTGAATTTCCATTATGAAATATCTTAGAGGAGGCATTTATGGTACGGTACTAAAATTTAAATTCTTTCAGTTTGTTGGATTAGTGAGTGTTGCACCATGTTTCACTTTTATTTTCTACTACTATTTCTACTACTAATTCTACTACTATTTTCAACTACTTTTAAACTTTTTTTTTCAGGAAATTTTTCTTATTTTCTACTACTTTTTCAACCAATATTTTCCACTACTATTTTAGTACTTTTTTCGACTACTTTTTAATACATTTTTTCTTATTTTTTACTACTATTTTTTACTACTTTTTTACAATTTTTTCTACTACTATTTCTACCACTCTTTCCACTCCATTTTTACTGTTTTTGTACTACTATGTTTAACTATTTTTCTATTACCTTTTCTGCTACGTTTTTACTACTTCTTTACAACAATTTGTAAAACAATTCTTTTTCCTACTACATTTTCTACTACAATTTCTACTACTATTTTCTTCTATTTTGCTGCTATTTTCTACTACTTTTTCCATTCCTTTTTCTAATATTATTTCTACTACTTTATGAAATATCTTAAGACCCTGCCTAGCTATCTTGAAATCCGATAGGTGGCGCTGCTACAAATTCTATATTTATAATATATATAAAATTGGTTCAAATTTTTAAATAATTTCAATAATAGTCTTTGATATGAATATAGAGCGTCCTAAAATATTGTTTCTATAATTCAACTGAACCATAGTAAAATCCTAATACAGTACAGAAATTTGGTACAAGAACGTGAATTAACAATGCCATGCTACAACAAAAATATGGGTGCGTTGACAAAGGGGGTGTGACACCTTCCATATACCCTGAATTTTCATTACGGGATATCTTAGTATGGAAGTATTATTTGTCAATACCGGATTTAAAAAATTCTATCAGTTTGTTGGATTAGTGGGTGTTGCACTATGCTCTACTTCTATTTTCAACTATTATTTTAATTTATTTTTTCTATCATTTTCTTCTTATATTCGACTACTTTCTTACTACTTTATCTACTTATACTTTTTACCACTTTTTTACTACTTTTTTCTACAATATATTGTCATTTTCTACTACTTTTTCACTGTTTTCTCTATTTCTATTTTTTATTATTATTATTTTTTACTAATATTTCTTCTAATTTATGAAATATCTCAATAACCTGCCTAGCTATGCCAAAATCCGATAGGTGGCGCTGTAACAAATTCTATTTTTATAATAAATAGCAAATATGAACCCAATTTTTAAATTTTTTTTTGAATAATATAATTTCTAGAACGGTCTTTGATATTCTTTTGAAAATTAATTGCTCTTAAAAATGCCAATTTTTATGCCACATTTTTATATTTAGAATTTTTATCAAATTCAATATTTAAGCTTGAATTTTCATTACCAATATTCAATTTTAAACATCAAGAAACTTCATTCTTCTTTTATGAAATAAACTTCAATTTTTCCGCTTCTTCGTAAAAAGGGCAGAACAACGTCTGACGGGTCAGCTAGTATTATAGATATTTATAGAAATTCCTTGCCAAATAAATAGTTTTTCTAATGACTAATTTTAAAAGCACAAGCTTTTAGATTAAGTTCAACTTATTTTCTCTAATTGAAGTTGTTACAATTCCAAACAAAGAAATCACTTGACCTTATTAAAAAGCCATTAACAAGTACTTTTAAGTGAGTTACCATTCTCTGTCTCTGCCTCTCCTTTTCTCCTCCTCTATCTTAATTTTTCTCTCTCTCTTTCTTTATAAAAACTATTTATAGCAATTATATGAACATTCATCATCACCGGCTGTCGCAATGTCTGAACTCATCAATATACTATACCACCGGAAATCGTTCATGCATACCACTACTACCCAATACTAAATAGCATTGCTGAAACTATAACAACAACAACAATAATAACTAGATATAAATCATACTCTATATTGCACTCATCGCACAGTAACATAGCATAGCATAGCATAACATACAATGTTCCAATTTCTTGCAATAGCAATAGCAAAAATAGCAATATAATATTTTTGCTACAATTTCTTACCTACTTCACTTTTTTCATTTTATACGTTTACAATTTAATATTTCAACTTTTTTTTGTCAACTTGTACTTGCAAATTACATAAGTTCGAACGTTATATAAATAAATATATTTTTGTTTTTATAGTTTAGTGGAGCAGAAATGTTTCAAAGTAATAAATATTGAAAAGCTATTAAACATACAAACTATGTAGATATACGACTACATAAAAATATAACTCAAATTTAAAATCGATCAACGCACAGCGTGGCAAAATTACATATAAAGCTTATGGGATTTGGTAAAATTCTTCAGCTAGTAACTAGATGGAAAAAGACAAAGGTATATAGCTGTCTGAGTTAGTAGTTAGTTACTTGTGATATTGTTGTAAAATATGAACATTTATGAAATTGTTTACTGGCAAACAAAGCAAAATCAAATAAACTTACCTGAAATCCAAAATTATTTTCATATATAAACTAGAAAGATAAAGAAAGAATAAAATAAAACATTAGATTGTGAAACAAAAACTGCAAAGGTTTTCAAGTTATCAATAGCTATTTAAAGTAACTTAAAGCTGTAATTGAAAATCACCAAAAATTCAAATCTCGAACAATTTTGCATATTCTGGTTGACATATAAATGATGAGATTTTAATTAAATTTAATTTACTGCTATATTTAAGTGAGTTTTTGAGATAGAATTAATCCTCAAAGCAAAAACAAAATTAAATATCACTAAAATTTTAAATCTAAATCAATCTGGAACATATTTCAAGGTAGATTCATTCTAACGTACTTTAGTAACTGTCAAAGACGGAAAAATTTAAAGTTAAATTTAAAAAAATTGCAAAAGTCTAAATTAAAATATATAATTTTTCTCAGTCTCAATCTCAGTAGGTTTCCGAGATATAATCATAGTTATATAGTTAAGCAACTGTCAAAGGTGGAAATATTGCAAGTAAGGGACTAAACAGATTTTTAAAAATATAAATTGCAATCAATTTTGAAAGTTCCTTTAAAACAAAAAAAAATTATTTTTTTTTGTGATATCTCAGTAAATTTTCGAGCTGTAGTCATTGATTTGCATTTTTGTCAACACGTGTAAGAAAAATTGGGAACAATTCTAAATAAAAATAAATTTTGAAAATCTCTTTAAAACGTAAAAATTAACTTTTAGTTAGTACTTACAATATCTCAGTAAGTTTTCGAAATATTTTCATCCTTATGCAGTTTAATAACTGTCAAAGCGAGAGATATTTCAAATGAGCGATTAAAAAAAATCTTTAAGTGTCTCAATCACCATCGATTTAAAAAATTCTATTAAAGCATATAGGTAAATTTTTAATGCTTGTAATATCTCAGTAAATTTTCAAGATATTGTTAAGTCATCTTCGAAATATTTCAACTAAGAGACTTAAAAAATTTGCAAAAATCTTTACATGACATACAATTTTTACTGTTGTCAATATCTCATTACTTTTTTGAGATATTCTCATTCAAATGTGGTTGGTTAATACTCGGAGTTGGTGAAGGATTTAAAAAATCGACACAAATTATAATTAAAATTGATTTTGAAAATTTCCACAAAACTTCAAAATAAAATCTATCTGCAATATCTTAGTAAGTTTTTGAGATAAGTATATTTATCTTCAAGTATCTGTAACTGTCAAGTTTGGAAATATTTCAAGGAAAAACTTATAAAACGTTCAAAAAAACTAAATCATTGGAAAATCGAGTTGGAAAATACTTTCGGAATAAAAAAGTAAAGTCTTAGTGTCAACAATATCTTAGAAAGTTTTCGAGATATAGTTATCATAATACAGTATGTTGAACAATCAAAGCAGAACATAATTCAAGTAAAGATTTAAAAATTTTATTGAAAATTAAAATTTGCAATTGTAACAAGCATGAGTTCTAGACGGAGAGAGGATGATCCATGAAGAGCCCCCTACTCCCCTTACCCTTGCAACTATTAAAACTATTTTTGGTCATCTTTTGTTCCTTGGTTTATTCTTCAATAACTTAATGACCCCCGATTTTTATGAAATTTTTTTAGCCAAATTTTAGAGAATTCTAAAAAATTCTACAATTAATCAATTCTAGAGAGAACATCTGTTGCGAAGAGAGAAAAGTAAGAATAAGAAAGAATTAAGCCAGAGAAAAAGGGGGAGATGAGGGAAGGGGGTTAGAAAGAGTGTGAGTATGGGAGAGGGAAAGAGGAAGACCGGATAGAGCCAACGTATTACTTATGCATATCAATTCTTCTGATTAGTTTGGGAGCAGAGGACCTTCCTCCCCGTCTTTAGAACTGAAACCCGCCTGACAATCTAGGGGAAAACAAAACAAAGTTTGAAAAATTACACTTAAAACTACCAGATCGCTAGGAGTAGCGGATTCTGGTGTCGGAGAGAGAGAGACAGAGAGGAAGGAAAGCAACCTGATTATATCGGTATAACAATTTTGGCTCTATTTATCTGATTTTCGCTTGTCCTTGCCACGCTTTAATTTTCTCTATTTCCCTTTCAATATCACCCTTTTATTTCCTTTCTTGTTTTTCCCTCCTCACCCTTAAACTTTTTTTCCCCCCTTTCTTCTCTTTTCTCTTTAAGATTCATAATAATTTCAGAACTCATGCCATTTTCAAAACAATAAAAGGTTCAGAGGTTACTAGCTAGAAATAAAAAAAACAAAAAGTGAATATGAATTTTAATGTAATTTTGAATGTGGCTTTAACTGTGGCTACTGTCAATTTAGCTTCGGCTGAGGTTCTAACTTTAGCTCTGACTTTGACTTAATTTTGGATTCTGGCTTCCTCAAGGGCAAAGATGAATATACCTGCAATATTGCTATATATATATGAGCAGCAACTGTTCAAGAAATCTGACAGACAACAATTTGTATCTGTATGAAATTCCCTCAAAATTTCATCACTTTTATGAATATTTCATTACACTGTGCAATAGAAATCATATACAATACAAAACTAGTAAAGAAAGACGCTGCCAAAATGTCACTACCAAAAAAAGAAGACAACAATAAAAAACTGCAATTGTAACTAAAATAGCACAACTAATACAACTCGCAATAATTGTCAAATGATGTCGTCGCTGACAATTTATTACATTGTTGTATTAGTAACAAATAAATACAACAACATAACATGAAAAATGCGCGTCTTTTAGTTTGGCACGTGATTAGAGGTATTGTTTGCAAAAAAAAAACACCAAAAAAAAACCAAGACGAGAAGAAAGCAACAAAACCTACAACAACAACAACAAAGGAAAACAACAACTAGTAATGAAAATAGTGAAATACACAAAATTGCATAACTTGTATAAAGTTTTTGAGAGTAACATTAACATTTGAAATGCGTTTGGAATTAATAAATACAAACGTGTAAAATATGATACTTTGAAAGAAACCCAAATTTATGTATTGAATTTGTATTGAAAAATTACAAAAATACGTGAAATTTATAGTACTCGATATAGCCTTGACATATTTGTAACAATAGATACCGAGATATAATAATTGCTACAAGTGAATGAGTGAGTGACTGAGTGTATTTAATTCCTAGACGAATATTGTGCAAAAAAAAAAAAAAATTGCCAAAAATTATGAATTTCATATTAGAAAAAAGTAGTACAAAAATCGATTAAAAATTTGTTTGGCTCACTTAAAAAAGTAAAAAAAAAAGCACGAACTTAATTTTCTTTTAAAATAAAATTACCCAAAAAAAAAAATGTAACTGAAACTGTAGCATTTTAATTTTGAATCAATGATTCCAGCGTGACTGCAGCGCATTTTATACAATAAATACGAGAGTTAAACTGAAATTCTGCTTATAGACCCTACCCTTCCTTAAGCTTTACAACGCTTAACCACCCGCTGTGTTAACAATTTTTCTAGCCACCTTTTTGTAATTTTCATTTAAGCTCAATTAATGCCATAGCACGACACGACAACGATGAAGACAAAATTGTAACATTTTTTTCCGTTTTCTAATAAACTTGAAACTCTTTTGTTTTTTTTTTATTTTCGTAGCATTCAAAGCGAGAGCGATCGCATTAGTTACGCTCTTAATTTAAGCATGATTTTTTGTTGTTTTGTTAGCATGAAGTTTCTGATTCCCTTTCTTTATATTATGAATTAACAATTCATTCATGGCCAATTATAATAATTTAGCTTATGGAAGAAGACAATAAACAAAAAAATTTAAAATAAAATTTATATTAACAAAAGGCGAAAGTAACTACTGTTATTTAGCGTTTTTGATAAACAAATTATTATTATAAATATATAGCTATAAAAAAGGAAAAAAGTGAATGTGAATTTTTCAGTGATTTTGATTGTGACTTTGAATGTGTTTATGGCTGCTGTGGTTTTATCTTTGGCTATGGCGTTTACTTGGGCTGTGAGTTTGACTTTAGCGCTTTAGGCCTGACTTTGGTTATGGCTTTGACTTTGGCTCTGACTTTGCCTGCCTAAAGTGTTCATATATCCCATTTGGCCATAGTAACAGCAAAAGAAAAGAAATAGACCTCAGCAGCAACAGCATCCAACACAAACACAACAACAGCACTATATCAAAAAAAAAAAAGGGGCGTCATAAGGTCGTTAAGCTCAATTAATGGTACCTACATTGCAAATTGTTATTGTTATACTTGGAAATTTATTTGTGGGAATCAAAAACAAAAAAAATGTTCATGCGGAAGCAAATTTGGTAGTCATGAAATGTTGGCTGACTTTTTTTTTTACACATAGATTTATTTTTTCTTTGATAAGTAATAAAATTTTATTATTGTGAAATTCACTATAAATGTTTGGTAGACGATAACGAATTGTTATTTGTTAATTTCAAGTGTACTTGATTTTATTGCAACATTATTACATACATATGTACATACATACATACATGTATGCATACATACAAATATGAATGAAAGTTAATATAATTTAATGGATTGCTTCAATTAGTTGCTTTTACATTCTCTTGTTGCAAAATAACACTAATATTTGTTAATAATAAAATATTGATGATGATACTGTCTACGAAATAATAGAGAAAAATAAAAAACAAAAAAAATGATTGCACTGAAATGTTTTAAGCTTATTTTTTATAGACTACAATTAATATTTATGATTTTCTTTAAAGTGCATAGGAAATATATCCAACGGATGGATACCTGCAAATCTTATGTATTCGAAAGTGTTATCTTCAACTCCTAGAGACTACTTATCTTCGGTGGCCCTTAGTGAAATTTTCTGGAGAATATTATTGTGGAATGATTTAACACTTCACCTCCCCTTAAACCTAGCTTTTAAAGAGTTTTTAAAAAAGGACCCAAAATGACCCATTTTTGTGGGAGTTAGAGGGTTAAAATGTTCCAAGGAAATATTCCCCGGAAAATTTAAATATAGGTCGCCGAAGACAAGAACCACCTTAAATAAAATTTTTTTTATGATTTTTCTCAATGTTTGATTCGGTTTTTGACCAGAAAATAAAAATTTCAAAACACTGTAAAAAAAAAATTGTGACGTAGTGGAGCAAAAAGAAATTGGGGTTTTTGTTACTGTGGTTAAATACTATCATTTGAGTTTTGTTTGGTTTTGTTCCGAAAATATGTGTTGCACTGTGTAATTAATGCAGCTGAAATTTAATAGAAATTAGAAAGACAACATAGAAAGTGAAGAGTCTTGCCCTCAGTGATTGCGTTTACTTTGAAATAAAATCACCGCTGACGTGTCGGATATTTGTGTCTGTAACTTACATAAATATTATTAGAAGTAACTTTTACAACAAATTTTCAGGGCACATTTCAACAAATAGAAACAAATAACGCTAAAAGCAAAAAATCGATTTTTCGAAGCCTCTGCAGTTTTTTTTTTCCTTAATTTTATAAATATATAACAAAACAATACTTACTTGAAAAGCCAGATTTGCTGTTTTTTCATTGTTAATTTGAAACCAAAAAAAAAATGATAAAATTATAATAAAAAGGTACAAACAGTAACCGAATGAGGATTCATGCAGATTTCTGTATCAAGTATAATGGGGTCATTATGCACTTATCCATCTTGGTTATAGTCTAAAGCCGATATGTGCCAAATGTGTAGCCATTCGGAAGAACAGCAGAGCATACTCTATGCCACCAAGAAGGTCTAATGAGTTATCAAGAAGTTTCCACCCTACAACCGTACGACATATATTTATAAGTTTATGTAATTTATACACAAGAAAATGGGTTACAAGGGAACTATACCACCTTTTCTCCGTCTATTTCTGCCTCTCCCCCCCCCCCCTCTCTCTTTCATTTCATTTTGCTTTTTTTTCTCTAAAATTCTTTCTTTTGTGTTTCCTTTCCTCTCTCTCTTTATTTGTTTTCACTATCAATGTAGGCTCTCCTTGCTATGCTCTTATCTCCTCCCCCTAAATATTTTTTCCCTTTTTCCATACTTTTTTCTTCCCACTTCTTTTGCTTTTATTTTTTTATTTTTATTTATTTATTTTATTATTTCAAAATCTAGCACTACAAAATACAAATCTTATTACAACAACACTAGAACTCATGGTATACATTTTTTTTAGCTTAATCTTAAACTTAAAATTTAAAATTGTCTATTTCAGTAAAACATTCATTCGGATTAAAGTGATCCATATAGATAAAATATTGTAAAAAATTAAGAAATTATAAAAACTAAAAGAATTGAAAAATTTAAACAAGAAAAAATATATTACATTTAAGCCCAAAACATTCATTTTCTATCTATTTTCTTAAATTTTATTGCGCCATCCTCAATCTAACTCTCACCACTTTTCCTTCCACACTTTCCATTCTCCTCACTCTCCGTTTTTACACTTTTTTTTTGCCCCCTCTCCCTGTTGAACACGGTTTTTTCTCCACACTCTTTCTTTACTCTCTATCCTTCCTCCTCTTCTTGTTTTCTCATACCCACTCTCAAACTTCACGCATTTCTTTTCTCCTTATTTCCTTTTCGGTTCCCTCCCCTCCTTACAAGTCCCCATCATCATTTCCCTTTTACTCGCTTTACTGCTTTTCGCCCCTTCCCTTTTCATTTTTCTCTTTCTCGCTGTCTTCTTTCTCGCTGTCTTCTTTCTCGCTGTCTTCTTTCTCACTCTGCTCTTCTCATTTTCACCCTCCATAGCCTTCTTCTTCCTCAGATCCTCTTATTCATACACTTCTTTTTCATCACCCCCTCTCTCCTTCTCTACATCTTTTCACCCTCTCCCTCTACCCACTTTCAACTTTCTTACTTATGCAAATATTCGTTTTTCCTTTAGTCGCTCTCCTTCTCCTTATTCTTTCCCCCTCACTTCCCCCTCCCCTTTTCTTCATTTACCTCCTCTTTTTTAACTTTCTCTTTCGCTCTTTTCACTCCCACCATTTCTCACTCTGGACCTCTCACCCACCTCACCTCTTCACTCTCTTTCTTTCCACGCCTACCCACTGCCAACCTTCACGCTCTATTTTTCTTTTTACTTTCCTTTTTCCCTTACTCATCCTCAACTCCCCACTTCTCTCTACTAGTTCGTTTTGTCTTCACTTTTCCGTCCAATCTTTCCTTTTTCTCACCTTACTCTTTCTCACAGTCTTTTTTTTTACTCTCGCCCTCGCCTTCCATAATTTTTCTTCTCTATAAACTTCCTTACCTAATCTCCTCTTCATTCTTCTCCTCACTCTCTTCCGCTCTTCAACTACCATCTCTTCTCTATCAGCCCAACCTTAGTCTCTCTCTTTACTCCTTATTCTCAGGATTTTGTACTTCCCCCTCTACATTGTCCTCCTTTTCATTCTACTTTGCCTCACTCCTCTCTACATTCATCTCTCTTGATTTTCCACTCACTCCACACTCACCCCCTAGACAAAATCTTTTTTCTCCATCTCTCCTTCGTTCCCTCTTCCTAGTTCCCTAGCAATATGTTCAAACCAATTTATGACAAAAAAATTCTTCTATTCTCAATTAACGTAACAAAATTTTGCGAATTTCCAGCTTTTGAAATATCTTTGCTAATTATTGTTTTTTATCTTACTTTATAAGTAACCCACCCCCATAACTTAAGTGTGTTTATAAATTAAAAAAAATTTTCTAGTGCGTATAAACAACGCACCACCTACCTATAAAAGTGTAAATCAACTTTAGCGTAAAGTTAAAGTTCAATGCCACCATTTAAGGCATTAGAAACATTGTAGAATTTTTAATCAATTACCAAAAAAAATAAACACACACTTCAAACGGTAACTTTCGGAAGCATTAACAAAACAAAAAAGTAATGGCAGAGGCAGTAAAAGAATATAAGAGTTATTATGAGAAGCAAGAATCGAAAGACTTAAGCAACAAACAGGGATTACTTTTTCGCAAATGTGGTTTACAAATAAACAAATTATCATAAAATCTAAACGACTTATGTCACCACATTTCTTCAACATTTCTATGAAGACACACCCACATTCACATGGCTTAACGTAATTATTTGCTTCACATTGCCAAAAAAAAAAAAAACAAAAAAAAAATAACGCTTAAGTGTTGATACAATTAGCTTGTGTGGTGTTTTCTTAAATAGATATGTATGTGTTGTATTATAAAAAAAAAACAAGGCAGTCAAATAAACGCGAAAAGGCTTCAAGCGTTAGCAGATTGACAATCAAAAATTGGGCATAACTAATTTTTGATTTAAGAAAACATTACCTATAACAATTGCGTTTCTTTTTCACTTTTGTATAAAGCATAAAGAAGCGTGCAAATTTTTGCAACAATCAAATATAAAAACTAAATACTTTTACTTTTTTTCAATGGAAGAAAGAAGGGCAAATAAATGAAAAGATTAGCGAGGAAGAAAGTTAAAAATGATATTGAGTGTGAGTTACATAAATAGATTATGTGCCGAATTAGAATTTGGCATATTCCTTTTAATTTTATTTTTTAATCATTTTGCTATTGCTTTTCTATGAAACCTTAACAAAGTTTATGTCTACTTGAATTCAGTTTTGTGAATTTAGTGTTTATTCCCGGTAAACAAATGTATCTTTTGAGAACAAAAAAAAACAAAAGACTCTAGCAACCTCATACTTTTTCTCAGCGATTTAGATTATCACTTCATATGATGTTTATGAGTATTTGTTTTGGTTTATAAAAAATTTCTCTAAACATTTCTTTTCTTTGTGGTAAATATTGTTTTTTTTTTATTATTATTAAACACTCAATCATATCTTTTTATTGTTATTGTTTCAAAAAGTGAAGTGCCTTCACATCTAGGTACATACATTGAAACACATGAAGAGGTATAAAAATCGTAATCCACTTGGTTTTTTTGGAGAGGGTTACTTAATTAAAATTTGATGAGAAAATTTTTTAAAAAAGTAAAAGTAAAAATGTTAAATATTTTTATTGAGTATGTTGAACCATTTTTGGCACAATTGTAATTTATGTATTAATTTAAATGAGGCCAAAAACGCGAAAAGCATGAAAAGCGGATATTTTAAATTAGATTTTAATTAAACCGTTCAAAAAACAAATAGAGTTAGAAAGGTTTATTTTTTAATAACAAAAAAAAAAAATGAATTACTATTTGGTTTGACTCACTGTCAATTTGACAGCCAACTATGTAAAACCACACCTTTTCTTTTTAGTTGCCTATCTGCAAACTCATAAATATTTATTTTATTTTAATAGTGAATGTTCAGTAATCGATAGTTTTTACTTTTACGCATATTTAAAAATATGTTTTTTTATTTGTTTTTCGTCTAACATTTTTATCAAACCAATTCATGTGGGGCATAAAAAAAAGCAAAGCAAGCCGCAAAACTGTCAAATTGTTGACAGCTAAAAACAGCCAATTAAAATTGTAGCAAACTAAAGTGTCACTACGCACGCGCAGTTGTAACTCACACACACGGGCGCATACACAAACAAAGCCAAGTCAAAAAAAACTTGACAACATTCAAATGCATGTCAAATGTTTCACTTTATTTTTTTTTCTTTTTGCTTTTAGGAAAATGCAGCATTTTATTTTTCTTTTAAATGAGTTAAATGTTTGCAAATTGAAATATTAAAAAATAGAGTGAGTGTGTCTCAGGGACTATTGAAAGAAACAGTCTGGCCAGGCCTTTTTTTATGGGAGCATGAGTCATGTGGTGATAGATGGCAAACAAGACAGACAAAACTTCAGGAATCAGAAAGGAACAGAAATAAAAATGAAAAGATCAGAGGCTTAAAACCATTATGATCAGATACCATGGATCATTGACCAAAGATATATCTGAAACCAATAAGTAAGAGATTAAAAACCAGAGACCGTAAATCAGACAGCAGAGATCTAGAATCTGAAATGAGAAATCATAAATCTGAAACCAGAAATCAGAAATCAGAAACCAGAAATCAAAAATCAGAAATAGAAATCAGAAATTAGAAATCAGAAATCAGGAATCAGGAATCAGAAATTAGAAATCAGAAATCGAAAATCAGAAATCAGAAATCAGAAATCAGAATTCAGAATTCAGAATTCAGAATTCAGAATTCAGAATTCAGAAATCAGAAATCAGAAATCAGAAATCAGAAATCAGAAATCAGAAATCAGAAATCAGAAATCAGAAATCAGAAATCAGAAATCAGAAATCAGAAATCAGAAATCAGAAATCAGGAATCAGGAATCAAAAATCAGAAATCAGAAATCAGAGATCAGAAATCAGGAATCAGAAATCAGGAATCAGGAATCAGAAATTAGAAATCAGAAATCGGAAATCGGAAATCGGAAATCAGAAATCAGAAATCAGAAATCAGAAATCAGAATTCAGAATTCAGAATTCAGAATTCAGAATTCAGAAATCAGAAATCAGGAATCAGGAATCAGGAATCAAAAATCAAAAATCAAAAATCAAAAATCAAAAATCAAAAATCAGAAATCAGAAATCAGAAATCAGAAATCAAAAATCAAACATCAGAAATCAGAAATCAGAAATCAAACATCAGAAATCAGAGATAGAAATCGGGAATCAGAAATCAGAAATCAAAAATCAGAAAATAGAAATCAGAAATTAGAAACAGAAATCAGGAATCTGGAATCAGAAATCAGGAATCAGAAATCAGAAATCAGAAATCAAAAATCAGAAATTAGAAATTAGAAATCAGAAATCGGAAATCAGAAATCAGAAATTAGAGATCAGAAATCAGAAATCAGGAATCAGGAATCAGAAATCAGAAATCAGAAATCAGAAATCAGAAATCAGAAATCAGAAATCAGAAATCAGAAATCAGAAATCAGAAATCAGAAATCAGAAATCAGAAATCAGAAATCAGAAATCAGACATTAGAAATCCGGAATCAGAAATTAGAAATCTTAAAACAAAAATCAGAAATCAATGACACAGAGATCACTGGTCAGAAAATAGAAAGCAAAAAAAAACCTGCAGTTCACAAATTAAAAATCAGAGACAATAAATCAAAGACTAGAAACACATAGTCGCTGTAGCCTAGTTATTAGTGTGTTGGACTGCTACACAGAGGTGCCTTGGTTCATATCTCGGCATGCTCAAAAATCAAAAATAGAAAAAAAAAAATGTTTCTTCTCGGCACCACCTCTTGGCTGGCTGGCAATGGCAAACCTCCGAGAGTAAAAAAAGAAATGCCTAAGAAAAGCTTTTCACTTCGCCGTTCGGATTCGACATAAAACTGTAGGTCTCTTCCATTCATGTATAAATATAACTCACACAACATGATTGGATGCGAAAAGCTCGGCCTTGGCTCTCCAGGGGCTGTTGTGCCATAATAAATAGTACTAAGTAGTAGTAAAAACACTTAGATAAAAATTCACAGGATCAAAAAACAGAGACCAGAAGGACAGTTATCAAAAGCCAAAAAGCACAGATTACAAATCTAACACCATAGATCAGCGAGCGGAAATTAAAGACAACGAGATCAGAGGATTGAAATCATAACTCATCAATCAGAGACCTCGGAATTAAAGAACAGAAATCTGAGACCAAAAATCAGTGACTACGAGACTACCATAAAAGACCTGATATCAGACACAAAAAAGAAATCAAAGACCAGATATCATAGATTAGAGACCACAAAATCAGAAAACAGAGACAATAGATTAGAAACCAAAAGACCATGATCAGGAAAGCTAGATCAGAAACCACAAGATCAGACTGCCTAGATTAAGGTCCATGAACGATCGAAATCAGACAAAACTTAGACTAGAGATTAGATATCATAGAATAAAAATAAAAACACCCAGAATCACAGATCAGAGACCATAGATGAAGAGACTTAAAGAATAGTTAAAGAACTGGAGACCAAAGAAAACGAAGCCATACATACATCAGAGATCACGAAACCAAAGACCAAGAGACCACAGGACAGAAATCAGAAACCACGAATAAAGAAATCTCAGATTTGATATTCTGCTTGAAATAACTGTATAAGTAATTCATATAAAATATAGATATTTGGATTAAATGCAAAATCCGCTAGACGGAAGCTTTCAAACATGAAATAGTTACAGTGTCGCCGGTCTGATTTTTGCGATTTTTACATAATTGGAAATGTTTGTTGAAAGAAAAATAGCTCATTGATATGTGAGTTCCTCAAATAACCGCTAGATGGCGCCATTCATATAAACATAATGTTAAAGCTGCTATAATTAAAGTTGCAATCGGCCAATGTTTAAGATTTTTCCGGCATTAGGAGTGTTTTTGACTTTGGATATATGAAATTATCCACTAGGATTCCCTTCACCAGACATATGAAAATCAAGGAAATTTTAAAATGTTTTATTAATGAAGGCAGCGCTATGTGTTCTCTGGCTAGCTACAACATAATTAGAATTAATAGACATCAATATTGCCAAAGACTATAGATAAAATAAGAACAGAAGCTTAAAAACAGCAACTTCTTAACGAAAGACTTAAGCAACAAACTTACTATCTTAAGTATATATTTTGTACATAGTTTCTTCTTATCTTATGCAATTATATATTAAATTTTTCAAATTACTTGTATTGTGCAATACATTTATGCATGCATATTATAACAACAAATTATAGCAACTTTTTTTTTTTGTTGTATTTTATTATTTTGTTTTTCTATGCTAATACAATTATAGACAAAATGTGCAATACAACAAAAATTAATATAAGCGGATAAAAAATTATTGTATGTTGTTTTAAGTATAGTGTAGTTAGATAAAAATCATAAGCAAATAAAAGAAAAATAAACAAGCTAGAAATTAAATTAACAAACAAACAAATGAAAGAAACAAATAAATAAATATAAAAAACATTAATTTAAAAAATAAACATTAACAGAAATTGCAACTAAACCACAAAACAACAACAAAAATTGCAGCAATAACCAACAACAGCTAACAACATATGTATGCAGCAACAACTATTTTTCAACAATTTTTCAATCGACGTTTTCCATTTTTTTTTTTTTTTTACATTTTTAAGAAGCCTACAGTCAACAAAACAAAAAAAATCACCCAAATACTCCCAAACTCCCAATCCAATTTGGAAATAAAACTTTTTTTTTTATTTCTGAGACTGCAAGAATGAAAGAGAGAGGACGAGAGAGAGAGCATGAGCGACATGCAACATTTAAGGTTTGCAATAATTTTGATTGCAACGAATTGATTTCATTTGAATTCAAATTGGAAATCAATTTTGGTTTTTTTTTTTCCAACTGCTTCGTATTTAAATATGTATGTATCTGTTTTTAAATATCTAAGAGTTGTAGGTAAATGATTGTGGTTGTTGCGTCAGAGCGCAATTGCTTTTTAATGTTCAAAGTTTTGAGTTCGTTTTTTTGTTTTTTTTTTTTTTGTTTCTCATTTCTGCTTATGTATAGTATGTACTTAGATTTAATGACTAAAAATTTTGAGGTCAATATTTGGGTGCAGTTTGAGTGCACAGACGACTCTGTATTTCAAATTGAAATCTTAATTGTGGCAAATAAATGAAAATTATTATTAGGTTTATTTAATTTTTTATTTATTATTTTTTTTTTTTTGATTTGCCTTTGTAGGTTTTCATTTATAGGAAAATTAGAAACAAATTTGACTTAATTTGTTTTTGTTTTTTTTTTTTGTTTTTTATTAGGCGGCGCTTTCATAATGTATGAACTTTTTAATTTTTGTATAAGTTTAACGAAAATGGACAATAATAATTTATCATAATTGGTTTAAAATATGTGGAAACAAGTCAGTGATCTATTTATTTTTGATATGGAAGTGATTAAAGTTTTTTTTTAAGTGAAACTTCTTTTCTCTTGTCCTAGAGTAAAACCAACCGGATGTGACGTCGCGCGTAAGTTCTCAATGCGACATAATTTTGTTGAGCAATGTGCATGATGGGCTAAATATCAATATTCCGTAACTGAATTCACGAGCAAACTATATAATAAACGATTCATAAATAGTTTTAATTCAATATAAAATTTTAATTACACACACACACACACGCCTATGGCAGAAAGAACAATGTGTAGCGTCGCCATCTTAAAGTTTATGACAGTTATACATTTCACACACAGATGGCGCAAATGTCCAAGGAATTACATGAAGATGTCGCTCACAAAAAGAGTTCGTCTACAATTGTCATCGACATTACCTGTACAGAGTTACAATTTTTGTTCTAGCATTAATCCAAAAAAAAAAAAATATTGGTTGTGTATTAACGAACACAAGGCAGAAGTGAAACTTCTTGTGAACTAAACGAAACACAAGCAAATGAAATTAAAAAACACAAGCCAATGAAGTAAAAAATTTATTGATTGAAAAATTTCATTTGCTTGTTATTTGCTTGTGTTTCGTTGCGATCACAAGAAGTTTCACTTCTACCTTATGTTCGTTAATTTGGGTAATCCAAACTAAACACACAAAATAATTTTTCTTCATCAGAACTAATGCTGAACTAAGGCCAGCAACTTGCCCTTTAGGGTCCCTTTTTCATCCTTTCATGATGCAAGGTCGAGTGTAAATTTAATTATAGAAACTTTAATATTGCTATTATATGGGAGGCGCTATTTAGCGATGATTTGAGTAACCCGCATATAAAAGAGTTCCACTGATTCGAAAAAATATTTTTAATAATGTAAAAACCTCAGAAATCAGACAAGCAGAAATGTAGTTATGACTTTTGCATTGAATTTGCATGTACGGAAGGCGCCATCTAGCGGAATTTTATTGAAATGCAAAAAATTTTGCCGACATTGAAGCATCCATGAGGAGGAGTAAGATTTGGGCAAAATAAAAAAAATCACCTTACTCCTTGCCACCATCCATCTCTCTGGATATAACAACCTCTTGTACTCAGTTTGGTAAACTACTTGGTTTAATTCTTAAGACCCATCAGTTCAACTGTTTGAGATGTTTGAAGGTGCCACGCCATCTGAATAAATATCGCTCACATTTTGCCCCATAATTTTTTTTTTTTGTTTTTTTGCGAACCTTGGTCTAAGTGCATAATTTATTATAAGAACTGTCTTGGTTTCCAATATATGTAAATAGCTAAAATTAGTTTGTATGCATAAAAATTGCCACGCCCACTAGTTCATTATACTTGCTAAGTTGTGGTCTATATTCTAAATTGCATGCGAATTGAAAGTGTGAAGGGAAGATTTCGATATAAAACTTCTATTATCTGTGAATAACTCAATCACTATGATTACTGCGCTCCTGAGTCAGTTGCCTCTTCCCCTCTCTCCAAAATATTCTAATGTGTGCTAGATGCAGAACTTTTGGACTGGGTTGATAAGTGTTAAAATTTAAGTTTTAGACGACGACCTCGATAGTCTAGTGGGTAGTGCACTAGACTTTCATCCAGGGGATTCGGTTTCGACCTCCATCTTAGTCTGGCGGTTAATTCTCATAACCTTCAAATACCACCTTGATCAAAAAGTTCCCGGAATTTATTCAGAAAATTAAAAATACAAGTTTATTGTTCTAAATCTATATTGTCCCCTTCAAAGTAATCCCCATCGACTGCAACACACTTATGCCAACGCTTGATCTAATCCTCGAAATATTTTTTATATTATATTCGGTTTTCGGTATGTCCATCAGTGCTTCCTGCGATTTTTCCATTACTTCCTCTCGACTGCTGAAACGCGTTCCCCGTAATGGTTTTTTAACTCGATTGAACAGAAAGAAGTCACAGGCAGCCAAATCAAGTGTATTCGGTGGCTGTTGGATGGTATTTGTTGCATTTTTCGTCAAAAAATTACGAATAATGATGGCACTGTGCGACGGTGCGCTATCATGGTGCAAAATCCACGAGTTTTCTGTCCACAATTCTGTTCTCTTTCGGCGAATTGCTTCACGCAAACGTCTCAAAACGCCCAAATAGTACTCCTTGTTTACTGTCTGGCCTTCTGGCAAAAATTTATGATGCACTACACCGTTGTAATCCATGAAAACCGTGAGCATTTCCTTCTTTTTTGACTGAAAACGACGTGTTTTTTTTTTGTCTCGCTTGATGTCTGGCTTGCGTGTCATGCTTGCGTGTCATATTCATGAACCCACGTCTCGTCTCCTGTAATGATCCTTTTGATGAATGTGGGATTGGATTCAGCCTCGCAAATCATGTCTTTAGTGACGTCAACACGGTCCCTTTTTTGCATGAAATTGAAATCTTTTGGCACCAACTTTGCTGCTACGCGACGGAAACCCAAATCATTAACCAAAATGTCTTGCATGGATCCATAGGCAATGTTCAAGTCCTCCGCTATCTCTCTGATGGTTAATTTGCGGTTATTGACCAAAATTTCTTTTACTTTATCTACGTTTTCGTCGGTTTTCAATGTCGATGGTTTGCGACTGCGTTCATCATCTTCGATTGACTCACGACCACTTTTGAACCGCTCGTGCCACTGATAAACGACCGCTCTCTTTAGAGAATCGTTTCCGAAACACTTTTCCAACATTTCCAACGTTCGTTCGCGCAATATTAAGTCCGTTTTTTACGCAAAATTTAATACATGTTCGTTGTTGGAAATTTAAATCTATTTCTAAAATTGTAAAAAATCGCCAACATACACAGAGATAGATGTACTCTTACCTACGTAAGTTTTACAACTTAACAAAAAAAACGGAATTCAAATCGGAACGATGGGAGCGCCATACGGTGGTTATTCCGGGAACTTTTTGATCAAGGTGGTATTCACTATCGATATGAAGTGTATGAGAATTATAAGAAAGTGTACAAGTACACATCTTGATTGGTAATGGCAAAACCATCAAGCTGATAAAAAATTGTCACACCGCCGTTCTGAATCAGTGTTAAACTGTAAGTCCAACTATTGGCGCATTCAGGCCTAAGTGTGTCTCTCTCTAAATAGCCACTCCAACCCAACCTAACCTAAGTTTTATACTAGAGGTTCTGAATGCACGTGTACACGGTTAGCACGTACACACGCGTATTTAGGAATATTCACTGAAAACACGAATTCAAACCACTCGTGTATTTTAAACACATGTAGTTCGGTTCGCAGTAACTACACATGAAGCTATCACCAGTAGTTAAAAGTTCGTGTATCAGCACGAACCTTAATTTAGAGCAGAGAAACCCGTCGAAAAATATATTTTCAGAACAAAACATTAACAACAACAACGATCATAATAACATCGCCACCAGTGCAGTCGCTTATGTCTATAGTTTGTGGCACTTTTTCTTGCATTACAAAGTATAAACAACTTCACAGACGATGACGTTGTTGTTGCGATAACTGTTGTTGTTGTTATTTCCATTTACATTTTTGGGTTTGGGCTCAGTATTATGAGACGAATGAGACTACACAGGTGATGATCGTTGTTGTTGTTGATGTTTGGCTCTGAAAATATTTTCGGTGTTTTTCTCTGCTCTAAATTAAGGTTCGTGTTAATACACGAACTCTTACTACACGTACTAATTACACGTGTAGCCATTGTAAACACCGAACTACATGCATTTAAAATACACATGTCGTTCAGGTTCGTATTTCTAAAAGAAAACTACACAGGATTCGAACGTTCGTGTTCACGTGTATGTTCAAAAACGTTCAAAAAGGAAAGCTCTATTCTAGACTACCAAGATGAGGAAACACCAGGAGAAAAGGTTATTTCGCCCACCTAAGTGCACAATATTTTAGATATTATTCAAAAACATAAATGGTTCGAATAACTGTATTTTTTCAAATCTTGATTGTTTTCCCATCCAACAACGTGAACGGCTTTTTAACTACTTCTGCAATATAAAGTATTTCACTTCTAAAATCAAGAAGAAATTTATATGGATGAACAAATGTAAACTTCCCCAAGTTTCAGTATAAATTCGTTTGCTTCAGAAAGAGTGGAAAAGATATATCTTCATAAGGTTTCGAATCTTCAAATCGAACCTTCAAATTTTACTTTTTGTTGCTTGCAATACTTGCGCCGCGAAGGAAATGAGCTGTTTCTTGTACTGTTGGTGTACTTAATAATTCTAGTGAAGCCAAGATTTCTGAGGAGAAGTTCAAGTTTTCTCGTTCCATTCACAATTCATAAGTTTTACTTCTGCAGAAGTAATGAGCTACTGCCAAGTCGTTCAAGAAATGGAAACGTTTATTAAATTTACGATTTCTCTTTAGTGTTTTTTATATGAGCAAAGAAATGAAACTGAAAGTTACATGTAGCCACCCATGAAAAAAATAATCGATATTGCAACCAAAAATTACTGCAAAATGATGAAACTCTGCATTTGAAAGCACACACCACTTATGATCGACCTTTAAAATGTTCGGTGTTAACAATAACTTTTTCTTTCAGCAAAAAAAAAAATCAGCAATTAAGCGCGTGTCATCAATACTGTGCAGTTTTTTTTTTTCATATTTCTAATTATTTTATTTTATTTTGTTTTAATTTGATACTTTTTTTCTGGTCAAAAACATAAAAAATAAACGAGTAATTCGTACTAAAAGAAAAAGGGAGTGAATGAGCGAGTGATGTTCAGCAATTGAGTAAACTTTATGTTGCTATTTTTTATTAAAGTTTTTATTGTTATGATGATGATAATAGCCCTAAGCAAGGAAAATAAAGACATACAAATCACAGAAACAGTTGAACAGCTCAAACAACAGCAACAACAACAACATCAACAATAAAGGCAGCACATTGAAAAAATAAAAAAATAAAAAAATCAAATGGAAGCACACCATAAACTTAAAGTTACACAGCATCACGAACAACGGAGAGGCAGCAAAATACAGTGCAACAACAGCAGCGGCAGCGCATGCGCCAATGTTAGCAGTAGTTGTTGTTTTTCTACTGCTATTTCTTTACCTTCTTTCTGTACAGATAAAGTAAGATTGAATGTGCTGTTGTTGATGCCAAAGCATCACGTCATAATTTAACAGCGGGTGAAATACAAAAAAAAAAAAAGAAGCAACAAACACACACACACACACATACAAAACCAATAAACAAATGGTGTGGCAAAGACCTTGGCTCAAGTTCAACACAAAAAACACACACAAAACAAAAGCAACACAAAAAGTTGCGCAACCAAGCAGGTGTTGTATGCCATCGAAAGAAACCAAACAAAAAACATAAACCAAATATATATACAAATATGTCATAATTAAAATATGTAATATACAAAAATGAGGAAGATATGCTTGGGAAAATTTTTGGTGTTTGGTTTTTGTTTTTTGTCACTTTTATTAATTGCACACCGTATAAATTGAGTGGTTTAGATATGAATAAAAGAAATTTTGTATGCCTATATTTGGTAATAGGAAATTTAATGCGCTTAGAAACGTGGATTTCAACTCGCTTTAGGGGTGAGAGCCACCCATGAACGGTGATTCGGAAGCAAGAAATTGGCTATTATCAACCGTGAATGTTTTATTACAGTGATGATCATTTCCGCGATAAATGTTTGCTAGGTGTGTTGTGAAATTTTCCTTATAAACATCTACATATACGAGAATGTAGCAGAAAATCAGCTGGCTAGTGAGATTAGGGAAACTGTAAGGCATAACTGACGTCAGTGGTAAATGTCGTTACCTGAGTTGAATTTCTATGCACCATAAAACAATATAAAGAAGAATGTATTTGAGCTCTTCAAAACAACCCGCGAATGCCAACATTCGAATTTTATTTTTCAGTTCTGCTGGTGTTTTTTTTTTCATTATAGATAGAAACAGGGCCGTAGCCAGAATTTTTTTCAGAAAATATTCATAAATAATTGTTAAATACAATAAATTAAATCGATGATACATTTGATGGACCCTATAAAATTAAATTTTAAGAAAAATTTTCCGATTTTTTTTAATCTTAACCTCAAAAAAATGGCCAAAGTGAAAAAAAATTCACAGAATAATTAAATTAAATTTTTTCAAATAAATATTAATCAATGTGCATTCTAATGCATTTTTTATTATTGTGAGGGACATAATTTCATTAACTCATTGACTTCCCACTACTGATAATGTACCCAACCTCAAAAAAATTACCAAAAATAGTAGAGGCTCATTTTTTTTCAAATGATCATCATTGGGGATTTGAGCCGTCAATGATAAGGAACCCAGATGAGGTTGGCTTATATTCCCTAAATTCGTGAAATCACAGCATTGAAAGAGATCTTCCTAGTCTTGGTGCTCTGAGCAATAATGCGTTAAAAAATTAATTATATTTTAAGATTGCTTCCTAAAACTGTATGGGTTTTGCTAATATGATGGAGTTTTTGCGAAAGAATTTTTCACGTTGAACACGAATCTGAGGTCAAAAATTCCCATCACGTCACGTTTTAGGAAAAAAATGGGGTTCAAGCAAGTCTAATTTTACAAGGACCCAATAATTTTTTCTATTTTTATTAATGTTTAAACTTTTCAAGCTGATTCAGGATGAAACTTTAATTCAAAAACAGTTACTGACCTAAAAAAACTATGAATGCAGGAGTGCTCAGTATCACTTTCTCTTTTTGAATCCGTAGGATTTGATCGCATAGTGTAACTAAGATTTCAAATTTATTTTTTTATTTGACTGTTTAGAAAAAAAAAACCAATGAAAGTAAAAAATATCGTTAAACAGATTTTATTTTGACTTTTTTTCCATCCATTGGCAATTAATCTCAAAAATTAGAATAAAGTTTCCGCATTTCGGGGGGGAGGGTTAGAACCCCTAAAAACGGCCTTGGATAGAAATATTACATAATTTATTTTGAATTGAACTCTGTATTTTCCTAAACTCATCCGATTTTATTTATGTATACATAAGATGAGAAACAAAAGGAATGTAAAACTCAAAACCAAACGAGAAACAAGACTAACGATATGTGGGATATAATGTTTATTAACATTTATTAATTAATTGCATTAAAAATTACACATTTATGTCTTTATGAAAATATTAAAATATAAAGAATTTGAAATTATATTTGCGCACAATTATGTGCGACTTCTAAACTTAACTGACGCTACACGAATGAAAGCTTATCTGTTCGTATTCGTCTAGTCCGGTTTGCCTTTCTAGCAGGATCTTAGCACATTCCTTCAGTTCGGGTTTCCTTTCTAGCAGGGTCGCTATGTTTCCTTCCAACAGGTATATGACAATACGAAATTAAGACCAGAGACAAGTTTAGAGAACAGACTGAAAACAAGATTAGAGACAAAATTTGAAACAATACTTCAGACAAAACTAGAGACAAAACTAAAGACAAGATTTGCGACAAGACTAGAAACAAGACTAAAGATAGAACTAGAGACAAAGAATGCTAGAAAAAAGATTAGATATGACATAAGAGAGAAGACTAGAAACAAAGCAACACAAGACCAGAGACAAAAATAAAGGCAAGACTAAACTAAAGACTAGGAACAAGAAAAAATTAGAGATAAACTGGAGATCAAAAACAAGACTAGTGACAAAAAAAAGCAAACACTTGAAACCAGCCTAAAGGTAAAACTAGAGACAAAAAAATACTATAAAATAAGGAAAAACTATAAAGAAACCAAGAATCAAAACTAGAGACAAATTAGAGACAAAACTAAAGACAAGGCTAGAGACAAGACTTGATACAAGACTAAACTCAAAACTAGAAACGTGGTTAAAGATAAGATTAGAGAAAAGACCGGAGATAAGATTAAATATAAGACTAGACCTGAAACTAAAAAATTAACGAAATAAGACTTGCCAAAGGACTTGCAAAACTACTTGTTCCGATCGGTGACACATGGCCTGGCTGAACAGCACTTCCGTTCTTTCGAAGAACTCAAAAAATGGGTCGATTCGTGGATAGCCTCAAAAAATGAGGACTTTTCGACGCGGAATCCATATGCTACCAGAAAGATGGGAAAAGGTTGTGGCTAACGATGGACAATGCTTTAAAGAATACATTTATAATCACTTTTTCACAATAAATGTCCAAATTACGAAAAAATACGAGTTTATACATTCATACTCCCAATAGCTTTCATTCACTTTCACATCTCCCGGTAAAGCAGAATATATTTTTATGTTTTGTTAACATTCGTTTTTATTTGGGGGCAAAAATGACCCTAAAGCTGGAAACCTAATTTTTCTATGTAAAATTAATAGTATGAAAGAAAACTAATAATGTTTTTACAAAAAAAAAAAAAAAAAACATCGAATTTTTAATTAAAAAGGAATTTAAATTAAAATATTATAAAAATTAAAAAAAAAAAAATTTATAAAATAAAATTTGTTTCATGATTTTTTTAAGAGACTATGCAAAATCTAAGAGCTAATTTTTCAAAGACATAACTTTAGCTGACTTTTAAGATATACAATTTTCCACACATCATTTGAACACTCGTTCTAAAAATTAAATTTTCGGCATCGTACAAGAAGTACGAAGTAAGTTCTAGTGGAGAAATATTTAAGAAGCACAGACCACAATAATATTTATAATAATAATGTAGTATTTTTTTTGACGACCTTGATAGCCTAGTGGATAGTTCACTAGACTTTCATCTGGGAGGTTCGGGTTCGATTCCCGTCTTCGTCTGGTGGTTAATTTTCATTACTTTCTTATATCCACTATCAATATGAAGTGTATGAGAATTATAAGAAAGTGTATTAGTACACACTTTGGTTGGTAATGGCAAAACCACCAAGCCGATAAAAAATTGCCACACCGCCGTTCGGAATCGGCGTTAAACTGTAGGTCCAACTATGTGGTATCACAATGGGCCGTTCAGGCCTAAGTGTGTCTCTCGACAGCCACTCCAACCTAACCTAACCTAATGTAGTATTTTTATGGAATCGTTCAATGTAAATACGAGTATATACATAAATCATGGAATTTAAGAAAACTAAGGCCCCCACTGATTAAAATTAAGGACTAAATAAAGTGATTTCACTTTAATTCGAAACGACTGGAATGAGAATGTTCCGATGCACGATAATGCTCAACAGATTGATTCATAGTTCAAGCAGTTCTTATTATTTTGCATATTGAATGGTTAAAAAATTATAAAGTTAAAAAACCATAAATTTTTAAGCAAAACTAAAAATATCATAGCTTATTTCCATAAGGTAAGAGATACAACAGAGAATCTTTTTAATGGTTATCGGCAGCAATTTTCAAATAAAAAATTCAAATTCAAATAAAAAATTATTTAAAATTGAATTAACATCTAAAAACCGAAAAAATATTAAATTATAATTATTTTATTATTTTTTGCTCGGTCTTTCGTTTTTTTATTTTAATTGTTTTAGCTGTGACACAAAAAACACGCTTATATGGAAAAACAAAACCAAGCCCATATTTATAATTTTTTTTTTTTTTTTTTTTGTTCAGCGGATTAGTTGAGAACTTAAAAAAAATAAGATTAAAACAAAAAAACAAAAATATGTTGAAATACCTACAAGTAACTAGTTGAGCTACCAACCGCCAACAACAATCAAGAACTCATCTTCAACACGGCACTTGTTTTTTTGAAATATTTTTTTCTTGTTTGTTCTTGTTTTCTTTATTTTCATGTTTACCAGATATGTTGTTGATCATCATAACAATTAGTTACAGACATAACGAGACAAGTTTATTTGCAATTAAAAATGTTGTCGTTGTAAAAAATCAAATAAAATTGATTATAGCATGAAGAAAAGAATAATTATAGAAAAAAAAATCATTGCATAGCAAAAATATTCAGCAAACATCGATGATTTTTATTTGCTTAAAGCAGTCAGCAATTAGTGATTTATTGTTTGGCGTTGTCGTCGTCATCGGCACAAATATTTATGAATATGAATTTCGTATAAACTATAAATTTATCAATGATAATAAAAACAAAACAGCAAAAATTAAAAAAAAAAAAAATTTGTAAAAAACACGACAATCAACAAATAATGTAAAGAAAAAAATTAGCATATCAAATTTTAGCATTAGTAATGAGTTTTAAATGATGTGATACCACAAAGTGATGATGAATCGCTAGAAACTGCGGATGAAGTGATGGTGGTAAATACATAAATGTTAATATGTATCGCCACATTAACATATATAGCATAATACTTTAGCCAGTTCGGTAGTTCATGGAAAAAACTTGTATGCCGATAATGATACGGTGACTTCCGAGGGAAACATGTTTTTTTTTTTAAGGGTGTATTAAATTTTTGGACATTGACTTGATACTTGTTAATAGATTTTTTTGGGTGAGCCAGTTCGATGTATATTTATGTTAGTTTCTTAGTAGTCAGAAGTAGGAAGTATTTAAAGTGGCAGGCCGATAAAGAAGGAGACCGATAAAGTAGCAGCGCAACAAAGCAACAGAATAACAAAGTAGAAGCCAAACAGACTTTAGCGAGTCTGTGACAAATCAGAAGAATGAATTATAAATCAGATGAACAATAAAAAGTGTGAGTTATTTAGTAGTTTTCTCTCTCATTATCACAGAGAAATGATATATCAGAATAACAAAGTAGAAGGGCAACAAAGTAGCAGTGAACTTTGTTTCAGCATTACAAAAAAGTGGCAGAAAATTAAAGTAACAGAAGAACAAAGTAGCAGAATATATGGCAGACCATAAGGGGAGACTTTGAGGGCTGTAGCTTTCAGTTGCTTTTGATGTTATGCTTTTGAACTCTATTCTGTTTTTAATTCGGCTTTTGATATGATTTTATGTCTGATTTTATGTTGTGGGTTTCATTTTTATTTTAGGTCAGGTTTTTTATCCAAATTTTGGTCAGAAGTTTTGGATCCAGTGTGACTCTAATTTTTGGCCTGAAATGGGTCTGAATTTCGTTATATATAATCTAAACTTACTTAGGTCTGATTTTTGGTTATTTGGTTTATCAGCATTGGCTAGAATTTTGGTTGAATTTTCAGGATGGATTTTGATCTGATTTTTGGTCGGAAACTCTGGTCGAATTTTCGATCTAAATTTTTACCTGAATTTTAGTTTTATTTTTGGCTGGAATCTTGTCTGAGTCTGAGTTTGGGTTTGAATTTTAGTCTAAATGATATGAATTTAGGCCTAATTTTTGGTTTAATTTTAAAAGTCGATCTGATATTTGGTCGAATTTCTGTCTGAATTTTGGTCGAAATTTTAGTCCGAAGTTAAGTGTAATTTTGGGTTGGAATTTTTGTTAAAGTTTTAGACGAATTTTTGGTTCTATCACAATTTTGGTCTAAATTTCGTATGAATTTTTTGTCTAGATTAGGTTAGGTTGGAGTGGCTGTCGAGAGACACACTTAGGCCTGAACGGTCTCTTGTGATGCCACATAATTAGGCCAACAGTTTAGCGCCGATTCCGAACGGCAGTGTGGAAAATTTTTATCGGCTTGGTGGTTTTGCCATTACCAACCAAAATGTGTACTTGTACACTTTCTTCTTCAATTCTCATACACTTCATATTAATAGTGAATATAAGAAGGTTATGAGAATTAACCACCAGACGAAGAGGGGAATCGAACCCGAACCTCCCGGATGAAAGTCTAGTGCACTACCCTTTAGACAATCGAGGTCATCAAACAAAGTTTTATCTAAAAAGTTTGGTCTAAATTTTTCTTTGATTTTTGGTGAGTTTTGGGTTTGAATTCTGATTTGATTTCTAATTAAAGTTTGATACAAATTTCGGTCAGAATTTAATCTTACTTTTGGTTTAAATTTGGGTTTAACTTTAAACTAAGTTTGGATTTGAAGTCTGGTCCTATTTTTAGCTTTAACTTGGTCCGAATTTCGATCTGAATTGTGATCTGAGATTGTGTTTGAATTCTTTTCTGATTTTTTGTGGATTTGCTCTGAATTTTGTTTTAATTTTGGTTTGAATTTTTGTCGAATTTTCGGTTCGATTTTCTGGTTCCAATCGGTCTGATTTTTGAGCGGAATTTTGGTCTGCAGCTTGGTCTGAATTTCGGTCACATTTCTGGTCTAAATTTTGATCAAAGTCTCGTTCCAAATTCTGGTTTGAATTTTAAGCTGGCCTGAATTTTAATGTACATGATCTGAATTTAGGGCAGATTTTTAGTTTGATACTTATCGTTGGTCTGATATTGGTCGAATTTCTAATCCGATTTTCGGTCCAAATTTTTGCTGGAATTTTCGTCTGAGTTTTGGTCTCAATTTCAGTCGAATTTTCTGTCAGAATTTTGAATTCAATTGTTCGGATTTTTTAGCGGAATTTTGGTTCGAATTTCATATCAATTGATTTGAATTTTACTTTGATTTTTGGTCAGCTTTTGGTCTGTATTATAGTCTTGCTTTTGGTCTGGTTTTGAGTTTAAATTCTGATCTAATTTTTTATTTGAATTTGGTCAGAATTTCGACCTGAGTCTTGTCTGACTTTTGGTCTAAATTTGGTTTTAATTTTTGGTCTGAGTTTTGATTTGAATTCTGGCCTGATTTTTAACTTGAACTTAATCCGAATTTTGTTCTGAGTTCTCATATGATTTCGGTTTGAATTTGCTCTGAATTTTATTTTTAATTTGGTTTGAATTTGGTCAGTTTTTGGTATGGAAATTTGGACTGTGTTTAGCCTAAATTTTGATTCGGTTATTTGCTATTAAAGATTTATATTCTCTAGTCTGATGTGGCCAAACACGTTTTATATGTTGTCTTTGTTTTTTTTATCATTTATTTACTATTTAATATTTTCTGCAACACAGCAATATCTACAGCATACGGCTTTGATTAATATTACTATTGTGAAAACTTCATTATTTTTTAATTGCAATCAATAATTTTCGTCTATTAAAAACGAAAAATTATACTTTTACTTAGAAATTAATTATTTTTTGAATTGCTTTATTATCGTAAATTTATAATTGCGATTGTTAAAAAAAAATTTTTTGTTAATGCCAGAAGATATAAACAATTTGTGTCTAAATATGGTAGAAAAGTATTTACGTAGAATGTTTAAAGTAAAACGAGAGGATACCCAAAAATCGGTAGGCTAAGTGAATCTTGGAAGAAGAAGAAAATTTGAGCTCAAGCATGAATCTGGTATGAAACAGTAATGAGTGACTCCAGTTAAAGGCACAAAAGTTTAATCTAGTCATAATGTTTAGTTTCGCAAGAGATGAGTTATTGATAGTTTATGAAATTTTTATGTAATTTACAACACCATAATATATTTTTTTAATACATATATTAATAAATCAATTAATTAAAAGTAAAATTCAATAACAAAAGATTTAAGCAACAAACCCTTTTGGTGTATAACAAAACATCTATTAGTAAGTTGTAGTAAATTTATTTCCAAACAATCTACTCAAGGCCTATATAAAACAACATTTTTTTATTGTTGTGACTGTTTCAGACACGTATATATAATTTTAAAACAGCCTTTAAGATCGACTTAAATTATCTTTAAAGTAATAAATTCTTACATAAAGCGCGCAAAAAACACAAAACAGATAACATTTTTAGGTCTTCAGCACAAAACAAAAAAAAAAATATGAGAACTTCCCTTCTCATAGACTTTTTCGTTATTCTTTGTTTTTCTGTTTAACTTTTTTTTGTAGTTAGTTAACCGAGAAACGCCTGTTAATGTTATTCACTTGTCACGCTCTAATTTTCATTCCCATGACATGGCAGAAAATGCTGCTGCTGCTGCTGGTGATGTTGGTACTACATCCATTTTCAGTAAGACATACAGACAGGCAAATAGACTATGGACTGAGAGAATGAAAAACTAAAAGACAGACAGAAAGGCAGCTAGAGATGAAAGCAACAGCAAGCAACTTTGTTGTGAAGTATGCATTTAAATGAAATTCTAAAAAAGATCGTGCATAAAAATTAACACAAAAGACAACAATGTGAAGTGCAATTTATTTGTTGTTGTTGTTGTTGTTGCTGCTGCTGTTGCAGCTATTATTTCTTGTCTCTTATTATAGTCTGCATTAAAGTGTCGCGTTAAAATACGCGCAAAAAATACGGTTGAAAAATGCTAAACAGCTTCAGCAACAACAGCTTGTGAAAATTGCTGCCAAACGCTTGATTCTAACAACTAACAACAGCAGCAAACTTTTTTTTCTTTTTATTTAAAATTTTAAATTAAAAACTTGAGCTCTTTAGAAAAAAAAAAAAAAAATCTGGTGTGATTTTATATATACTCCTACAGCAGTATTCGTGTTTATGTAGTGATGTTAAAGTGTGTGTGTGTGTGTGTGTGTGAATCGTATGTGTGTGTGTGTGTGTGTGCTCTTAAAAACATTATGGTATTTTTTGTAATTTTATTGAAGTATGTAACTAACGGGTGTACATTCTTTGCTGTGGTTATATTTGCAAGAGCAATTATGTTTTTGTTGTTAGCTTTTATTTTTACTATTAATAATATTAAATTGTTTATTTATTTAATTGATTGGGAATTTATTGTGGTATGTTTGTGTATATTTGTTGAATGCCACACATTAATGATTATATAAATTTTAGATATATGTAACTATAAATACCTCAGTTTATTTATTTTTAGAGTACATGGTTGGATAACATGTCGTATACGTAACATTTAACATGGGTGTGATAAAGTTTTTATGATAGTAGTTTTGATTTTAATGATTATATTACATGAGAATATGAATATATTTTCCAATCCCATCGTTTTTCTAACAAAAATTAATCCAGATAGTCTGTATGACAATTTATTGTACTATTCGTGCACAGAGATCAGAAAATGCGATCAAAATCAAAAGAATGTGATCGAAATCGGCAAAAATGTGGTCGAAATCGAAAAATGCATTCCAGAGCAGAAGAATGAGTTCGAAATTGGAAGAATCAAGCTAAGGTGAGAAGAAAGAGATTGAGAATGAAAGATAAAGATCGAGTTTAGACGGAAGATATCGAGATAATAAGAATGAAATTCAAATAAAAATAATGAGATCAAGAATAATCGAGATCGGAATATCGCAGTCGAGATCAGAAGAATGTGATCGAAATGCGAATAATGAGTGAGATCGAATCAGAATTGACAGGCTGAGAGAAAAAGCGGGCTAAAATTTATATAAGAGCAAAAGTGAAATAATTTAGAGTGTCAGTGCAAGAATGGCATAAGTAATACGGCTTAGAGAGAAAATAAAACGCCTTAAAAGTAAGAGCAAAAATGGTATAACAATTCTTTCAGAGCAAGAACAGCATAGTTTTTTATTCCGTTTTCGCTCTGAACATATTTCGTTGCACTTTTGCTCTGAACATATTTCGTTTTGCTTTTGCTCTTAAGTTAAATTATTCCACTTTTTTCTGAACGTAGAAGTTATACCACTTTTCCTCTCAGCCTCTCAATTATGAGACCAAAATGCAAAGAATGGGATCCAGATAGGAATGAAATCGAGCTCAAAAAAATTAAATCGAAATCAGAAATTTCAGGTCATGGTTGGAAAATAAGATCGAGATCGGTACAACAATGAGATCCAAATAGAAAAATTGAGATCAATATTAATTGATTGAGATACAAATAAAAATAATGATATGGAGATCGGAAGAAGGATATTGAGATTTGAAGAATAAAATCCAGATTGGAAAAATGAAATTGAGATCAGAAGAATACGATCGAAAAAAGTCAAGGTCGAACAAATGAGATCCAAATCGGAAGATTGAGATTAAAAACAAAAGATAAAATCTATATTAAAGATCGAGATGTGAGGAATAAAATTCTGATTAGAAGAATGAAATTGAGATCAGAGGAAAACGATCGAGATCGGAAGAGTAAAACCGAAGTCAAAGAAATAAGATTCAGATAGAAAGAATGAGATTAAAATCAGAAAATGAGATCTATATCAGAGGAATGAGATCCAGATCGAAAAAATGAGATTAAGACCACAGGAAGGAGGTCAAAAGAACGAGATCCAGATCGTATGAATGAGAATAAAATCAGAAAAATGAAGTCTCTATATGAGAAATGAGATCCAGATCAAAAAAATGTGATTAAAACCAGAAGAAAGAGATTGAGATGGGAAGAATAATATCCAGATAAGAAGAATTAAATTGAGATCAGAATACGATCGAGATCGGAACGAGATCAGAAGAGAAATTGAAGTCAAGAAAATGAGATCCAGATCGGAAGAATGAGATTAAAATCAGAAAAATTGAATCTGTATCAGAGGAATGAGATTCGGATCGAAAAAATTAGATTAAGACCACAGGAAGAACGTCGAAAGAACGAGAACTAGATCGGACGAATATGACTAAAATCAGAGAAATGAAGTCTATATATGAGATATGAGATCCAGATCAAAAGAATGAGATTAAAACCAGAAGAAGAAGATTGAGGTGGGAAGAATAACATCCAGATAAGAAGAATAAAATTGAGATCAGAGATCGGAATAAGATCCAGATCAGAAGAGAAATGGAAGTCAAGAAAATGAGATTCAGATCGGAAGAATTAGATTAAAATCTGAAAAACTAAATCTGTATCTGTATCTGGAATGAGATTCGGATCGAAAAAATTAGATTAAGACCATAGGAAGGATGTCGAAAGAACGAGATCCAGATCTTACGAATGTGACTTAAATCAGAAAAATGAAATTTGTATCAAAGGAATGAGATCCAGATTAAAAGAATGAGGTCAAGACCACAAGGAGATCGAGAAAATAAGATTCGGATTAAAAAATTAAATCGCGACTAAAAGAATAAGAGTTCGAAATAATGAGATCGAGACCGGAAGAGTAAAATCCAGTTCCAGATCGGACTAATAAGAGTAAATCAGAAGAACTAAGTTTATATCTGAGGAATGAGATCCGGATCAAAAGAATGAAATCAATACCAAAAGAAGGAGATCGAGATAGGAAGAATAAGATACAGATTAGAAGAATGTGAGATCAGAAGAATAAGATGGATATCGGAATAATGAGACCGGTAGAGTGAAATCAAATTCAAAAAAACGAGATCGAGGTCAAACGAATGAGATCACGACCAGAACAAGGAGATCGAGATCGGAAAAATAAGATCCAGATTTAAAGAACTCGAAACAAAAAGAACAAGATCGAAATTGGAAGAATAAGATGCAGATTTTTAACAGAAATTAACTTCATATTTTTAATTCAAAGCCCATACTTAAGCACTTGATTGCAATGTGCAAGAAATCTTCTACCCCAAAAAAAATCACTAACCAAACAAATAAACTTATAAGAAGAAAAACAAAACAAACACAAATTGAACTCCACAAAGTTTATGTAGAAGCATACAGAAAACAAGAAAATCAATATCTATTGGAATTTTTCATGTGGCATTTTCGATAAGGTCAAATACGTAAAATGTTGTTGTTGCTGTTGATGCTGCTGCTGCTGATGATGATGATAATAATGATGATGCTGCACAAAACAAAGCACTTTAACTATACTATACAGAAACTAATATGCAACGAGCAATACAGCACCATCAGCAGCAGCAGCAGGAAAAACATTTAAAACAACAACAAAACTTTGACTTTACGCTACTAAAACAAATGGAAAAAATCTATTAAAAGTTCAAATTAAATGAGTATAAAAAAAAATAAAAACAAAAGCAAAGAGAGAGAGAGAGAGAGATGGAAATATCAACTACAACAATCATGCAGAAATAATGCAAGCATTCAAGTATGAAAAGGAGGAGGCAAGCCTCCAATTTAACAGCACAAGAGCAAGCAACTGTTGATGCTGTTATGGCGGTTGTGGATGTTGGTGCAGCAGCCGCCACCGCGCTACTCAATATCAAATGAATGAATGAATAAATGTTGTTATTGCTGTAGTTGCTGTTGTTGTTGGCAACCATTGACCTGTTTCAGTGAAAAATTTTTGCCAAGTTTTGTGAATTTTTTTTTGAATTTTTTTTTTTCGTCTTCTTCGTTTTGGTTTTAGGTGCCACAGATGATTAGATGATGTTGTGGTTGTTGTTTTTGTTATTATTATTATTATTTTTATGTTGCAATAGCAAAGAAAAGGCATCATCATCATCATCGTAGCAACAACAAAAACAACATCAAACACCAAAAATTTTGTAAAATGAAGCAGCATGAGTTGCTTAGTTGGTTACTTGTTGTTGTAGATGGCGTTGTTGCTTATGTTAAAGCAGCATTTTTTTCAAGCAGCATTGTTTCGTTTTTGTTATGCTTGTTGTTGTTAGTGGCTTTGAAGATGCTGTCAGTTTGTTATTGTTGGCAGTTGCTGCTTCTTTCAATGAGATAATGACCGAAAAAAAAGGAAATTTTTGTATTTGTTTTTTCTCCTCTTTAAACTAAAAACTGCACAAGTTCATCATGGTTTCGTGTTGGTTTTGATCTGTTTGTTGTTGTTTTGCTTAAAGTGATTTTCGTGCAACACTTGTTGCATTTGATTTTATTTATTTTTTGGGTTTTTTTTTAGGTTGATTATAGTTCAAAGTTTTTTTTTTTTTTTTGTGGTACTTTATTTTGATGAGGAGCTTAAATGTTGTGTTGGTTGGTATTTTTGTGGTGTTAATGATGAGAATGCAGATGTTGTGGCCCATGATGTTACTTTGGTGGTAAATAATTAGGAAAGGCATAAAATAATCGCATCTTTTGTTTTGTTTTGAAAACATTTAAATTAGATACTTAAAAGAGATTTAAATGCTAACTGTTGCTTATCAGAAAATTAGATTATATATTTTTTTAAATATGAGTAGCTTTTTTAAAGAAATGGGAAAGTTTTTTTTTCTTTTTTAGCCTTCTCATTAAAGGCGATTGCAATCATTCTTTGATTGCAAATTGAAGGAAATACAAATCTAAATCATTGATAGGAAAATATTGCAAACAGGAGGCTAGAGTAAATTGTTGTCAACGAGTTGGTCAACTTCGACACGTGAGGGTACTATAAAATCAGCAGGGTAGAATGAATTGACGAAAGTTCAAAGTATGAAATCAGCGAACAACCAACTGTAAAGTAGCGAACAAACATATATAAAGGGTTTTCCATTAGGGACATAACAATTTCATATCTTTATATGAACGCACCTTTAAACTTTTTTAATGAACTGTCAATGTCAAAAGGTTGGTTAAAGTCAACATTTTCATCATGGTTAAGTTCACGAACCAGCAACGTTTGGAAATTTTTAAAAATTACTACCAAAATTCTGAGTCGGTGGTCGCCACTTTAAGAGCGATTACTACAATTTTCGGTCGTAATAATCGTCCGCAACCGACGAATTCACATTTTCACTATTGGATGCTCCGGTGCCAAAAAGACGTCGTACCGCTCGAAGCGAAGAAAATATCGCTGCCGTAATTGTATCGATTCAAAATGACCCAAATCAGTCGATTCCACGTCGTTCTCAAGAATTGGGCATCGCTGGAATGACAGTGTGGCGTATTGGCACACATGCTTACAAGATGAAATTGACTCAAGAACTAAAGCCACTTGATCATTTGAAATGACGAAACTTCTCCTTTTGGGCCCTGGCAAAGCTTGAAAAAAATGAAGAATTTCATCGAAAAATCATCTTCAGCGATGCAGCTCATTTCTGGCTCACTGGCTTTGTTAATAAGCAAAATATGCGTTATTGGTCAGCAACACACCCACATGTGCTTCTTGAGACACCGTTGCATCCGCAAAAAGTTACTGTTTGGTGCGATTTTCATGCCGCAGGTGTGATTGGGCTATATTTTTTCGTGGATGAAAACGACCGTCATGTTACCGTCAATGGAGAGCACTATCGTGTTATGTTGGAAGATTAGTTGTGGCCAGAATTGGATGAACTTGACATCAACGATATGTGGTTTCAACAAGACGGTGCCACTAACCACACAGCATGCGTCACAAACGATTTATTGAAAGGCAAATTCGGTGAATGTGTTATCTCGAGAAATGGTCCGACGGAATGGCCGCCTCGTTCATGCGATCTAACGCCATTGGATTTCTTTTTATGAGGCTATATCAAGTCACTGGTCTATGCCAACAAGCCAGCCATTTTTAAACGAGCTCAATGACAATATCGAACGCGAAATTGCTAACGTTCCGATCGCAATGTGTGCGAGAGAGGTGGAAAATTGAGTCCAAAGAATCGATCGCTGTAAACCGGCTCGTGTTGGTCATATGACCGAAATCGAATTTCACTCATAAAATGTAATGCTTGCACTACACCAACAATAAATTTAAACTCAATATCTCAAAAAATTCTGAGTTTTATTAATAGATAAAATTGTTATGTCCTTAATGGAAAACCCTTTATATACGCGAGGGTTTTAAAAAATCGGTAGGATATAGAGAGTTTGTGAAAGTATGAGGTAAGACGTAAGAGAATAAACAAACAAAGAAACATTTATACGTTTCTCCTTTCTTTCTTTCTTTCTTGGTGCTTAAATTTAAAGCAGAAATCGAATAAAATTATTGTTTGAAAAAAAATGTAGTGGAAAAAATTGACTTGTTTTAAAAGTCGGAGAGCCTAGTAGAGTACACCAAAATGAAACTGGTTGCATGCTGTACGAAAGACAGTAAAGATATTTATTTTATGAGCTTAAAAATTAAAACTAATTATTATTTATAGATTTTTATTTTTCTGATCTGGTATAAAAATCATTGTTTGATTTTTATTTATTTATTTTTTTTTTTTTTGCTCAACCAAAAACAAATATTTTTCGATTTTTAATTTTTTCTTAAGAAAAAAATTATTTTTTGAGTTTAATTTTCTGACATAAAAGTTTGCAAGTTTGAGTTTTTTCTAAAAGGTTTAAAAAGGAGGAAGTTCTACTTGTTACTTATCGATAATTGTCAACAACTTCTCTGGCTTATCGATAGTTGTCGATAATTTTTTTACATTTTTTTATTCCTATCTCTAGTATGTAAAGTATGACGAAAGTGAGTTTAATGCAAAAGTCTCTATGCTGCAGAACTCAAAGCATTTAAACATAACTTTATGATTTATTCAAAATATTCCTATAAATATGTCAAATGTTTTCCCAAGAGTTTCTAAAAAGAAATATACAATAAATTCTATTTTTGACACTAATGAGCAAACATTCACACGCTGCCTTGACACAAAATACCCCAATACATTAATGACATGAAATAAATTTAATTGATACATTAAATCATTAAAACTATATAAGCTCGTAAATGTCACAATATGAAAACATTGAAAATATATATTAAATAAATGCATAAGAACCAAAAGTTAAATATTGTTCTATTAAAACAAAAAAAAAAAAAAAACAGCAAAAAAAAACTGATGTCATCTTCGACTCTTTGTATGCGCAGCAACATATTGCAAGAAAGTGTGATTCAAAGTAAAAAAAAAAACAATTGCGCTTTATAAAAATGAAGATCACAAATGATCGAAGTGATTATAAGCTAGAGCTACTAGAATGGTTGACCTTTTGAGCACGTATTGTCCACATTCATGTATGTATGTATGTATATGTGAAGTATGTATTTACAAATATAATTTATAAATATCAAGTCAAATCACCTACAACAACAAACGACAACAAAAACAAAAGCTAATAAGATTAACTTAAATAAATTTGTAACGAACGTATGTACGAACAACAACAATAGAGACGACAAGGTTAAAATTACAACAACTGGCAATACGAGTAAAGCTGAATATGAAGAAGAGCTCAACATAAACGTTTATAATAACAAAAGTTAATAGAAGCGAATTTAAAAATCGCATTAAATGTGATGGATTGCCAACAATTGAAGGTTCACAAGCTTTAGCTAAAACCTTTCACACATACATACATACTTCTACATACAATTATTATAACGAATTTCAAGAACTCCAAATTAAATTTACTCATAATTTCATCTTTTTCCTTTCAGATATCACCACTAACGCACAAGCGCAATCTAAACGCGCCTCACGCATCACAAGCTCACGCAGTTTCGGTACCAATGTTAAACAAACCGCCTCAAATGGCATTAATTTCGATTGTCCCGAAGAATTCGGTTACTATCCACATCCCACTGATTGTACACAATATTATGTGTGTGTCTTTGGTGGTGCATTGCTGGAAAGTTGTACGGGTGGTTTAATGTATTCACATGAGCTGCAAACCTGCGATTGGCCACGTAATGTTGGTTGTGAGGTAGTAGATAATGGTCCAGCAGAGTCATCGTCTGCAGGACAACGTGATGTTGTCGGCTCGTCAAAGACCAAACAACAGCAGCAACAGACACAACATCAACATGTACCTCATAGAGTACGTTTTGGTTCAGCATTTACTAGCTCTGCGGCAACGACACAATCTTCAAAACCTACTGTACCACCACAATATCATCGTCAGCCATCACAAGTGATACAAGCACAAGTGCAGACAATACCACCACCGCCAGAGTTGAAGGTGCCACCAAATCCGGTGATAACATCACGTGGGCAACCGAAACCATTATTGGATTCACAAGAGGATATTGCACAGGTAACGTAACAAATGCATAGTTTACTACAATCTTTGGTGAATTGGCATTTAAGTAGTGCATAAATACCGGCAACTTTGTTTTTATTTCGACAAGATCGGACAAAAATTCGTTTTTATGGTATTTTCGGTCGGCATCGGGGGTTCCGTTTTCGTTCTTCGTTAGCTCATATTTTATTTTATCAAAGATACGTAGCGACGACTTTGTTTATGTCGTCTCGTTCAGTTGGAGTAACACAGTACAGAATTCGCCAATCCTTAACGTCTGAATCCTTACCATCTCAGTTGGATTCTAGAATCAGACTAGTACAAAATCGGTTCCAACTTTTGTAATTTCGCTATGGTGGCTGCGTACGTATTTCATTAACGTAAACCGTTTTTGATACGTAAAGTGGATCCGTTGTAATTTTGTTGAAGTCGGATGATTACAGAGATCGTAATGACGGTCCGTCAAAGTTACACAAGCTCATTTGTGTAATAATTGGTGCATAACGACAAACTGATTTCTGCTTGGTCTTAGGTCGACTACTTAGTACAGAATCCGCTATACTGCTGTCTTTACTTGGACAAAATCTACTTCTATACCATCGCCTACAAGCCCGGGTCCAACTTTTTAGAGCCTGTTTCCATGCCGTCGATAGAGACATTCTTATTCGCGGCATTACAGTTTCCGAGACATTACAACTTCTGTATTATCTCCCCAAAGTCAGACTAATACAGAACCCAGGTCAACCTAATTTCGTGCTCGAGACAAAGCAATGGCGAAAGTTGAATCTGTATAGAATCCGTCCCCTTGCCGCCTTCGACACATAATGGTGACATAATCCCATCGAATTCAATTTGTGCAGAATCCGTTCGATGCAAAATGATGACTGCATGTATATTCCATTGGGTTTCGACTAATCCTCGGTATAAAGTGCCGTTCTAATCTGAGCCATGCTAATGCCATGTTCTATGCAAAGTTATGGCTTTATTTTTCTATTCTCCAAGTTGGTTTTGTACAGAACCAGTTCGATGCCCCTTTCGGCACATAGTGACGGCAAATTCCGTATACATCAGATAAATACTGAATCTGTCCAATTGTTCATATTCCGTCGGATATCGTCTAATTCAGAATCTTCGATACAAAATGCCAACCCATTTCTAGATGATGTTCTTACTCGAACCGACCTACTCCGTTCTTATTCCGGCGGACTGCGACTAATTTAGAAACCATTTCTATGTCGTCTTCGATACGAAATAACGACTCTATTATTATGATGTTTTAATTTCACTACATATTTATTTCAGCTCTACGCTGACGCACACGACACACTGCCTCCCGTCGAAGAGGAAGAAAGCGATCGTCAGCAACGTGTCTATCGTGGACAACCGAGTACAGTGAGTCAAGTGCAACGTGATCGCGATGGTATCATACATCAGGCTAGTATCAATGCGATACCAAATCATGGTAAAATAGGTTCATATTCATTTGGATCACAATATAGGTAAGTGTGTTGTTCGTTGTGAAAGTAGAGAAGAAATTCTCGACAAAATCTTTTAGATTGCTTGCTAGAAATATCACCACATTATTGCTTTCATTTCGTTTTAATGCTCAACTATTTTTTTCTACTATATTTTTTCGAAATTCTCATATAAAACAAAAATTATATATAATGCATATACAACTGCACTCAACGACTACTTGAAAACTAAACAAACCAACTAAACCAACCAACCAATGAAAAACGAAACTGAAACTAATAAAACTGAATGAAAGCAGCAAACAATTTGTAGACATTGACTTCAATAACAATCGACTTGAAGATGATTCTACTGGTGCTGATGTAATTAGCCACGATAATGATATTGACATGGAAGGCGAACTGAAACAACGACAACGACGTACTAAACGTGATTTGAGTAACAAAGAGACTGAAATAACTGAAAAGCAGACGACTGAAATGACGGAAGCTATGAGCACATCAACTACTACTACTAAAACAACCAAAGAAACAATGACTGAGCTAAACTTAATTGACAACGAAACCACCAACTCGCTGTTACACGAAAGCACTACGGAGCACATGAAGACCACAGAAAGCGTAACACAAACTGATGATGATTCAAGTACCGCTAGCGAAATATTAGAAGACGAAACTACAGCGGACCCACGCTTTGACTATGAATCGAATACTTCGACAGAATTATTTGATGATCTCGAATATGAGGATTCGGGAAATGATACTGCGATTGCAGAGTCCAAACGGGCACCACGTCAACTGAGGGCTTTCAATAACGGACGTTCCCGTTGGCCATTGCAAACGAATTATCGTTCAATTGATTCGAATCCCTATCAACAACAAAGTTCGTATTCTTTTGGTTCCTACAATCCATATCTAACACCGCCTACACATCAAAGCTTCAATCAACTCAGTCCGGGTTATCAGTTATATCAACAACAGAGACCACAAACTCAAGTAACTTCCTACCAAAATCAAAAACCACAACCACAAAAACCGGTATATACTGGCTACAATTTATCGCTGCCCCCACCACCTACGCAAGATTCAGATTTCCGTCCAATGGCAGGAAATTATTATCGTACAACCACGACGACTACAGCACCCCCTCTGAACTATTTTAAGCAAAGAGATCTTTTGCCGTATATCTTGCAATCGCTCAAAGAACTCAAAGAGCAACGCAAGAAAGCACAACCTGAAAACTTTTCATATTTTCATTTGGAAAATGAGGCGATGTCGGCGAAACCAACAGGGGTTTTGCATACCACCACCACCGAATCATCATTGCTGCAATTTTATGAATCACATAAACAGCCAGTAAAACAATCTACGCAATCACAAAAAGTCACACCGAAATCACATTATGCGCAGTATAGCACCATGGGTGGATTCTATAATAACCAACCAGAAGCGCAGTATTACAAACAACCAGCACAGCAACAAATTGGCGGTATTGAGTATAAGCCTGACGGCAATTACCCCGTAAAACTAGTCTCACAATACAGCATCAGTGGTAATAATATACCCACTTCTACGGAGAGCAACTACTTCAAGTATAACATACTTGCAAATCAAAAAATGAAAGGTTTCTTTAGCACTGCAAAGCCCACGAATTATGAGACTTCAGCAAACCCAAGAACGACGACAACTGCGCCGCATACTTCAAATATAAATTTTATTACACAACCCAATCTTGTGGCAGGGAACAGACCAATTACTTTGAATCAATCACCATTCAAAGACTTCTCACAGTATCCGCTGGGTATAACATACGCGAATAAAAATGCTTCGTCACAGTTGCCGCAATCCTATCAGTCATTCACTAATATTCTAACCTCAACTATAGCGCCGAAATTGAGGGCATCAACTTCGGCATTGGAAACGCCAGTAACAACACGAAAGCCTCAAATAAATATGCAATTTAGTATACCGGAATTTGTGGCAAGCTTACAAGCCTCCGATCTTGCACAAATGAATCCATCGGTTATGAATATGATTAATTATTTTAAACAAGTGAGTGTGCAGGCACAGAATCAAAAACCAACCGGGCGTAGACCTATTCCCAGTAGTAGTAGTACTCCTGCTTATGAGTCTACCACCGAGCGAACTCGTTTCCTTACGAAAAAACCATCGCAACCAGCTGGAACTACCTCATCTATTGCAGCCGCAACTGGTACGGCAACTCGGCGTCCCACTAAGGGGTATGAAAGTTTTATAAATAGCATACCAAACCAGTCGGCGAAGCCCGTCAGTATCATATCTATAAAACAAAACAAGCTGCCCACAACGTCAACGACTACCTCTACTACTCCGTATAATGACGAAGAATACTACAATGAATATGAAGAAGACGAAACGCTCAGCGGAAACGATTCTGATGATGACATAAGACCGCCTCCATCGGAAATGCCTCCTTATATGCCAATGTCTGAAACTGTGGCGCCACCACGCGCGCACATGTTTACACCGATACCTACAGCTACAGCTAATCCAACAACTCCTCGTTTTCCGAATTATAAACCAAATTATATAACCGGATACTTTGAGGCGACAACAACAAGAAGGCCTTTCTTTGGCACTAATTTCCAACAATTCTATCAGAATAACCAAGCAGCCAACAATCAAAACAACAACGCCAATCAGATACCATCATTTATAAGTTTCCCTTCGGATCTTTTTCAAGAGATAAAACAACGTTTACCACAATTAAATGAAATGTCAACAAAACCATTAAACCATCACCAATATTATCAAATGACTCCAACATCAACACCAGCAACAATTACTTTACGACCTATAATGACTACGACAGCAAGACCAACAACAACATCAACAACTAGAACGACAACAACCACGAAACCTACAACAAGTTCAACGACGACAACGACCACGACTACAACATTGCGTCCACGTTTTACAGTACGTCCCACACGCACTCGAGGAGGTCAAAATAATAAATGGCAGCTTAATAAAATGAATGCCTTAATGAATCAAAAGCAACAACAACATGTACAGCTGAGTACCACTAACCGAACGGACTTAAATCTACATAGCTCACCATTCAAGAAACGACCAACATCATCATCACCATCCACATCCGCGCTAGGAGCATTGCAACTGAATGTTAACATGAACTTGGACATAGACAGTAATAATCACAGGTAGTGTGTTAAAAAGAACAAGAACATTGGCCAAAGAATCAAGCTATCAATTTGTGTGTGTTGTGTTGTTGATGTGTTATACATACACATACATGCATACATACATACATTGAAATATACAACCTGCAATTTATTGTAAAACACGTGACATGATCGTTGTTAACATGCTCTATTTATTTATTATCGGTCTATGTGTTAGTCGGTGTATTTACGTACATATGTGTGAGTTCATAGATTGTGTTAATCCTGGAGGGTTAGGAAGCGGTTGAGGAAACCTGCTTGAAGAGGTACGAGAATAAGCCAACAATTACAGGCCCCTATAACTTTGATTTCATTATTAAAATCGGGAGACCCAATCACAGCTAATTGTTATTATTAGATATTGACTCATAACACAGAGCAGTGATTTTATATAATTTTGACTCATGACTCTAATTTCATTATAGAAATTGGTCTTATAGTCATTTTTGATTCATGACTCAAATTTTATTTACAAAATAGCAGGATTTAGTCACCAAAAATTACCTGCAGTCGATGTTGACTCATGACTCTTATGTGGTACCCATTTATTGGTAATTATCAGTACTAGATTTTGACTCATGATTCCTATCTTATAATAAAATCCACGAGCTTAAATCACCACTGATGCCCTGTAATTGATTTCGATTCATGTTTCAATTTTATTGCAAAAATCTCGGTTCTCAATTATTAGTAAATTTTGACTCATGTCACTAATTTCATTATAAAAATTGAGCGACCAAATCACAAAAATCATAACTCCCTATAGTCGACTGCGGGACCAAGTCACCAAAAATTCGCTGTGGTTGATTTTCACTCAAGACATTAGTTTTAGTGTAAAAAACATGGTGTTCACGGTTATTCTCTGTCGTATAAAAATCACGGTATCCAAACACCTCGAATTCACTGCAGTACACTTTGACTCATGACTCTGATTTTATTATAACAATCGAAGAGTTTGATCACCGAAAATTCGCAGTAGTTAATTTCAACTTACAACTCTGACTTTATTATAAATTCCCAAGAACCAATCACAGCAAATCTTTGTAGCAAGTTTTGACTCATGGTTTTTATATTAATACAAAAATCGCGGAGTTAAGTCACTTCCTGTAAACAATTTTGACTCATGGCTTTGATTTTTTGTAAAAATCGATAAGGCTTACCAAGGACTTATGACACCGTGGCAAGTATAAAAATCCCGGTGCCCAGTCAGTCCCAGCGGTTGATTTTGACTCATATGGGGAAATTGTGGCCATTTTTTTACGAAAATTTGAAAATCGACTATTTTCACAATATTTTCGACATAATCCCTGTATAATTTTTAAATTCCTAGGTAATGGAATTAGAAAAATTTTCGATTCCATTACAGGTAATTGTATTTTGTAATTAAAAATATATCAATTCCATAAAGGAATTGAAAATGTAATTGAATAGAAAGGAATTTAATATTTAAGTGTAATCAATTACTTTCTTGGAATTAAATTCCAATTTAGTTGGAATGATTCCTCGAAAGTAATTGATTCCTTTTTAGTTCAATTCCAAAAGAGCAAAAAAAAAAAAAAATGCTTCTAATAAGCCGTTACGAGAGAAGTGACCCAAATTTTATACAAATTGAAAGCCTACGCCACTTGAAGATTTTGAATAGTTTGATTCATAGAGTTGTATCGAAACTTCTTTAACTTCTTTCAATAAATATTTGATTGAAATCAATTTATCTACCATAAGTATTAAGTGGATTCTCAAAAGCTTCTATGGGGGCTTAATTCAGCGTTTCATTAGGAATTGTTTCAAATCTTTTTCGAAATTAACTAAAAAAGAGAATATTTCGTTTTGAAATCAGGTTTAAGGCTTTCAAAGAGGTAGTGGAATACTAATTCCTTTTCCTTGTCTTGCGTTAGTTCCTGAAACTGGGTAACTAAATCTATGAACTTACATAAAGCTTAGCTTAAAAATAATTATTCCCCAAAAAAAAAATTAAAAACATAAAAACAAAAACAAATGACACAGTACACTCTACCAAAAAGTAAAACAAAACAAACTATGTAAATAACTGTTATATACGTTACTGTTACTATTTACCTTAAAACAAAAAACCAACAACTAACAAAACTAAAGAAAAACCTTACAAATGTACAGTGAAATCATACAAATGTCATTGGAGAAAGAGCAAAATTTGTACGGATGTACTCAATATATACATAAAAAATGTGACTAAAATTTGGACTTGGAACGCCAGCAATTATTCATCAACTCATTGTAATAATACTTCATTAACCATTTTTTTCATTCAATGCTTTTTTCTAACCTATTTCATCTTTTCACGCCCATTAAAATCACTAATAAAAAAAATAAAGGAAATCAACTACTACTATTTATTTTAAGGTTATTCTAAGTAAGTCTACAAATATAATTTATTATATTTTATTTCGTTTTTTTTTTTCTTTCTCCTCTTTCTCTCTCTTGTATATAAATACCAATTTTACTTATTGTTTATTTTTTATCATTGTGTTATACTCCATCAAACCACCACCACCAAAAAAAAATATATATATATTTATATAAATCTTGTAAATAACTACAACTTCATGAAATCAATATAAAAAAAAAAATTAAAAATCAATCAACGCATGTGCTGCTACAAATAGAGTCGAATCATCATCACCATCCTCACAAGCGCAAGCGCCGGCTAATCTATTTGTACAGTCATCACCGCCGAGAACGACTAAAGTTATTATTGAAACTATACCATCAATTCAAAATAATCAACAACAATCAAATCGCAATTATTATAATACATCAACATTAGTAAATAACAATAATAATAATAATAATCATGCGGTATATGAGTCACCAAACATACAAAACCACCACCAACAACATCAACAACAACAGCAACAAATTCCTATACAACATCAACAACAATCTGAACGTGCACAATCTGAGCAAAGTTCTTATGATACATATTATTCTGTTTATGACGACGATATTGATTTATATAGGGATATAGAATATCAACAACAACAGCAACAACAGCAGCAACAACAACAACAGCAACCACAATATCAATCACAACAACCAATACGTCAACACCAGCAACATCAGCAATCGACCTATCGTCCTTTGGAAATATTAACAACGCCAACACCACAACAACAAGTGCCAGTGCAAAGACAACGGGAGAAACAACAACAACAACAACCACAATCAAATTATAATAATCAACAATCATTGATTTATAATACCGATTATGATGAAGATCTAATAGCACAGGTTTGTTCTTTTTTATTAATAGATATGTGATTTAAAAAAGTGACCAGTGATTTCTTGTATTTTTTTTTTTGTAATTTAAACCGTGTTTTTATCGCAGCGAATTCGCAATGTTTTCGCTGCCGAAAAGAAGCGATGCGAATCACCTGACTTCCACTTTTTGTTATCTTTTTCACTTTAACTTATAAAAAATATAAATAACTAACGCTCAAGAATACGAAATGAAATCCAAAACAGCAGTTCCCGATAGTTTCGCTTCAATCAGAACGAGAAACCGGAACTTTTTTAATATTTTGTTCTACTGATTGGTACGATTATTTGAGAGTTTTCAAACCAAATATAAAATACTGTTACTCAAAATCCTAAAAAATAATTAAAATTTTATTAAGCGGAAAAGTTCTGTTCCAAATTTATATCTCCGAATATTTTTTTTGCTTCAATTCGAAAAGAGTTTCTTTCGAAACGATTATGTGGAGGAGTTTGCAGGCTAAGAACAACTAAATACTGTTGTTCAATATGCAAAGAAACTTTTAAAAAAATTTTAAGAGGAACAGTTTTGAATAAGTCGTTGAAAATGAATGGCAAGTAAGGATAGTTTGACACATTCAGAGCTTAGACGAGGAAACTAGTTGCAATAAGATAGAATCATATACAGTCAGAGGCAAATCAGAAGCGGGGTTCAGAAGAAATGGGTTCTTTAGGTAACTATTGACTATTTTTTCATCACAATTCACTACTACTAGATGGCATTGATCGGCTTTTTGAATCAATCATTGAGAAGAAAAGGCAATAAAAAGCAGTCTGAAGTCGATCACAAGCAGTCAGATACAGTCGGAGGCTTTCAAGGAACCCAAAATGCCTTAAGGTACCTCTGACTGTCGATTTTAGTCGCTGAATATTTTATATTCTAATTAATTTTTCCAACTTTAGCAAACACAAATTAGAGAACAAAATGCAGTTTGAGGCAGTAAGATACAGACTGAACTAATCAAAAAAAAAAAGTGGCAAAAGCTGTTTTCATCTAACTTTGGGTACTTTCTATCTTAATTTGTTTCTTCTTTATAGCGTTGATAAGCTTTTTGAATTATTCAGTGAGAATATTTTGCAATAAAGTGAAATCTAAGGAACTCAGAATAAAAAGCAGTCAGATGCAGTCTGAGGCAATCAGAGGCGGGAAAAAATACCTTCAGTTATCTCTGAATGTCTCTTTAAGTCTCTGGACTATCTTTCGTTCCATTATGTCATCCTAGATGGCGTTGACGGGTTTTTTATTCACTCAGTGCAAATAAAAAACAATAGAAGACAGTCAGAGGCAATCAAATATATTCAAATACAGTCTAAGGTAATCAGAGGGCTACAGCTACCTCAGAGTGCTTATTCTAGAGTCTGACTCCTTGTTATTCTTAGATGGCGCTGATAGGCTTTTTGAGTTAGTCAATGAAAACAAAAAGCCAGCTGAGGCAATCAGATACAGTCGGATGCAATCAGAGATGACAATAGATGCCTTCAGCTACCTCTGACTGTTTCTTCTACATAGATACTGATTGGTATTTATTCCACTAATACCTTCTAATTTGAACTAAATCATTACACTGTCCGACAAAAAACAGTTTTCCGAACTTCGAAAAAAAATTATACAGGTCTCGGCGTTTTAAAAGTTTTTACCAAATTTTTGTTTTACGCGGGCATAAATTTTGCCCATTGCTAATAAATTTAATATAATAAACAATAAAACAATTTCTTTTGTGTGCATATGAGATTTTTTTCTCAGAGCATTTGCCTTACAAATATTAACCCATTAGTTTCCTCTCTTATGGGTGTTTTCCCCCTTTTCGAAAGGAATCACTTTTTTGACCCATTACGAGGGTTGATAGAGGGCTATTAAGTTCTAAAAATATGTTGCAGATCAAATTTTACTATAGATCACTGTACAACAAAAATCAATCTTGGTTTTAATAAAAATAATTCTAAATTTCAAAAATATTTCAAATTTTCACCTCTAAACCACAGTAAAAAATGTTTTTCAAAGTATTTTCTAAACTGGAAATAAATTTATATTGCAAAATAAATATTATAAATTTAATTAAATTAAGCACTTATATCTTTAACTATGTACTAGCCCTTTAGCGTAAAGTGCTTCGTGAGGCAACCTAACAGGAAATCAACGGAATTTTTTCTGAAACTGAGAAGAAAGGGCCTGAGATTAGTGGTAGGTGTCATCAGAGGGCACAATACATGTGGTCAGCACATGACCAACACCAACATGGGCGTCATTACCGATCCAACCTGCAAATCGTGTCTTGAGGACGATTATACTACGGAGCATTAGTTTTGTCGCTGTCTGACGTTCGCGAGAAAAAGATTAAGGTTATTTGGTAATGATATCTTTAGTATGAATAACATTCATGCTCTTCATTTTTATGAGCTTCTAAGCGAAATAAGAAAGTTCAGGATTGAGAGACCCTAGACCTTATTTCTTCCCATTTATTCCCTCACAGATCTTTCTTGTCTTTCTACTCTCTCCTACTGGCTCTATCTTGGGTATAGTACATACAATGGTCTTTAAGACTGAGTGCTTTGGTTTAGTCTCGCCCAGCTTCAACTTTAAACTCTAACCCTTTAGCTCCTCTTTTATGGGACTTTCTGCTTTTTCAACATAACTTTTTCTTACACTTTGAGGTTCCGTAAGACAAAGATTAGTTGTAAACATTTAAAACGCCGAGACCCGTATAATTTTTTTTTTTTACCATTTGAATCCACTTTCTAGTAGTATTGAGAAATCATAGCTGGTTTTATTTCTATAGAGATAAATGAATAAAATCACATTTAAAAATCACTAGATCGCTAATTTCTTTTCTCTTGTAAACGTAAATTCAGAATAACTACATATTTTTCTCTCCCACAGATCGAACAAGATAATGTCTATGATCAACCGACACGTTCTCCACCAACAAGGTAAGTACTATATTTTCATTCATTTCCATTTGCAAAAAAGAAAAAAGCACGTACTACATTACTACATACAACCAAGGCATTATTATTAATATTGTTTTAACCTAAGAGCATTTTTTAACCATCATTAACCAAATAAAAAAAAAAAAAAATTCTTAGACCAAGGCAAGCAAAAAAAGGAAACAAGTCTATATACTATTTCAGATATCATTATATAGTACAAGTTTTTTTTCTTGGCCAATAAATATTGTATAGGTTTGCGTATTTATAATATACAATTAAAAATATGTATTGGCATGCCAAATTGTGATTTACAATATAAATAACTATACAACATAACCTCAAACAATAGGTTTGAATTCGCGTTTGGATTAGTTATAAAATCATAAAGGTAAAATTTTTAAAATGATTAACAACGAGAATAAGAAAAATATCATCTAAGTATCAAAATAAAAGATTTTAGAACTCATCTACATATTTAAACTTAGGTCATATACACACACACATGTACACCTATAGGCTTCATTACATACACTTTTATCACACACAAACTCAACTATACACACTCACACACCTCCTCCTTTACCATAACATGCATACATACATACTTACATCAAAATTTGTTTGAACTAAGGACATATTGACACAATGATTTACTTACACCAATCTCTGTACAACAATGAAATTTTTGTAAAACTTAGGAGTGGTGAAGAACACGTGACACTACAAACACTGAACGAAGCGCCAGAACGTTATCCTTTATCATCAATAACGACAACTGCACGTCCACCGCGACAACCACAACCAACATTATTTGTAAATAATAGTAATAATGATGAGCGTAATTATTACAGCATCCTGAAAACATCACAAGAAAATACGAGAGCAGTCACAACATCAGCAACACCGGAACATGTAGAAGAAGCAGATGAGCCCATCTATGGTTATGATAGTTCAATAGAATATGCTGAAATACCTGATTATTATATAACAGAACGTCCATCATTATTATATAATAATAATAATAACAATAAACAATCGACACGTTTTACAACATTTGCACCCAAATTAGTGGCTACACAAGAATCTGATGAATATAATCTAATTGGCTCAACTAAATACAACCACAACAATAGGAATAACAAACATGATACAACAAAATCTATTGATTTAACAACAAATTTTGTTAAACCAACACAATCACAAAAATCAAAATCAACAACACGATTTGTTAATAGCAATAGTGCTGTAGCAACAAATCCAACAACAAAAAGTACAAGTGGTAGTAGTAGTAGTAGTAATAGTGGCAGTAGTAGTGGTAGTAGTAGATTTGCCTTAAGTTCTACTACAACAAGTAGAAGAACTAGTGCGAAAACTACAACTACAACAACTACTACAACACCAAGAACAACCACCTACACAACAACAACAACAGTGCGAAGTACTACTACACCAGAAAGTACTACACAAATTATTAGAACTACTACACCAGCAACAACAACAAAATCAATAAGGTATAACTATCTACTACTATTTTTTTCTTCTAGTAATACTAGAAAAAAGTAGTTTTTAGTTGAGATTCTTAGTTTTTTGTTAAAATTTTTATTATCATCGAAATTTATTTATTTTGTTTTTTTTTTTCAAATCATGCTTTATTTTTGTGTGCAATTTTGTTTAGTATAAATAATTGGCTTTTAAATGTTGACACTGAAACAAAATTTCATTTTGTTAGCTAAGTCACACCAACCACCAACACCACTACCACCAACCACCCACCGCATACAATTTCTTTGGCTTCTATACAAACCATAAACATATGTTATGAACATACATACATACATACACATCTTCTAATTTTAAACACAAATCTAAACACACTTTTTTACTTACTATATACACTCTCATACATACATACATACTTTAACTATAAAGACTGCTTGAAACATCACTCTATGTATCTACTATGTATACAAAGTTAAGCTTTAAATCATCCAGAATTAAACCACTCAAGGTTTTATGTTTAGACTGTTTAGACCTCTGGATTCAGTTCATTTCATTATATTTTTACAGCTTGAATTCTCAAGAGTTTTCATAGCTGTGCAGATTTCTCAGCATGATCAAATCTTTATAGCTGGGTACACGAAATTCTATAGACTGAAAAACTTTTAAAGAAAAGAGTATCTAAGCAAAAAAAAAAAAAGAGACGGGCTTTAGATATCTTCAACGATTATTCGATTTCACCAAGTGTATAATTATTTGAACCCCAAACCCCCCTTTTCTTTCTTCAATTTTGTCCACTCTATTACTATACTTGACACTAGTCCATTACATGCAATTTACTGAAGTTTTTTGTATAGAAAGTGCCACGCCCACTTGCCCAATAATGCCTATTGTCTACCCACTAAGTTTGGCTATTTACCTTATAAATTAAATAATTATTCTAATTTTATTTATTTATTAGCTCTTTCGGGGCAGTAACGAAACCAAAATTTTGCTCTGCTGAAAGCCTTAACTTTCATGGGTCACCGATAACCCTATGGCTCTTAATGGAAGATTTTTACGAGCTTTTTTAATAAATTTTTATTATATATATTTATATAAAGATATATAAAGTCTTTTTATATTAATGATAGAGTAAAACCGAATCCAGATTTGCCTGCGCTGATCCCCATTTCATTGTAGACTTTTAGGGTCACTGGTGATCAATAGCAAAACTTATTTTTTGAAGAAAGTAAATAAAAATTTAAAAAAATGGAAAAATATATTTGAGTAAATAACGTTCCCCATAACATATTAAAAATTGGGTGTATTCGGACAAATATTGCCAAAATTGTGAGCGATTGAAAATAGGTAAACAATTTATTTTTGTTTCTTGGTTTAGGTCACTCTTGTGCCATTAATTAGGTGAAAATTTCATGATTTTTTAATAGTAACTAAATCCCAATCAATTCTCTTTTCAATGAATTTACTTAAAATAGAAGGAATAGCTTTTGAAAAAACGAATTTCGGGCCACCGGTGACCAATGGTCCCGAAAGACTCAAAAGAAAGATAATGATAAATCACTAGAGTAATAAATTGAGAGGAGCACTGGCTTCCAGGGCTTTCGGCTTATAAATTTAACCAAAATGTCCCATGTCCGATAATTTACTTATATGGGAGATGCCACACCCATTAATCCAATGTCGACCATTTTTATGCAGTAAGTTTTGAAGTCTCCCTACATTCGCATATATAATTATTTTTAAAATATATCATAGCCACTAGCGAATATAAGGATGGTTTTCGAAGTTAACCCGCCCCGACCCCCGCCCCTGCCCCTCCTTACCGATGAAATTTTCATAACTTTTGATCATCATCATAAACAAAATTTCGGGGAAGAAAAATTAAACCCCCTCTCCACTTTAAGAACACTTTGGATCCGATAGCGACCAAGACTGATATTTTATTTGTTTGATAAATGCCACCCATTTTCTTTCCTATCAGTTTGAAAGGCTTTCAGGGTCTTGGCATACAGTTACTATCAAATTACTTCATTGTTGGATTTCAGATTTGTTTGGAAGATTCCACGCCCATTTGCCCCATATCACCCATTTCCTGCCCTATTACTTTGGAAAGCCACACCCTCTTACTTCCCTATTTTTTATCCAATGAGCTTGGATGACAACCTCAGAATCATTTTCAAAATAAAACTTATTTGAAATTTTATTTGTATGGGAAATGGCACGCCCACTTTCCCAATATCTACAGTTTTCTTTGAATTCAATTTAGTGCCGACTTCCTTCTATAAAAAAATTGGTTTTTGGTGTAACTGGGCCTAAAACCGATGAAAATTTAATATGTTTCAATTGTTGATCATGAATCAAAAACAAAATTTTAAGACTCGAATAAATTAAAAAACCCCTTAAGAAGATCTCTAGTTCCGCTAGTGGTCGCCTGTAAATCTTGACAATCGAAACAATATTATTTCGGTATTGATGGACTCCAGTGAGCTGCTAATACCAGTATAGTATCGAACAAGCTTAAATTTGTGCAGTTATCACAGTCCTGGGGACCCATTTGTAATACCAATAATAACTTATACTTAACAACGATAAGAGGGGGTGGGATTCCCACCGAGCCCGAAGTTTTTGAGGGGGCCCGGATTTCAATCCAAATCCTAAAATCAAGAAAAACTTTAACAAGCGTCTATGCGTCTGAAAATTCAATTACAAACCATGAAAATTATTTATCATGAAGACATTTTGCAGACGGCCCTATATTCGAAAATTTTTTGTTATGTAGAATAGGAAAAAAAAACTTTATACAACGAATTTGCTCATGCCAGATTTGTTTGAGAAGCTCCAGAATATCGGACTGAATTCAAGAGGTTTCATAAATATATCTGGCGACCTACGTGGGCCGTTGATAAAAATTGAAATAATAATTAAAATAAAAACAAATTTTGATATACTACGTTTTTAAAACGGACTAAAAAGTATAAAATAATTTCTCCTTGCCCCATACATAGATATTTATTGTATCATTTGTGGTGGTGTTAGGTGATCACCACCGGTCCCGAATTTTCTCTCGACGGCCCTGTCTGGGCCAATACTAGTTCAGTATCGAGCTTGACCGTTTCTATTCGATTAAAATAAATTAATATTAGCATTTGTTTTTTTTGAATTTGAGATAAGCTACGTCGAGATATAGTCAACCCTTTACTGCTTGCAGATTTTATATTTTTATTTTTTATGAAATGAATAGTTTTAAAGTTCATTTTAGGATTTAGATCTATCAAGGAAGATTTATAAAAGATTTCGTGTAGCCCAAACTTCGACAAATACAATCTAATTAAATTTTTTTTATAACAAAACAAATAAGAAATCAACAACGATTTTCTTTATATATCAACCAAATATATTTAACGAATTGCATGAAATCGTCGTAAGCATGAAGCATGCCGCCTAAATGTTTTCTTTTTGTATCTATGAAATGCATGTGCATGTGCCTTTTCAAACAAAAAATAAAGATAAATGTTTCTGAAAACACTTGCAATTAAATTTAGTAGTGTTGGCAATTAATAGTTTAATTCAAATGCAAATTGTGACTTTGAAAACGCAAATACGTCATAACAGATAAATCTACACCAAAAATCAATCAAACTGTAGAGCAGAAAATTTCAGGGAATTTCTAAAATCATAATTACATAAATTGTTAATATTGTTTTCTTTTTTCTCTTCTACTATTCATACCTATGTATTAAAATTGCGCGTGCGTATCGTTTGAACCCTTTAAACATAAAATAAAAACACTTACCTACTTCTTTTTTTTTTTTGCTTTGTAACTCACAATTATTACAAAATATAAATACTACACATAGTTCACAATATCTGCCGCAAATCTATGCAGACCAAGTAGATGAAGATTACCTCTTTAATAGAAGAGCATCTGAAACATCTACTACTCATTTAAGAAATAATAATAATATTATTAATAATAATAATAATAATACTCGTATTAGAAATAACATCAACAGTAATTCAACTAGAAATTCAGCACAAATTCAATTCAAAACACCAACATCAAATCAGAAAAATAATAATGCCAATACAACCACAGCAACCAAAAATGCATCAATCAAAAAAAAACCAATTGAATCAATAACACTAATATTAATGGCAAATGTGGATTTCTCCAACAGATCCAAAACGCATGCAAAAAACAAAATTCATAAAAATCAAGTACTACCAGAAAAACAACAACAACAACAACAACAACAAAATCAACCACTCTCACTATCACTAGCTCCAAAATCACAACCTACAAAATCAAAACCAACTACACCAAAACAACCACCACCATCACCACCACCACCTACAACATCAACCACCACTATAACAACCACCCTAGAACCTTATACACAATCCTATGAACCTGAGCTGATCAGTGTTGTTGCGAAAAAAACACAAAGCTATCATACAACACAAGCACAGACCTTAACCCATACACAAACACAGAATACACAAAGTCCACAAAATGAGGTAGGTGCAATTAGTTTGCAAAATTTAGGAGATGAAGAAGATATTGAAACAATATCGGATGAAAGTCAAAATGTCCAACACGTACATTCCGCAGAGCCAATACAACAGAGTCGTGGTTTTCAATCATCTAGCACTACCATTGGAAACCCTAAATTTGTTTCGGGCGTTGAAAGTTTCGCCACAAGTCCTCGCGGAAATCTAGTGAATACCAACACAGAGAAACCCTATCGTGGTAAAAGTTCTGAAGAATTACGTAGCAAAAATTATGAAGATTATAAAAGATCCGCGGTAGCGAATACTGCACAAAAACCGCAACCCGTTAAGTTCAATGAACAGCAACGGAAACGCATACAAAATTTCGTATTATCCGATGTGGCACCGCAAAGTTTTAAACCTGCACCAACTACGAAAAAGTTAGTGGTTGAACCTCAAGAAATACCGCTTGAGCTTAGTGCAAGTGCTTCCAGCACAACGTTACGTTATCCGACGAACGTTGTTTACGAACCGAAACCATTTAAATATAATTTACAAACAGGCAGTAATGGTTTTAGTTTGCGCGTACAAAATCCAGCAATTGAAATTGTAGACGAAACTACGCGTCCAATTTATGAACGTCGCCTCCCCACACAGACTTTTATAGCGCACATAGCTAAAACTACACCGACAACGACAACTCCAAAATCAACTACTACCAGTACAACTACTACAACGACAACTAGTAAGCCTACCACACAAGAGATATACGTTGAACCTTACTATTATGAAGAAGAAATAATACCGACAACATATGCTCCACCATTACGTTTGAGATATAATGCAGGGCGTTCTAACGTGGTCAGACCCATAGGTTTACGCACTGAAACGAATAGTTTACGTGATGATGAACATGATCACGTTTCTACCTCAGGCAGTGAACATAATGTGGTAACCGCTGAGCAGCAGCAAGAGCAGCAAAGCAATAGCTATACTTCAAGTACTGCGCGTTCAACAACTAGTTCGCCTACTACTTCGACAACTAGTTCTACTACAACTACCACCACAAGTGAACGCCCTATGCAAAGTTTTACAGCACGCGCTTCAGTCTTCAAAGATAGTTTGATTAAAACCACGGGCATTCCACCCACTCGCTTTGTCTCACCTTATAAAAGTCTTGAGAATATCTTACAAGAGAAAGATGAACGTTTTAGCATTTACAATTCGATAAGGTCAACAGTGAAACCTCGTTATACCACCCCGTCGACTACATCATCCTATACGCCATATAGTACAAGTAAACCATTTAGAAGTTACTTCCTTATAACAACACCGGCCAAGAATTTAAGTGATTCGATTTTTGCTACAATGTCAAGTGCGAATGTGAGGAACTTTAGCGTAAGTGATGCAATATTGAGTACATTTTCTACGGTCAGCTTGAGAACACCCACAATTTCTACAACCAGCTCAACCACGACCACAACGCCCAGACCTACCACAACTACGGAGAGCACAACTCCCAGTACAATGTCTACGGTAATTGTCACAGCACCAGTGCGCGTTGCACAAATGCTGGTTAATGAAGATTTAAGTCAAGTAATTGTTGAAACGCCACGCCCACGTGGACGCTCACGTTACACTTTATCTAATTTATTAAATGCCGATGAGCCGCCTACAACTTATGCGCCTAAATATCGTTTCCCCACCAGTAGCGTTGGTGATGGAGGTTTTGATAGTAGCACACCCACTTCAGGAAACGGTGTTTATGTGAAACGCCGCAAAGTACAACGTGCTCGTATTTCAAACCTACAAGGGCTGCGTAGTAATATTGGCGATACAGTGAAGACACGCGAAAAGTATCAAAACTATAAATCAGCACAACAATCGCAACAAGCTCAACAAGACGAGTCATTATATTATCAAGCAGCGGCAGCGCAAAAATCAGTGCAACGCAAGCCCATTGAAAATGAGGCGACAATAGATGAAAATCCACGTGCTGAGGCGCTAGTGGCTCTACCCATCGATGGCAAACAAGATAATAGCATTGAAGGTACAAGGTCTGGAGCGAGTAGTAGTAGCAGCTCCACTGAGCATGTTGTTGCTATAACCGATCGTCCGCTTAAATATTTCTTCTCGAATAAATATCGCCAACAGACAGCAGATCGTACTTTGGCAGAGAGTCTACAAAATGCGGGATATATTACGTCATCAACAGGACGATCACGTTATCGGCCGAGTTCAGTTCTGGAACAGCTGCAGCTATTTTTGGCAGGCGATAGCGATGAAAGTAATTCAAATCAACAATTTGTTGATGATTTCTCAGAACGTGAAATAAATGCAGCAGTTGAAGAGATTAAAAATCTTTATACTACACCGAAGGCGACGACGAGTACGACAACTACAACCACAGCAAATCCGCCCACCACGACAACTACGACAACTTTGCGTCCTACAACTACGGCGTCACCACCTACAGTAGCTTATATTAATAGTGGTAGCAGTAGTGGCACTACATACACCAACACCCACACAAACACCAACACCAAAAACCCCTACAATTATACACCAATAGCGACAACACGTTACACTACTAGTACTACAAGCACTACAACCACCACCACTAGCCCTACAACGTCAAAATTCCATAATGCTCCTTACCAATCCTCCCAATTGCCCTATCCTAGCAGCACACAGCCACCACCTGCAAATACTAAATCTTTGATACCGCCCATGCGCGCTTCAAGAGTCAATAATGCCATCAAGTCATCGATTGCTGCTGCAGCTTTCTCTTCCTCTACCACCAACAACACCACCACCACCACCAATGCAATCACATCCCCTCAGGCATCTTCTCAGGCAAATGCGGGCAGAAGTATAAATAATAATCTTAAATTCAGTGGTGGTTTATCCAATTTGTTGGCTAGTAACTCCAATTCTGCTGCTGCCGCCGCTGCCGCTACTGGTCATGCTGCCGTTAAATGCTCAGATAGCACATCGAATGCTAAGTGCAACGAAATTCCTTCGAGGTACATACAAAAAAAAAAAAAGCAAAAAGGTTTAAATAAAAATATTTACTTTTTTTTTTTTTTTTGATTCTTTAGCAAGTACTAAAAAATTTCTGCAATTTCAGTACTTCACATTCGGGCTACTTTTTTGCCACTAATTCTCCTATTTTTATTTAAAAAAAAAAAAACAAACAAAAAATCAATCAGAAACTTTTCTTAAAAACTTGAAATAACAAAAACTTAAAGTAGTTAATCAAATTTTTCGCTATCACTACCTACTGTTTTTTTGGTTTCAAAATTACAACAACTTCCAACTTTGTTGTTTTCTTTGATTTTATTTTAATTATTTTGTAAAATTGTTTTTGCAAGTATGTAATAAATTTTCCACGGTGTACGCTGAATAATTTTAGAAACATTTTTTCTTTAGCAATTGTTAGTTGTAATAAATAGATACAAATTCTCTACAAAAATATTTTCCTTTTCTACAGGTGGCGGTTAGTTACATTCTTTCTTAGATTTTTTAGTTTTTTTTTTCTTTTTTTATTTGCTAATTTATTTTTACATAATATTTCAAGCACTTTTTATATTTTATTATGTTGTTTTTTTTTTAGTTTTATATAAAATATGTGAGAACCGAAGAGGTTTTTGTTGTTTCCCTTTCCATAATTTTAATTTGCACTAAATTATTTTAATTGCACATGTTTTGTTAATTGATTTAATTCATTCATCGAACTTTTGAATATTGTAATTATGTCGTCATTTTCTGGAACAAGTCTCTAGACATAAATCCAGATAGAAACGAAAATGAAATATTGAAGAGCAAAATGTAAGAATGATGAAATTTAAATTTTTTTAAGATTTAAATCGAGGTCTTACTGTAAATACTTTAGAAATTTTTGTTAGCTTTTTTGATAAATTTTAGTCTTAGAAAAGTTCGTCGATAATACTTTTGAATAAACAAATTTTTACAAATATGACAGTTTTTTCTATATATCCAAATTCGACCTGACCTGAGGAAATTCGAAATCAGTTTTGTGCTGAATCCGAATTCAGTACAGAATTTTTCAATCATGTCAGAATTTCAAGAAATCGAGACTCACAGGTGCTAAAAAAATTTGGGTTCCATAGATAATATTACATAAAAAATCACGCCTAGCTCTTAACAGAATTTTTCACGTCACGTTCTGTCTAATTCTATTAGTAAAAATTGCAACCGATTTCAAGTTCAACTCTTTTAAAACAGTCGGGTATTTTTTTAACAGATATTTGTAAATTATTATTACTTTATGTATACAGATTTCTTTTGCGAAATATTCCGGGACCCAATAATACCAGATACATCGTAGTAGATTCTGACTCAAATTAGTTTCTGTCCAATCCTTCTAGTAGAAGGTTTCTGATCCAATCGATTTCCAATCTGGCAAGCATTGGTGGGTTTTCACTTATTCAAATTTTTGTAAGTCAACAGAATAACTATTCAAACTTGTTCTGATTCCAGTTCTCTAAAATAATCGGACACTTTTTTTTACAGAAATAAACTAAATCGCTGTATATACTGTAGACTTCTAAAACCATTTCGCGAATATGATTTGCAAAATCTAGAAATAGCGTTTATGAAAAATTCCATAACTCCTAACTAAAGAATATTCTTTGATTTTCCGATTTTAGTACAACTAGGAAACTATATCATCGTTTATTTATATAATCAGATCATTATAAATATAATATAGAATTACATTTTTTCATCAATTTATCTGACTATCTTAATCCATAATTTCTTCCTATTTGTTTTTGTCCATCTGCTTAACAAGTAGACATACATATATATGTTCATATCCTTGCATGTGTTTTTCTTAAGCCCAAGTTCCAATAGATCAGAGCATTAACCGGAAAGTAAATTAATGGTTCACGGTTGCAATTTTCATAGAATATTTGCAACTCTGTACCGAATCGGATTGCCTTGTCGGGTAATGATCGTCGTCTGCATTCAAACTTGGGCTTCAATCTTATAGATATTTCTTTTATATTTAATTTCTATTAAAAAAAAAAAAACAAAAATCCAGAATTACTCAGCGTACATTGATTTGTTTAAGAATAAAAAAACAAAAAGTATATGGAAAAATTATTATAAGTAGAAATTAATTTTACAACATGAAAAAAAAAACAAATTACAATTTCTAGAAATTCAAAAAAAAAAATATATATAAATAAATGTTGAAATTATTGCACAAATATCCCATTTTAACAATTAAAATCAAAATATTTTTGCACCTACTTTTCTTCAAAAAGTTTTATACTCATTTATAACAAATGCAGCAGCTATGTATCTACCTACCCCGAATTTACCGTTGAAATATTCTTAGTATATTGCAGTTCCTCCCTCAGCGAAATTAAATTTTTTATAAAAAAAAAAAAAAATTATTAATATTGAAAATTTCCTCCTCTTTGGCTCGTCTAACCCCAAATAACTTCCTTTTGCTCCTTTTTTTACACACTTTTTCTTCTTCCAAAATTACCACATTTTCTTTTTTTTACAGCGTAAAAATAATACAAAAATTACACATCACTTTTACACTATAAATAAACTTTTTTGGTTCTCACTTAATTATTGTAAGATATGCCTCTATTTCTCTTATGCCAATGTAGCTATCTCTTTCTATCGCCTGCTGTTGGGGAAGTCTTCTTAGACGGACTACCATTTTCTCCAAACCTCATGAAATATTTTGCTTCTTTTGTAGTGTTTTTCGTTTTATATTTAATTAATTAATTTACAGTAAGTCTTTTTTTTACTAAAACTATTTTTACTAAACAAAAAATAATAAATAATTTTGCTAAAAACTCATCAAATAAAAACCATTTGTATTTAACTCAATTAAAAGTTCGTTAAACAAACTTTTGTGCTATATATTTAACAAAATTGTTTCGTAATATTAGTTAAAAAATTTTAAATGAAAAATAAAAGCTATTATTAACCACTAATACATTGATTTGTTAGAGTGTTGTGCATTTGTCGAAGGGAAAAGTTATTAAATGTACTCATAGTTTAAATTAAAAAATTATAAATTTAAAAATTGCATATTTAAATTTAAAAAACTTTTACCCAAATATTTACACTTGATTACGAAAAAAAAAAACCTTTACAAAAAAATATTAATATTGATTATTAATTATGTTCCAACTTAGAACAAATTCGAATAGCAATAGAAATCGTGGCTCAGCATATGCCAATCAGGATCGTGATATAGCAACGCCAGTTACAAACAGTCGAGGCACACATCCACCGTATGTATTGTTTATTTTAATTAAATTTTTTTTTTTTAACAATTTTTATTTGACTAATTTTCATTTAACAATTTAGACGTACACGTCCTACATTGAAACCTTCTGGGGTTATTGTCTCGAAGGCACAAGAATTTATTGATATCTATAGATACCCTCCAACACGCCCAGATCCATTATATCCCCAACCTACACCGGATAAGACTGCAGCGAAATGTCGCAGAGATGTTTGCCTATTGCCAGATTGTTCATGCGGCGGAAAGGAAATACCCGGTAAGTTGATTAGGTTCATAAATTAAATATTTTATTAGCGTCTCACAAAAGTTGTGAGAATTTCTCGCAGTGTATTCTCGTTTTAATTCAAAATGATGAAGGATGAAGTAGAATTTTAATACATGAAATTGCATAAGTTAAGTGTCACAATATTTCTGTTTTTAAACAGAGATCTCAAACAATTTTGAAGCTGGGATATAATAATTAATAATTCGAAAGATCAATTCATTTCAAATTCACATGAAACTCATTCCGTCCATCATATGTTGGGTTGCTTTGTCAAGTAATGTTGGTCTCCAAGGTTTCAGTTATTGCTGATGTATCAACATAAACCAGTGATTTTACTTAGACTCATTGGAGGATATCGAAAGATATTTTGAACTATTTATTGAGATAAATAGGCTTAATGCACAATAATGCTAGCAAAATTACAAAAATCATAGAACGAGCAACTAAGACGATCGTTTCGGAGCTCGTTACAGTTCCTCATCAGTGATTTTTGAGATAATTCCCTTATTTCAACAATTTATCTAACATTTCATTGATCTAAATTTGGAAATTTACAATGATGAACTATGCTAATCAAATGGCGAAAAAGCAGAGAAGAGTTTTCCAAAAACTGATATTTTCTAAAACTTTACAGGACACCTTAATTCAGATATTATAAGCGATATTATTTTTCTAAAGCAATTGAAAAACTTGAAATGATGAAGAAAGTTTCTGGCCCTCGATCAGTTTTTCAACTTATCCCACCACTGGAAAATTCAAAGGGTAAGGGGCATGAAGAGGCAGGAGAACTTTTTATCCTAAACTCATTCCAAAAACTGATATTTACTATTAAACTTTAGAGATTAACTTAAAAAATGTGTAAACATTTATCATCCCTATAAGGTTAGGTTGGAGTGGATGTCTAGAAAGACACTTAGGCCTGAACGGCCCATTGTGATACCACATAGATGGACCTACAGTTTAACGCCGATTCCGAACGGCAGAGTGGCAATTTTTTAATCAGCTTGGTGGTTTTGCCATTACCAACCAAGACGAGTACTTGTACATTTTCTTATAATTCTCATAAATTTCATATCGATAGTGAATATATGAAGGTTATGAGAATTAACCACCAGATCAAGACGGGAATCGAACCCGAATCTCCCGTATGAAAGTCTAGTGTACTACTCACTAGACTATCGAGGTCGTCAAAACCTTCCTATAAACTTGTATGAAAATAATAAGCTGAAACCCCAAAATTGATGTGTCTGATAAAAGTCCAGCAAAATTTCAATCCTGAGATTCAAGCCAAACCGCAAATTTCTCTACTTTCTACAGATTTATCGGAATTAGAATATGTCCCTTATTAAATCCCAAGTGAATCCTTTAGAGATATACGTTATTTGAAAGATCTCGAAGAGTAATATTGTTACGGATCACCTTCATTCCCTTCATCCATATCAAAGCAGCTAAAACTTTTCATTACGTTTCGCTATATACTCAGCAATGTCATTTATTACACAAAGTAATATCGTACCCGATGGTCCATAAGAAATAAGGCGACGGGAGAGGCATCGCAAATAAAAAATCGATTGTACGGTGGCTGCCGATTTTCAACCCCTTTCGACATATTGAGCACAAAAATGTTGGGTTCACAAGGCGTTGAAAATTAGCAACGCCACCGAAATGATTTTCCACTTTGCTTGCTGTTCTCTATCTTCTCCCTTCATGTCAACCATCGGTATCGAATTTCCTTGTATTTAAAATTTTTGAAAGTACACACAACTCCAATAAACTATATGAAAAATAAAAATTTAGGCGGTTTGAGCGTGCAGGAAATACCACAAATAGTTTTGATAACCTTCGATGATGCAGTAAGTGTATTAAATATCGATTTATATGAAGAATTATTCAACAATGAGACACGCAAAAACCCCAATGGCTGCCCGCTGCGAGCGACGTTCTATGTATCACACGAGTGGACCGATTATGGTATGGTGCAAAGTCTCTATGCAGATGGACATGAATTGGCATCACATACAGTGTCGTAAGTTAAAAAAAAAAATAAAGCTTTACATGAAAAGAGTTAAAAGAAGATGAAGATTGGTTTTTATGTTTTGGTTGCCATGTGCCGTCTCAAACATTTTCATAACAACGCCGCTGGTTTATTACATTTACCTATTCCCCAAAAAAAAAAATTTACTTACATATTTACATATTTTTGTATATTATCTAAATTTGTTTTTAATTTTTTATTTCATTTATATTTTATTATTTTTGTTTTTATTTATTTATTTTCATGTCATAATTTACTTTTATTACCACCCAAAAAAAAAAAAATCATGCAAAAAATCATCGTCATTTTGCCTGCAAAATCTTGTGCATGCTTCCTGCTTCAACTTTCAACCAACTACCATCACTTCAATCTATCAATCAATTAATCACTTGTTGTGGTTGTAGGTGATTTACCTGTCGAAAGTTTACCACAAATTGTTTTATTGACCTTTGATGATTCTGTTAATGATCTCAATAAGCAATTGTATAGTGATTTATTTGAAAAGGGGCGTGTCAATCCGAACGGTTGCCCAATAACGGCAACATTCTATGTATCACATGAATGGACTGATTACAGTCAAGTACAAAATTTATATTCTGATGGTCATGAAATAGCTTCGCATACTGTTTCGTAAGTAGAAAAATAAAAACTCAAACGAAAAATAATACAAAAATCAAAATTCTTTTATATGACGACACGCCAACAAAAACACACACATGCACACACACGTCCACCATAAATTGTAGAGTTTTACAACTAGTTATAAATGTACTTGCACGCTTTACAATAGACAATTAGTTATGCACTTTTAGTTATACCTACTTACCTTCACCTTTTTTTAATTATTTCTAAGTTTTATTAGTAAAAGCAACACCAATTTTCCGATTTTTTTATATCTCCGTAGTAATGCAGACACTTAATTCACTTAGAATGCAAATTCTACCACACAATATTATTTTGCAACCTTTATATTTTAACTATTAAACGTATATAATACCAAAAATTCTACGTCATATTTTTTAGAAAACTATAATTTGTTTCACGCACTTTATAAATATTAATTTTATAAACTTTAATCTATGAAAAAAGCTGGTGAAAATCAATTTTAAATCAATTTTCCAAGGACGAAAATAAACCACACGAACACAACGAATAAAAGAAACTGAGCTGAAAGTTAGGCAGGGTTGTTATTAACACAGGGCTGTTAACTTTACAATTATAAATGAAAATGAGAAAAGTAAATAAAACAAGGAAGAGGAAAAATTTGAGAAAGAGAGTTCTTTTCAAAGTAAATTTTATTCTACTAAAGTATGTGAAAACAAATAATATATATAAAAATCCGTTACAATTAAATATTTCTTTATTGTTATTTTTATAAAATCAAATAAAACAAATAATAGAGAAAATCTGTATGTTTGATGGACGACATACATTAGTACTCAGATGACAAGTGTGCTCACGTTAGCGTGCTTTAAGGGGGTTAGCTAAAACATATCACTTATTTTTGAGCCCTTTTTCGTCTCGCCCGAGTGATTTAATTATTTGGATATTCCTAAATTTCTCCTAACTACATGACGCATCGATTCAAGCATCCCATTATGAGTAACTTCGTGCATTTCGCCATCACCAATGAATTAAGTAAACCAGCTAATATATGTGTATATAAGTTAAAGTCAGCAATGCAAGGGGTATGCTAGTATTAACTCCTAGGGAAAAATGCCTGCACCAGTTGTGCTCTGATGCACTTTCGGAGTATAGAAATTTCTCAATTGGCTTTCGATATTTTATTTTTTTCGATCAAGGTGGTATTGACATACCACCTTGGTCAAAAAGTTCACAAAATTTATTGAGAAAATTAAAAATACAAGTTTATTCATCTAAATCTATATTGTCTCCTTCAAAGTAATCCCCATCGACTGCAACACACTTATACCAGCGCTTGATCCAATTCTCGAAACATTTTTTATATTCGATTTTCGTAATGTCCATCAGTGCTACCTGCGATTTTTCCATTACTTCCTCTTGGCTGCTGAAACGCGTTCCCCGTAATGGTTTTTAACTCGATTGAACAGAAAAAAGTCACAGGGAGCCAAATTTGTTGCAAATTTAAATCCATTTCTGAAATTGTAAAAAATCGCCAACACTCACAAAGATAGATGTACTCTTGGCTAAGTAACTTTTGCAAATGTCAAGCTATGACGCTAAGATTTAGAGGGAATATCAACAACAGGTGTACGAACTTAACAAAAAAAAACAGAACTCAAATCGGAACGATGGGAACGCCACACGGTGGTTATTCCGGGAACTTTTTGATCAAGGTGGTATTATGGCGAAAAACTTCCCAGCATGGCATAAGTAGCATTGCCTTTTGCAAGACCATAAGCGAAGCTTCAGCATCAAAATGTTTAAAATACACTTTCCAATAATGAAACGATATTTATTTAAATTATTTAGATATCAACTATTCGAGTTGGGCTTTTTAGTATTAGTAAATTTATAAGGTGGCGGCTATGCATGCAATAATTATGAACCCATTTGAACGATGAATTTTTTCACTCGCAACAATTAGACATATCCATTTAAATATAAAATTTTTACGAATTTTACAAAAGAATGAGCTATCCGTAGTCCAGCAATCAAAAGACTGCGAGTAGAAAAATTTTCTTCTAAATGGGTTATTTCTTCTACTAACAATAAATGTATGTATATAAACTTAAATGCAATATGACACCTCCACTAAAACCAATACACCACTTAAGCTTGTTCATAATTTTGTATTACTAATACTAATTTCAAATAAATTTTATGAAATTCTTATACTAACTTGAAATATTCTTTATCCTAACCTTCCCGAAAAACAGTCACAGTTTCGGTGAGCAATTCTCGCAAAAGAAATGGACCCGAGAAGTTGCGGGACAACGTGAAATTCTCTCAGCCTATGGCGGTGTCAAATTAAGCGATGTCCGTGGCATGCGTGCCCCATTCTTATCGGTAGGCGGGAATAAAATGTACAAAATGTTATACGATTCCAATTTCACATATGATTCATCGATGCCTGTCTATGAAAATCGCCCACCATCTTGGCCATATACACTTGATTATAAGATATTCCACGATTGTATGATACCACCATGTCCGACCAGAAGTTATCCGGGTGTATGGCAAGTGCCAATGGTAATGTGGCAAGATTTGAACGGTGGACGTTGTTCGATGGGTGATGCATGCTCGAATCCAGGTGAATCAGATGGTGTCTATAAAATGATAATGAAGAATTTCGAAAGGCATTACACAACAAATAGGTATGCAATTATTGAAATTATTATAAGTAATTATAATCGAACTAATAATTTTGGTTATTATTTTTTTATTTAGAGCACCTTTCGGTTTGTTCTATCATGCTGCTTGGTTTACCCAGCCTCATCACAAAGAGGGTTTCATTAAATTTATGGATGCTATAAATTCTATGCCTGACGTTTGGATTACAACCAATTGGCAAATGTTGCAATGGGTGCGCGATCCAACACCAATATCGAGGATTAATTCATTCCAGCCATTCCAGTGTGATTATTCGGTGAGTATTTTTTTCTCTAAAACATAAATAGATATTTTTTAAGTTCGTTTCAAACGAGTTGAAAGGAAAATAACAACAATTTAGAGCATTTTCTCACTCAATTCATTCGAAACTAAATTTCAGAGCTGTTTTGTTTTCAAAATAGAATGGAATCCAATAGCTATCACTCTGTAGGGCATAATAATTGAAATTCTCTCTGAAAGCACAGCAAATATCAGCTCTTTGAAATCTGAGCTGTTTTGTATATCTTTGAACGGCTTAAGGTGGAACTTCATTAAAACACACAAAAAAAAATTGGGCAACTTTTTAATGCCAGAAAGTTGTTTACATTTTGTGCGAAAAAAAAAATATAAAAGGAAAGAAGATATATTCTGGAGGAGATATAAATTAATATAATTTATTAAATATAATTTATTAAAAACAAATCAAAATGAGAGAAATCAGCTTATGAAAATGCCGCAGAAAAACGCATGCATTGGAATTGCTTTTCACAGTACGCATAAACCGCAAATGCCGCAGTTGCTGTAGTCGCACGTAAACTCAAGTTAACGAGTTCCATCTTTAACATCATGTTTTTTGCCTCGTGCAGTAGATGCCGCAATAAATTAATCGATATTCTTCAAATTCTCTCAAACTTTTGAGATAAATTAAAAATATAATATTCTCATTTCCAACTATTCCATTTCAGGATCGTCCAAAACGTTGCAATCACCCTAAAGTTTGCAATCTCTGGCATAAATCTGGTGTAAGATATATGAAAACATGTCAGCCCTGTCCTGATATCTATCCATGGACCGGCAAGAGTGGCATCCGTTCATCACGCGTTGATAATGACATTGAAGAATCAACAGCGGCGTAAATTATACTGCAGGAGCGAACAAAACGAATTTCAATACAATAAAAAAAAAATCAACAAAAAAATTAGTTTATATTTTTTTTTACAAAAAAAAAAAAAGATTTTTTATTGGCCACAAAACGACTGCAAATTTTTATAAATTTTTATTTTTTTTGATGGACACACTCTATGTCCATTAAACACACACTCGTACACATTTAAAAGAAAATTGTTAATGTACGCTACGCGCTCAAATGTCAAAATAAAATGGCACAAAATATGAAAAATTCACTCGTTTAAAAATGAAAATTAAAAAAAAACCCACAAAATTTAAAAACAAAATATAAGCTAGAAAATTCTTTAAAAATTTAAATTGGAGATATTTTTTTATTCATTTGATTATTATAACTTAATTATTTATTATTGTTTTTCTTTTTTGGTTATGTCGAAATTGTTATTATTATGTTATATGATAATTTTAAATTTAATTAGTTTTATTTTTCAGTTTTTTTTTTTTCTTCTTTGAATATGGCCACATTTGCGCGCAATATTAGTATTAATTTTAAATGTTTTTGACTTGAACGAAAGCATAAGCGAATTTTTTTTTTCTTGTTTTTTGTAAAAAGTTGAAATCATTTTAATATTAAAAAGGAAAATTTAAAGTATACGTATATAAATATAATTTGTGATAAATTTATTATAACAAAAACACATTTTTTTTTTTTGTTTTATGCGATTTTTTTTTTTAATTTTTTTACAGTGTTGTAGTAAATTTTTTTTACATTTTCAATTCCATTTTAATACATTTAAAGAACGATTTTTTGTACTCGCAGCGAATTTACAAACATTCTTCCCAAATTTCGATAATGATTGCTTGCATTCGCAACTATTTGTTTATACATCGCTCATTTACTAAAAGACTGTCATAACTCAAAAAACGCGATTTTGCAGAAAACGCATTTAAAGTTTTCAATTAACTGCCACTTTGCAGAAAAAAGAAGAAATCTTATAGTTCTCACGCGCTGAGTATACAAGATATTAATATGAAATTTTTGCACAATATGAAGCGTGACATGATGAATAATTCTGCATCATTAACTCAAAAATCGTGTTTTTTGACTTATGACAGCCTTTTAGTAAATGAGCGATATGTATTGGAATTCATTTTTCTATTTTTTACAGAATTCACATCTTTCTACCATAAATTTTTGAGTCATTCCAAATTGTTTTTATAATATTCATAATTCGTTTCAACTAAACTGATATTTTTTCTGCGCATTTATTTTACTATATATGGCTTAAACTTAATTGAAGCTGAGAAAATGAAAAGATTTGCTTAATATTGAGAAAGTTTTATTCTCTATGTGTTTTAAAAAGGAAGCCGAAATTGAGAGCGCATCGTGTTTTACTTTCTCGCAATACACGAAATCAAATACACTATTAAGAACAAGTCGTGCTTTTCTTTCCCACAGTATGATATTTATTCTATATGCATATTCACAAATATTAATGCTTTTGAAATTTAACCATACCTACTAAACTTTCTTCATATATTTATATATTCTATTAAAATTTCATTTTCATATCATATACTGTTTCGTATCACACTCCGAATTTTCTTCTACCAGATTGTCATCTAAATATTTTATAACTTTTATTTTGAATTTCGTTTTCTTTTGATGAAATAAATAGTTTTCCTTTTTAAAAATATTTGTTTAAAAAATAGGTATTTTAATTTCAAACAAAATTTTATTCATTCATACTTATTTAATGCTTTTACTCTCTTTTTTGTGTCCATGACGGGCTATAGGGCTCTCGTACTTTCTTTATTATACATCTAAATAAAAAAATATTCATATTTTCCTATTATTACTGTACTTAATAATGTTTTTTAAATGTAGAAACTAAACAGACGTGCTTAACTTCATAAATACCTAACTTCACAAAAACTTCAGATTTCTTCTACGAATATTGAGTAAATTTTGCATTCTTTGTACTGAATATAAAGTGGCAAGCAAGAACAATAACTACACAATTGAGAGTGTGTAGCGAAGCCAACATTCTCTTGACGTTCAAACCCAAGTATAATAACCAGTGTGGCCAACTCAGCGCTTTTCCCGCTGATTTTAGTGTTTTTTGAAAATTAAAACGCGGAAAAAAGTGATTTAGCTCTCAGTACGTTTTTTCAATTTAAAATATCTTCGAAAAGTCGAAGAAATTTTCATTGACTAGAAGTATCAGATTGATTGTATTGAGTTTTCTCGCACTTTTAAAAGGAAAAAAATTTAACGCTTTTTAAAGAAAATATCCGTTTTAATCTTAATTTTAGCGGATTTTGAAAAACAAAAGTTGGCTACACTGATAATAAGTACATAATTTAGAGTATTATTTTCTTTTGGAGAAGTTTATTTTTCAGTTTGAGAAATTGATTAACTGAATTGAGAGGACAATAACTATTTATGAAGCTATGTGTCATTTATCTTCACCTATTCATGTGTACTTACTGAAATTACTCTTAAAATCCTTTAATAATGACTTCCAATTTTTTTAATTTTAATTTTTTGTTATATTTTGCAATTATTTTCCATAATTACTTTCATCATCAGCATAAATAAAATATCACTTCTTATTTAATTTATCCACATTTACGCATAAATATATAAGAAAATTCACTACATTTTTGTTTTTCATACATGCATACAAATACGAATAATATTTTAAAGCAATTTCATATATGTACTCAATTAAATAAAAAACAAAAGTTACTTTTTAAATTTATATATAACTAATTATATAAATGACTTAGTATTACTATTAAATGTGTAAGCATTTTTTAAAATGGAAGTCCTAGAGTGTATACTAAAAAAGGGTAATTTAAAAAAAAAAAACACTATTGTCATAAGTAAAAAAAAAAAATTAAATAAATAAATGTAAACTAAGTATATAAGTAGTTGTTAAAAGCAAAATAAAAAACAAATAATACTCTTAATGACACTTAATAATAATACAAAAAATAGTAAGTCACTTAAATGCAAAAACAAAATAACTACAACATTAAAGAGCGAAGAAGATAAATTATAAATAAAACAAACAAAAAAACATAAAAGGTAAAAACAGGAATAGTTAAAAATGATTGCCAATACTTAGCCGCTTTGTTTTTAAATATAAAAAATATAAGAAATAAAATAAATATGTATAAAAATCAAAAAGAGAAAAAGAGAATATACAAAATAATTACTAACTTACATTTTTGCATAACTTGATATTTGATAATTGAAAAAAAAAAACCAATATACATATATTAAAATAAAATCTATTTTTAGTTAATTTTTACTATTTTAATTGTTAAAATTAAAAAAAAAAAAAAAAAAAGGATTAAATTCAACTATGTAGACGTGTAATTTCTAAACAAAACAAACTGTTGACATATCGAAAGTATTAACAAAATAATTAAAATTTTATATTGTATTATATTTTTTTCTGCTGTTTTCGCAATGCAGAAAGTTGAAATTTTTTCGCAAAATTAGTTTTAAATACAACAAAAATTTATTATAAATTAGTTAAAATTCAAAACTATGAAGCAACAAAAAACGAGTGAATTCAATAAATATTTTGTGCTAAATGCGTGTTAATCGAAATAAAAATATATGATGATAATAATAATAAAGAGAAAACTAAATAAATAAATTAAATATTTATGTAGTTTTATTTTCAAAAGGATAAGTTGATTATATTAACCCTTCCCTGCCCATGCTGACATATATGGTCCCACCACTTTGGACGGTAATAGTGGCGCCATCTTACGTCCATCATCCAAACCACAATATGGGTTTCGTAGATTGCAGCTTTCTATGTCGATGAGCATATATAACGGTATTAGAAAACGAAAGCTGTCAAAAATGATTGCCATTTTTATGTGAAAAATAAATTTTTGATTTTCTATATAGCTGAAAGATATTGTTTCTATAAATTTCACACTGAATAATAAAGACTAAAGACTTCTACAGTGAAAAAGAAAGAGAGAGAGAAAGAGAGAGCTGTAACTGTTAATACAAACTAAACGAGAGTAAAGGATTCAGGTTCATTCAGTTCTACCTATGTTATATTATTTATCCCATTTCGCTCTGATGTTCGATTTTTCGTAAACAGTAAAAATCACCTATTTTCCAAAAATCATTTAGGTATGATAAAGGCTGAATATCCGGTAAATTGTGGTATGGATGATAAGCCTCATCATACCACAACCTCATTTGTGAAAGGGTGTTTGCACTTTGTTATCCAGAGCCAATTCGTGAGATTGAGAAATTAGAGGAGTTTTCCAATTTCGAGTTTGGAGATCTTGGTTCTGTCGTCTAAAAAAGGTTCCTGAAATAGTTTTAATCTGGTTCTAGCAAGAGCCGGGCAATGACAGAGAAAGTGGGTTAGAGTCTTTCTTTCTTCAAGGTTGTTGCAGCTTCTGCAGTGTGTGTTGTGTGGGGTGCGGAGTCTGACCGCATGGTTCCCTCTTGCCCAATGCCCCGTCAGTACTGCAGTCAGTCTGGCTACATCAGACCGGGTGTGACAAAGAAGGTCCCTGGTTCTGCTATAGTTGAATTTTGGCCATGTTTTCCTGGTTACGCCGCATGTGGAAAGGCTTTTCCACTTGCTATATGCAAGGGTGAGAAAGTAAGAGAGTATATCAGCCTTGATTTTACTCAGGGGAATTGCTGCAGACTGCCCCTAAATTAAATCCAGAGCTGAACCTCGCTTCGCTAATTCATCGGCATTTTCATTGCCTTCGATGTTCCTGTGACCAGGAACCCAAATAAAGCCAATGTCCAGCCTGTGACTTAGGGTGGAGAGTAATTCCCTGCATTGGTTCACTAATCTAGAAGATATTATGCTTGAGCCTTGCCGCTTGGCTGTCTGTGAAGATGGCTACTTTAGCTCTCTCTTTGGATTTTGATCAGTGCTTCGCAGGCTTCTCTGGTCGCCAGAAGTTCGGCCTGGAAAACACTGGCTTCATTCGGGAGTCTAAAACATTCAGAAATACTTAGGTGTTCTGAGTAGACTCCCGCACCGGCCCCGCAGTCCATCTTTGACCCATCGGTGTAGAGTTCTATCTCGAGACCAGCTCTCACACGTTTCCTTCTCCAATCTGCTCTTGTTGGAAACACGGTGTTAAAGCATTTATTGAAGTTTAATTTGGGTATCATGTAGTCAGTTCTATATTGGTTTGGTATAATCGGTACTTGTGATAGAATTCTGCTGTGTCCGTAGTTTTTGACCGTCCAGGACCCTATTTTTCTGAGTCTGACTGCACTTGAGGCTGCGGAGGCTTTGGTGTAGAGTTCCATAGGAAGCAAGTGTACTAGCACGTTTAGGGCCTCCGTCGGGCATGAGCGGATAGCACCTGTAATGCCTATGCATGCTGACCTTCGAACTCTACCTAGTTTAATTTGGTTATATCCCTTCCTCATGGCACGCCACCATACTACTGATGCATACGTCAGGATTGGCCTTATTATTGATGTGTATGACCACAGTGCCACTTGTGGACTTAGACCTCACTTTTTTCCAAGCATTCGTTTACAAGTATACGGTTATATGTATAGGGGGATAGAGGGATAATTTATACTGTCTCGATACTTTATTTGGACTCATCTGCACTAGGCAGATACGTCTCGGGTATATGTAGATATCGAAGGGAGGAGTGATAGTGATGCTTTGTCTGCCTTACCCATGATTTACTGCTAAAAGATTTGTATTGGTATGCCCTTCTAAATCTTGGCTAATTGTTTTGTGATGATTCTGTCATTGCAGAACCAAGCTCAGGCTCCCGAAGAATATTGTCGAAAAGTTTTCATTAAGATAAGATTTAACTCGATTATGCGAAGAAGAAAGAAGGCGTTCTTTTAATTTATTAATAGTATTTTTAATTATTGATCCCACGTTTGAGTGGGGCCAAACATCATTCCCAGAGTGTCCAGAAGTCTCCAGATATACGAAATTAATCACAAGCTGTGAAAAACTGCGCTCTGTAATTCTCAAAATCTTCCACAAACCAGGTAGAAATGGACTGAATTCTTGAACAAATTTGAAGTCAATATGTCCTCAAGATTAAATGCCTCAAACCGAAATAGATTGGTTACATTTTGCGTAACCTGGAGTTGAACATGCAAGGAAGCAGAAGCGTGGATATCATAAAATGACATGGGAACATTTATATGACCTAGAAATCAGTGAAATGTTGGAAAAGAAGAACAAAGACAGCGAGAAGAATCATCAATTCAAAATTACTTAAGTCATGCAATGAATGGATACTTTTATTATAATTACAAGCTCAATATGGAACATATTAACCCACATTCCTATATATGTAGGTTTATAGACACGGAACTTAATAATTTTCAAAATCAAATCAAGTTCAAATAAAAATTCTGCGTATATTAATGAGTTCACAACAATGATATACAAACACACATATATACTGTTACCCAGTAGAAAAATCGGTTACACTCCCAAACTAGTTCCCTTAATCGGAGCTGAATTTCGGTATGAAGTAAAAAATATTTTCATGCTCACTTATTCAGTTGTCACCTCGATGGTCTACTCATAGAGGTCTAGACTGGAGTTGCAGCTGCATTAGATTCGATTTCTAGACGGGAAGTAATTGCTTTATTGGATCTCTTAGTCAGGCCTCAACATATGAGTAAAGTAAATAATTAACTTAGGTTTTCAGGTTTTCTTTTTTCAGATTTTTCAATATTTCCTTACAATAGACTTGAGTTTTAGACTGAATTAAAAAATATTTGAGTCCTGCTTCACTTATAACTCTGTTATAAACTGAAAAACCAATAATCAAACTAGGAATTAGGAAATAGTTCAGGTCTCCTTCACCTGGAATTAAATTACACTGTAGAAACGCCAAAAACACAGCAAAAAAGTATATATTATTGAAGTCACGTACCTGAGATATTTTTGATTCAAATTTGTTAACTTTTTATAGTTTGTTTTGTAAAATTTTATTAATTTTTTAAGAGAAAGACTCTGAAATCTATTTTGAAATATTAACTTAAACTCAACTCTAGCAATGACGACGGTTCATTTTTAGGCATTTATAATTTATTTAACAAAAAAAGTTTAAAACAACAAAAAAAAGGAGCCCAAAAATGGACAAATTTGGATTTAAAAATATATTTCCAACATGACCCGCGGAGGAAAAACCAAATATACTTACCATCGGATTCTACGGTCGAAAATTAGGTTGACGTGTCTCGGCTTTCCGCTGTGTTTGGAATTAAAAAATTAATTCAGTTCAGAATTTAGATATGTGCACATAAATAAAAAAGACCTGAACTATAGTTATTATATATTTTCAAACCAAACGTATCATTTAATTTTCTACTGGGTTTTTATGAAAGTAAATATAAATATGTAGAAGTGTATATTTCACATTGAACAAAACTGTGAACATCTCAATTAAATGCAGGTGTTTCCCTGCAAATCGAATAATAATAACAATAAAAAATCATAAACAATATCCAGTATGAAAATATTTTAAGGTGATGACCTATGGCGTGTTTTGGCCACACTACCAACGCCTGCCTCATAAATATCATACTTCAAGCTAAATTGGAAAACTCAATAATAGTTTCGAATACTGATAAAAATCAAAATCACAATACAAAACGATTCATTAGTGAAAGTAACGTTCGAGTTAACACTTTCGATTGTGAAAGAACTGTGCTGAAAATGTGGTGGTATCACCATAACCGAAGTTTAATAGTATTTTTAAACATTTACTTTTTAATTATAGAAGTAAACTCTATAAAGGCATTTAATCTGGAAGAAGAACCTCAAGCTACGAATTGTATTAGCAATAGTTTTATAAAACGTTTTAATTTAAATGAGCAAATCTATCGCAATTGTGATAACAGTGATAAAAATGTAAATACAACAAATGAAAATCGTTTTAAACGTCGTGTAGATCCATTATTTCGAGGTAAACCAAAACCACACGCTGAAGTTCTGTCGGCAAAATTTCATTTAGACTCGTTAAATTTTGGCCAGACTAATTCATTAGTACAGCTTGTGAATAAAATCGCTATAGAATATTTGGCTAAATGTCCTCCGGTAATTTATTATGATAGTTTTGTGGAGAAATCGGATGGCATGATATTGGAGAATCTATTTAAAGTGAGTTTAATCATGTTCTATAATAAAAATAAAGAAGAATATATTAAAAAAGCTAACAAGGAATAAAAAAATGACAAAGATTTTATCGGAAACACCGTTATTTCGTTATCTAAAAGTAAAAACTATGTTAATAACTTGAAGCAGTAGTAGTCTCAAAGTCTGAAACGGGTTTATTTTTCAATACGGTGTTCACTCTGTGCATGAAATTTCAATCTTACGAGAGTAGAAATTCTACAAAAGCTTGAACCTCACTCCTGTTTAAAAAGAAAATATACATCATCACTTAACTTCAGTGATAACGAAAAGTTATATCGGCGCTCGTAATAGGACTCAGCTTTCGAACTCACAGAAGAAAATTCTACCTCTCTGGAAAATGCATATTGTAAAACAGCTGATCTAAACCTTAAAGAGCACAACAGAAAAAAATTATTATTTATAAAAAACGGTTATGATTAGAACCTCTGAAAAAAGAGGCATTTTCAAACCCCATGATAATTTAAAGCATAAACTAAAATTTTCATATAGCCCTGTCAAGCTCTAAACCGGAAACGTTAAAGAAATATCGGGAAACCTCAATATTTTTAAAAAGGCATTCAATCTCATGACCTCTAAAAGAATAAACTGACATATATGGAAAAATTGGGTTTCACTCATCATCCATCAATTCATTCATCCCTGTCGAGCTCTAGTCTGAAACTCATGGAGAAATAGCCAATTTAAACCTTCATGGATACCAGTGGAAATTTTATATTTGTACGAAAACTTGAGTTCCCTATTAGCCTCCTAATCATAATTCCTGCAATTCGTTAAATTCGTCACCAACCAGAACCTTTATGAAAGCTATAGAAAAAAATTGATATTTCTGAGAAAATTTGGTATAATCTCGTTATCTGCACCACTGTGAATCCCGAGAAAAATAAAAAAAAACAACAACACTATGAAAAATATCTCGGGTAAATTCTGAAATCAATTCAGCATTTTCTCAATTGAAAAAATCCTATACGTAGATTTTAATATAGTCAGTAAATGTCTACTGAAATCTTACCTAAACAAAACTAATACTGAATCCGATTTTCGCACCATTGAAATAACGGTGTTTTCAGGATTAAATTTAAGTCATAATCAGGGAGCGGAAAAAAGGCAAAATAAAATTTATAATCTATAGTATTCACCAATTTTTCAAACTTTTTTTTTATTTTTATTTTTTTCTTTCTCATAAACACTAGACTGAATTTCGTTGAACTTATGAGTTTCAAATTTAGGTGGACACACGACAAAAAAGGAATTTCATTCAGAATCGAATTTCGTTTTTGACAGATTATAAGTTTCACGTCTTGTAAAAATTAAAATAAATAAAAATGTGGCCTTTCAAATGGATTTGGATAGCAAAAATTTGCATACCAATTATGGATAATTGGAGGAATAGCAATGAGTTGCTCTCCGGTTTCATCATTCTATTTTTTCACTTTTGCTTTTGTTAATAAATATTACAAGAGCAGCTATTATGAAATAAAATTGCAAAATGTCTAACAAATTTAATACATCTTATATTTTCTCTGTTTTTTACAACCATGTGTTTGAGCGTTGCTGAATTACTTTCGGAATTTTAAATTAATTTCGTTGAAATTCGGAATTTCAGTTAACAGTTTTTATATGGCGAAATTCTTCATTTCAGACGCATTTTAACGAAGTGCTAAATTTGCCTAAAATTCTCATTCGTGTGCCCGCACTATAACTGTAGATAAAAAATTTTATTTTGCTTTTTTTCCGCTCCCTGATCATAATTGAGAGATTATATTTTCTTTTAATTTTTCAGACCTTTCCGATTACTTTCTATCATGGTGAAATCAATGAACACTATGAAGCGGTTAATCATAATTTTCAACAACATGCCGATATTAATTGTAAAAGTTATATACTATTCCTTTCGGATCCGTTAATGACACGTAAAATCTTAGGACCACAAGTTGAAAGTCGCGTTGTGCTAATAGCACGTTCATCACAATGGAAATTGAGAGATTTCTTATCATCGGAAACATCTTCAAATATAGTAAATCTATTAGTTATTGGTGAATCACTCAGTTCGGATTTATTGAGGGTAAATAAATTACCAAAAAAATATTTATACAAACTTATATGTAACAGCTCTTTTCATATTTCGTTCATACTTCAACTCCTAATATTTAGGAACGCCCATACGTGCTTTACACCCACAAACTCTATGCCGATGGTTTGGGTTCTAATACACCCATTGTTTTAACAAGCTGGATACGGGGAGCATTATCACGGCCCCATATAGATCTTTTTCCAACTAAATTTCAAAATGGTTTTGCTGGTCATCGTTTTCAGGTATTAGCTGCTAATCAACCGCCCTTTATATTCCGCATAAAATCTTTGAGTACCGGTGGTATAATTAGTACTCGCTGGGAAGGTATAGAATATCGTATGATGAATATGATTGCCAAGCGTTTGAATTTCTCAATTGATATAATTGAACCCACCAGAATGCCAAATTCTAGAAGGTAAGTTTAAGGGGGATTATGAAATTGTTTGATACATTACCATTTTTTTTTTCTATAGCGTTATTGATGATATACAATCGCAAATAGTTAAGCGATATGCCGACATAGGTATGGCTGGAGTATATATTACAGAAGAGCGTATACGTGATACCGATATGTCGGTGGGACATTCAAAAGATTGTGCTGTTTTCATAACTCTCGCTTCAAAGGCTTTACCAAAGTAATTTATAACTATTTCTCGTAACAATTACATAAGCGCTTAATAATTTTTTTTTTTTTTATTGCTTTTACAGGTATCGCGCTATAATGGGCCCATTTCAATGGCCTGTCTGGTTATGCATTGTTATTATATATTTGGGTGCTATTTTTCCAATTGTCTATAGTGATCGTTTGACATTAAAACATTTAATTGGTAACTGGAGTGAAATTGAAAATATGTTTTGGTATGTTTTTGGTATGTTCACGAATAGTTTAACCTTCTCGGGAAAATACTCGTGGAGTAACTCACAAAAGGCTTCAACGCGTTTATTAATTGGTTCCTATTGGTTATTCACAATAATTATAACAGCTTGTTATACTGGTTCGATAATAGCTTTTGTAACGCTACCAGCATTTCCAGATACCATAGATTCAGTTTTGGATTTATTGGGTTTATTTTTTCGAGTTGGCACATTGGGTAAGTAGGGACTTATACATAGAAGTGTGGTAGGTATTCAGTGGGAATGGAATTGAAGTTTAAGATTTTACTATTTGTTAATATCGTAATTTCAAAATTTTTCTACTTACCGGTTTACGAGACTCGATTTTCACTCACGCACGACCGAAATTCGTTCACCTTTTTTCACGCATCGATGTATTAAATTAAATTACAGTTATCCTGAACAACTCTTTCAGAAGCTGGAGTGCTCAAAATTGGTTGGCACTTTGATCAGCGATTTCATTCCCGCTTTATCGAAGAATACATGCGAAAATCTAAATCTTAATTTGTATAAAAATTCTCGTATTATTTTTTTAAAGATAATAGCGGCTGGGAGACCTGGTTTCAAAACTCGACCCACATTCCCACAGCTAAACTTTATAAGAAAATGGAATTTGTTTCAACATTGGAGGAAGGTATCGGAAATGTGACACAAAGTTTCTTCTGGAATTATGCATTTCTAGGTTCTAAATCACAATTGGAATATATGGTGCAAGCAAATTTTACTGATGAGTAAGTAGAGCAGGATATATGAAAAATTTAGTCTATACATATATTAGAAGCAATCAGAGATAAACAGAAGCAATAAGAATCAAGATTTGGAGACAATCATAGGTAGACAGAAGCAGTCAGAAGCAATAAAAGGCAGTTAGTGGTGGTGGAATGTAGTTAGAAGCAGTTAGGAAAACTCTGAAGCAGCCGAAGTCAGCGAATTCTATATAAATCTCGCCAGAATCTAAATTCTTCGAAAAGTTTGCCGCGATTTGAAGCAGTCAAAATCAGTTAAAAGCAGTCTAAAGTAATTAGAAGATATATGTATAAACCTCTTGAAATATCTTGAAAGCTGTACGTAATAGAAGTTATTTCGAAAAGCACAAGTATTAAAAAGGAATCGAAAGCAGTTTGAGGTAGTTAGAGGCAGTCAAAGCAGTCATTTAGAGACACTTCGAAGTAGTGGAAGATAGCGAATAGTTCTCACTTAAATCACTTAATACCTCGAAAGCTTTACATGATCAAAGTAAGATTTTTCTTATTTTAAGAGGCTACAGTATTAAGAAGGAACTAGTTGCAGCCAAACTTAGTGGGAGACAATTGGGCGGGTTAACTAAAGTACACGAGCTATAAGGTTACAAATCTCCTAAACTCAGCATTATAGAATTTGGTCGTCAGTGCTTAAAGCTGCAAGTTTTAAGTTCAAAAAGCTTTTACGCATAAAAATTGCAGATTCGTCAATCCCTTTAAGCTCAAAAAGCTTTTTATTCACAGATTTTACATAACTGCTTTAAAAAAGTGATGTCGAATCGTATGCTAGCGAGTTTTAGTCAACATCACTACTGTAAAATCGCAATAAAATTCTAAGTTAAAATTCTTGTATAGTTTCTTCTTGTATAGAAATGAAAAAAATAATTACTTCCTTAGCGCGAAGTTCATTCAAATAAAACGTTATTTTCTCATTTAATTTATCTAAAACTTTCCTCAAATTACCCAGAAATATTTCCCGTCGCTCGGCGCTACATTTAAGTGAAGAATGCTTCGCACTCTTTCAAATTGGCTACGTTTTTCCGCGTGATGCCGTTTACAAACGTAAAATCGATTCATTGATTCTAATGGCACAGCAAAGTGGCCTCATCAATAAAATCGCCAGTGAGGTTAAATGGGATATGCAACGCTCTTCATCGGGTAGATTACTTCAAGCTAGTTCCCTGCCAGCATTGCGTGAGGTAATACAAGAAGAACGACAGCTAACAACAGCCGATACCGAAGGTATGTTTCTGCTAATGGGTATTGGTTACCTACTGGGTGCCATAGCGCTCGTCTCCGAAATTGTTGGCGGCATAACGAATAAATGTCGTCAAATTTTGAAACGTTCACGTAAATCATTCTCTAGTAGTTGGTCTTCGCGACGTCATTCCATGGATGAGGGCGTAGAACGCACTGATATTGAACAGGAAGAGCATGATAAACGTAAAGATGATAGGCGTAAGCAAGCGGAAATTGAAGATAATCAAAATTATGCATTTGGTGCACGTGAATTTAATTTAACCAAATCGACATTGAAAGAATTATACGGAAATTATTATAGATCCGAACCAAATTATGTACTCAAAGGAAGTAAATTGATGTTAGAAACGGAAGCAATATCGACTGGTTCCACTGAGGAAGGTGGTAATTCACGTGGTTCCAGCAATGAACTGCCAATATCAAAAAAACTTAAACTACCAAATTTGCGTAGTAAATTAAAGACAATGGTGGTGGCAAAGGTGGATGTAGAAAATGCGAGTTATGTTAGCGAAGAAAATGACATCAATGAATCATTGGCTATATTGGATAAGTACTTAGAAGACGAGTATCATGCTGCTGCTACTGTTGATAATGGTGATACCTTTAGCGAAGAAGGAGAGAAGCATGAGAGTGTACCAGATAAGAAAGATTCAGCATTGCCTGCATACTTTGATGAGCAAGAACTATTTGGTAGTTTAATACAACCGGAAGTGAAAGAGCTAACGCGCATGGAACGTTTAAATTTATATAATGGCGAGAAGTTGAAAGAAGAAAGTGAAGAAAAAGAAGGCAATGGCGAGAAACCTAAATAAACGGTTTACTCAGAAACTAATTTTCAAATATATTAAACAAAAAACAAATTGTTTTTTTTTTAACTATAATTTATTCAATTCAAAACCATTTTTTTTTTCGTGTAAAAAAATGGCAGTCATTATGTTTCAAATTATTTAAATATTGTATTGTTGTATACGCTTTGTTTATTACATATGTATATTAAAGTTAATGCGAGTTTACATTTTTAGTAAAATTTAAAACAAATTTGTTAAAAGTTCGTTTCACTTGATATTTATAATTAAATGCAAAAGAGGAAATATCACTTTCAATTGACCAATTAGAACCGCTTGATTTCATTGACCAATCAGAGTCGTTTGTTTAAATAAACAGAAGAGCATAAAATCCTCTCTCAATAATCTTAATAGCAATCTAAAACCAACTCAATTGAAACGAACTATAATTGGTTTTCACAGAAAATCATATTATACAAAAACAGAAATGTTTACACAGCAAAAAAAAAGAAGAAAAAAATATCATTATAAATTCTTTTGGCAACATAAATATATAATTATGTATGTAATAAAATGTAAGTGCGTTTGTTTCGTCAATTTTTGGCATTTTTAAATTAAAAATTCATGTTCTTTTTAATACTTATTTACTAATAAATTGTGCTACTTATATTTTCTTATATTTTAGCTTAGCCTTCATGCATACATATATTATAATTCATTTCTTTCATGCTGATTCTCTGCATCCACTTCTTCTTCATCATCATCATCATCATTTTTCACTGGTGGTGTTACAGTCATATTATTTGAAACTATTTCATTCGTCAAATCATTTTCATCGTCATTTTCAGCTGGATTGCATGCAAATATTTGTGCAAAATGTAAGAAAAACAAAAAAAAAAAAACAAACAAAAATAAATTATGGAAAATTATAAAGTAAAGCATTAAAATATTGAATATTAAATAAAACCAAGCATAAATTATGCTAAATCCGGTGTTGGTGACGACACACGAAAGTTGGGAAAAGTATCAATCAAAGGGTAATCATTGAGCACTCATAGCTCCACAGCCTAAGTAACTTGTACTCATTTGTATGTAGAGAGTCAATCATTGGAAACTTCAAAAGAGAGTTATAAAGAAGGATTATGTTGTTCCTCAAAACGACCAATTAAATAAATTCTCATAGCTTCTTTTGCAAGTCGCTTTTCTTTTTCATTTTTTCTTCGTTTTGTCATTCACAACATTGCATCTATAATAGAGAGAATCAATCATTTTAATCCTCAAAGAGATATTGGTTTTCTCACTTGCACATCGTGACCTTTCCTACTGTGTTCTGCCATTATTCAGCCATAGTTATTTATGAGCGTTGAAAAACAACCAATGGAAGTGCTTCATATAACTCTTAAACCTATAAATTAGGTACTATGTACTCCAGAAGTTAATAATAAAGGAGAGTTTCGCAGTTACAGAGAGAGGGGATTTAACTATTATACAGGTCTAATAATGGACACTAATATTGCAAAAATCATAATTAATTGATGGGTGTATGTGCTATGTGCATGTATAAATTTCTTTTGCCATGACGCATGTTTATTCACAGAATAAATAATATAGTTTTTTTTTCACTACAAATTACACAATAACTAGCGGCGTTACTACATTTTTGTTTTTTTTTTTTTTCATTTTTTTTGGTAATTTATCGCATGTTATTAAACGCAAATTTCATGATTTTTTTATAGTGATTTCATAATCATATCCTCTAATTGTTTAGTATCAAAATATGGTTTCGTAACTCCTTGTGTGGCCGATGAATTAAGCCAGTATTCTGATGCGGCTATGTAGATAGCAACAGCGGCACCCACAATGTAAGCAATATGTGTTGAACTTTGGAAGATGACACAAGTGGCCACACACAAACCGAAATAGGTAAGCAAACGTGTTATATTGACGAAATTATCACGTTGCTCGGAAGATTCATCTACAATTGTATAAGATTGTGTTTGTGTGTGTGTGTGTAGGTAGGTGTGTGTGTACGAGCAATGAAAATATATAAAAGAAATATAACGTAAAAGTATATAACTTTTATAAACTTGCGTAGCAAAAGCTGTTAAACTGAATTTTGATGTACTCACCCACGCATTTGCCTTCTTTGAGCTTGTAACCGGCTCCACACTTTTTACACATATCCGGTCCATCACCATCACAACCTTCACAAGCTCGATCACATTCCAAACAATTATAGGCACCCTCATTATTTACACAAAATTGATTTGGGCGACAAGCGCGTGGCAAGTCCAAACATTCATTTATATCATGACAGCCGGTTTCAGCATCCATGCGCCAGCCGTCTTTGCACTTTCGGCAAGCTAAGATTGTAATGAAAAATATTTTAAAAAAATATTAAGCTTTTATTTAACATTGTCATTGAGTAATGGATTAGAATTAAAAAAAAACCGCTGCTATTTCAAATTCTTTAGCGTTAACATTTCCAACAAAAGCTAATTCATTTTAATTATCATTGAAATTGTGAAAGCTATTAAATTTTTGAATGCCATTGTAAATACAATTTCATTGGCATTGCAATTTTTAATGTGAGTACTAAATAAAATTCATTAGCATCAAAATTTTGAATTTTAATGGTAGTTTAAATTCATCACCCTTAATATTTATAATAATTGGCATGGAAATTTTTAATCCTACTAGTTAAATTGATTAAATCTTAACACTGATAACCACACACCTTTTGGTCCACCACCCGTGCAGCCACCATCGCCACATGCCTTATGACATTCCGAACACAGCAGTTTTGTTGCATCTCGATAAGATTCATAGTAATTATCAGCACACTGATTGCAATCTTCATCTGAGTATCCAACATCACACGAGCATTTGCCATTACCTTTACGTGTGCCGGAACCTTTACATTTACCTAAAGATAATTAAAAGCAAACATAATTTATATAAGAATAACGAAAAAGTCAACTTTATTTACCATTTCCATTACAGTCATTGCATTTTTTACACTCTGGCCCATAGTAGCCCTCAGGGCAGCACACTTGCAGCTGATCTATGCATAGCCATAAATGTAAGTCTGGTATTTCCAATTGTTTATGTATAAACCATTCCTCTATAAGATGCTCATGATCATTTGCCAGATTATGACATTGATCTTGCCCACGTTGAACATTAGTGCACAGATGCTCTTGTATTTCAACCAAACGTACTTCACTTGTTTTATACGAACGTAATTTCTCTTCTTCCCATGCGGCATCACCTCCAGCATGCTTGCCACGGCTTGTTTTGTCAAGACCCTAATACCGAAATGTAATAAATAATAATTTGGATTTCTATACAAAATCAGCTGTCCAATTCTGTCCCAATACTTACCAGCTTAAAAGACTCCACTAACACCGTACATGATTTGCATGGTGGCAATTTAGTTGACTTATCTTTTAACTCTTTGGGTGATTTATTAAAAAGAGCTTTCTCTGCCGAACAAACTGACAATGCACCCAGGAGCAATAGCAGTGGGAAGCACAAATTTTTATAGACCATTTCGTATTTTTCACCTTCAAAAATCGTTTTCGCTTTAGAATTCCTTATCACTAGCTTCCAAATGCTTAATCTTTTAATTAATCTAGTTGCCAACAAGCAAGCAAACGTGGACACGCAATTTTCTACTTTTAATACTCTTTTACTGTGTGCAAGATTTGTTTTTAACTTCTGTTAAAAAGTTTACGTGTATTTTCTCAACATCACAGGTTTTTCAGAATTCTTTGCGTCCTCCGGCTTTTGTTTCTTCTTATTTGACAGTTTGCTTTGCTCTCGAGCATATGTTTTCCACAGAGTTGCATTTTTTGTTTATTCAACAGAATTTGTTTTTCTCTCTTTTTGGTAAAAAATGTATTAATATTTTTTAAATATATGCATATTTGTAAATATAAGCTTGTAAGCTTACAAGGAAGTAATTGTTTATTACTTATTTTTTAATATATTTGTTGCAATTTTATTATAGCAAATAGTTGTAGTTTCGTTGTCATACAGTTTTGTATACTATTAATACTGGGGTGACTATATGGTAGAAAATGTGTAGTTAATGAAAACAAACTAAAGGCTCAATTATACATAAGTAACGGAACGTAACGTAGCGTTGCCAACTGTAGAGTTCTATCTTCGATAGATTTTTACGTTCCGTTACGCTACGTTGAGTTACTATTGCATAATTGTTTAAGTATGGGATTTCTAACAGTTTCATATTGATTTTAAACAACTGCATACGAGTTAATCTTCAGATATCCGATAAGATGTTAAAAAAAAATACGAAAATTTTTCGGGTAATCATATTAATTGGTTAGAGAGCACCAAAAATTATTGATTCACTGTTTTGAGCACCACGTTCAGCGACAAGCTGTTTTAACTAAAAATTCCTCAGGAGCCCGCGTATTTGCACTCTGTCTCCATTTAGTAACAGCATGTGCACTCACGCCCTCACTAGTACCAGGTATTCCCAAAGTACGTTGGTCGTATTTTTTGAGATTTACCTCCTTGTAACGAATGTAATACTTTCGTAGCGTTTCATCCATTCACTCAACAACTGCAAAATTATCCTAAACTTATTGCTGGAATAACCCCTCGAGTCTTAATTTTTACCTTTTTGGCAATGAATCATTAGAAAACAAATAGCGTGTTGAAGTTTATAGACTATTCTTGTACATGAGAATCACTTTGGAGTTATAATTTATACCTGGATTCCCCTAAAAAGAGGCTAGACAGCAACAGATTTGCCTGAAGTCTAGCACATTTGGTGTATGAAAAAAACTTATCCAAAAAAAAAAAAAAAACATCAGAAAATCCGAAAGCTTCACAGATCAACTCAGGGATCAAACGAATTGGCTTCAAATTTATCTGTTTAGTCGATATGAATGACATTCCCTTAGATAAGCTTGTTTAATGATGAATGCCTGGTCCAATTGCTTAATATAAATGCATATCAAGCAAACTTGACACTTACCTCTATTGTGATGTTTGACATGCCTAATCTGACCAGAAGATGAAGGTCAAAAACAGTACAAAAGAATTATAAAACTACACACAAATAAAATCAACAAATTAATTTTATTGATTAATAAACTAAAATTTTTGTGCTAAGATGCCGGCGTCCTTAAGAGTCTATGCTAGTGTTGTCTCCACAAAAACCGATAACTGTACCTTTAATCCCAAAATTATCAACTGTTTTTAATAGCCTTTTGAATATAATTTTAAAAATTGCTCTATTTTCCGAAAACAAGAGAATTGAAAACGTATTTCCTACGATCCTTCCGCATTGAGAAATATCAAATATTTTTAAATATTCGGATTATAAAAGCAATGTATCTGTTTTGATCGATATGGTGAATTTTTGTTTTTTTTTTTTAAATTAGTAGATACGGTGAAACGAAACAGTACAGCAGCCCAAAAAAAAACAGTATTGTGCTGCTGAAAGCCACATTAGGCATACCTACAATAAAAAATGGTATTCCAGAATAATTAAAACCCAAATGATATCCATTATCATGATTTATCACATTTATTAGATTTCGTTTATATAATTTTTGGCTTACATTTCGTTTTAAATATACATATAATGGAAAAAATTTAAGCAATTGAAATACATAGGTTTCTTTTAAATAAATTTATACATAAATAACTGATAATAAATACTTTTTTTTTGTAGTTCACATCAAAACAATTTATAATAATTTAAGTGCAAATTTAAAGTTTTCAGAAGGAATTTTTAAAAAACAATAATTGCAATTAACTTTAAGCTTGAATATGGCTGCTTTCAAACATAAAGTATTTTATTTAAATATATATTTCAAAATGTTATTCGGGGACGTAATTACAATTTGTACATTTGAATGTATGTAAATATATAGAAAAAGTACAAGAAAAAATATAGAAAAAATACTGACGCATTCTCCAATTGCGAGTTTTAAATACAAACAATTTAAATCAATAACAAATTGAATATTGGCATATTGAGCTGATATTTCTGCTGTGCATATTGAAGGGAGATTTTAGTGATTATATTAGAGATCAAAAACACTTAATGGAGAACAATAATTTCGAATGGAGAACATACCGTGGAAAACCCTCTTAGCTGCTCATATTGAGAGATTTAATGTAAAACCAAACCAGCAATCTATAGAGAACTTTACTATTAGTGATATCCAAAAACTTAATAAAGAACTATAACAAGTTAAAATTCAACTCATATAATCTGCTTAATATTTTTCTCTGCAAATATCAGCTCTTTTAAAACGTTCTACATCTATCCTAAAATTAAATTCTTGTGCAAAATTGTGACAAAAATATAAATTCATTAAAAATTTTAGTTTAAAGTTTCTTATTTTGGCAAAGACGCAAACCACAGGGTTAAATTTGAAACCCAATTCTTTTAATAGCTAGGCAAATGTAACTTGCTACTATGCCTGTGTATAAACTTTGTACTCTATTATATACATATATATTTTACTAAGGCAATTACCATGGAATAAGAGAACATATTAGCTTTATACTAGCTACAAATTATAAATTTTATACGTATCTGGTTTTAAGTCTTCGCTAAACTTAGCTTATGTGCTAAAATTCTAGAATACCGACACCATTAATTTAATAAATATTTATAATTATAATAAAATATAGTGACTTTTGTGCACTGCAAAAAAGAAAAATCATTTATGTAAACGCCTTCGTTTTTAAAATTGCTAAATTTGAGCTACTTTCCTACTTCTTCCTACTATCAAACTTTTATTTATTGGCATATTTTCGAACCCCACTCACAGCGCATTCGTAAACCATACAACGAAAAACCCACCCATCAATTTTTGTCTCCGCAAACGTTTTAAGAGCGTGGCGCATGCAAAGTACTTTGACTAGTACTCGCCGACATGCCCAATTCCTCATCCGATTCGTCCGAATCGAGTGGGCTAACACGTATAGCCTGATACCATTTATTAGTCAAATCAGCCATTTGTGACTTGCACTCATGCAACTCTTGGCTATTGAAGCGACGCGTGAAAAATGGTATAAAGAATTTGCGGTCCATACGACCGAAACCACCAACGCGTGTTTGTGCAAAACCGACATCCTCTTCTTCGGTTAATTCCGAAAGATGTTCCGAATCGATTGCTTGACCCCATTCACGTGTCTTCGAAAGTGAAATCGATTTAGAGCGTTTACGAGAACGCAAAGACCCAGTTTGTGCTAATGCTGTCGCGGAAGAGCTACGCACAGGACGCGTGCGACGTTTCTTGCCCGGTTTCAGGTACTTAAGCAGTGGCATGGTAGAGCCTCCAAAAACTAAAGTAGTAAATAACACAATAATCAAAGTTGTGGTAATTATCACATGACGTGTTTCATCACTTGACAATTCTAAATGCAATGACAAGGCGTAGGAAATAGCTCCACGCAAACCCGAGAACCACATAATAAATTGCATTTTATTGGTTATTTTATGTTCGCGGAATTTGTTCACTAAATAGGCAAGCGGAAAAATATTACAAGCACGCCCAATCAGGCACAATACAATAGACCAAATAACGAAAGACAATTCGACCTGATGCTTGAACGAGAAAATGGCCAAACCCAAGTAAGCAAATACGCAAGTTTCTGCTATGAACGAAAGTGTGCGCATAGTCTGCTGCATAGTAATTTGTGTGACGGTGGAGAGATTGAAATGTGTATAGTGTGACATGACGATGCCACAGAACAGTATCGCCATAATCCCACTCAAGTGTATGCCCTCAGCTAGCACATATGGTGCGTAAGTGAACATTAGCATCATGGCAAATTCCAGAGATGGATGCTTACGTAAATCGATATGTTTCAATAGTAGTGCCGAGATTAAAGCAAAGATAACACCGATGCCCGCCGAAGCGAAAAACATTTCACAAAACGTTTTCAGCGCAGAAATTATCGCCTCACCTGTGGTGCCCTTGTCGTATGCAGGATTGCTTGCCGATTGTGTTATTGTTGTGGTGAGCACAATTGAAATGGCATCATTAAGAATACTTTCGCCAAATACCAACATGTTGAGGATGGGATCGACATCGAGTGCATGGAAGATGGCGACCGTAGCAACAGGGTCCACTGCAGAGATTAGCGAGCCAAAGGCAAATGATTCGGTGAAACTAAGTCTGAAAGCATGCAAAATAAAACCATAATTTTACAAAAAAAATTCATCTTAGACGCGTTCGATTCGTCACTTTCTTGCTTTATTACCTGTAAGCGACTTCAGCTACTCCCAGCAAATAACAGCCCGCACCAATAACCAGCGCTGATATTGTTGTGCCAAATATGGCAAACACCAATATCGAACCGATATTTTGGAAAAAGTTACCCTTATGCAAATTATAACCCGATTCAAATATGATAGGCGGTAAAAGCACTAAAAAGAACCCAGTGGGCGAAAAGACCTCTTCACGTTTCCAGCTGGCATTGTCGCCGGACATAACCTTCAAGAACAGTCCAATGAGAGCGCCTAGAAATACAACAACAATACTCTCAGGCAAGTACTGGAATCCTGTCTGTAGCATTGAGTGTATCAGGAGAATGCCTATGATTATAATGCAAATGACGAAGAATAGAGAGAGCGAAGAATTATGCTCTTGCTCGACAGCATGATGATCGGGGAGTGGAGGATCTGCTGTGGGTGTGGTTGCATTCTGTGTGGTATTGGTAGCTATTGTTGTAGTAGTCGTTGTTGTACTAGTTGATGTAGTAGCGTTTGTTGGTGTCGTTACTGTTGTCGTAGTTGTTATATTTGTGCTATTATTTGTTACATTTATTGGTTTGGCATCTAAGTTGTTGTTATTATTGGTGGAAGTAACTGCACCATTAGAACCCACAACCTGTCCAGCCTCATTCACTTTTTGCCCTGCTACACCTTCAGCTGCAGCTAAATTTTTTTCATTGTTTGCATTATTATTATCTACAGTTTGTGTCGCTACGTTGGATGTTGTGGAAATATTATTGTTGTTGTTACTATTTCCCTCTGATAAGGCAAGATCTGCGTTCGTTGTTCCTGTTCCCCATAGAAAAATCGTTAGTATTAACACAAATATCAAACGTTCTTTTTTCCTCATTTTGTGTGTATGTTTGGCCATTTTTTGTACTTTAAATTTTGATTCACTTTATTTTTGCCATGTAAATTTAATAAATTTTCTCAATTTTCAAGAACATTCCTTTCGTTTGATTAATTTACAATAACAACACGTCAGTTACAAAACGTCAAAAAAAAAACAATCACCTGTTTAGCTCTGTTCGTTTGCGTTTTTGATTTTTTTGTCAAGGACGTTGTTTCTTGTGCAACGAACACTTTTGAAAGTTTAGCGGTGACTAGGGGGACTCATATATATTATTTTATTACCGTATAGTATTGAGAAGTTAAAACGAATGAATAGCGTTTTGCATATTAATCATTCTAGGTATATATCAATTTACTAATTTCCTCATAGTTTGATTTGCACAAAGTATGACTTGCAGTCTATTGATGGTGATATGATAACAATGTTCTTAATTGGGTCAGTTTGTGCATTCAGAAGTCAAAACAAGTGCGATAATTGAAATATTTTCATACTGCAAGTGCTATATAAGGCAAATCATAGAGTGACTTAATGAATGACTTAAGATTGGTCTTCAAAGCTACATCGAAGCAATTGGCCAATTTTTTTAGAAATCCTTTTTCTTCTCCATGAAATAATTAGATATACGGACCACATGCAATAAACATTTGAAAATAATTAATAACACGTACTAAAATTGATCAAGTCTATTTAGCAAGGTTGAACTGGAACAAATTGAAATCAAAAAGGGTAGCGTTACTCTTGGGAACAACCACCAAGATAAATATAGATTTCACCTCTTACGCCATCTTATCCCTTTAATGTGTGCATAAGCTGTTACACATATCCAATGATTTATACCACTTAATGTTTGAAACCAACATTATGTTCTTCTGGAGATTCATTTTTTAACATATTCAAATTTTCATAAATTTAAAGATCACAAATTTTAAGCGAATAATAATAACAAAATTGAAGAGTTGGAGTATATTTTAAGAGACGACTAAGCCGTCTCGGCGTTCTTGGGAGTTGGTAATTATTTTTAGTAGTGAATTTTAATTTTGGAAATATTTAGGAATTGTATGCTACAGACAATTTTGAATGAAAACTGATAGTTTTTGTAGCTTGCAAAGAAAAGCTTACAGATATTTATTTTAATTTTAGTAAAAAAGGAAATAGCAACAAGTTGTGAAAATAAATCACTAGAACCAATATTTGGTGTATCTTAAAGTAAAACAGTAAAATTTTTAGCATTTGACGTATTTTTGTTATGATTTTAATTTTTGTTGACTTTATTCTAAATTTAAATATTAAAAATCACAAGATATAAGAAAGTTTAATAACTAATCAAGTGTAAAATTCTGCAACATTTCATTTTCGGGTGTTACTGAAATCGAATATTGAAACTAATTAATAATCATTGACAGTACGGCAAATAAAAACGTTCTCCCTCGATATTTGATAAATGATAGTCGTTGAAAAGTTTGAATAAGTAATAAAAAATTAATTTTTGGATTTTGCACAGATTTTTCAGGGTTTTGAAATATCTGGAAATAAAGATTACTAGTTTATCAAAATAATTAATTTAAATCCAGATGTCTCAAAAGACAGACAATTCCAGCATTTGTTTTTCTACTTATTGTTCAAGCTTTCTAACCATCCATCATTTATCCTATAAAGAAAACGTGGTCGCACTGTGTTATTTAGTAGAAAACTTTCGATAATCAGTTTTCATTCATTTATTAAACTAAATTTTAGGCAATTTAGCTGCTTAATCATAATAAATTTTCAAACTTCCTTGTTTTAAAAGAAATTTTTATAGGCTTATTTAATAATTTATTAGAGTGGAATTCCCAATTAAGTAATATGAAAAATACACATTTTTCATGCGCATTTAAGTTGTTTTCGTTGAAATATATTTAATATTCCAATAAAGACAAAAAATGTTTCTTAAATTTTAGGCAAAAAAAATATTCACACAAAGTAAAGGAAACACTCACAATATTTCACAGATAATACGAGGTCTTTCAAGATCAAGGCATATATTTTCGCATTAATAATATTCCCTATAGATTCCTCACCATGAAAAATATACTTAAATTTAAATTTCTATAGTTCATTATCAATGATCTTCAAAAATCTTTAAAACTGATGTGACAAAAAAATATCTCGAATGTTAATTTATTGAACTCGGTGACCTTCAGTTTTGTGGCGTGTGTTTGGAAAGTGTGCGATTAGAATAGAGCCGTTAATACATACATGTGATTTAAAAGTGAACTTAGAAAAAATATGCCTTTCTTTTCATTAAATGTTATTGTTATTGAATTGTGAAACATTATGCAGAGTTTTTTTCCTGCTTGTATATTGGAAAATGTGTATTTTCTATGTAGTTTTAACTCGTTAAGTTATGCACCCTAATCATAAAAGTAAAAGTTTGCAAATTTTATTATTAAAAAAAGAAATTTTATATCTTATATCTATTATATATTAAGTTAAATACAGTCCCGTAATAATTTTTATTTTTTTTAATGTTTTGTTGAGGTCAATAATTCTAAAAGATATTTATTGAAGGGTTATAGTTAAACAACGAAGATCTCGTGATATTTCAAGAAAAAAATATTTCAAGATATACATATCGCTGCCCCAATTTGCTTAGGCTATATCATCAAATTTTTCAAAATCGAGTTTTTGATGGATTATGATAAAGCGTGCCCACTTTTATGTGTTCCGAAAATATTAGAGACCTACACCGAAAACATAGATCTTTTCTTTTAGTTTAAATTACAAATTCTTGAAGCTGTACTCTAAATACCAAAATGCTTTTTCCTTTTTCTGTAAAATTTGATAAATGCGTTTTAGGGCTTTAGGAAATTAAGGCAGCGATGCACAAAGTTGAAAATGAATGAAACTGATATTGTTATCAGTAAATGTCACGAGATGGGAAAGTAGAATCTATTATTGCTAGATAATGTAATAATAATTATTATTAATAGCTTAATAATAAATATTGTATAATTTGTTTTTTGATTGATTGGGTTTCTTCTTAGTTTTGTGAATTCAATTAAAAGTTATTACATGCACTTTTTAATGTCGCGACTAAAATTATTTATTATATTTGCATTATTAAGCATTTTCACATTATTTGTTCTAAATTAAACATCCGTGAAATTAGAAGTAAATAAGATAATAATTTTGTTATCAATGTTTTCATGAATAGTAAAAATTAATTAATGTAGGTTGAATGATTTTGTGTTTTTAATCAAAAATCATAACTTTCCTATTAAATAAGATGATGGCGAATGATGAGAAAACTGAGCTGTAATGTTGAATTACTGATAACAGTTTGACGACAGTGACCTGAAAGATTTGGTCAAAAATTTACAACAATTCTTTTTTTTATGAAAAACGATCGCTTTTTAATTCATTCAATTTCACTACGAGTAGGGGTATTCACAACCATTTTCTCAATATGTGATTAAATATCTTTTCCCGAATTGAATTAGTTTATGGCTTCTAACATTTTTTATGATCAGTTTCTTGCAGAAACTTTTTCTTTAATTCAAACAAATTTTTAATCACAGTTTTTAAATTTTGTCGACAGGAAACTAGTATTCCAAACTTTTCACTAATTCTGCAATGATCTATATTAAAAATGAGTTCCAAACATTTTATGTCATATTTACAGAACTGTAGTTCAAATATGACTACTTTAATGAAGCAACTGAATGCTTCTGATATAAATTTTTCTACATAACTGGTGCAATCTAATTCGTCTGCCTTGTCTTAAACAAAAAATTTGGCATTCGAGTTAAAATGAAATTAAGTTATCTTCGCTAATGTATTGCGCACATAATATTCTCTACGTATGTACAATCCTAAATTCTTACAATTGTTTCTATGTTAATATTTGAAACGCGTACTTCGCATAAACTACAAGCATCATATTAAGCTTATTTGGAATTTCACGAAAATGTGACATCACGACAGACCCCCACAAAGTCAATGAGTCTTTTGAGCCCAACCTTCTAAGTTTAAGACGTATTTTCGCCAGCTTTTTCTTTTTTCAAAAACAAAAAAAAAACTTATCTATTAAATAACAAAAACAATTTTTTGCAAAAAAAAATTTTTTCTTAGAAACTGAAAATAGCTGATAATAACAGTATACTTTTGGTGGTATCAAAAAATTATAAAATAAACTGCATTTGAACCAAAGAAAACAGTTTACACAAATTTAGCGTGGAGAAGAGTGTAAGTTTTTGTGGCTCACAAAATATTAAGTGCTCCGAAAATTACTAGAAAAAGAAAAAAGGAGTGGTGGAAGTTGGTTTTTTGAATTTAAATTGTTGTGCAGTAATTGAATTTTGCGTGAGAAATAAGGACTATGAAATCAAGGATTAACATTTCTGAGCTAGGCTATTTAGCTTCTTTTTTTCGTTTGTTTTGGTGAAGTTAAAATTAAAATAAAGAAATTTGAATCCTTTCAGTGCTTTCAACTCTGTTGCATACTTCTCAATGCGTTTTATTCATTTTGCAGTAAAAATCATTAAATAAATATATTTATATCAAATCAATTGGTATCGGATTATGTGATGTATTTGAGTTTAGTCTGATAATTTCGCATCTCAAGGAGTTTATGAATTCTAAGAAAAACTTTTTTCTTGCCATTCATTGTCGCTAGAAATTTTCATTTTATAAATTCTCAAAATTGCAACCCTGTTCGCAGAAACATTTTCCACATATTACAAATCGAACAAACCTAACTGTCCGGCCATGCCATGCTTGCAGTCGTTAAATGTCAAAAGCAGCTGTTCTCTCTTCATCCGCCTTCAATGCTCTCACACATTTTGCGGCTTTGCTAAATTTTCCCTACTATGTTGGCAACTCCAATAGGAATTGTGCTGCCATGTATAAATTCTCAAAGTGTCAAACGAATTACACTCTTTTTCTATTGAACCGTCGAGAAGAGAAGGCGAAGCATTCTTTTGGCTGATTTGATCGTCGCATAGTCTCAGCAGCAGTGTCCAAGCAAAACAAATATATAAAGTTCTATTAGAAAAATAATAAGTAAAATACAACTATTTAAAATAGATATAGAAGCATTAAATAAGAATCAGTGTGTGTGGGAATCTAAGTTGCAGCGAATTCACGCAATTTTTTTTGTTATATAAAATAAATACAACAAATACAACTTCCTTGACAGCAACAAGAAAAAAGAACGCGGAGAAAAAGAAGAAGCTGTGTGAAAGCGAAGTGCATTTCGATTTGGAAATTAAAATATTAAAAAAGAGCAACCAACTTCCACGATAATTTTTCCGTTTTCTACTACATAGTTTTTGGGGAAAAATCAATTTGCATTCAATAGCATTTGCAACAAGAATTATACAAGGAAATTTCATTCTCTTTCAACACAACAGAATCTTAAGTAAATACAAAACTAATATAAAATATACAAAATGCCACAAACTTCTGCTGCTGCTGGAAAAGCTAACGGACACTCAAATGGATGCAATGGCAATAATGCCGCTGCCTATGACATGGAAGATGGACAATCATTCCTATTCACTTCCGAATCGGTGGGCGAGGGACATCCAGGTGAGTTCAAACCAATACATTTTTTAAGAGTTTTGTTAATTTGTTTTCAACTCGTTTCGTTTATTTTGTTCTGCACGCCATAGACATCAGGAATTTCGTTCAACTCGCTTCAAATGAAATTCAATGGTTGTACTAGTAGTGATTGCATCATAGTTTTTCCTTCCATCATAGAAATATGCACGTTTTTTCCAAGTATCTTGGTTGTAATCACACATTTCACAATTGTAATGTTATGTGTATCAGGCTTGTTGGAGATTAATATTGAGTAAATTTATGCTGATTATGGTGATTTTTCGTTTTTTTTTTTTTTTCATTTAAAAAATAAGCTCCTTGGAAATGGGGAATATTTTATTTCATTTATTTAAATTTTTCTGCTATTATAAGCAGAAAAATAAAATTTTCCGCATTGAATTTTGCTCCCGATTTTTTTTTTTGCTTTTGTTTTGTTGCTGCTACTACGGCGGTATTTGCTAGTTAGTGCCGCCGCTGCTTCTGTTGCTATTCTTTTTCACAATATTTAATTTCCAACAAAATGGCGGCGTCTTATTTTGTGTGTGGTGTGTGCTGTGTGGCGCTCTGTGTCTGTCTGCCTGCCGTCGTCTCTTTGCTGTCTGCGCCTTCGTTTGTTCCACAGTTGTTGTTGGTGTACCTGAGATTAAGTTCTCTGTTCTGATTTTGGTCCAAATACATATGTGAAGACAGCAAATCAATTATTAGATAGTTTGTGAATCTTTTTTGCCAAACTTTCCTCCTTTTTATTCTCTTTTTAGTTTTATGCTAGAGGTCTTTGTATTCTTGATTTAACTGCGTATTTTTGTTTTAATTCGTGTTTAGCGCGTGTTTTCTGCTACTCGCACTCAGAAAAAGCATACATATGCGTGTATTGTATATAGAGAAGTATTATTCATGTTCAGGTGACCAAATGTATATAATTTATATTTGTTTATTAAAAAAAAATCCATAAATAATTAGTAATAAATATAAGCTACTCTGCAGTGCTGTGGTCTTCGGCCAATCAATTTAATATTTAATTAGTACATTTGTCCATATTGTTTCTCATTTAGAATTTAAAAATAGGAGAAGCTCAGGCAGATTGACAAAATCCATAACCTTCCCTCTTCGTTTCGCAGTAAACAGTTTCAAGTAGTATTTTGATATAGGAAACACAAACTTTACTCATACATTTATATTCCTTATATTTTATGGCACAAGAGTCTATGGAGGGACCTAGATCGAGGTTTTCGTATTCGTTTATGTTGTGTCAGTTATATTTGTAAATGATTAGAACGTATCTACATACTTTTATGCCGAATCCAAACGGTGAAGGGACAGCTTTTCTTAGGAAATTTTAACTCTTGTAAGTTTGCCAGTCAAAATGTGGTGAATCTATATTTTTTCCCTAACAACTGAATCAGTTTTTAATCAGAAAAAATCATTATAAAATAAAAACATTTTCACCACAAAAAATATTAATTTTTTTAATCAAAAAGTTGATCAATTGAAATTTTACTGATTCCAAAATGTTATTTACTACTTATTTCAAATGACGAATTTAATAATAATACAAAAATATGCAAAAGTCTGAAATTTATAATCAAAGAGTAATCGCACAATTCAAATTACGTTGTTTTGCTTTTCTCACCAGAGGTTATTCTAGATCAAGACGGCAAATTTTAAATCAGAAAATGATTATGGAAGTTGTTTAAAAATATTCACTAAAAATTTTCAAAGTTGAGGGGTTCAAGTAAAACCTAAAACAAAGTGTTGAAAAATTAAAAAAAAAACTTTATCTTAAACATCAATATTCTAGCTTTTGAAGTTTATATAATTATCCATTGATTGTATTCAGGTGCATGACTCATCTATTCTTGAAATACAAGTAGAAAGGACTTTGGCGTCGTAGGCTATAACTTTCTCTGAAAAAAATGTTCAGCACAATATTCGCTTTCAGTATTATACTACGTTGACTGTGTTAGAAGCAAAAATTACATTTGTTCTTCAACATAAATATAAAAATATATATAAAAAAAAAAAAAATTATGTGATGCGAAAAAATTATGCAAAGAAATTTCAGTACTTCATCCTACCCTACATTATATATTCGCTCATAAATTCTAGCTCTATATCAGCATACATTTTTAAGAAAAATCTGAGGGGTTGCCCCCTTTCTAAATTTTCAATTTTATTTTGCGTTGCCTAAATATTTTTTTCTAATGATTAAAATGCCTTTAAGAATAACAACAATAATATGGTGTGATTGTTTTCAACAGTTGGCCACCCTGAATGAAATGAATCTGCTACTCTCTACTAAATACTTCATACACGAAAATGTTAAGAAAAAAAAAAACAACTTTTTTTTTTGTTATTCATGCGCACCATGTGCTTTGGTTGCCATATCAATTGATTCATTCACTACGCGCTCTATGCCTCATATTGGATGGAAGCTCTCCCCTACCCATTCACTGCGAAAATTGCGCTCTTTCGGTTTTGTATTGCTTGTTTTTGCATTGTTGGTGATTACCATAGAGCGGAAGCACTGAAAGTATTTCGCTATTGAATGCGAAGTATATTTTGTTTGATTTTAGCGTTTATAATGCTGGGTCTTTAATATGTCAATTAATTTAGATGAGAAAACAATTTTATATATTATTTTGTGTGTTTACTGCGTATGAAAACAATTATAATTGATTCTGTCATCAATACATTTCCTTTTTACATTAACTGATTTTTTTTAGTCAGATTTTCTTGTTTTTCTTTTTTTCTACTTCAACTTTTGTTTGCTTTCTCTCCGCATATCAACAAATGCTGCGCTGCTGTCGTACATATGCGAGCAAGAACCTACGTTATTATTTTGCGCATTTTGACCACGTGGTTGTGCCCCCAATACTTGAATGTATATTTATATTTTTTTATTCTGGTCTCCCGCTCTATTATGCCTTATTTTTGCTCTCCTATTTTCGCCGCGTTCGTGTAGGCTATCCGCTTATGCGTATTTACATCGCACAACACACAACGCAACACACTTGTTTATTTTTCTGTTTGTTTTATTTTATTACTAATCTAATAATTTTTATGTTGATAACAAAATTCTCGTTGGTTTTGTTTTTACTTTTTGATAATTTACTTTCCCCTTGATATCATCATCATTTATTGACATGTGCGGCGTCGTTGTCTTTTTTTCGCCGCGTTTGTATCAAAGTTGATAACAAAAGCGGAAGCACAAAACAAAAATATCATCATCAATAAACTATTAAGCCACATATATATTGGATTTTTATTATATATTAAATTCTAAGTACTATATTAAATTTTTCTATATTAGATTAACACAAGTGTGTAGAAATATTTCTAATGTGTTTCAGTACAGATACTGGGGCACAAAAACACTCGCATTCAAGAGGTCATGATTAATCTGAATAGAAACAACTCTCAATATTAGTTTCGAAAATTAATAAAGTATTCGTTGCTATGTTCCTTTTAAGAATATTTTTGATTTGCGGTTTTTTTTTGTTAATATGAAATACTAGAAAATTCAATATTTTAATCTTTCTCATTGAAAATTTTTACTAAAGTCTTTTATGTTTCGCGTTCATAGTTCTTTTCGAAAAAGTATCGTTCTCAAAGAAAATGCTACAATACTCAGAATTCTCAGCAGCACCATATATAATTCTTGACTATTTGGTTTGAACCAATTACTTTCGCTTAATTTAATTTAATTTTAATTTCATTTTCTTTTTTCGTGAGAGACAAACTACCAACAAAAATATATCCAAAAACATTTCGAATGAGTCTCAAAAGTGATTTAGTTACAAAATCTTCTCTCTCAATTGTATAGTATATTTGACATTAGCTAGCAATATTCATCCTTCTTATTTTCTCTCTTGTTCTTTTTATGTGTCCCATATGCATACTTCTTTATCCGATTTTAATGTACATATATCTATCAGTGGTACCAAAGAGTTTATGTTTGGCAGAGAGGGTGAGAGAGATATCTATTTATTTTTATTGGGTTTCCTGTACGCTTATTCTGACGATTTCATGATTAATAGCCCAGTAACTGGGGCTATTTTTTTGCGGAAGAAATCTCTTTATGAAAAAACTAATCGTCGCCTGAGAATTGATTTGGCGTATAGGTATACGAATTTGTACACACATACGCCAAATCAATTCTCAGGCGACGAAATATCAAAAGAGAACCAAACTACTCGCCGGTGTTTGTTTTGTTATTTGTGTATGCAGATAATTCGTTAGATAATTCTGACAGATGCTGTTACTCATGCCTTCTCTCTTTCTCTTATTTATTATTTACTCTCGTTTAAGCAATGATGAATGCAATGTTTTGTTCAATGAGCGAATTTTAAAAAACTTCCGACGCAAATATTTTAGGATTGATAGGCTTAACCGATTTTAAATCTGATTTTTGGCTAACCTACTCGTCAAGCTCTTTAAATTGATATAATATGATATCGTAGCACTTCTGCATATTCTGGAATAAAATTGTATTTACACTAATAAATGTATAGATTGCAATCAAGACCACTAAAAAATCTCAGTTGAGAGTGTCTTCTATAGAAAAGTAAGTCTACTTCGTAATGATTGATTTCCAATCTGTTTTGATCACAAAAGAAGAGAGTAAAAGCTCTCAAAAGAATCAAACAGAGATAAACTGTTTCTATCTAGAATCTAGTTTCAAGATTTTGTATTTTACTCTCATAGTAAAGTATTCCTTCTCTAAACTCCTTTGAAATCAAAGTATTTTTAGATTTAATTCATATGATTGTGATTATATATATTTAAATATACATAGGCACATCTAATTTGAAAGTTATTGTGCATTTCTGATTTTCAATGATAATCTTGATAATGAAACAAAAAAAAAAAAAAAATTATGAAATTATTTCCTTGAAATATTTATCAAGGAAATTAGTAAATTATGACATACTTACTATGCACATCAATCATTCGTCTACTTGTTTTGTTTGGCTGATCTACTGTAAATATCATCCTTACTATCAATTTGAACTCAAACGTGAACTCTATTCGATCTACATCGCACTTTTCAATAAAAAAATAAAGAAATTTCTCTTGTAATCGATCGTTTCGTCTACACGTTTTGCGATTATGAAAAAAAAAAAAAAATTTTTTTTTGAAAATTGCCAATGCTCTTAATTGAAATTTGAGTGAATTCAGATGGTTTGCTTTCATATGTAAAGAAATCACCCTTGAATGGTATGAACCTTCTTATCACTTTGTAAAAATCAAAAAATTCCCAAGAATTGTCGTCATATTTTTATTTTTTGCATTTTTAGCAAAAATGTCTGCTGTTGTTACATTTCTCATATTTATTTAGGTTTCAAAAAATATAGTCAAGGTATCAAATTGGCGCTTGTGCCAGCCATCCAACTACATATAATGTTCAAATGCAAATTTACAAGGATTTCTTTTTTATATATCAATTTTTATTTTTTTTGTTATTATTTTATGTACTCTAGACAACATTTGGCATTGAATTTCGCTTGTATTGCAAAATACAAATTTTTGATGTTATTTTATGTTGGCTTCTATTTAAATTTGAGCTATGCTGAGTGATCGAATTGACTGAATGACTGACCGTTCTGTGCTCTTTGCTCCTGCGTCATTGCTCAGTTTTCATAAGTTGTTTATATGTAATATATTATTTGCTTTATATGTACCTAGATATGTATATTTTATCTCTGAGATATGCGCACACGCTCTAGTTGCATAGGAGTGTTATAGTGCGAAATGAGATTAGTTGTGCTTTAGCAATTACCATTCATTCTAGATGCAAGTATTTTTCAATATTTGTAGTTTTTATTTACCTAATGAATACGTCCTGGTTATGCTCTTTATTTCTATGCTATCTCTACATCTACACATTTACTCATTGTTTCTTTTTTGTCTTTTCTATTTTTAGATAAAATGTGCGATCAAATCAGTGATGCTATTTTGGATGCACACTTAAAGCAAGATCCCAACGCAAAAGTTGCATGTGGTAATTTAAACATTTTTTTTATTGATTTTTATAAACATATGCTGTATGTAAATATTTATAAATATTAGTTTAAGCTAAGAATTTTATTTATAAAAATAGTTTAAATAATTAAAAATGTCGTGTTTATCGTTTGTGTTGAATTTATTTGACATTTAATTATAATAATTAAATAATAATAATAATAATTAAATAATAATATATCACAAGAGTTCTTTGACTGGCTAGTTCTTACTTAACACTTTTTTTCTATACAAGAATATCTGAAAATGTCGATACTGTTAATAAATGCCGACATTATTGTGTCTATTAGTTAGACAGCTTAAGTTTGTATTATTTAAATATATCAATACTCAAATAGTTTCTATAGATTTTTAGATCCTCTACTTAATTCTATAAATTTCGATTTGCCACAAACATATCAAAAAGTCCCTACTATCAATAAATGCCGTAATTATTTGTTTTATTAGTTAGACTGCTTAAGTATGTAGTATTTAAATATAGTTTCTATATTTCATTTCTATATTTTCCTAAAATTTAGGAGAAAGTCTACGCTTCAATTCAAAGAATTTTTTGTAGGTATTTACTTTTATTAACTTTATTTACCCGCTTCATCGTCTTTAGCATTTTTTTACACAATCTGTTTAACTTTTTTTTTATAACACAAATATGTTTTAATTGATAATGATAATAATTTTTTACGAATTAATCATAATCAGCTTATGATATATCGTTGACCTATAATGCTAGCGTGAAATAGTAAAATCGGATTAATATTAATATTCGTTTTAAATTTTACATACTTTTGCGTATTATTTATATATGTAAGTTAATATATAAAATAATTTTAATAAATAACTCAGTGCAACACATATTTTCGGGACAAAACCAAACCAATCTCAAACGATAGTATTTGACCTCAGTAACAAAAGCCCCGCTCCACTACGTCACAATTTTTTTTACAGCGGTTTGAAATTTAAATTTTTTTTTTGTCAAAAATCGAGTCAAACAATGAGAAAAATCATATACAAAATTTTGCTTAAGGTGGTTCTTGTCTAGGACGACCTATATTAAAATTTTCCGAGGAATATTTCCTTAGAACATTTTAACCCTCTAGCTTCCAGTAGTATGGGTCATTTTGGACCCTTTTATTAAAAACTCCTTAAATGCGAGGTTTTATGGGAGGTAAAGGGTTTAACTATTCCACAAAAATATTCTCCAGAAAATTTCATTAAGTGTCTCCAAAGACAAGTAGCCATTTGAAGTTAAAGGTAACACATAAAAAACGAAATTAAGTGTTAAGAAATTTATTTGTAAGCATATATTGCAAAGTGCGTTATTAAGTATGATCAGTAATATCCTTTATAATGGAGTTTTCAAAAATATCAATAAATTTTGTTATATCTGCGGCCATTTCACGCTATTCCATCGCAGGTAAAGCTGTTTAAGCACTGAACTAATGTTGGCGTATAAAAAATACTATAACCAGAAATTCATTTCTGATGTTCCGTGGGTGCCACAAACATTACCGCACCTTTACAATATTATTAAATGATTCTCTGCTGCTGAAAGCTTCTACGTTCCATACTTACAGCACATATTACAAGGCTATTACTAATCATGCTTACAAATAAATTTCTTAACACTTAATTTCGTTTTTTTATGTGTTACCTTTAACTACTAGAGACTACTTGTCTTCGGTGGCCCTTAGTGAAATTTTCTAGAGAATATTTCTGTGGAATGGTTTAACCCTTTAACTTAGTTTTTAAGGAGTTTTTAAGAAAAAGGCCAAAAATTTCTAATACTGGTGCGATTTAGAAGGTTAAAATGTTCTAAGGAAATATTTTTTGGAAAATTTTAATATAGGTTACCCAAGACAGGAATCACCTGAAATAAAATTTTACATATGATTTTTATCATAATTTGATTTATGATTTTCTGATCTTCACTTAAATTTCTTGTCACCGGTAACCCTAAGATTTTCAATGGAAACTTTTTAAGAACCTTTTCACAATGAAATGCGGGTCGAAAATTTCGAATTTAGTCTCGGTTTTGCTCTATCGATTCTAATTTCCTTAGGTCAAGAAAGGGTTAAGTGAAAAATTAAAACTAAGTTACTTTGTCTATTTTTTAAAAAATATCTAATAAAAATATACAGAAAAAGTTTATGAAAAATCCCATTGTAAGCCATAGGGTCTCCGATGACCCATACACAAAATCAAGCCTTCAGAGACGCAAAATTTCTGTTTTGATAAAAAATTGTAACAAGAAATCGGGGTCAGACAATACGAATCCGGATTCGGTTTTGCGTTATTTCCTCTGGATTCCTTACAATACCAAAAGGGTTAAAGAAAAACTCTTGCGAGCTTGGTATGAAAAGATAATACAAGCACTGATAAGGAACTTTTGGAAGCTTAGTTAGAAATGATCTTCCGATCACTGGTTAGGAACTCTGTCAAGTTTTGTTCGAAGTGATCTTCAGATCACTGATTAAGAAGTTTAATAATAAACGGCATTCCGATTTTCAGATCATAGATTAAAAACTTAGTCTAAAACGAGTTTTCGTCTTCAGCTCACTGATTAGGAACACTTGTGAACTTAACAAGGTAATATTTTCCGATCTTTAGATTAATGATTAAAAACTCATTCGAACTTAGGAAGAAACGATTTTCAGTTCATTGATGAGAAACTCTAGCAAGCCTTTTAAGATTAGGTACTTTAGCGAACTTAGTAAGACAGGATCTTCCGATTTTCAGATCACTAATTAAGAACTTTGGCAAGTTTCGGCAGAAATGATCTTCGGATCTTTAAATCACTGTTTAAGAACTCATGTAAGTTATATAAAAAACGGTCTCCAATCTCCAGATCGCTGTTTAATCTTAGACACCAGCCTCTCTTGCGATCCCTCTTCTGATCCAGATTTATATATAACTTGCTCTAAATCAAATAAAATGCACACATTTCATATTCACATCATACATTTTCATTGTAATCATATGTATTCAGATCAACTGATAATCTCTGCGTAAAATTAAACAAAAACTTTTTGAAGCCAGATTAAATTACAAATTAAATAAAACAAACATTTTTGCGAGACGCCAACAAAACTCAAATTAAATTCAATTTTTTTGGATCAAAAAATTTATGTCTCTTAAGGAAAGACGCGTGCGCAAGGCATCAACTTCTTGGCGACATTGTAGAAACAAATAAATAATTCGCCGGCTGTAGCTTCTTGGACTACATGAATTTCTTTTGTTTACGCATAAGCTAAATATAAAATTGTGAAGTAAAATGAAATGGAAATTTTGTATATTTTTTTTTCTTGTTGGTGTTAAGGAATAATAAATGCTATATGAATAAAAGGAAAGATTGTAGCTGGACTTTGTGCAGCGTTTGTAATTCTAGTAATTCAGTGATTATTATTATTATTATTTTTATTATTATATATAAATATTTATGTTAATAAAAATGAGATTTCTTGTGAAATGTATGCATGTGTTGCATAGAGGACTACTTAATTTCATTTAATCTAATCGTTGATTATATAATTTTTTTTTTCCTTTTTGCTTTACAGAAACTGTTGCTAAAACTGGTATGATTTTATTATGTGGCGAAATTACATCGAAAGCTGTAGTTGATTATCAAAAAGTAGTACGTGACACGGTCAAACACATTGGCTACGATGACTCATCGAAAGGTAAGAATTATTATTATTATTTTTTTAATAAATCTTAGTTTAAGAATAAGAAAAAGAAAGCAAACATCTGCTTTTTGTGTTTAGCAAAACAGATTTTATTCAGAAAAAAAAAAAAAACCAAATACAAAAATCATTATCTTTTAATTGACACAAATATTTCATCATCAAAAAAAAAAAAAAAAAAAACAAAAATTAAGGTTTCGATTGGAAAACATTAAATCTGCTCGTTGCACTTGAACAACAGTCTGCAGAAATTGCCCATGGTGTACATCTTAATCGTGAAGAAGATGATGTTGGTGCTGGTGATCAGGTATTGCAAACAATGTCTCAACTCTTTCTCTGACTAGTTACTTACTACTACATAAAAAAATCAATAAAAATGTTTGTTTCTTGTCGTTTTGTTTATACTACATATTAGTTACTTGCTCTGGCCTTTTCTACTTATATAAAAAAAATATATATATATTCAAAAACTGCATAGTTTTTAGTCAAAAACAAAATATGGTTTTATATAAAGTCAACTTTATAAATCATCAAATTCACTTGATAAATATAAAAGTATTTGCATTCTCAATCTAATTTATAATACGAAATAATTTTGAAATTATTCGAATAAGTAATTAGTTTTTCTCTCATTTTTTTTAAAGCTTTTCATCAAATATCAATTTAAGTTGATACTAACGATAGTGCTGGCAATATTTCTTTACAAGATGATTTATTTTATTTTGTTTTTTTTGACTATAACTATGCTTGAATATCTTTTTTAAAAAAATCGATTGACCTCGAATTGAATCTTGACTCACAAAACAATCTCTAACATCATCATAAAAAAAACAAGCGCAACAAAATTTCGCATGTCAACTTCATATTTTAATTATAAATATCATATAAATATCAGCAGACAAAACCAAAGGTACGAAATTAAGAACGATATATGATTATAACTAAAATTAAAAAAAAAGAAAAAGGTTTTGCAGAAAAATTAAAATTTAATTTAATTTCATCTAAAAATGGACCTCATTTAGCAATTAAAATTAAAGCATGTTTTTTTTCTGGGCATACATATTTTTAAGTGAAAACTCCAATCGTCATTCCAGCAGCTGCATCATAAAACAACAACATGGGTTTGTTGTTTTTTTTTTTTTTTTTTCAGAAAATATTTAGAGCCAGCTTTCTGCGCGAGTTCTAATCATTTTCAAGAGTATTATGATTAACAAAAACTGGATGTTTTTAAGCTTAGTTTATATTTTAAAAATCATTGGAAAGTTTAACTAAGTTTAAATTTCATATATCGGCTTAGACTCGCCCAGTAAAACTGACTCTAATTCATAATCTCGCAGGGTTAATGTTTTGTGATTGTTCTTTCAGAAAAATTATATTAAAAATGTATTTTATATTTAAGAAAACATAAACGTATGCATAATCAATTTTCCTCTCAGAGATCATCATCTTGAGATTCCAATTTAAATCGTTTCACTTCTATAATTCATGATTATCCACTGGAATTTTAATCTTGATTTTATATTAGAAAATCACTGAAATGTGATCATATCATTTTTGATAATTTCAGTGATCTCGAGCTCAAGATTTACTACAGAGATCTTCTTATTGAATTAAAACTCAGATTTTAATCTAAACAAGCTCATTGAACGATCATGTCAACTGTGATCGTTTCAGTGTTCTATAATGTAACCTTTTTCTGAATTAAGAAGTGATCTCTAAAAAAATGTTGGAAAAAATTTTTCAAATCTAGTCTATTTATTACAATTTTAAATTCTTTAAGGCGATGAACTTGTAATTAAAGAGAGATTCTTGAAGCCATAGGAGGTTACATTTTATCCTCAAAATGAATGCTTACCTTATTGAATTACTATTTATGGAATAAATTTTGAATTCATATTAAAACTCAATATAGTAAACTTGAAGTTAAAAAAAAATGCATTGAAATCAAAAATAATTCATTAGATTTTTGAATTAAGGAATTTTTAATTGATTTTCTTTCTTACTTAATATTTGTATTATGCAAAAGAATTCAACAAAATGAATTTCCTACCAAAACAAATTTAATACTGAAATCTAAAATTAATTAAACTTTTATGGAATAAATTCTTTTTTGAAATATGATTTCACGTGAGAATTAAATAAGATCAAAATGAGTTCAAATAATTTTTTAAAAGAATTCGATGAATCCCTTAAAAGGATTGAATGAATCTTTAAAAGATTTCAAAAGATCCCTGAAAAAATTCAATGAATTCCTAAAAGAATTCAATAGATTCCTGAAAGAATTCAATGAATTCCTAAAAGAATTCAATGAATTCTTAAAAGAATTCAATGGATTCCTAAAAAATTCAATGGATTCCTGAAAGAATTCAATGAATTCCTGAAAAAATTCAATGAATTTCTAAAAAAAATCATGAAATTCCAAAAAAAATTTCAGTGAATTCCTAAAAAAATTTAATGGATTCCCTAAGGAATTCATGGAATTTCCAAAAGAATTCAACGGATTCCTAAGAGAATTTAATGAATTTCTAAAATTAATAAATAAATCTTAAAATAATTCAAGGAAATCCTAAAATAATACAACAAATCACTAAAAGAATTCATTAAATTCCTAAAAAGCTTAATGAGTTTCTAAAATAATTCAATGAACTCCGAAAAAACTCAATGAGTTTCTAAAAGAATTTAATAAATTGTTTAAAGAATTCAATGATTTCCTAAAATAATTCAGTGAATGAAAATAATTCAATGAGTTCCTTGAAAAAATAAAATTTTTTAAATTCTTAAAGTGTAAGTGTTTCAATGAATTCCTAAAAGTTTTTTTTTTGATTTCTTAATTTTTTCAATGCACTCTTTATTAAAATTTGAACTCATTTCGAAAATCCAATAATACAAACTAAAAATCTTTATTAAATTTTTAAATTAACACATTCTTTAAATTCTTTGAATTAGTTCACTTCCTTCTTTATTAAACTCAAACAGAATTTAAAAATTATATAAAAGATTTGATTGAATTCAGAGTGCTAAAGAAATGAAAGTAGTATAAAAATTGATTATGAATACATGGGATAAAAATATCATATTACAACAAATAAATATCATTTATCAATTATGCCTTATTTTATACAATTTTTTTGTGTGCATTTTTCTTTCTTTTCATAATAAAAATACAAAAACCATAATTAAATTAATCAATATATTAAAAAAAAAAAAAAACTCAATGATAACCCAACAAAGGTTTCGATTATAAAACGTGCAACGTATTGTTAGCATTGGACCAACAATCGCCGGAAATTGCAGCCGGAGTGCATATTAATCGTGCCGATGAAGAGATCGGTGCCGGAGATCAGGTGTGAAGATTGTGTTTTCATTTTTACTAAAAGCAAAAATAATATGTAAATTAGCATTTTTTCGTTTGTATTTAAGCGTAATTTTTCAATGTATTTGAATTTAATTAGTTATTATTTTTTTTTTTAAGTTAAATTATTAGCATTTGTGCTTCTTTTTTATATTACTCTACATAAATCACATTTCATTCTGTACAATTTGCGAGCTTTTAAACTAGTTTATCGATTTTAAGTGAGCAGCTTGTATTGAATCGAATGTGCCACCTATTGTTTCATAAGTTGATTGGCCGCCTCTTTTTCGTTTTTTTTCTTTTTTTTTTCTAAGCTCTACTGCACATTTATAATAGTTTGTTATTTACTTGTTTTAAATTTGAATTGAAAATATTTATTAAAAAATTTATTAAAAAGCAAGTAAATAATAAACTTGATTCACTCCTAGGCATATTTTACACACACTACTTCAAGCAGCACCACTTACACATAACATACCCGGTGTTTTTGGTATACTCGCTATATAAACTATAACGTATTAATTTCATTTTAATATTTTATCATTTATTTATACTTGCTACATACAAATGTACATACAAAATCACAATTAAGACTCAAAATTAAAACCCAAAATTTTATAAAATATCAAGAATAAATGTTTACAAAATTTTTGTATTCATTTTCAAAGCAATTTGGTCCAAATTTTTTTTTTTTTTTTTTTTTGCTACTCTTTTATAAAGGCTTTAAAAACTTTTTAAATAAACGAGAAAAATAATTAAAAAATAAAAGCACAAAATTATTCGTACACTTTGTGATATAAATTCGCATACATTTCATTACTCGCTTAATCACTTGCTTTAACTCATAACGCTTTGGCTTATTATTTTACTTTTACTTGTATATCTTTTTTTACTTTCTTTTTGGCTGGGCTATTTTTTTAATTTTTCTCTAATTTTGTCCTTGTGTTTTTTTCTAACTTGTTTATTTTCTATTTGTTTGTTTGTTTACTGTACTTTGTTGCTATGTTATTTTTTTATATTTATTTTTAATTTAATTCTTTACGTGCTTTCTTTATTTAATCTCCCATTTCATATAATTTCCAGGGTATTATGTTCGGTTATGCCACCGATGAGACGGAAGAATGCATGCCATTGACTGTCGTTTTGGCGCATAAACTTAATGAAAAAATAGCTGAATTGCGTAGAGGTGGTGATTTCTGGTGGGCGCGTCCCGACTCAAAGACACAGGTAAATTTGACAAAAATGTGTAAAAAAATTTCGATGAAATCATTAAAACATTTAGAATTGTTATAAATTTTATGGTGAATTTGTATTTTTCGTCTTGAAATCACAGATAACAGAGAGCTTCATTGAGTATTTGAAAATAAAATGAAATTCTTTGAGAGATTATCAAAATCATTTTTGATTGCAGTTGATTGCATTTGATTATGAATTCATGCAAAAAAATCATTCACTTAAGTGTGCAATAACTTTGCGAGTTTATTGAATTGAACAATTTAGTTCAATAAAGCACATATTCATTTGAGACTTGAATAAAGTTTTTTGAGAATCCATTGAATTCTTATTTATTGCAAGTAAATTTTGTTGAATTTTTCATGGTTTAAAGGATTTTCCTTTTTTGGCTGTAACTGCATTTTCATTCAAGACTTCAATGAAGCCTTTTGAGAATTCATTGAATTCTTTTTGATTGCGAGTTTTTGCTGTTGGTTTTTTACTTGAATTGAATAATTTATTAAAAAGTGCTTTTAATAAAGTGTACATTCATTTGAGACTTCATAGAAGCGTTTTCAAAATTCATTAAATTATTTTTGATTGCAAGTTTTTGCTGTTGATTTTTTTACTTTAATTGAATAATTTATGAAAGGGTGCGTTCATTAAAGTTTGTACTTCAATGTACTTTCAGAATTTTTGATTGCAAGTAAATTCTGTAGATTTTTTGTACGATTTAAAAGATTAATTCTATAAAATTTATATTCATTTAAGACTTCAATGAAGCTTTTTGAGATTCAATGAATTCTTTTTGATTACAAATTAATTATATTGCTTCTTTTTTTTTCGAAGATTCAATGATTTATTAAAGAGAACATTCATTAAACTGTATTTTTGCTCAAGACTTCAATGAAACCTTTTGAGAATTCATTGAATTCTTTTTGATTGCAAGTCTTTACTGTTGATTTTTTCATAAATTGAATAATTAAGTAAATAGTACATTCAATAAACTGTATTTTCATTTCATATTTCAATGAAGCCTTTTGAGAATTCAATGAATTCTTTTGAATGCAATTTATAGAATAAAATTTAGTTACTGAAAAATAAAACTCTATTTATTCAATAAACTGTATTTTCATTTCATATTTGAATGAAGACTTTTGAGAATTCAATGAATTCTTTTGAATGCAATTTATAGAATAGAATTTAGTTACTGTAAAATAAAACTCTACTTATTCTAATTATAATTTTTCTATCTCTCCTTCAGGTCACATGCGAATATCTGTTTAATCAAGGATCCGCAGTGCCGAAACGCGTCCATACCATTGTTGTTTCCATGCAGCATTCAGAGAAAATCTCACTGGATGATTTACGCACTGAAGTTATGAATAAAGTAGTTAAAGAAGTCATTCCATCGAAATATTTTGATGCCAATACCATTGTGCATATAAATCCATGTGGCATGTTTGTTATTGGCGGGCCAATGGGTGATGCTGGTTTGACGGGGCGTAAAATTATTGTAGATACATATGGTGGTTGGGGTGCACATGGTGGTGGTGCATTCTCTGGTAAAGATTTCACAAAGGTCGATAGATCAGCAGCGTATGCAGCGCGTTGGGTAGCTAAATCGCTGGTCAAAGCGGATTTATGTAAACGTTGTCTGGTGCAAGTATCATATGCCATTGGCTTGGCTGAGCCACTCTCAATTACCGTGTTCGATTATGGCACTTCACATAAAACACAAAAAGAACTGCTACAAATTATTAAGGCGAATTTCGATTTGAGACCCGGTATGATTGTAAAGTGAGTTTAAATTCGACATCAATTTGAGTTTTCATTTATTTTACACACCAGTATCTGTATTAATTTTGATTTTTATTTTATCTTCGACACAGAGACCTTAACCTAAGACAACCAATCTACCAGCGCACAAGTACTTATGGTCATTTCGGACGTGAAGGCTTCTCGTGGGAGGAAGCCAAGAAACTACAGTTCAATTGACTAGACGCCGATGATGCAGTAGCTGATATTGTCGAATTAGCAACAGTCGCGGCGGAACTGCCGCCGTCACCGTGTGCTAAAAAGTGTAAAATCGCGTAATTTTTAGTTTTTAATTAAATTCTTTTTTTTTATTTTTGTTTTTGAAAAAGAGAGAGAGAGAGTTGGAGAGTGAAAACTTAACAAACAAAACGAAAACAAATCTATATGAAATCCACGATTTTTGTGGTTTCTCACTTTTTACTATAAAGAAATCTATTCGTTTTTTCATTTTCCTTTTTCTTTTTGTCATTTTTTTTTTACTTTAAATGTAATTTAGTTTTAGTTCTCAAACAAAAAGAAACATTTATAAATATGTACTACTCTTCTCCCCTCGCCCCCACTGCTATATAGACATTTATCTACATATATACAAACAAACATTTGTATACAAAAGAAACAAGAAAAAGATAGAAAGAAAATTGTATCCTATTAATAATGTCACTATAAAAAGTTTGTACCCGTCACCTCTACACACCTCAAACCAACCGCACTTTATCACCAGATACAAATAATTTATGTTGAAAATTTGTATAATTTAAAATAGAAAATCAAACAGAATGCGCTCGTTTTGTATCTGTTCGTTCGATGTTCTTATATCCATTTTAAAAGCAAGCAAAAATATTTCAACCTGTTCTATGTAATGTTGTATATTTTTATTTTAATTTAACTTAAATTTTAATTAATTTCTTTTAAGTCTCGTGCATAAATAATTGTGTAAACTTGTTTTATTTGTTTCTGTTAACTTTTTAAAATTTGAAAATCAAATCAATTCATAATTGTAATAACACAAAAGAAAAAACCAAAATAATTAAAAAGCGGCCACAGTAATTTTAACAACTTCAAATTATATACAAACATCAACCAAAAAATAATAACCCATACATACATACAATGTTCTACTTATTTATGTAATACATAATAACAATGTGTAAAAGCCAATCAAAAGCTGACGTCATTAAATATATAAAATTTAAGTGTAAACTCCAGAGAAAACAAAGAAAAAAAAAAACAAAAAACAAAATAGAAGAAAATCAAGAAAATACATAATTAAGATAATAAAACACTTTTTGAGTTGAGTCGCTCAATAATTATTACGAATATGAACCTAAACATGAACAGTTTAAATAAAAATTCTATTAAAAAACCAACAAGAACTTTTTTAAAATAAATTTAATAATAATTGTGTTATACATATGTATTTAGTTTAGTAGTGCCGTTTTTTTTTTTTGAAGAATAATATCTACTCTGCTATATACCTACACCACTACCATCTAAGTTGACTTGAAAATGACAAAAGAAAAAAAAATAAAATTTAGGCCTTTAATGTAAATATAATGTGCAGTTCAGAATTTTAAATATAATATGAGAAATTATCAAAAGTATAATAAGAACTCTTGCATTGGAAATTTAATTAGAGCTTAGTACATTGCACTTCATTTATACGAGTGCTTTTAAGTAACTTCAAGCAATCGTAACAATAACTAGATGTAAAAGGACAGGATGGTTTATAACGCTTAATCCAGCAAAAGGCAATTATCCCTTTCATTGTTTGAGAAAAATCTACTTTGTTGCAGAAGTGTGTAATAAGATTAATTGAAGACATTCAAATAACAGACAATCAAGTAATATACCCATGGGTCAAGAACCGAGGTTTGAACCAAGAACCAAATACTTTTAGTGAAGTGCTAAATACTAGGAGTTCATAGGAAAGTAAACTTTCAAGTAGCAGAGATTTATACAATCGATAGATGTACATAGCTATATCCTTATTTATGCCGGGCAACCAACATTAAAGTTTTGCTCCTTCATATCTTGAGCCTAGGGAGAATCGAAATATGTCCACAAATAAAACAAATTACTTAAAATTTATATACTTTTTTAGGATGGATTTAATTTTGCTTCATTATTATTTCAACTGGAAGAAATTCTATGGAAAATTGCCATTATCTTCGTACAAAATTGTCATTATAATTTATGAACAGCATACAGTGAAGAGAGTATGAGTTGCAAGGGGTACGCCTTGATGAGTTAAATTTTGAAAATTACAACAAAAAAACCAATTGCCCCACTCTTCGTTTTTTCTGTGTAGTTTTTTCGCTCTCAATTTAAGAGTGCCAAAAACTTCATATAAAAAAAACGAAAATAGTCTCTAAAATTTATGGTATTCTTTCTTAAACTCATAATTACTTCAGAGCTTATTGTTACTCGTACATATATATTTATCTCTCTCTCTCATCCTCCGTTATATGTAATGTATGCATTACATTTCAAGCAATCATTGTGCATGCCAGTGAGCTGAGCAGACGATGAGTAGATGTTCTCTCTTAACTAAAATGGCGTGATGGATATATAACTCATGTTCAGCTTAGAGTTGATAAATGGATTGCCAAATCCACCAATGACATGCTTTTTTTCACTATGTCATATTTGCCGTCAAAGAGAGAAAAAGAGAGAATTTCCCATATGAAATTTGCCAACATGCTGGCAAATTTGATTGAATTTGACAAAGTGAAAACCAGACATCAGAATCAATAAATTCATTTAGCTTAATATTTCTAGGCAAGTTCTCTGTTTTTTGTGATTTTTAGAGGTTGTATGGCTCTGAATATAATATTGTTCTCCAACAAGCGATGAAATATGACGTATTTTTCCCCGTGAAGTGAATTCTCTTGCTATAGTCACGAATATTTCAATGCCAGAAGCAATAATCGCTTAAGTCTGAAATCATTATTTCGAATTGATATTGTTTGAAAAAGAAATGTAATTGATTGCTATTTTACGTAAGCGATTATGTTTTCATAATTTTTATTTAAAAAAACAGATATTCAGGAGTTTTTGACAGTAAGAAGAACACGATAGCTTTTATAGTTTAATACTTTTTAAAGCCGACCTAAACGATTATTGCTTTTGACCATAGATTGCTGCTACCACTGTTGCCGGAATGGAATTTTATAAATATTATTTTGTGGGCATCTCTTATAACTAGAAGCACCTACATACCCCGGAACGTTTTTAATGGTATAAGAAGTACTCACCCTTGATCATTTGTGTCGTAATTTTTTGCCGCTTCATCTTTTTTGGCTGCTTCATTGTACAAATATATTCATATCCATATTATCTATAAATTTATAGCATAAATATAGTTTTTTTGTAAGTTAGCATGATTTATTTGAGGTCACTTTTGAAACAAATTTCAAAATTTTTAAGATAGATAGATTTGGGCTTCCCAAATTTCAAGAAATTGTGTAAAAAGTGGCAGCATTGGATTGTGAAACGTCGCAAGCAAAAATGTTTAACGAAAAATTCTAAATAAAATATACCCAGCCCTGGCAAAACTACTATTGTGGTAACAATGTATTTTTTTTTGTTTCAGATTGTTATGAAAATGTACAATAGTATAAAAAATATCATCCCTGGTTCTGCTCTTTTCATTTTCTATATTTAAGTTGGCTATACTTAAGCTAGCTATTGGTATTTACTTTATTTTCAAAAAAAAATCTTTATTTTCAAGCAGAAATATTTATTTTCTTAACTTAAAACTTAAGTTATGTATATAAACGTTACATAAACGTTAAAAATACTCAAGTATATATATTTTAAAATGCAAAGCTTATTTAAGTCTCATAACAGTGGGTGATATTGCTTTCTTCATGCGACACCATTCCCCATAACCAAATGGCAACGTATTGCGTGTACTCAAATAATAAATTCCACGTTTCGGTACCGCTGGATCACCGCCCATATACGCCTGCGGCAAACAAGTTCTACTCCGGCCACCACAATTGCATTTCTGTTCTTGTATACTCATGTAATTTGGGCATTTAATAGCACCGAAAGCTTTACCATTTTGTAGCGATTCAACAAAATAATATAAAGCACCAAAATGATCGCAGGAAAAGTCTGGTTCCATAGTGGTAATATTAGGACAATGCGGTTGCCCGAGACCCCAGTTAGGATAGAATGAAGCATGTCCTAAATTTCCCGAAGCAAAACCAAAGAGTGCAACATCTGTTTGTATAGACTCCACGTAGAGCGCGTCAGTTGGTGCTAACCGTGAGGTATCATCGAGAATGCGATGTATTGGACCTGCAGCATCTAGAGCGTATATTACTCCGTACATATCGGGCTTTAGCAATTTGCCTGCCACGCCCGCTATATGACAACCAGCACTATGTGATATTAAGTACATATCTTTGTATGGAATGCTGGTGGTTCGGTGTAGAAATCTAGCGAACTCATTAAACTTTTCAGCAATTTCAAAAACTTCAAATACAACACGTGCATAGTTGATGTCCAAGGAATAATCACTCCAATCGACTAGTATAACATTGTAGTCACCTTTAGCAATGTAGGCATCTTTAATGGCAGCATTTGAGCATGTTGTCGTTTGGCCATTCCAGCCGTGTATGGAAAATCTGAAATGAGAAAATGGTTGATTGGAAGATTTTATGACAGTTGAAGTTGATAGTTAAAATGGGAATAGCCCATAAGGTGTTTTTGCTGTGGCATTGGCAAGAGAGTGAGAAAACTGTGTTGGAGGGAAGACAGGCCATCTTGAGAGTCATTTTGAGTCAGTGTGCAGAAAAAAAAGAGACAAAATTTTGATTGTTCGTCAGTGGATGCTCTAAAGTGGAGTGAGCGAAATAGAAAATTGATTCACTCGCCATCTTATTTTGAGTAAAAATACATAGGCCATGCCTTTTACTGAGGCTTTGTGAGAGTAAAACTAAGAAGTCGTATGTGAGCATGCTTAAAACCGATCGTGCGATAGTGTGCCTAAGCGTGAATGATCGTATTTTGTTCGTGCACTATTTTATCTAGCAAAGAATGCACGAAGCTCCCATCTTCGATTTTTAAACAGTGTTGCAATAATTTGCTAGTTTCAGCTAAATATTAAGTCAACGACTCCGAATTGAGTGCACTTACTTCATTTTTGGGATATGACCCAAAAGAATGTGAATGTCTACATCAACTAAATTACGAAAATTTTTTTCGACTTCACTTTGCATTAATTTCTTCTCTTGTTTAAACAAAACAAGTTCATTATCTTCATTACAACCCCAACCACATTTTTAATGCAACACATATAATTAAAAGCTCAAACGACAAGTTCAAGTTCATGTTCAGATGCAACAAAACCATGATTCATTTTCACACAGCCAACATTAAACCTGTAAATTAACATATGTTTTTTTTTTTTACTAACCTCACTGGCCATGCTGCATTAAAATTGGACTCCAGCAGCGCTCCATTATCACCTGTTAGCAACACTTGCTTTTTGTATGGATTCAAGCGTGTATATAAATCGTAACGTAAATATCTGTGCTGTGGACGCGATCCTGGATCGAGCAATTGACGTGCCTCCTTCGTAACGAGTCCAGCTATAAATTCTACAGTTAATGGTTCACAGTAGCCCAACTCGTTTTGATATGTGGCTATTTTTGTGGCTGCTGCTGCTGTTGTTGTTGTTTTGTTTGTGGCCACTGTTTTGTGTGTGTTTATCTTTGTGTAAAATGCTAAATGATTGGAGGATATTCATGGCAGGTAATAAGTAAATATTTTTTATTTAAATTAACGTCATTAAATTATATAAAGTATGTGTAGTTTTTTTGTGGTTTATCAAAAATTTGGCGAATTAATTGAGAATATTTAAGTGAAGGTGAAATTGTTTTAAAATTATGCAGTTTTTTTTGGCTTTTTTTTTTGGTTACAAGGAAATTAATAAATTTTAGGTTTTTTCTGTTTAATTTTCATTCAATCAATCATGGTTAAGATCTTTAAAATGACGTGAGATGTGTTAATCTGAGTAATTTATGTAGCATAATTGTCGATGTTGTAGATAAATTTTCGTTTCGTAGAATCTTTTTTCATACATATTGCAATATTCTTAACCCTTATGGTTTTTGTAAAATGATGAATGACTTTTGTATTTTAATTCTTATCAAGCTTTTCTGGCAAAAGACAAGTTCAGTTCCTTAATCTCCACCCATTGAAATTGATTTCCTTTCCCCTTTATATCTTTCTGCATCGTAAAAATGTTCGGAATTACATTATTTTCTATAATCATACTCATAGAAAATGAAATAAAATATTTTATATGATACTCGACTGGGGCACAATAGTTCATAGTCCAATAAAAATAACCTTCTAAATGTTATATTACAATTCATTGTTTTGATCTTTGGGGATATTTATATTTTCTCTTTTATTATTAGCATTATATATTTACTAAAAATGTTAGCTGACCCATTAAATGTTTCAGTTTTAACTCCCTGAAGGAAAAATGTGTCATTCCGATCGATGAATGGTTAAAAACTCTGTTCCGGAATTATTTCAAATGCAATTGCAGAAGAGAAAGTCATTTTGTGAGTGTTTCGCTGTTGTACACTGGTATAGCCAAGAGGGGAAGGGAGAAGGTTGATGAGAGTTTAAATCGAGTCCAAGGTAAGTTAATGTTAAAGTTACTAATCTTGTTACTAAAACCAGATTTGCTCCAGTGTTTCTAAAGTAATTGCATAAATCAAAAAGAAAAATCTGCATTTTTTAGGCTCTGGAACCCAAATGATGAATTCAAATCTCGACCAAATAGAGATTAGAATGTCCGGAAATGCTGACGTGATAGAGCAATTCAGTTTCAGTAATATTCGGATTCATTGTATAAAATTTTACAACAATAGACTAATTTAATTCTTGATTTAAGCAAAATCCATAGTTTCGCAGGCTTGTGTTATCCTCCAAAAAGTATTAATTAATTTCTTTTCAACACAAACTAAAGAAAAAAAACTATTTTCAAACTATTTAGAATCTTAGTTGTAATATTCTCTGAATTTCTACACATGTAACTCGGTAAGGATTCAAAGAAAATTAATTAGCGACATCTTTTCTTATTCACTATGATATTTATTTTTACTAACCCGAAACATTCACAATTACTGCAATACAAAGTAGAATTCTCATTTTTGCAATATAATATCACTGTAGAAAGAATGTTACAAGTTTCAATTCAATAAACTTTAACACTAGATTACTCTGTTATTATCTTTTGAGTTTCTTTTGCAAAACGCACTTAATCGTTGAATATCCTGCACACAACTGAAGCTATACAATTACAGAATAAAGTTTTTTAAAAGAATAAAGAATCTGAAAATTGTTTATTTCAAGATGATGATGAGAAAAAAATATAAAACAAGAGACTGCACTTATTGTTACAGTTAAGAAGAACAAGTTTATGTAAATTGTCGCCCTTTCATTTATTTATCTTACCATGTTTTATTTTAGTATTGCTTATTTTTTTTTATTGCAATTTTGCTTTCATTTTCATGAGGCTTCCTCATTAATCGTTCAGAAGACTCACAATATACGCGTAAGAAGAATATGAGTCGCTGATGTCGAAGGCAGCAACAGCAGATTAACTTGCAATTTTAAGAATTTCAGGCGCACAGAACTGACCTAAGTTACGAATGCGTAAATCGTTTGCTGCAGCCGCTGTTACCTTTTTTTTTCTAGAACTTGTTTTTGTTCTTGTTGATTTTCTGGTGATTTTCCAAATAATCCCATGTGTTTTTTGTGCTGACACAAAAGGAGTTTATTTTTTGTTTATTAACTACATAGGCACTCATACCATAAGTTATGATGAAGTGAAGACAATGAAGTTTCTATAAAAACAAATAATAAATATTGTAAGTTAATTGTTGGTGCTATACAAAGCTGGTTTAAAATGTTGTATACTTACAGATTTCTTGAATTACTTATTTTTATGATTTCCTTTTCAGGGTATAAAGCTACCACTGGCGTCTTAAGAGGAGGAGAACACTTCGGTCACTCTTGCTTAACAACTTCACCTTGGTGGAATCATTGTGCACCCAAAAAAAATTGTCTAATTTCGCATATGAATTTTTATTGTATCAAATTGAAGGAATAAGCAAATTAAAAGTTAACCTCATAACATTTGTACAATTGTGATTAAGTAGGAGCGCAAATGTTAATATAATTATCTACAGCGCTTAGAAAACAAATGTCATTTAAATTGAAGAGGAAGTGACAATTTTGTTGTTGCTTTCACAAGTAAACACAACACAAAAGCTCTTCTCTCATATGAAATATTAGTAAAAGAGAAGACAAAGAAGAGCCGCCATTTTGCGTAAAAAATTAGTCGTGGAAAATCTATCAAGGAGATCAGTAGTCGTTATAATTTGTGCAGAAAATTTTTATAATATTTGCCGAATATCTAAACGTTTTTCTTGTGCTATTATCAAAATATATAATTTAAATAACTTTTCTAACTATAAGTTGTGCTTACAAAAACAAATATATTTTAGTTATTGTGAAAAACAATCTTTAAAACTAAGATCTTTTGCATACTAATTTTCAATGGCATCTTTCCTCTGCTACAACCAACTTCCGTTTGTGCTCTTTGCGGTGCTTCTGTCAAATAAAACAAAATGCAAGGAGAGCAGCGGCCGCTAAAATTTGTGCAGATAATTTCTATAACATTTACAAACAAATTTAGACAATTTTCAAGTTTTTTTTTTTATCAAAACATATAATTTAGTTAATGTTAAAAAATAATTATAAAATTTTCCACTTAAATCCACAACTTCGTCTGTGCTCCTTGCACTCTTTGTGATTCTCTTTTAACGAAACTAAATGTAAGAAGAATAGAAGTATTAACAGAAAACTTGAATGTATTACTGCAAAACTTTAGCGATTTTCATAAGTTATTATTAAAATATATCTATATAATTTCACTAAACATTAGTTATGCTTACAAAAAAAGAATAAAAATTGAACTTGCTTTATGTGACAAAAACATAATAATAATATGCAAAGAATATTTCGATTTCTCTCTCAAATCTTTAAATTTCGTTTGCTCTTTGCGCTCTATGTCGTGCCCTTTTTCTTGCCAAATAAAACAAAATCAATCAATTGCAAATGAAAACTTAAGAATATTAGTGGGAAAGCAGACACAAATCTAAATAACAGGAAGGTGACATTCGTGCATTATTTTTTAATTAAAATTTATAAACGGAAGATTATATTTAAAATTAATTTACATTAAAAAGTGCAAAAATAATTATAAGAATACCTAGAACTTAATTGAAAGTGAGTTTTTGTATTTAGCACGTCAATTTGACTACAATATCCTGGTTAAAATTTATTAAAAATTACTTCAAGGACAAAAATACATTCATCGAATTGATGTTTATCATATTTCAAGAAGTAAAAATCCAGTATCAATACGTGAGTATCTTGAAAATTTTCTTAATTTGTCGCTTTTGCATAGTTTGTTTCAACTGAGTTGATACTCATATTGAAAGGATTGAAAAGCATTCAGATAAAAATTTAACGGGAAACTTTTAGCGGTTGAGAACAAATCGTGGGATATGTTCTCGGTGTACATGGTTGCATTTACTATTTCTATGAAACGAACCTTTTAATTGTTTCTTGAAAAATTTGTATAATAACCAGGGAGCGGATTACGAGGAATTCTTCTTCTTTAAAGTGAAACTTCTTTTCTCTTGTCCCTAGAGTAAAACCAACCGGATGTGAAGTCGCGCGTAAGCTTGCAATGCGACATATTGCAGAAAGAACAATGTGTAGCGTCGCCATCTTAAAGTTTATGACAGTTATTTATTTCACATACTGATGGCGCAAATGTCCAAGGAATTACATGAAGATGTCGCACACAAAAAGAGTTCGTCTACAATTGTTATCGAAATTACCGGTACAGAGTTGCAGTTTTTGTTTTGTTCTAGCATTAATCCCAAAAAAAAAAAATTGGTTATGTATTAACGAACACAAGGCAGAAGTGAAACTTCTTGTGAACTAAACGAAACACAAGCAAATGAAATTAGAAAACACAAGCTAATGCAGTAAAAAATTTAGCGATTGAAAAATTTAATTTGTTTGTTGTTTGCTTGTGTTTCGTTTAGATCACAAAAAGTTTCACTTCTGCCTTGTGATCGTTAATACACAATTTAGTTTTTTCTGCTTAATCCTATATGATGGTTGATAAAATATATACAAGTTTCAAGCCCCACTGATTCTAAATATATAAATTTTATTTTGCCTTTTTTTTTTTTTGCTATTTTTCAAAAAGTTTGCCTTTTTCTCTGTTTTAGTGCCTTTTTCGAATTTTCGGTGCATTTTTTCTAAGTAATAAATGACTTTTTTGGGGGTTTCTACCCATTGTGGCTTTTTAATCCCTATTTTTAATAGCCGATATTTTGTGAATGAAATTTTTAACACAAATGGAAACATTCCTTTTTTGCTGCATTTGTCATCAAAAAAATATGTGTAGTAGGACGTAAACGGATAGAATTATATTAAGACGGTGAACTTAAAAATAGAAGGAGAAATTATAACTTCTCATGTTAAGGGCAAAACAAATAAATTTTACGGCGACCCTGCCAAAATGATGCTGACATGGGATAAACCGTTGAACAGACTCCAAGGTCCAAAATACAAAAGCTGTTTAAAGTAGAAAGTTTCTGATGGGTCCACAGCACAAAAAATTATGTTCAATACTGCTATGATAAAGTTCTTTAAAAGTCCGGTCTCAAATTAGGGAAAACCCTATTTTCATTTCAATTGATGCAACGACCGACAAAGCTGGACGTTATGTTACCAAGGTCATTGTTGGCTAATGAGTTGAAAACGGAAGGGGGTACATTTTGACAGTAAACATTTTGACGGCTCCCTTCGTTGTTTCCTTTTGTTTTAAAAAGCATTTAAATATATTTTTTTAATAAAATAAAAACGGAAATTGTAACTGATTTCCAATTTTTGTGTACCTTTTTTTTTTAGCTTTATGCTGTCTTTTTTGGTATTTTGCAGTGCCTTTTTTGCAATTTTATTTGCTTTTTTCGGTCCACGAAATTTGCTCCCAGATAATAACTGACAGGTTTAATCACAAATTCATTAATTCGTATTTAATATCGGGCACTGGTTAACCTACAATTATTTTAGTTTTGTATTTCTTGCTGTGGGATAATTAAAAGTTTCTTCCACTTTGTATTCTAGATAATTGTAGATTGTTATAAGCCCACCCTAATATGATCTTCGCCAAAATCGACTGGGTAATATCTGCTGGCTAAATTCGCCATATTTTTCGTCAACTTCAAGGTTTTTAAGGCCTGAAACTAATGTTTGAAATGTTTAACCTGAGACTTTGATATAAGTTTTTTCTACATTGATCCACCGATTTGTTGGACTCAACTTTTTGTTGAGTTTAAGGATCTGGTAGAAGATTGATATTCTTATAATGGCTTGAGTTACTCTGTCTGTTGTTTTATCGTTAGTGGTGAATTTTTTTAGATTCAGTATTCTGTTAATTACAGTCTGAGTAGGTGATTTATCTACCCCATTAGAAACTTACAAACGTAGAGCACAGATTTCCTTCGTATTAAATTAAGCAATAAAACGCATTTAAACATTATAAATTGACACTAAGTCTTTTTTTTTATTTTATGATTAAACTAATATCACTGAAATTCACCGGGGCAAATATTAAAGTAGTCTTATCTATAAATATTTGTAAATATAACTTATTAATTGATGGTAATATGATCACAAATTTACAAAAATAATTTGAATAAATGGCATATTTAAATTACTATATAAAACTATTGATAAAAACTCTCCCATGCTATAAATTAATTTTTCTTTTAAAGAATTATATAAAATATTCTATATCTATAAATAGTTTTGTACATAAGTAGTTCAATAGTAAGTAGGTAATTTACAAGAATGTAAGTTTTTCTAATAATGATATGAAGCAAAATTTAAATGTTTGGTCAAAAATTGAGAAACATACTGTATGAGAACATTATTCGAGTTGGCTAAAGATAACCGATGTCTAATCATCACATATGCAGCACACGTAAATACAATATAGAAACAAATTAAACAACAAACGGAAAAAATATAACTCAAATCCTCAAAACCTAGAATCATTAGAAGAAATTGTGATTTTTTAAACATGCAAAATACTTCAGTATCTGGACAAATAGTATCGTCACGATTATAGCCATAGAGTGCAGCCACGAGACCCTCAATGCCATGACGCAAATAGCTGAGTGACATGAGAAAACGCATAAACGGTGAAATATAAACCTCCTTGCCATAACCAATGCCATATGTAGAGAGTAGAATGAGGCATACTGCGAATACTGGTCCCATAAACATGGCATTCTATGAAGAGGGAAAAAAGTTTACATTAGATATGTATTAGATGACAGTTAGTTAACACTTGCCACTAAACTCAATCTGGATGCTATTAACAAACCCAAACTATCCGATGTCATGGCAGTTAGGAAAGCAATTAAGAATAACATTAAAAATCTAAATAATTCAAGCGGTTGACTTGACATCACATAGACCATGGTCAAATAAATAATCGCCAAAAACAACATGAATGGAATTTTTGAACATATCAATGCAGCATAGTAAGAACTGAGACGATACCATTGATTAAAATATTCACGTTTTAAAAATTTCATTTCAGTGGGAACTGTTGAGAAAAGTAAAAGTTTGAATTAAATAAATATTTTAAACTTTTTTTTTTTTCTTTTTTAAGAAATACACTTACATTGCAACAATACTGGCATCATTGGCAAATATAAATATGCTATGATAATTGTGAAAGCAAAACCAAAATTGAATAACGCTTTTGTTGCATCATTGCCCACACCTTTAAAAATGCCGCCCACAATTAACGCCAGCACAATGTTCATGAAGAACTTTAGTTTCATATACGACTAAAATAAAAAAGAGTTTTAGATGTTAAATATAATATAATCTTTGCTGTTTTAATATTTGTCACACTATACCTTATCACGCCACATTTGCACTAGCATACGAACTAGCAGCAATCGATATTGCATCCACCAACTTGATTTCGATTTTAATAGTTTCGGATTGATTTCCTCTTCGAATTGTTCCATTTCATCATAGGATGATGCTCCTGAAGTTGTATCTGATTTTGTTGTTAATTCAGATTTGTTTTGATGCTGCTGGTCATGAGTTTCTGGTGTCCATCGATATACTTTACCATTATCAATGGCAGCGACCATTGTGTTGTGAAAGTCATTGCCATATTCACGGCAAGCAACTTCAATAACTGTAAAAAAAAAAAATTGAAATACAGTAATTTAATGGAATATAGAACATTGTAAAAGCTTTATAAAGGCTTAATTCAAACTATGTCTGAAGAATTCCGACTCTCTCGAGGTTAAATCTCAAAGTTTTGTCCTGAAATTAATACTTTAATTTATAATGTCTTGACGGCAACTGCAAAGTCGGAGTTGAAGAGCAGATTTTCTGGTGTATAGGAAACGATTTAGGTCAAAGAACCAGTGAGTCTATTATAAAGGCTCAACTTAAGCTACTGATTAAAGCATTGAGATGTAAATTTTAGAATTGTTCATATGATTTGTAAACATTAAGACAAGATTCGAACTTTCAATAATAGTTTGAGCTCGGAAATAAAACTAAATAATTCAACTTCTCTTCAAATTTAAACTTTCATATAGAGCAACTGGTTTTTAAAATATATAAGGAATATATCTTTTTAAAAGCCATGAAGTACACGAACGAACTACTTTTACAAATAATCGCAATCTTAAGAGCGTTAACGCCAATTTCGGTCGCCCTAAACGCCAACCCTGACACTTAATTCGTAAGTTGGTACAAAAGTTCGATCCCACATTTTCGCTGCTTAATGCTCTGGTACCCGTTAGACGAATAAACGCAAAGAGCTTTGAGAACATTGCGGCCATTAGTGCGTTTTGCTGCTAGCTCCCAAAATCAATCGATTCCACGCTGTGCGAATTAGAACTCTCTCAAACAATATTGTGTGGAATTTTGCAACTTGATTCAAGAGCTGAAGCAGCATAACTATTCGCAGCGCCGAAATTTCTCAGATTGGTGCCTGGAAAAGTTTGTAGTCGATCCGGATTTCCGGATTCATCGCAGAATTATCTTCAGCATTGAAGCTCATTTCTATCTGAATGGCTTTGTCAACAAGCAGAAAATGCGCTATTGGCAACAAACCCATATGCGCTGCATGAGGCACCACTGCTTCCATAAAATTGTTTGATGCGGTTTTTATGCTGGCGGCGTCATCGGGTCCATTTTTTTCGTTGATGATGTTGGCCGCCAGATTACAGTTAATGGCGACCACAATAGAGCGATAATAAACAGGTTTTAGTTATCTAATTCGTGTCGCAATCATACCGACAACTGCCATCGACTTAATGAAGACGAAATTCAAAAATCGCCTTATCTCGAGAAATAGACTCATTAATTGACCACCGAGATCGTGCGATCTAACGCCTCAGGACTTTTTTCTCTAAAGGTATCTGAAATCGTTGGTCAATGCCAACAAGCCAAAGATATTATCTGGGCTTAGATCCAATTTTGAACTAGAAATTGCCGGAATATCGGCCGAAATTTGTGGTACAGTAGTCGAGAATGGGGTCCAACGAATCGAACGTGGCAAGTGCGCCATATACCCCATATCGAATTTTATTCTAAAATGGTATAACGAGAGCTTTCATTTGCAATAAAGAACTTGGCGATAACTCAAATACTTTGCGTTCTATTTGAAAACGAAAATGGATACTCTTTATCGGAACTTGGAATAAGTAGAAAGAGCGGAAGAAGAAGTTGGAATAGGGGTAAAAATAAAAACAGAGGCAAGTGCAGGAGTAAGAATTTTAATTGGTATAGGGATTGTTGTGGAAATAAAAACTGAAAACGTTTCAGAAAAAGATATAGAATTGCAATATATAAAGGCTTAGAGAAATAGGTATAGAAATAGACAGAAGAGTTGGTAGAAAATAAGTAGGGGAATAGGAATAGGTAGAGAAATCGGTGAAGAAATAGGGGGATAATTAGTTAGAAGAATAGGTATAGAAAATAGATTTAGGAGCATGTACTGGAATCTGAATCTGTATAATAGGAATAAGTATAGAAATACGAATAAGTATAGAAATTAGGTTAAGTAAAGAAATAGGAAAAGGGATAGGAATAGCTATAGGAAAAAGTATAAGGACATGAATAGGAATAGGTACTAAAATGGTTATATGGATTGGTATAGAAATAAAAGTAAGAAATAATATAGAATTGGGAATAAAACTAGGAATAGAAACAATATTAAGAATAATATTAAAAGTAACGGTAGAAGTAGAAATAGGAATATGAATAAGAATAAAAATATGAATAGCAATAATAATAGAAACAAGTCTAAGAATAGAAACTAGAAAAAGATTAAGGATAGGAAAAATAATTTTTAGAAGCCTAAAGGCCGTTTTCTCCATATCCGATTGAAGACTACCATCCGTCGGTTAAAATTCGGATTAGTGCTTAACCGGACATTGACAAAGCGGACATAAACCTTAGCGACTTACTGATTTCAGTAGTTAAAGGGACTAGAATTGTTCTATTTATTCTATTTCCAATGAATTTACAACTGAATGATTTTTGGTTCGAAAACGCAGCTGGTTCAGAACAGACCAAGATCAGCAAAGACTTGCTCAATATTATTGTCTAGGAAATGAAATACAATCCTATCATAAAAATAAAATTTAAATAATTTCTTAATTGAACTATCATCTTCGTTAGAAAAGGAAGTAAATACTTATAATATTGAAACAGTGAAATTAAAATAATGCACCTCTCGTGATTATATCAATGTAAACTGTGAATTTAAATATGTTTAAACATTGGTTAAGTGTAAAATTATGACGCATATATTGCAATTCTGACAATACAAGTGCTAATTTTTATGTTATACAAATTGTACAAGTTAAAATACATAGATCATTAAAATTTTTAATTACCTACGCTTCTATGAACATAGATAAAATTTTATGAAATAATAAAACAAATAAATCTTTCGCTAGAAATCAATTAATGGCAAAATACAAAGTGCAACAAAATTTATCTTTAAAAAAAAGTAGCTATTCTGAAATTTTAAATTTGATGAAAATCGGACTTGAAGGAATATTTCCGAAAAACCAATCGCCTCGAAGAAAGGTGTACCTTTACTATTTACCTTTCTTTTATCAAATAATTTGTTTCAAATATTCTTAAAAAATAAATACTTACTAAAATCGGCGGGATTATAAGTCACTGGACATGATAGACCGATATGTTTCATATATGGAACAATATTAGCGCCACTACCCTGATAGACGCATTGACCTTCGGCTAGCACATAAACCTTATCGAACATATCGAATATTTTGGCGGAGGGAGTGTGTATGGAGCAGATGATAGTACGGCCAGCGTGTGCAATGCGACGCAATAAAGCAATGCATTGTGAGCTGGAGAGATCATCGAGACCACTATAAAAGAATCGAAGGAATATTATTAAAAAATCAGTACACAAAAAAATCCCTTACGTTGTTGGTTCATCGAGAAATACAACCGGTGGATTATTCACTAATTCCAAGGCAATACATAAACGTTTCTTCTCACCGCCCGACATACGTAATGTTATGGTGTTTTCAGCTTTCTTCAAGCCAAGCATGCATAATATTTCTTCGATCTATATAAAAATATATAAATATATATATATATATTTTTTTTTTGTTTAGTTAGTACTCAATATTTTAAAGCTATAGTTAACTTACTACTTCCAACTTCTGTGCTTTGCTCAGCTCATTGCCCAATTTTAAATTTGCTGCTAGCACCATCGATTCCAACACTGTAAAATGTGGATCTAGCACATCATTTTGCATAATATAGCGTGACATCTTACGAAATACTTTCATATCGCGTGGACTATGATTTACATTGATTTGCCCGGAGGTTTTTGTAGCGCTGTTTGTGTTTACCAATTAGAATCATTAAATTAACTTAATTTATGTTTACTTATTTATTATTATGTTTACTGTACTTACCCATAACCTGCTAAAAGATTCAATAGTGTTGTTTTTCCCGCTCCCGATGGGCCCATTATGGCGGTTAATTCATGTGAACGAAATTGTCCATTCAAGCTTTTTAATAATTGTTTGTGACCTGCGGGAAATAGATGCAAATCAATATCATCAAAAACTTTTACTTTTATTTAATTTTATTAATTAACAAATTCATTCAATTGCAATTTCTATTATAAAATATTTTCAATCTTATTGTTTGCAAAATTATAAAAAAAAAAATTTGTCCTACGTTGTCCATTTCAATTCATTACTTTACAATGAAAATTACAAATCATTAGTCATTGTTTCCTTTTTTTTGCTAGTTTTTTTCTCAATAGTAATTACTGTAATCTGCTACGCCTACAGCACTATAGTAATTGCTTGACTGCTACTTTTACTATTACTATCTAGCAGTAGTAGTTGGCTATTAAGTTAAGGTTGTATAAGGCGCACCTTTGAATTTTAAAATTATTTCTTAGGAAACATTTTGTTTGCTTCGAGGTACAGCTCTTTATACATAACCTAAATACTTAGTATCTTAAAAACTCTCCACGGTGCATTCAATGAATAGAGTAAATGACAGAATTATGGGCGGTTTTGTTACAATAAAAATTAAGTCTAAGTCAAAACTTGGTTGTAAAGGATTCAAGTTTTAAATAAGAATCAATAAAAACGATTAAAATAGCTGTCTTTAAAATAAGAGTTTTTTGTTTCATAAAAGTTAAAAGTGATGATCAGAAGTAAGAGCTTTGAAATAACTTCTTTTTTTTAACTTTTAATTTAAACTCTTACTCAAGAACTTTTATTTTAAAAACAGTTTTTTAAATAATTTTTAAGTCTTTAAAAACTTTTATTTTAAAAGTCTTTGAAAACTCTTTTTTTGAAAGTCTTTGAAGACTACTACCTTTTCTACTACTTTTTTCTACTACTATTTTCGACTACTTTTTTCTACTAATATTTTCTTGTGAATTTTCACTACTTTTAACATGTTTTTGCTGGAAAGTAGTAAGAAAAATGGTTAGAAAAGAAGTACAAAATAGTAGTAAAAAAGTAGTAAAAAAAGTAGTGGTAAAAATATTTCTTTATCTCCATACCAAAAAATTTTCCTATTCTATTACTTCTCCAATCTATTATAGTTAGTATAGTTGGCCTATAATCACGCTCTTAATTGTCTTGATATCAGGATGGCAAAACTTTTTATTTAGAAGCTTTATTCATTCTTTTCTCATTTCCATATTTACTTCTTGATGAGGTATATGCGTAGAAAGTGCCGAATCAATATAAGTCATGGGTTGTTCTCTATAGTTTGAATAGGAGAACAAGCATATATTCTGCACAGAGCGACCCTGTTAGTTTCCCAGCCTACTGGTTTTGGCATTTCCTAATTTTTTATTTATTCCTTTAAATCTCTCAGAAGAATGTGTACTTCCCGTGGTAGGAAAAAATCGAGATGTTGATTTTCGTGTTTAGGAAAAAAAAACTATTCCCGAATTTTTACCTATCCAGGTTTAGCCGTAAGCGAGGTATACAAATATACAAATATATACAAAAAAAAAACGTTCAGGCTTTATGATATTCCGACTTACACAAAATATATCTCTATCGACAGAGAAAGTTTCTATCTATATAAGAAATTTATTTATGCATATCTTTTTATTATGTAGTATTTTTAATAATTTTTTGAAATTGACGACACAAAAAAAAAAAAAAAAGAGAGCGCAAAAAAAGTGAGGTTGTCCCATAAAAGTCATAATAGTTTCAACGGTAATGCTTCAATTGTAACAAAATAAATTTCAAACAATAAATTCGAAGTCAGGAAAAATTTTTAAGTTCATGTACACATATGTGTACGAAAACCCTAAGAGGGTTAAGCTGTTCTCCCACTGAAGGCAAAGCAACTTTGACCTAACATAATGGCTTTGACAATAAAAATTCCAGCGATTGTTTGAAAGCGATGAGCATTGTGCGTAACGCCGCTTTATGTAGGATCGCAATTGAATTACCTACCGAAGGACTGGACTTTTTCAAAAGTTCACATACTTCATTTACTATGGTATGTTTTTCATAAAAAAACTTGGATTCGGAATTAAAATGTTTATTTTCTAAGAAGGCAAGCTTGTTCTGGATTGAAAAATACTGGCTTTTGTGATAAACCTTTCTCCTTCCTTGAAGCCGCTGGTATTTTCGATGCCTTGTTTATTCAGAGGAATATAGTCCAACACCCATCCTTTTAAAGCTAGAATATCTATTTCTTCGCTTTGTTGAATATTTTTCTGACTGGACAATTTTTCCCAGATATTGAAGAACCCTTAACCCATATACTTTTAAAGATATTCTGCTGTGTACAATTACATACATCGGAAGTATGGGAATGGAACGTCCTTAATATCGTTTGTTGTAGATAATTCTGACACTAGGTCATTACCTGTTTAGGCAAGCGATTACTTACTGATTACCTTGGCCTAAGAATTTTCTAAAAATATTATAATTTATAAGAAGTCTCGTTCAACTTAATTTTTTAAATGGCTCTGCCAGCATAATAGATTGTAATATCAATCAATTTTTTTTTTAAAGCTAATAAGTAATTCAAATTTTCTTAGCTAAAAGCATTAGAAAATATACCAAACTTACCTCAAACTATTAACTAGCATCAAGTAATTATAGAAATACATAATACTATTTTATTTCATTTAAAGCTGAAAGTAAAAAAAAAACCCTTTAGATACCTAAACTATGTACTCGTCCATGATAACAATCTAAAGCACCTTGAATATGATTCACTAATGAATGTACTGCTGTAAGCTTGCCATGATTATCTACGGCCAGCGGTTACTGTTTTTTATGTTCCGTTTCTTTTTTCCCCCCCTGTTATCGTAACTAATCACTAATAATTATAGAAATACTTATCTAATGTTTTTTTAATCATAAATACTTAATATAAGCAAGCGATAATTGTGTAGGTCTTAGAATAATTTTATATATTATAAACTTATTTATTTTAATGGAAAATTAAAATCGATGAAAATGGAAGGAATCCTGCATTTAAATTAAAGGCGCTTCGGAACTTAATCTATGCAGCTATTTCACAATCGAAACCTTAACCCAAGACCAATCTAATCTTCCAGATTTGCAAACCTCTCGGTTCCCATCTGGTATCTGATATAATAACCTTTGCTTTTAAATTTTTTTTATAAAATTTCTTCATAATTATATAGAATTGTGATAATTTAAATTACTTTACTAATTTTAATAGGCATTTGGTAGTTGCACAATTATTTTATTTTTTTTATTTTCACAAAACGTTTTTATAATTACATTCTACACGGTTAGATACGCTACGAGCCATTAAAATCATTAAATCATTAATTTATAAATTTATTATTGCTTTATGGCAGCAATCATTCAAAACACGAGCATCTTTTAAAGCAACAGCCATAGCAACCAGCATGTCAAAGGTTAGAAGGAAAACCTGTAATTTCCACATGCTGGCTGGCATATCTCTATGTACATGCATAGTTCCATTCACTATTCACTCATACCTCAAACACTTACCTTTTCCAACAACGGGCACTGCATATGATAAATCTGTAAATTCCAAATTAACTGCTGGCCATGTTGGCAGATATTTTAAGCCACGACATGAGTTAATATCTTCCGATTGATTGACCAAATCGACACTAATCGCATTTATGTCGCTGCTGCTATAGTTGAGCGATGTGCCGCCACTATGAGATTTAAAGCTATTGTAAGAATCACTGCAACCGGTATCGGTGGAATCCATATTTTCTTTTTTTTTTCTTTTGTTTTGTTTTGTTTTTTCTCTTGCAATGCAATTATATTTGCTGGTGGCTTTGGTGTTGTTGTTGTTTATTTAGTAATCAATGATTTTTTTGATATTTAATCATAATTTTTTTTGTGTTTGCTCAACTTTGATGCCAACGATAGACGTCTTCTTGTTATCGTAATTTTGTTGTGCTAAAATGTAAAGAAAATTGGTTTTAATCGGCATCGCTATGTGAAAATATTAAACAAAATTAATACAATAAACGAAAAAAATAGTAAAATGAATTATTTTTTTATTTATTTTTAATAGTTTTAATGTATTATTTAAAAAAAAAAATTCAAGTCAAAATATCTGTCAGAAGCAGTCGCAGATAGTCAAAGTCAGAGAGCAGTCTGGGATAATAGAAATTAGTTAGAGGCTATGGTAGTCAGTAGATGCCCTGATTATTTTTTTTTTAAATATTGATTTTTTGAAATCTCGAAATCAGTACGAAAATGTACTGATTTTTGTATTTTGTACTGATTTTTTCAAATTAATATCTTATGACTTTTCATGCTTAACCTTATTGGTCTTAAAATCGTTTTTGTAGACAGTCTCACCCTGTTTGTTTCTTTTTGTGATTGTTCACAAAACGGAATACATACGGGTATGTATGCTGCTATCGAGGGGAGAAAAACAATATTTGCAAGAAGAAAAGTCGGTTAACGTAAGTGTGAAGGGTGAAGTGAAGGGAATTTTTTATTAATTGAATTTGATTATTGTCCTCAGCTCTCACAATTCTCTAAATATGGGAACTGATACGTAATCAACATTTTCTACTGACAAAGGAAAAAGTGTAAAAGAAACACACAAAATCGGAGAAAAAGTTTCAGGGCCATCGTGCCTAGTATTAGTTTCGTTAATCATTACATGAAAAGAATTTTTTTTTAAGTAAAACCTACGGCCATGCCCTTGCCAGAAATCGAACCCGGGATCCCTGAGATGATAGTCTAGCACGCTGTCACTAGATCATACTCTATTACCCTAGAATCCATTAACTATTTCTTTCATAATTGTACGCAAATTTACAATGTAATTACTGATTTAATTGATGGTTTATTAGAATTTACTTCACCCAATGAAACAATACTACACTATTAAATAACTACGTTTTTAACTGGCTTTTAAATTCATATATTTAACTATTTTTAATAAGTAATACTTCGTAAAAATTTGATACAATGTTGTTTTAATATCAGCAAATTAAAAGATTGAGGTGAGAGAACCATTTAATTTATGTAATAGTCGAGTGAAATTGAATAATAAAATTCGACTTTACCAGTCAATTACCCTAACATTTACATAATTATTAAAAAAAAAAAAAAACTTGGAAATGGTATTTAAGGGTGCCGATCACTGTGGAAGATATGAGCGCTGAGTCTTGATAAAACAATCTTTGGCATATTGGGGGAATTCTTTAGTAAATTTATAAAGTGCTAAGCAGAAATTCATGCCATCCACTGATTTTGTTTAGTTCAAATATTGAAGAAAGTTTTACTAAATAGTTTCATATTTGTCAACGATTTATTGTGAGAATGAGAGAGAACAGCAGATTGAAGAAAAATTTATGATTGATGATGAAAGAATGGATGATATACGTTTCTGTCTAAAGAATTGAGGAGACTCTTTAGGTTAGAATTAACAACAAGCAACGATCTTGTCTTCCACCATGACTGCGCTCTCCAAACTTGTTAATCCTTGGCTAGAAAGTTTCAGCCTACCCCCAGCGTGGCTTTAGATTACTCAGGTTGCTGACGAACTCAATCGATTGAAAAACATTTGATAGTGAAGATGTCATTCAAGTATAAGCTATTTGAATAAAAATTCTATGATTACAGTGTTCTACAAATGGAAACTTTTGAAAACTAGCAGAGACGGGACAATTGCACTTAGGATATTGGAGGATTGCTGAGTCCGAGTTCGCTTTGCTCTGCTCACACTTTTTTTATATTGACATCAAAATTTAATTGTTCAAGAACACAAAGTAGATAGATCAAGAAAGTAACTTGAGAAGCGACAAGGTGCCATATGGCACTGCTAGGCATTACTGGGTTAAGCTAACAACGAGATAAAAGTGAACGATAACGAGGATAAAAAAAATTACGAAAAAATAAATTAAATAAATTAAATTAATTAAAAAAAAAATTTTTTTTTTTAAATTTTTAAAATTAAAAAATAAAAAAAACAAAAAAATTTTTATTTTATACATTGTTTAATACATTGTTGTTGTGATGACTACATTTGTTCATTAAGCCTGTTTATATATAACTTCAAATAACGAAATTGACATGAACTTAAGTCATGACTTTGAAAATTAACCTCTAGATTTAATTTTCATAGTCTCCTAAAAAACTATCATGAACTGATCGAATGGGGACCGTTCAGAAAAAATGACACCTAGAATCATTTTCTCACAAACACACACACTCTCCCATGTACTAGACTTTCAAATAACGAACTGTTATGCAGACTAGCTACAATGGGAAAAAACAACAACATAAGTGTATAGAACGGTAGTGGTAGTTTCTTTCAATATCTCTATTCAGTGAAGATATTTGGAATCAAATCCGTAATTCTGGGTTATGATTTCAAATATTAGTAGCTTATATAGGATATTGAAAGATTAAGAACTATCACTAAGATCACTGATGAGGAATTGTGGCGGATTCCGAAACGGCCGTCTGATTTGCCCGTCTCTATATACATTGTTGTTGTGATGACTACATTTGTTCATTAAGCCTGTTTATATATAACTTCAAATAACATTAATTGCCTTCGACTACGAAGACGAAAATAGATCGATCTTGTTACATAAAAAAACTACCCATTGCAAAGTATTATATTGACTCGAAGAGGAAGATAGAATAGAGATAAGTAAAAGGCCTTAACCTTGCCGGAAATCGAGCCCGAGACTTCAGAAATTAAAGTCTAACATGCTCTCACTAGACCAACGAAGTGATAGAAAATGGATGCGTGAGACTATTACAGATACAGTTAACGATGTCAATAGCAAACTTAACCAATCCAAGGATGCAATAATTACACTGTGCTACAAAATTGAGTTTTTTCCATCGGACTGGCAATTTGACATATAGTTTTGAGTAATTTGGAATCGTTGAGTTCGAATCTTGAAAACCAGTTTGCTCTATCAAGTTAGGTTTTTGAGATAACGGTACATGAAATAATGAAAAGGGCTTTATTAAGACTGTACCAGGTCATTCTTAATTTATGTCTTATCGTTTTTAGTGTCTCTAGAAAAGTTGTTTAGTAGAAAAAGAAGCACTTTTTTTGTGAACGCAAGAATCCTCCATCTAAACTCCATACCCCAAATTTCGGGAGTTTTTTAAGTACAGCTTTGAACAATATTGCCTACAGGCTAAATGAAAAATAAAAGTATTATAGTGGGTTTGGGAAAAAGTTTGCTTATCAAAAAGTATGGGGGGGGGGGGGCCCTAGAACAACAAAACAGCACCTACCACTTTATTCTCGAAAAAATTACCCCACAAAGTCGAATATGGATATACATATATAGATTTTTACATTGGTTGCGAAATCTATGAACAGCGATACAATCTGTTTTCATTCTACGAATGATAATTTTAAAGTATATTACGAGATTTGTTAAATAGATTTAGAGATACTTTTTTTTAATGTAAAATCTAAGCACTCTTTTCAAAATTTATATGTACAACAGTTTTATTTATTTTGAACTTGGCATTGTCTAGCAAAACATTGAAATTGCAGTGTAAACGAAAACCAAATATGAACATTATGTACATAAATGTATATCTCAGTCAAGTTCAACACAAAACGAACATTTTTCTTACTTGTATGCACATTTCTTAGCCAAGTTTAACACAAAACTGACATTTTTGTATTATGCTATACAATTAATTAATTGCAAGTAATTAAATAAGTGTGATTTAAGCGTACACTAATTTATATGTATATAAGAATGTTTCTTGTTTTACAGTAACTAATTATTATGTAATTAATGTTGTATGATATTAATAATAAATTATTGATTTATATATTTATTTCTTTATTATAAAATATAAGTGTATAAATTAGAACTTTCGTCATTATGATAAAAACGTTAATTACATCTACGAACACATTCATTAAATCTACGAAAGTGTTAATCATACTAACAAAAGTGCATATCAAATGCGAAGAATAGTTTTTTTATGAATCGTATTTTATATTACAATAAATTAAAACACATAACTAAGAAAAAAAAACAATAATTCAATCTAGGGCCGTAGCCTCCCCAGTAATTTTCGAAATTCTAGAATTTCCCCATAAAGGTTACTCCCAAAAATGCCACGTCCATAAGTAAAGAAATTCAGAATGAAATAATACAGGTATCTTCTGACATTATCATCAGAAAAATTATTAAAAAAGTGATAACGCACCATGCCAAGCCTTGCTCGGGGATGAAACCATCTATATACATATCAGGAACTGAATAAATGTCATTATATATCAGATACGTTGACTTCCATGAAGAATTGCGCAATTTGATTATAGGCGAAGATTTTGTAGGATTCGTACCGATTTACACACAGACTTCTGAAAAAATAACTAAAGCTCCGCAGAAACATTGTAGGAAATTGAGTCTTGAAATGAAAAAATATAATAATAATATATATAATAATAATAGCTGCGTTTTATTCGCCACTTGCTTCTAGTTATGTATAACTAGCAGCGATAATTGTATGGGAAAACAACAACAAAACGGCAGAGACACTTATAATTATAGCTGTTATGTATACTTAACAAAATGTTTAACTACATCAAATTCTATTGTGAACTGCTAATAGCGAAACAAGAAGCATGACAGTTTGGCAAAAAACAGAAAAGGAAAATATTTGAAATGTCTGGCGGTGAAAATAAGTTAAAATCATCGTTAAATATTCTTATAAAGAGTAAAAACTAAAACAATGCCTGCGATTGACCGCAATAACTGAGATTCATTAAAATGTTTCAGCAGCTAGAGCTGAGCAGCTTCATTGTGAATAACATTATAAAGAAAAAGAGACTTAACAACTGACTGGCGAATAAATCACTGCTAATATGTCTGATCATGTCAGTGGCATCCAGTGAAGAATAAAAAACAATCGTTTAAGCCTCGCATTCTCAAATGCCATGTCAGTCGCATTTGTTTGGATTTGTCGTTAACGATGTGGTGAATTTATTCAGAAATCACGAGTATGCGACAGAAGTTTTTCAATATCTCATCCAAAAACGTGCCCCGGAGAGCAATGTAGGAGGCTCATGACAGCAATTAATTGCCAATCCAGCAAAAACCACAATTGTACTATTTGCAAGGAAATACAAACTTGAGCACTTAAAGCCCATCCGATTATATGAATTAGAAGTGAAACTACAAACAGAAGTAAAATTTCTGGGGATTACAGTAGAACAGAAATTGCTCTGTAAAACATATGTTGACAATACAACAAAGAAGGCCAAGAGAGCACTTATGACCTGCAGGTCCATCGCTGGGAAGAGTTGAGGATGTACACTAAAGATACTACGGTGGAAGTATACTGTAATTGTAAGGCCGATGCTCACATATGGAGCGTAAATGTGGGCAGACAGAACAACACAAAAGACAGTCATCAATGAGTTGAATAAAACTCAAAGACTAGCTAGTGTGTGTATAACTGGGGCCATGAGGGGATGTCCAACGGCATCACTTGAGGTCGTTTTAGAATTAATACCTCCTCACATTTACATATATTCAGACACAGGCGAAGAGGGTAATCTTTAGGGTGTCTGGGGAAAATGTCGTGTCAGGATGTTGCCTTAGTCGGAAGAAGTTTGACATTTTTACGATCCAGTATCATCAAAAGGTTTAGAACTGAACTGAGCAATAAAGAGAATTGGGAAGGTACATATATGTGAAACCTATAAAATACACCAAAAAATGATAACCTGGTATACAGACGGGCCACTTACTGATGAAGGTACAAGAGTAGGGATTTATGGCCCGAGGATAAATACTCGGAGTCCATGGGAAGGTACGCTAGCATCTATAAATATACGCCATTGATAGATGTGCCTACTTCAATCTCAAGCGGAACTACCGGAACCTGAACATTGCTGACATCCTGACCGACAGTTAAGCGGCTATCAAGGCATTAAAATCATACCAGGTGAACTCCAAACTGGTGTGGGAATGTCTTGATAAACTAAATACGCTTGGATCACAAAACCGAGTTTGGACTCTCTGGGTTCCGGGACACACAGGAATAAAAGGTAATGAAATAGCAGACGAGCTAACGAAAATGGGTGCGAAAACTTCTTTTATGGGTCCAGAACCATTCTGCGATAATCAGAGAGAAAGAAGAAAAGTTAAGGAAATTATACTGATACATTCAATCTGGTCTAAGAGAGTCGAAAAAACTACTCAGGAATCACAACCTAAACGCTTTAGAGACTGTATGAAGCTAACAAAGAACAATCTTAGAATCATAACAGGAATCCTAACAAGACATTGTACGTTAAACTATCATCTAACAACAATGAAAGTACTGTCCAGCGACTTATGTAGGTTTCGCGAGGGAACACTTAGAAACTTCTATACAGTGCCCTCAATTCATGCAAAACAGAAAGTAACATCTGGGTAACTATCTAATACCAGATGAAACATTGAAATCTCTAGAAGTAGGTCTAATAATGAAAATCTTAACAGAGATAGGATTAAAATAGTTGCTATAAGTACTAGGTACTTGTAGCAGTTTAGAAAAGCGAGTTCATCGTCAAGTACTTGGTTTGTGAAAGACTTTTCAGTTTCACGCTTCCTTTGTCAGATCGACTGCAAGAAAAGTCTCATGATTTGGCATCAGCAGTAAAGCATGTCATGAAATTGTGAATGCTTTTCAAAGAGAACAACAAAACGTAGAAAAATTATTTGGCGAAAATTTTAGACTAGCTGAAGAGCTAGCGAGACAAGCATTCGATAGTTATACTCTGTTGAATCGCACTTTCATTTTGCTCTTTATATTTCTTGCGTCGATCCGTTGATTCAGAATTTTTCAGACAAATTTCTCAATAAAAATGCGGGAATCCTTTAAAGCTTGCCGCAACTAAAAAAGTGAATTGCATACTTTAATGATCGAGTCTTAGAATCTACTGTGAGAGCTGAGTGTAAATTGTGGTGTGACAAATTATCAGGACTCAAGAAAGATGCCGGGGTTTGGAAGTTTTGAACTTTTGTGATTAATTTTTCGGCGATTGTTCCGATCCCAACTGCAAGTGTGGAGAGTTCTTTTTCGGCACTGAAGAAAATCAAAACTTTCATATGGATTTCAACTGGAAATGAATGACTCAGTGCACTCGCGCTCTGTCAATTCATGGAGACTTAGGTGTCGAGCCGAATAAGGTTCTCGAGATTATTGCAGCAAAGAAGTAAATTGTAAATTGAAATTTTTTATTTTGACCAATGTTATTTGATTGGCAATAAACATGTATGTGGGTAATTGACATTTGAAAATATAACTGTAATTATTCCTGCTTTTATAACATGTAACTGATCCCCCCCCCACTGTTTTATAAGTATATCCCGGTCCTCCTCAGAACAAATTTTTGGCTACGGCCCTGATTCAATCCACAACTTCACGCTATTTGCTATTGTAAACAGTAAAAAGTTCAAGTTTCAAATTGCATCAATATTTTTTTTGATTTTCGCGTTGAACTAATGATTTTTAATTTTCCGGTTAAATTTAAAATTTATACAATATTCAAACTGCTACTGCACATACACGATTTCAATATTAATTTACGAGTACATGTAAGCCAAGTTTGATTGAGTGTTTGATTGCTGTATGGGTCAAAGCTAAGTTTAAAGTCGACCAAATCACTACGCAATACATACACACGAACTGTTTACATACAAGCAATTTGCATGTTGAGTGACGCATTCAAATTCAATAATTATTACCTAGAAAACTTGTACTATTAAAATGAATGAAATTATTACTGCAAATCAAATGTAAAACTAACAAACTGCATAGTGTGTAAATTTTTGCAGCTGCTGCTGTGAGAGTTTATTGCCATCTGCACTTGAATTGATGTGTAAATGAATGTGTTTTTGTTCACCAGAGATAAAGAATATATGGTATTATTAGTAATACTTAAAAACAATACATTGCGAAACTATTATTTTCATTGCTCTAATGAACTTTCAGTCTTTGAGGTTTTCTAAAGTAAACATTACGAATGCATATGTATCACACATGGGCGTATATTTACACTGAAATACTACTTGTTGTAATGACTAATACGCGTTTTATGAGTGTCTGTCAGTACTTTGCCCTTTTTTTTAGGTATATCGTAAAAAAAACAGTATGTGAGCTGTAATAAATGAAAAGAAAAAATAATAGATAAAACCGCAGCGTTAGTAATTGGCAATAAAAAAAGAATGTCTTAGACTTAATTATTCCTTATTGCTTCATAGTTGTACAAAATATTCGTACACAGAGAATAGTCGGTGTTGGTGATTATTTTCTCTTTACTATAATATCTGAAACTAATTTCAATGAATTTTTAGTTAGAGACTAAAAAAGATGAGATGGTTAACCTACGCCCATCGATTTCAAGAGATAAGCACTAGAGTCAAAATTAGGACCTACTTTTTGACATAAAAATATGATCGATATGATCGATAGAGTATTAGAAAGATAGTTGATACTAAACAGGAACGTATGCGGTAATTTTTTACATATCGACAAAATCAAAAAAACTCGTGATTAACCTACGGTTTGTTTTTGTCACAAATCGGAAGAACAAACCATTTTACTCAGAATTTGTGGTAAAAAAATCTTTATATAATTCTGGATCACCCTGTATATTCACAAATAACGATTGTATTTTCTTCTCAAAAACCCATGAACAAAGTGGGTTTCGAAAATTTCACAGCCATCGCTCGTCTGAAAAACAGTAAGGCTGCAAGTGCAGATAGCCTGCCTGCTGAGTTGCTTAAAACCAGAGGCAAAGAGCTCATAAAACGCTTTTATGCATAATATGATCGGATGAAAGCATGCCCAGCGATTGGAATCTCAGCGTACTCTGCCCAACCCATAAGAAAGGTGATTCCACGATTCGCGCCAACTACCATGGGATAAGCCTCCCCAACAACGCCTACGAGGTTCTATCGAACATACTGTGTGAAAGACTGAAGCCCATCGTCAACAAACTGATTGGACTTTACCATTGTGGCTGCAAGCCTGGTAAATCCACCATCGACCTATGAGGTTCTATCGAACATACTATGTGAAAGACTGAAGCCCATCGTCAACAAACTGATTGGACCTTATCATTGTGGCTGCAGGCCTGGTAAATCCACCATTAACCAGATATTCACACTACGCCAAATCCTGGAAAAGACCTGAGAAAAACAAATCGACCCACACCGTTTATTTGTCGATAATACAGCCATCTTTGACTGTACGATTAGAGATCACCTGTACGCCGCAATGTCTGGTTTTTGTATCCCTGCAAAGCTCATTCGTCTTTGCAAAATGACACTGATCGGCACCACCAGCGCCGTGAATATTGAGACTGATCTCCCCGCGCCATTTTATACCAAAGGAAGTTTCAGACAAGGTGATTCTTTAATCTTAAGCTGGAGAAAATAATTCGAGCTGCGAACGTCAACATCTCTGGCACTATCTTTTTCAAGATATGCTGCTGGCATATGCTGAATAATATTGACATCATTGCCACTAACGCGCGAGCAATCAGTGCAGGATTCGCCAACTTAGAAAGAGAGTCTCGTCGAGTGGGTCTAGTGGTGAACGAGGATAAAACGAAATACCTAGTGTCCACAAACAAAGAGTCACGGTGTCTTGGACAAATTGTTACTGTTGACAATTATCAATTCGAAGTCGTCCAGGATTTCGTATATCTTGGATTCAGCATCAACACCAACAACAATGTCAGCCTTGAGATCAAGAGAAAAATAACTCTTGCCAACAGGTGTTATACTACGGACTCAGTAGGTAATTGAGAAGTAGAGCCCTCTCTTGACATACGAAAATAACGCTCTTCAAATTCCTCATACTTCCCCACTTGACCTACAACGATGAGTGGCAGTTGGGAGCGTCCGAGAGGAAGATACTCTGCAAGATCTATAGTCCAGTGTGTGTGGACGACGTGTAACGTATATGATGGAACCATAGGCTGTGAGAGCTGTACGGCAACATTGACGTAGTCAAGCGCATAAAAGTCCAGCGACTTCGCTGGCTTGATCATGTTGAGCAAATGGCAGAAAGTGCTTCGGCCAGAAGGATGTTTGTTTCGAGCCACAGAGGTGGAAAGATCAGGTACAGGGGGACCTGACAGCACTTGGCCTTACTAACTGGTGCAGGCGCGCGCATTGCAGAAACGACTGGCGATGTTTTATAGAGGCGGCCAAGACCGATCATCGGTTGTAGAGCCAACTAAGTAAGTAAGTAACGTTAGAGTTGTTCCTCTTCTTTTATGGCACAACAGCACATGGAGGAACTAGACCGAGCTCTTCCCCTTCATTTATGTTGTGTGAACTATGATTGTGCACTAATGAAAGTGACCTACAGTTATATGAGGACTCTAAACAGAGAAGTGAAAAGTTTTTCTTAGGAATTTTTTTACTCTTAGAGCTTTGGCTTGCCTGCTAATAGATTATGTCGTGCAGAAAATTTTTTATTTTCTGATTTTGATTTTTGGCTGAGCGTTGAACCCGAGGACCCTGCGTAGCAGTCTAGCAAACTAATCACCAGGTTGCGGAGTTTCACCCAACCGATATTTATGATTTTTTACCATGAGAGAGACTAGTGGATCTAATGGGAAGGCGCGAATCAGAGTTGAGGATAAAAACCACGAAATTTTTGAAACTTTTTTATTGTACAATAATTCGATTTTAATTGGAACTACAGAATAAGAGAAAATTTAAAAAAAAAATTAATTGAAATGAACTGTTGAAATAAAATTGCAAACAACATGGAAAAAATGATTCAGCAGGGCTGAGCTGTAAAGTCTTTTGATAATAACAATAGAGTAAGTGTTTCCAGCAGACTCTGAAGCTGAGTTTGAGATCAAAATATTTAACTTAACTTAAGTTTTTTTAAGTGTTCATTCTTAAACTGTTTTGGTTTTGACTTTTCATGCCATTTAGTTCGCTAGCATTGTTGGTTTTCTGTTTGAGCAAGCTCAATCAACTGGGCAAGGACAATAAAGTCGCCCTATGTTGGGTTCCTGGACACTTAGAAATAGAGGGCAATGATCAGGCAGACGAGCTTGCTAGAAAGGGAGCAGCGACCACTTTCGTGGGACCTGAACCCTTATGTGGTATAGGAGATAGCGTAATCAGGGAAGTACTCATACACAGGCAGGAAGAGAAAAACAAGAGGCAAGAACTCTTTAATAATCTTCCGGGACTGAGGCAATCCAAAACGCTTCTAGGTAACTATAACAAGAATAGATACGCATTCTGCTTAGGTCTCAACAAAAACAGACTGCGTATATTAGCTGGTATTCTGACTAGGCATTGCGGGCTCAGAGAACACCTTTGCAAAATAGGAGTTAAGGAAAGCTCAATATGTAGGTTTTGTAATGAGGAAGATGAATCATCCGGACATATTTTAGCTCAGTGTGGAGCACTGATCCACAAAAGAATGAAATATCTGTGTATGTACGAAGTGCCCAGTACAGAACTAGCATCCATAGATCCGGGTGCAATACTCAAATTCTTGAGGGAGACTGGACTGGATGAGGCACTCTAGGTAAATCAGACTAGATAGAGAAGAGGGACTTACAATAGATCTTATAGGTCGCGGTACAATATATATATATATAATATATATATAAAATATATATATAAATATATATAAATACAAATATATATAAACCTCTCTAATACAATACAATACAATGTGGATTTTTACAAGGAACACGTACGCAAATCCTGATAAAACTTAAAACTTCCATCCTGTGTTATCGAGTTGTAGAAATTTATATAGCAATTTTGCACGTGACATCTAGAGATAGGTATTAATGGCAATTATCAATAATAACCAATAAATAATAACCGATAAACAAACTTATTTAACAAGTTCGCATGCCATCACGTGCGTGTGAATGTGTGTGTGTGATATCTCATTATTTCTATGAATTATTACATTTAAATCAGATAATATTAAATATAAAAGCAATCAGTTTAAAGTTTAAATTGGCACGTGCAATTTAAAAGCAATAATAACTAAAGCAAATTAAATGATTCAATGTAATAAAAATATTCCTGCAATAATATTTTATAAAGTTTATAAGAAAACAAACAATTATTGTTCATAAATTAATAAAGAAAAATGAATAATAAAAATGTATACAAGGATTGTGTTTTTGTAATACATAACTTTGCATTTTTATTATTAAACTTGTTCGTATACATTTTGATTTGTGTTAAAAATTTATACATATAAAGAATTTTAAATTGATTAATTTAAATAAAAAACACAATGGATATTAAAAAATATAACACAATTATTTGATAAACATATTTACTTATTTACCCAGACTAACAAATAAAAATTTTACTTACTGCAGTAGTATCAGATTATATCTGAGTCATTAGTCATTGGTTATTATTTTAATTAAAATTTTTATTTACAAATTTTATTTGGTGCTGATTTCAGAACTTTTTTTACACATTCTATTGAACAAAAATGTTAACGTTATTCTTAAATAAACTACTCTACAAATTTACAGAAACTTTCACCAAAACGAATGATGATAACATTTTCTGTAGTAAAATTTACCGTAGAATCCGAATATCCTAAAGATTTTTTTCGATTGGCCCCAATTTTCCATGTAAATGGCAAAATTCAAAAAAGTGCATTGTTGAGAGCACATACTTCATATAAATGCCAACCAATGAATTTAAAATTTTTGTATATTTTAGATGAGTATCAGACAAAAATTTTAAGGTAAAAAAAGTTCCAATAGTAACAGTAATTTTGCTGTTATGATCGAAAAAAGGTATTAAAAATCACTTTTTTCGTTTTTTTTTCCAACAAATCTCAACTTTGAAGCCCTATATCTCAAAATAATTATATGGGTGTTAGCCTTTTTCTCTTATAGAAAATTTTACAGCAAAAATTTTAAGCTTATATATGCTCATGGAAAAGAAATTAGGAGTGAGATCGAAAAAATCTTAACATATATTCAATAATTTTTAAACGGTTGATCTTAGAGCTTTGATTTTTTTTTATTTAATTGATAATATTATACAAATTACAGAAAAATATAACTTTTTTAGTTCTAACCACTATTTATGAACTCGTGGACCTTTTTTGGTAAGCCTCCCATTAGAGATTTGATAGTTCGTCGCCTGAGAATTGATTTGGCGTATAGGCATATGAATTTGTACACACATACGCCAAATCATTTCTCAGGCGACGAGTTGTTTCAGACACCCTTTTGGAACAGTTAGCCCATCTCCTTTTAAAATCTTCGATATTTTGGGACACCTTTTTTGTGCTCTTTAAGTTTCTTTTCACAAGAGCCCAATATCTCTCCACTGGTTTTAGCTCCGGACGATTTGGAGGATTGGCCTCTCTTGGTACAAAAACTATGTTATTACTTTGGTACCACTCCAGAACTTTCTTGTCGTAGTGACATGATGCCAAATCGGGCCAAAAATATGTGGGCACATTGTGCTCTCTTATGAAAGGAAGAAGTCTTTTTTTCAAACATTCTTTGATGTATATTTCGGTATTTATAGAGCACACTGTAACAAATGACTTGCTTCTTTTGTCGCAACTGCATATAGCTTGCCATATCAGGAATTTTTTAGGAAATTTTGTCTGCTTTTGGATTCTAAATTGTTCTTTGACATTTCCTCGAGCATCAGCAACATAATAATTTTGACCCGGTTGCTGCGTAAAATCTGCCAGTACATACGTTTCGTCGTCCATTATACAACATGAATATTTTTGTATTAAATTCGATTTTAATTTCCGATCCCTACTCCTGGCGTCTAAATTTTTTGCAGCATTCCTGTCTGGAACTTTTTGGACTTTGTATGTTTTCAAACCTGCTTTAACTTTTCGCACCAAATAGTCAGAGCATTGGGCTAACCGGGCCGCTTTTCTACCAGATGTGTTTGGAGATCTTTTCAATATGCTTTCTATTTTCTTGGCTTTCCCAATATCATGTGGTCCTTGTTTTCTTCTCGAACCAGGTTTCCTATCGATGGTCAAATTCTCCTGAAACATTGGAAACATTTGTTTGACGGCAGACCTTCAATTCTTTGGCAAATTTTTTGTAAGACCAATTTGGATTTTTTTGAAAATTTTTAATAATTTTAAGACGTACTTCTTTTTCTTCACTCATTTTGATCAAACTCACAATAAATGAACATGTTTGTCATTCAAAATAACAACTGACATATTTTTCAAAGATAACTAGATCAGAGAAATTTTTAAATTTTACACCCAAAAAAAATTATTAGGTAAAACGTGAGTTAAGATTTTTTCAATCTCACTCCTTAATTGACGATACTATAGAATTTTTTTAACATCAATACAAAAAATATTTTTTCTTTTAAAACAGTTTTATTTTAATCAAATAAAAAAACACAGTACAACAATATTTTATTACTTTGTTTTATAGTAATTTAGGGTCGCTGATTACGTCAGTTTTTTCCTACCACATCCAGTTCCTCTACAATGTGAACCTGAGGTCGGAAAATGGAGTCTTCAGTCATATGTGAAGTATGTGCTCTCAACAGTGCACTTTTTTGAATTTTGCCATTTACATGGAAAATTGGGGCCAATCGAAAAAAATCATTAGGATATTCGGATTCTACAGAAAATGTTATCGCCGCTCGTTGTGGAAAATCTTGTTGAGTAGTGTAATTAATAATAATAATACTTTATTTTAATGTGAATTCCCATTTGAACTTTGCAACGCTTGACTAACTAATTACTTAACTACATATAACAAATTTCTATTCTTCGAATTTACATCTCTTTATAACAAAAAATCAGCCAATTGAATGGCATTACTAGGAAAAAACTGTAGACATTTCGTATCCAATAAATTGATTGATTTTCATGACTGCATCGGAACTATTCTTCATTATAAATCTTAGTAAATTGACATTAGAATACAACAACACAACAATTAACTATGATTAGTCTACAGAATTGTAAATGCAAAACCCAACAAATTAAATACCAATTAATAATGTTATTATTTATTTTTTTGCATAATAATTTCTTTGAAATTTATTAATCACAAAAATGTCTAGATAGCTTGTGCACTATAATTAAAACTTACACATATCAATTTGCAAGTGTTTATGCAGTTTTAATAATAAAATGTAAATGAATGATGCTAATTATAAAAAAAATCTAATATTAAAAGGTACAATAAACAATTAATAGCCAAGTTGCATTTCTGTTTTGTTTTGTTTTTTTTTTTTACTAATAGAAAACAATCTCCTATCTTTCTATTTCCATACAAAATCTTAACTACACGTGGCACGAGACTTTATAAAAGTCAAAGAACCCATTAGTCAGCAATAGTATCAGTAGCATCAGCAGCATTAGATGCTGTGTAATATAATATTTATGTATAAATTTTCTATACAGTAGAAAACATATCATTAACTAACAATTGTGCTGATAAACTACTAATTAGAAAACACTGCTTAAGGAAACTCATTGAATAAAGAACCGACACTTAAATAAGTAGGGGAGTGTCGTTGTGATGCGGGCGCTGTCAGGGTCGGAACAGTGTCTTCTCCGTTATATCTCACTGGCGTCCGTTAACTTAATATACAGTATTGTTTGTCATGACGATAACAAACTTTTCATGTCGAGTTCAGAGCGTGAAGTGTATAAAAGTGTAACGTGACCGCGTGTTAAAAGAAGAATAAAAAAGTGCCAGAAAAAGTGGATTAATTTAAAAAATAACATGCAAACATCAAAGTAAATTAATTTAAATTATTCAATAAGATTTAAGAAGTGGAAATAGCATCACGCGAATATGCTGTAAATGACGCGACGTTAAATGACGTGTGTTGTCATGGTCAGAGCAGTGTTTATAATCAGGGTCGGAACACCGAAAATTTTCTTTGTAATGATGCGTTTTGACTCTGGAAATTAATTTTTTTACCCGTGTGTGTTTTTTGTATTATTTTATCGTATCATATCGTTTATGTTTAAAAAGAAATCGAACTTTCTTTAAAATTCACACAATGGGATTTTTAATTTGTTTTCAGATCTCTTTTTCCCGGTTTTCAAGTGCAATTTTTCCTTTTTCTTTGATTTTCATGTTATTTTCTATCATATTGCTTCCTTTTTTATTGATTTTCTACAGTACATTGACCCTGACAGCAGTGTTTCGACCCTGACTACAATTTTTATTTTTTTGTAAATTTGTAAATGACCATAAATCCTGAACTATTAACCCAATTGTATTTTAATGTTCAGCAAAAACATTGCTGTTTGTAAAATCTTTTCTACGATAAAAATTCGACATTCAACGGAAGTTATAAGCAAAAGTCAAAACATGCTTCAACTCTGAGGGCACTCCCCTACATATTTAGATATTTCTGGAACAATGGCAACAGAAATAAGAATTGAAAAGCAAAATATTTCATGGGATATAAAGTGAAAAAAGGAATTGAAGAACACATGAAGAACATATGTTTGTAATAGTCAAGAGTAGATTTAGACGGAGATAATTTTATAAACTGGGCTAAAGGAACACAAAAAACCATATCAAAAATCAAACTAAAATTCTATTTAAAAATCAGACTAAATTGTTAACAAAACTTAGAAAACATCAGGCCAATATTCAAATCAAAATTTCGATCAAATTTAAATCAAATCATATTAAAAATCCGACAAATACTCAGATTGATATTCAACCAAAAGTCATACAAAAATTCAGATCTCAAATCAGACAAAAACTTTGGCCAAAAATCGAGTAAATTTTAGACAAAAATTTCAACAAAATAGTATACAGATTTTTTACCAAAATTAAAATTATAATTTAGATGAAAAATCCGTCTAAAATTCAGTCGAAAATTCAGATCCAACCTAAGACTAAAATTTAAACCAAAAATCAGACCAAAATCTGGACCAAAATCACTCCAAAAACCAATTCTGATTAAAACTCTAACTAAGTTCGGACTAAAAATCAAACAAAAATGAAATCTTACTAAAGGGAAAAAATTTTTAATCAAATTAAGACCAAACTCCAGATAAAATTTCCACTAAAACTCAGTCCAAAATTTGGTTAAAGTTTTAGATCAAAACTCTGACCAAAAATCGGGTAAAGTTCTCACAAAAAATCGGAGCAAAATCAAGATAAAACTCAATTCCAAGCTCTGATCAAAAACCAGACAGAAATTTGGACAAAAACTCCTAATAAAAAATTAAACGGAAAACTTACACCAAAATCGAACCAAAGTCCATATCAAAAGTTAGACCAAATGCAGATCAAAAATCAAACCAAAACCCACATCAAAAGTCAGACCAAATGCAGATAAAAAATCAAACCAAAATCCACTTCAAAAGTCAGACAAAAGTTAGACCAAATGCAGATAAAAAATCAAACTAAAATTCAGATCAAACCTCAGACTCATATTCAAACAAAATTTGTGCTAGAAAATTGTCGAGTTTTTATCAAAACTTAGGCTTAGACTAGAACAAAAATCAAACCAAAGTCCACATCAAAAGTCAAACCAAATGCAGATAAAAAATCAAAATAAAATTCAGATCAAACCTCAGACCAAATGCAAATAAAAATCAAACTAAAATTCAGAGCAAACCTCAGACTAAAAAATTCAAACAAAATTTGTACTAGAAAATTGTCGAGTTCTTATCAAAACTTAGGCTTAGACTTTCAGGTCAAAAACCAGATAAAAATCAAGCCTAAAATTCCAAAGACCGAATTCTTAGCAAAACTTTGGCAATTTTGGGTCATCAATACGTTAATGACTCTGAGATTGGCCACTTGACCTATAAGGATATGCTTGCGTTGACGTAGGATGCCAGTACTCGGAACATGCTCGTTTATGAGTGCTTAGAGGAGAGGCATCAGGCGGTAGAGGACGAAAAGGGATCCGTCTGGGTCTGATCCCCGAACTAATAATATAAATAGCACAACTCATACTGAATTCGGGCCAAGACCTATAATAAGACAAAAAACCAAACCAGAGGCAGTGAAATCTGCTCAAGAATTGAGTTTTAGATAGGTGTGATAAATAGGAGTTAACAATTAATCGGAATAAAGCGTCCTTCTTCTCTCCACTAAAACAGATATATTAGACCCTGTTCTTCTTTTTATTCAAAACAAGCTTATTGAGAGCTCTGTGGATGTTAAGTAATCTGGGCCTGTGGAATTTAATGTTTTAACCCATTCCGTATCGGATTACATGACCTTGAGCTCTCGGCTTCAATAGGAAAATCAATATTAATTTCCTATTAGGTTCAAGTGAAGTGGGAAATACCTAAATTTCGGCCCTTTCGACTTTAATTGGTTTACAGATGGTTTAAAAATGGATAATGGTTCAAGTGTTGGAATCTTTCTGCTAATTTTAATTTTCAAATGAGGATAAAAAAAGCGGGCATCACTACTTCTTCAGCTAGGTGGCCCTTAAGGGATTCTTTTGGTTAAAGTTTTCTCAAAATTAGAGACAGAGAGTTTTTAAAGGGAAGAAAATTGTTTAAAAAGCTTTCATTTTCCGGGAATTTAGAAACCCCTATTTTTTGTTCCACCCAACGGGGAAAAAAGTACTCCAAAAGGCCTTTCGGAGTGTTGACAAGTGAGCTGTAAGCGTTTCCTCTCCGTATGACACACCTTAACGATTGCTTTTCGTTAACAAAACAAAAACAACAAATGCTAACCTTTTACTCCTCAGGCGAGCAGCTGATAATCGGGCATCTTCATTTTAGCTTTCAAAACTAATATCAAAATTATGGTTAAATGTTGTGTCCTGAAAAAGCTTCTGTGATCTTTTTAATGAATGTAGTTGCTGTTATTTTCATTAAATTTTGAAGGCAAAGGAAGAATACATTTATCATTTGTTCTATTTTGTAACAAATATTTTTCTATATTACAAAGTACACTGTAAATAGCTAAATTCTTTAACGACTACAAATCATCGTTTTCTTTTAATAAAAATTACCTAACCTTTACCCATTTTCATTATAAATACAAAATTTATTGTGACAGCACATAATTTTTAGCTGAGAAAATCTACCTCTATAGCTTGAACGCATCTAATTACAATAACACATATGGAATTTGAATTGAAAATTGTCGAGCAACACAATTATCGGAAACTATTTAATAGTTGTTTTCATATTCTCGTTCCCTTTTCGAGGTAAAATAACATTGAAAAATTTGCATAATTAAAAATAATTGACCCTTTTGTGCTTATACAATTTGAGGGCTAACATTCCACATTAGTTACAGTTAGTTCAAAATAAATCCCTACACATAAATTGTTATTTACAGATTTATAATTTAAAGAAATATTGTAAAACTTAGAACTCAATAATTGATAATTTGCTATTTTGAAAATTTATTTTTGAATTCACTAAACTGAGAGAAATTCTAACTATAGTATAAAATTCAGCAAAATATATATAATTTCAATTACTTGAAAGCTAAGTATTATGTCATTAGTTGTTTCCTCCCATGCAGTATTTCTAAATTAATGAGATACTGTGAATTTCACAATTCACAATCAAGTTCAATAGTTTATTTTACATAGAAACAGCTACATACAAAATACAATTTTAAAATTGTATGTAAATAAGTATTTACAAAGGAAAAAGTATTGAGCACGCAAATCAAAGTACAAAAAAAAAACATAAATATATAAAAAATATTAAGCTTGTTGGCATTTTTTCGGGGAGGTGGCGGTATTTTTTTAAAGCCATTTTCAAAAAAAAAAAAGTGTTGAAACAAAAATGCTACAAAGGGAAGTAGCAATACGTTCAAGTGAAATTTATAAAAGTTTAAATAAAACAAAACGCATTATATTAAATAAATATATTAAAGCATTGACACTGAAATACAACTGAAAAAAAAAAATAAAAAAATTGAGTGGAAAAATTTCAAAAATTTCTAATTGGGTAATTTTTATATTTTGCTTTTCATATTTTATTGTCAACCAAGTGAAATCTAAAAGGCAGATGGTTTTGGGCCTAGAATGTTGAAAAATTTCATTGAATTTTACCTAGTGAAAATCAGGCATACGACTTTTAAATTTTAACAATTTATTAGGATTACTAATTTTATTATTAAAATGTTGCTTAAAATTTCAATCGTAAGTCATATGGTATAAACACAACCAAAGCAGCCGGCCTCTAACCGCCAACTTTATCTGAGAGAATAAGCAATAAAAGAAAAACCATACAAAAGCAGCTGATTTAGTTTTCGCTTTCACAATTCATTTTGTTTTTATTTATGTTGTCAATTGGTCAAAAAAGAAAAGGAATTATTTAAGATTCTGCGATTAGCAACAATTTTCGCATAAATTAAAACTATTCACTTCGTTAATTTGTGTAAAATCATCAAAAGAATCAAGAATCAAATTAAAATTCGAAAGAAATTCACATGTTTTCGTACTAAAACATTGCAGCACTTGCCTTTTTTTTAAAAAAAATAAGAGGCGAAAGCCTCTCACAAGAGAGAAAAATTCGAAAGAAATTCACATGTTTTCGTACTAAAACATTGCAGCACTTGGCTTCTTTTTTTTTTAAAAAAAAATATGGCAATTTTTCGCCTCTCACAAGAGAGAAAATATTATGAAGTTGAGAGAATTTTAATCGAATCTGGTGTAGCGTCGCTGAGGCGGCAGAAATTTGTTTCCATACAAATTTCATAAAATTGTATGTATTTCTTGTTGAAGTTGAGGACGGCTGCTTTGATTGTGTTTATACCATAAAAATTGAGATAATTCTTATATCAAGTTTCTCTACAATTCGGTTTCAATTTCAAAATTCTGTATAGAAAAGCAGAATATTCAACATTAGTGATCAAATTCTCAACCTAAGACAGTAAGGTTGTGAAAGTTCCCTTCATATACATAAGGATTTGAACTTTTCAGCAATAGCAATCAAAATATGGCTTAAAAAAATATTATGAATATTTTCATCCTTGGGAAAATTGCAAAAAAAAAACTTGGCAAGAGAGAAGGTCTTTAACTTCCTGAGCTTGTCTGCCTTAGAAAAAAGGCTTATGTACAACTTTAAAGAATTTTGTTGTTTTGTGAGTTTTCAAATAAATAGATTGAGAAAATCTTTCCAAGTCCTTCCGTTTAGAAATGAAAAAAAGCAACTAGCATCGATAATAAACAGCTTTATCTAGCTCAGTGAGGTGGAAAGTTTCCTTCAGTCTTAAATTCTTGCATATGATTTCAGAAAATTTCTTAGCAACGAGAAAAGTATCAATAGTACTTAGAAAATGTATTCTAAAAAAATATTTAGAAGAATCTGATTCCCTGAAAAATCAACGAATGACTTGGCAACAGAGAGGAGAAAGAGGGGAGGAGAGTGGGGTGGGTCCTCTGCCCTGGAAAATAGTCTTGTGAGTATATGACTCCGAAAAGTTTTCTTTCTGAAAAATATTTAGAAAATTAAGGGGGTTGAACAAAAAATTTCATTACCTAGCATATTACGAATTTCCTTTATTCATACGTGAGCGTTCAGCGTTCCTAGAAAAATTTAAAAAAAAAAAATGGCTTGGCAAGAGAAGAGAGATCTGTTAAGCGTTCTGAGTTGGGACCCTACCTCTCTGCTCTAGAAATTATTCCTGTGTCCTCTCAAATATTATTTAAAATATATGGATACCGGAAAGTTGAACTAGGATCTTTTTTACATGCAATGTTAAAGGTTCCATATTTTCCAGCGTTTTTTGACATAAGGGAAAAGAAGTTCTTAGCATCTTAAGTACCTAGTTGTCTGATATGGCAAATATTTTTGCTTATAACAACAAAATAACTTTTGCTCTAAAGTATATGTTTTTGAATATCAGAGAAAATTAAAGAAAGTTGAGCAAGGAACACCTTAACTTATGGTAAAAAATTAACGATTTATTTTATTACAACTATCTCTACGGAAATTTTTTAAGCAATTACTTCCCTAATTCAAACTAGCACTCATTTTGTACTTATACTAAAAAAATATGGCTTGTGGTTGGACTGTTTTCTTGAGCTTATTTTTAAGTAGCTTATGGCTTTATTTTCAGCTTCAGGTTGAAATACGAAAATACCCTTTAAGTGTTGCATAATAGAAAACTTTGTATAAAATCATTGAGGAGTGATCATATTCCACATATCGAACTTTTTAACAAAAACAACAATTTTGCCAGATGCAAATCGGGCTTCATCTGGACATTGATATAAAATATCGGAATTTTTCAGCTTTCACCTGGACATTGAAAAACATTTTTCCACACAACAAAAAACAATAAATATAAACAATTATATATTCATGTGTATAATTATATACATATGTATGTACATTAAACTTCCTCGAATGCTGTAGACCCTTGAAAATGAACCTCAGTCTATTTTATGATGATACCCAAAATATTTCAGCTTTAGCGAATGGTAATCATTCATGAGCTTGCATCTGCTATTAGACTTGGGGACTAGTCTCATGAAATTGTCAAAATGGGTTGGAAAGAAGGGGTGAGATGAAAGAGGTATTCCCCTTCTTACCTAAATATTTGACAGTTTTAAGAGACTAGTTTCCACCTCTAAAAGCAGACTTATTGAGTGAACAGCTGATAGTCAGTGGACTCATCATTTAAACTTTAAATCACGTAGCCGATGCATAAATATTGTAGCGCCTGAAATTTTGTTTTTGTTGCTTAAATTTTACAGTAAAAACTTAATCTTTAAAAATTTGAAAATTTTATCTGGACAAATTTTTGAAAGCCGGGACTCTGGACATTAGATTAAAAATCTGGACAACCCAGGCGAGTCGAGACCATGTGGCAACCATTTCATACTCTCTTTGTAATACTATTGAATCACAATTTTATGAAATAATCTAAAAAATAAAATAATTTTTTTTTTTTTCAATTTTATTTTGTTACTATTACAAAAGTATAGTGTAATTTTTTCCTAATATCTTTTAAATTTGGACTAACCCGTTAAAAGTAAAATTATGGATAGAATCTCAATTTAAATGTTTAAAAAAAAAAAAAATGTTACTAAGGATGTAAATTTCATGCATGACAAACATAGCTAACTTTCATTTTCAAATTTGAAATTTAAAATTTTAAAAGCTTGCTATATGAAAGAAAAATACAGAAAGACTTTTCTATGTATTTCTGCCTCTCTTCTATTTCTTATAGCAGACATCTGAAATTTTTAATTTCTTATTTGAAAATCAATGCTAACTATGTTTCGTGCGTGAAATTTACATCTCTAGTCACAACACAGAACTTTTCTTCAAACAGAGATTTCACTTGAAAAACAGATATTGCTATCTGTAAAAATAAGCTTCAAGATAAATATTTCACTACCCAGACAAATTTGTACTGTCAAAGTTTTTAATATAAAAACTTCATGAATATTTTCTTGAATACATATTTCCAAAGTTCAATCCGATTAGAAAAAAAAAGTTCTGTAGTACATAAATAATAGAAACTTGGTTTAATTTTATGTATTCCACTGTGATATTATTTAGATTCTATCTTTCTCTAAAATTTTTTTTTGAGCTTATTAATTTTTTTCACGGTGTAACTTCAATGCTTTGAACGAAAATTTCTTCAATTTAACTTAATTAGAATAAAATACAAACTAATAAGTGTATATACAATAAAAGCACTATATAAAATAAACAAAGTACGACTAACTAATAAAAAATTCAAGTATTCAATGTAGATACTTACAGTTTATAAGAAGAAAAACAAGAAAGAATTTTATTTCAATATTTAAATCTCATAAAAGTTCTATATGGTATACACAAATCTATAAAACAAAGCGCGTTGGAAACAGCTGTTTTTATAATTTCCTTTTTTTCTTTTTCCAAAAACAAATAATTTTGTTTTTATTTTAAAAAATTATGCTATCGATAATAAAAAAAAAAAATATATATATAGCAGCAAAGTCAAGAACGTTTAAGATTATTTCGTGTCGTGTATGTTTTTCTGTGCATGTGAGATTTTAGTTTTGAACTCTCGCGCATCCGTAAGATATTTTCAAATACACTGCTTATAAAAATGTTTTAATAATTTTTTTAAATTTATTTTTATTATTATTTTCATGTCACAACATTTTTTTGTTTTACGTTTAGTTTTAGTTTTTTGATAATTTTTTTTAGAAAATAAATTTAAATATTGTGCGCGTAATTTTCGATACAATTGTATTTAATTGTTTATTGCGGTTGATTTGTGTACGTCTATATTGAATTGAAAAATCATACTGAAAACATTGTTGATGTCGTGGTTTGCTATCAGGCCGCAGCGCACATTTCATCGGCAACAATCAGAAATACTAACACACACACACACAGCAACAATAACAATATTAAAATAACAAAATATATATGTACATATGTAAATGTATGTGTATGAGTGCTTGTATTATACAAAATAAAGGAAATACATTTTTCAAAACTAAACGAAAGAAAGTTATAGCTACTCTCGTTATTTGATGTATTCGAACTTTTGGCACAGACTGTCTGGCTCTACTATACATGCATACATACATATATGCGCATATAACTGTGCGTTCAATTCTTTCGATCAATTGAGTAAGGAGCACATTATTTTATTTTCTGATTTCAATATTAATTTCTCTAATCAAAAATTAAAAAGCTACTCAAAGTTTTATTCTTTGTAGCCGCAAAATTGTGTTGAGGAAGTCTGACACTTTTTTTTTTGAGAAATTTATGAATGAGTAATATTGAACACAAACGTTTGTCGTGAGATGAATAAATCCACTGCATTTTTTGATTAATCCGTTTTATAGAATTATTGAAAAGCAATTTCAGTAATTTTCCTTATATGTTTTCTTATAATATAACTAGCTGACCCGGCAGACGTTGTTCTGCCCTTTCTACGAAGAAGCGGAAAAATTGAAGTTTATTTCAATGAAGAAGAATGAAGTTTCTTGGTGTTTAAAATTGAACATTGTTAATGACAATTCAAGCTTAAACATTGAATTTGGTAAAAATTCTAGATTTAAAAATGTGGCATCAAAATTGGCATTTTTAAGAGCAATTAATTTTCAGAAGAATATCAAAGACCATTCTAGAAGTTATATTATTCCAAAAACAATTTAAAAATATGGACCCATTTGCTATTTATTATAAAAATAGAATTTGTTACAGCGCCACTTATCGGATTTTAAGATAGCTAGGCAGGGTCTTAAGATATTTCATAAAGTAGAAGAAACAATAGTAGAAAAAGGAATGGAAAAAGTAGTAGAAAATAGCAACAAAAAAGTAGAAGAAAATAGTAGTAGAAATAGTAGTAGAAAATGTAGTAGGAAAAAAAATAGAAAATTGTATTACAAATTGTTGTAAAGAAGTAGTAAAAAGGTAGCAGAAAAAGTACTAGAAAAATAGTTAAACATAGTAGTACAAAAATAGTAAAAATGGAGTGAAAAGAGTGGTAGAAATAGTAGTAGAAAAAACTGTAAAAAAGTAGTCAAAAATAGTAGTAGGAAATAAAAAAAAATGTATTAAAAAAGTAGTAGAAAACAGTACCAAAATAGTAGTAGAAAATATTGGTTGAAAAAGTAGTAGAAAATAAGAAAAATTTTGCAGAAAAAGAAAGTTTAAAAGTACTAGAAAATAGTAGTAGAAATAGTAGTGGAAATAGTAGTAGAATTAGTAGTAGAAAATAAACTGAAAGAATTAAAATTTTAGTACCGTACCATAAATGCCTCTTAAGATATCTTATAATGGAAATTCAGTTTATATGGAAGGTGCCACACCCCCGTTGTTAATCCCACCCATATTTTTGTTGTAGTATGTCATTATCAATTCTCTCTAATGTACCAAATATCTGTGCTGTGCTGTAAGTGGTTCTTGAGATATACCTAAAAAACTATTTGGATTGTATGGGAAGTGCCACGCCCAGGTTTCTAAAAGCCATTATGAATAACTATGTTTCATCCTCCCGCCCAAGAAAATATATTCTGGAAATATGGCTTCAATCGGCCACGACGTTCAGAAGTTACACGCTTACATACACACAAAATTCTACGATTTTATATATAAAGATATACATTTAGTTTAAAGCAGAGGTGCCCACGGCCTATGCACTTGATGCACATTTGTTTTTGTAAAAGCACTTAGGCATAGATTGAGCATTTCTCATTACTGTTCTTTGCCTATACCAAAGTGCAAAGCACCAACACTTTCGTATGCTTTATTGGTCTTCAACGTAGATTTTGTTGTTTTCTAAAGTATGAGTTTATAATAATAAAGTTTATATGTATTGGTGTTTCCACTTCCATAAGAAACTTTTCTGCACTCCTGAAAGTTTAAAGTATTATTATTATTTTTTAAATTTAATTGAAGGATTCAGATATTATTATATTGCAATAACCCATTAACCTCGAAAAGTGTAAAAAAGCCTTTAAAAACTTCAGTAGTGATCGCTTAATTGTTGAGTTTGATATTGAATAAAAAAAAAAAATGGAAAAAAAACAAAAAAATATTTAAAAAAATAATATTGGTGTTTGACTCACATTCTACAATCAGAGGTTTCTTTTCTGTATGACTCATGGGGAGCTGGTGATTCAAAAAAAAAAAATTAATTCTGATTACGCCTAAAAGTATGCAGCATTATTTATTTCCGGCGAAGTAATAAGAGGGGTTTAATTTTGCTAGTCCTTTAAAATTGTGTCATCATGAAATAAAATGTAGATGAGATGATTTTCATCGGTAAAGGGGCGAGGGGTTTAACCACAAAATCCCTCCCACAGGATCCGCAAATGGTGTCAAGAGTGAAACTCACTTTCCCCATAGCCCAACTTTTTATTGTATATGATTATTAATAAATCTAAGATCACTTTTTGGTCGAAGTCTAGGGCACGAATGGAATACCCTTCTTAAATTTTATTGGTTTGAGCTGGATGCCATCAGTTAATCAGTATTTTGGGTATAATCATCATCTCCACTTTTCAATAAATATTTTGACTAATGTTTTTTATAAAATTTATGACAAAAATATTTCAAAAAATTTTGCATGATTTCTTTTTTGAAAAAGTTTTTCGTCTGATTTTAATCTTTTTTTTTTTTTTGTTAATTTCCTGACCTACGTCGTCATAATTATTTTAATTGTAATTTGTATTTTTTTCTCAAAAAAATTCGAAAAAGTTTCATTTACTTTTCAACACTCACTGTACTCGCAGTTTATACTTGCTTGCAATATAAACAAAAATTGAGTGAATTCAAAAAATAAACAAAAGCCGGCATTTTAGTTGTTGAGTGATTTTGTATTGCGCAAGTTAAAGCAATGTACTCTTTGAGTGTGTGTGAGAGAGAGAAAACGATTTACACTCATTCTCATATTCTCATTCAGTAAAACTGATGAGCACCGAATCATCAAAATTTTGAGTGCATTTCAAATGCGCATTTTTCCCATACATATACCGGTGGCGTATGAGCTTATGGTTGATTGTGATTTGCTTTTGGGGGAAATAACAACAACAACAACAATATAGTAAGCAGCAATAAGTTGCAAGGGACAAGAAAAATGCTTTTTACAAACAATTCTAATATGACGTAGTATGTGAACTTTATATTGAAGTATGCATGTATTTATGTTGTATCGTATTTTATTTGAAACGTAATAGCTGAGTAAATGCAAACAATTGCTTTTTTTTCTATAACATTGTATAGATAAAAATTCTTCTTTCTTCCATATGCGTGCGTAATATAATTTTTTTTATCTATTATATTTGTATGTCAGTTCATTGTTTGCAAAGGGTAAATATGGAATTATACTATGGAAAATTTATAAAAAAAATAATTATGTTATTATTTCTTTCTTTTCTGTTTTTTTTATCAAGAAACAATTATGCAGATACTGTAATGTTTTGTCAGTTTCATGCTACAGTTTGATGACACACAATGATTGTCAACAGAACAATGAGTTTTTTTTAGGTTTTTGAAATTGAAATGATATACTTTATTCTCTTTTTTAAACTAAATTAGTTCCAACTTTACTTTATCATCCCAAAGAGTGTAGTTATGTTGTTGAGGAAAAAAATTCTCAGACTATTCCGACTATTCCTCATAAAAAATGTATTCTATTTAGCCTTCAGCAGAATTATTATAACCTGTAAAACCCTATGAAGACCATAAAATCTAACACAACCAGTTCCATTTTAGGTTGAATCAGGGATGCTAGTGAAAACTCTTTAATATCGCAGCGAAAACCGCACTTTATTAATTCTTAAAGTAAGGTTAAGGATAGAAGGAGAAGAGTTTGCGCACAAATTCTTCAAAAACATGTGAAATCACATCTTCATGGAACAAAAATTATGAATATAAGTTTTAAAATTTTATGCTTGAATTTTAATGCTTGTCTATTACAATTCATAATTTTCGTTGTAAATCGGTAATCTTACTTGGACTTTCATTACTTGTAGCATGTATTTTGAAATGTTATCAATTTTCTAACCTTTTAACCCGTATCGTCTATGCGAGAGTTAAAAAAACAATAATTTTAAAAAATATTTCAACACGGCATTAATAGCATTAAGAACTTATTTACAACTAAAATCATTCGGTAATCATAGATTTTAGGGATTTTTTTTTAATTAAATATTTTTCTAGAGTTATGTTTGAAAATTTTATAGACAAATTTTCAAATATTTAAACTTCAGATTTAATTAGTTAAAAATTAAATCGGATAATATTTGGAGGTGGACAGGGTAGCAGAAGGTTCTATGATAAAACTGTTCTACAATTGGAAACTTTTGAAAACGGGGGGTCGCTGAGTCTGAATCCGTGGTCTGTTTTGCTCTGCTACGTCACAATTTTTTTTTATTGACGAATAATTAAAAATGCAATTCATATTTTTTTCATCAAAACATCCTTTTTTACAAAAAAAAAATTTTCGATTTTTTTTTATTTTTTTACTTTAAAAATTTTTTTTTCTGATTAATTTATTTTTTTGTAATTTTCTTCATCCCCGTTATCATCGTTCACTTTTATCTCATTGTTAGCTTAACCCAGTAATGCCTAGCGGTGCCATATGGCACCTTGTCGCTGAGCCATTCCTGAGCCAGGTTCAAACAATTTTTTTTTCTTAAGTTACTTTCTTGATCTATCTAGTTTGGTTCTCGCTCGTCCTTAATGAGTTAAAGCAAAGATGGCCAAACGTCTATTTAAGTGTAAAATGAGCTTTAAACCCTCTATACATATCGTATACGTATACACACACGCCAAATCAATTCTCAGGCAACGATATGTATGTAAGAATGCGATTGGCGTACTTAAATAAGATATTCAGTACGTAGTTAGAGATAGAAAGCAACAATAACATCATAAGTTATACCGTTTTAAGAATGTTTAAAAGCCACTGCGTTTGCAAAACTGTACAATGTTGGAAAATGATTTTTGGCCAGAACTGTATGAACATCAGTGATATGTTGTTCCAACCAGATGGTGCCACTTGTCACACAGCGGAAATCGTGTAATCTCTAGATTGGATTTCTTTTTATGGGGCTGCGTTAAGTCATGGGCTTATGCCAATAAGTGAATAACGTTAGATGAGCTCGGGAACAATATCGAGCGTAAAAATGCCAACGTTATGGCAATATGTGGAAGAGTTGTGGAAAATTGGCACTAAAGAATCTCTCCCTGCAAACGTGCTCGCGGTAATCTTATTGTTCTGTATTTTATTTAAATACAAAATTGTTATGACTCCATTGAAAAACCCTTTATATGAATCGATATCTAAGTTTTTTGAGGACACCACTTATAGTCTCCACAAATATTCATTGAAGAGTTTAGGTTAGGATAACACGTAGACCTACTTGGATCATTTTCATCATAAAGTCTTTTTATATAGAACAGGACTTATAGTTCAGGACTAAGAATTATATTTGTGTAGATAACTCATAAATCCTTTAGGGGAATTTTTTATATAAGTAACAAGCATTTTCATAGCTCGGGTCAAGATTATATTTATATTTGTGTGTACAAATAACTTTTAAACGTTCTGGGGGAATTTTTCTCATCTAGATCTTTCACATAGATCATGACACATGAGTTTTCTCACTGAGCATTTACACAAAACAAACACTGGAACATTTCTTCCTTTGTTTTGCTATTGCAAACGATACGTGGACAGACAAACACATACATATTTGTCGGAAAATATTCCCGAACGATGTTTGGCTCTATTTTTGTTCGGTGTGGTTTCGAACATTTTTTTAGGCAAATATCGTGCTGCGTTGTGCTGTTTACACTGTGCGAACAAACTAGCTGGCTACCCAAGTCTACCTAATTTGTTTGTTCGGATGGTGTAAACGATAGCCAGCATGAATTAACTTAAGATTCACTCATAATTAGTTCTTCGTGCATTTGATTGTGGTAAATTCACAGTCAGATGATCGGTAGAATTCAGAAAGCAAATAAATAAACGCATGTAAATCACAACAAAGCAAAATTTCTGTATACTCACTTTATAAATTTTTTTTTTTATAAATAAAATGTACTTAAAAACATAAACATTTTCCACTTTACAATTTCTGTTGAGGTTTTTGTTTTGGGTGCAGTAATAACTGCACTAATTTCGTTAAATGTTGTTGAGCACAGACACATACGCGCACTTGAACGAAATGAGTTTAATTTAAACGTTAATGCCGTTGCTGCTTGGCAGTTGAACGAACTCGTTTAAATTAACAATAACAAAGAAAAAAACAAAATAAATAAATAAAACTTAATAGCAGTCAAGTAAAATTAAAAAAAAAAACAAATATGAAGTACGAGCTTTAAAAAAAACAGTTGTTGCACGTAGCGTAAAGTTGACTCTAACATGCACAGCACAATTTCTTTGTTATTGCTGTGAATATTGAAAATCCATGCTACTTTTACCACACACTATTAGCGCGCTTTCACATAGAATATGCACACACATACACATACTCATAAATACACGGCGGCACACTACTACACGTATCCATGAAAAAGAAATGCATTAAAAAAACAACAAATGCGTTGTGAAATGAAATTGGCATTGAAAGAAGAAATGCACACGTACCGTCGAACCGACACACTGCGACTTGTTGCATCCACAAACGGTGTTCAACTAAAATGAAAACTTAAATTATTTTTTCATGTTTAAACCTAAAAAAAAATCAAGAAGAATTATTCTTGCATTCCGGCATATTGAACTCGGACTCCCCATCGTTAAGCTGAACTGGCTGAAGGGGCGGGAGTCAGTTCACACAGCAGTTGCAGATACCGCATTAGTCAGCGCGTAAAGATATTCAAAGTGTGTTAACGAATTTCATGTTTTCTTTCCTTTTGAATGTGAGTGTAATGCAAATAACAAAACAAAACGAGCAACTACAAAAGTAAAAAAAAAGCCACGAAAAGAAATGAACATAAGTAAGAAAGAAAGAAAGAAAGAAGCTAAATACGTGTGGCATGAATAAGTGTCAGTGTTTCTTAAATCATCAGGTGATCTTCAAGGGTCCATGTAGATATGCAAAAGTGGTTAAAAGTTTGAGAAGAGATTTGTATTAGTTTCAAAGCTAGATCTAAGGTAAAAGTGGGGTTTTATACCCAAAATTAATATACATTCAAGCCATTAAGATAAATTTTCATTGATTCGAAAACCATTTTCGAATGATCGAAAACCCCAAAATCTTCAATCATTGGATCCATTTAGTGAGTAGTGAAACACTGCTTTTATGTTGGTTGCACACTAAAGTGATTTTTCTATAGAAGAAAAGACTGTAATGAGGAAGGGCTGCTACAATACAATATAAAAGGAAACCAGAAGTTAAAGAAAACAAGAAAATAAAATGAGTAATAATAAAACGTAATTAAGAAAAAAGATAAAACATGCAAAAATAACAAAATATATATACCTATTCGTAATTCTTGATATATGTAATTCGGCCCTGTTCTTTGTTTTATGATTATGGCTTATCTCGCAGATACTGTCATAAGCTTTAACTGCGTTTCTTTTTTTCCAATAAAGCAATACTAGCGTATTTAATTTTATCTTTTTTCCATTAAAAAGCACAATTTTAATGAGATAAGAGCAGCATTTAATTTTATTAAGAATTACCATGTTGCAGTGCTGTAGAAAAAATGCGGCTACTTAATATTATTGCTCATATATATTTTAGTTGTTTTTGCTTTTATCTCATTTTTTTGCTATCATTTACTTGTGTACAATCATATACACACATACATACTCTCGGTGATATTCTGCTCTACAAAATTACTATCTATTTTGCTTTTGTTTTTGTTTTTTTATAATTTTCTTCTTGATTTCCTGTCACTCTCTCTCGCCACATCTCTTATGTGCGGTTATACTAATTCACTCACTCATGGTAAGTATTTCATGCATTCACTCTCATCAACATATGATACCATGAGCATGTGATAATCGTAGTATGTAAATATGTTCCATACATTGCACGTACATCGGAAACATTTCACTCTCTTTCTCTTTGCCTCGTATTTTCCTCCCCTTTTCGGGGAGACTCTCAGTTTGCTCTCAGTTTGCATATCCAAGTTCTGCCAGTGATGCATAAACACAATTCTCCTGACCTAAGTCAATATTTTTACTATAGTTAGTTACCACGTATGGTTTTTGTTGTTTTATTTTTGTTTTGGTTATTTCTGCAAAAATTTTAATATATGTACGTAGTAGTAGTAGTAGTAGTAAATGTAGTATAAGCAATTGTTATTGTTGATGTTGGCATTGTTTATGTTGTTGTTGCTGTATAAAAAAATACTACAGATACCGGTACCTATTCTTTGTAAAATGCTGTTGCTATTGGTGATGTTGTTGTTGCCTGTGAAAGTTAAGTCTTAGTGAGTGAATATTACGGTCGTTGTGTTCTTTGTTGTTGTTGGTTTTTCATTTAACAGAAATTGTTTATACAAATTTAGAAAAAAGTTTGCTAAAATGATGGATTCAATTTTCTTTCAGATTGCTTATTTAAGGGGGTGTCCCGGATTAGAAGGTCAAAATACTTGTTTTTTTTTATTGCCTAAAATCGATAGATATTTTATCCAAGAATATATTTACAAAGATACAAAGGTTTGTTCAGATTCTTGGTGCAATTGAAAACTTTGAAGCGCGTTTTCTCGAGTTTTTATTTTAACGAATTTTCTAAATTGACGGGCTTGATAGCTAAAAATTTAAACAACCTATTGAATTGAACCAAAGTTTTTTTTCTTCAGTATTAAATACTCTTCTAAGTGAACTCAAAAAGTTGGTCGAAAAATCTATATAAATAATTGTTATAGGACCTTAACCCTCTAGTTCCCAAGCCCGTCTCTAGACGGCCTTCACCAAAGGTGATCGAATTGCCAACATAACAGTTTTCTGTTGTTACATTTTATCATATCGCTTAGGGAATGTCCCAAGCTTTTAAAAAAATGCATCAGTTATGAGCTATGATGCGTATTACAGTTAGCTACAGTCAAAGTAAAAAATTTGCCAAAAAAAGGAAAATTAATTATTTTGATTGTATTTGAGATAAAAGTGAAAAAAATAAAACAAATAAATAAAATACTTTCCGTCATAGTATCCAGATAAAAAAACTAGCTATGGATAGCTAAGAATTTGAATTTTTTATATAAAATATTTAATTATTTAAAACAAATTGATAAAAAGCTCATTCAAGAAAAAACAATTTTAGGCATTCAAACTTTTCCACTTCATAAAACCACGCCCATTAGTTTTTTTTTTTGGGTTTTTAAATCAGTTTATGATTTTTACGCCAATATTAATCAACTCCAATTTTTTTTTATCAATAAAAAATTTGAGAAATAGAGGGTTAAAGAAGCCTTGTTTTTCTTAAAAACCCAAGAAAAATTATAAATTCCCAATTTTTTCTGATTTTTTTTAGTACACCCAGGAGATATATAACAATTAAATATTTTTTTGTTTTTTTTTTTCAGTCAAGTATTACGAGCTGGATTTTTCCGGCCGATTGAAGACTGCAGCGGCAAGACGCTCATGAAGTAGACTAATAAATTAGCTGTAGTTCAATGGGTTCATTTCTTTCCCTTCTAAAAAAATCTTTAAATAACGTTTTTAGCCTTCTAATTCAGGACACCCCCTTAAAAAAAGAAACTTGTACTTTTAAAAGTTTTTGATAAAAGAGAAAAAAGTTAAAAAAGGAGTAACTTAGAGGAATTAAGTGCATAATAGATAAACTTTTATATACTTACTAAAAGGTAACTAAAGATAGTCTGTAACCTTAACAGAATCAAGTGAGATCTTTCTTTTCCAAAACTATTTCATAAATCCTTTTTAATGAAATTTTTAATATATTGTTACCTCATTGTTGTGGGGACATTAAAGCTATTTATTTTTCAAAGGAGGAATGCATGTTTTGGTACAAATGGATGAGCAATTCACTACCCTGGGCCCACCAGTGGTCTGTAGTATCACTATGGACTCAATAGGGTTAAGGTAAAGCAATTCAACGCCATTAAAACCTAAATGGAACACTCCTCCTTATTCCTTTACAGATAATTTAAAATAAGCTTACATTTTTAGCATTAAGTTAAATAGTTTTGTTAACACAGTGCTCGATTATGCTTCTTTCTAAAAATTTCTATGTAGTATTAACCTCTTCTGAAGCATATTTTAATGTTTTTATATATTCCGAGTCGAACGAACTTTTAAGATATTCAGAAAAATTACCTTGGAATTTCTAAACTAAAAAACTGTGTATATTAAATGTTTATCCAAGTTTCGAAAAGTTTTCGCAAACATTTTCTCCAATATTTACGAAGCTTGATCTAGGCAAAAAAACCTAAAAACTTTAGATATATCCAAAAAATAACAGTGGCGGATCCAAAAATTCGGCTACCTGTGCTGAACCTTTTGTTAATCTTATTTTAAGTTTAGTTTTTGAGCTGACTTTTGACCGGAGTATCGAATATTTGAATATCGCTCTGATTTTTGGTCTGGTGTTTGATAACAGGTCTATATTTGATCTGATTTTTGGTTTAAGTTTTAGCCTGACTTTTGAGTTCAGTTTTGCTCTAAATACAGATCTGGTCTTAGTATAAGTTTTGTCTGGTTTAAAATCATGTTTCCGATTTCGTCTCTTTTTTAGTTCTATTCCTTATGCTTAAAATCAACCTGAGGTTTAGGTCTATTTGAAGCGATATCAAGAATAATATTAGCTCTTCTTTAATTAGCTACGTTTTATTCGTCAACTAGTTTAACATGTGCGAATAAAACGACCAAGTTGTTATATTAGCTGTGTTTTATTCGCCACTTGCTTCTAGTTATATATTATGTATGTAGAGATAACACGTATAGTTATAGCTTTTAAGAATACTTAACAAGTAGTTCAACTGCATCAAATTCTATTGTGAACTGCTTCTGAAGGAAAAAAAAAAAAAACAGAAGATTCGAAATGTCTGCCGGTGAAAATAAGTTTAAAATCATCGTTAAATATTCTTGTAAAGAGTAAAAACTAAAAACAATAGCCACGATTAACTGCAATGATTGGGATCGATTATAATGTTTCACCTCTAGTTGCTGAACAGTTTAACAACTTGGTCGTTTTATTCACATATGTTAAGTCGAATAAAACACAGCATTGTTTTTCACAAACATAACTGCTCAATAGCGGTCAATCGAGGGTATTGATTTTAGTTTTAAGTCTTTATAAAAATATTTAACGATCAGAGATTTCGAAATCTTTTCCTATTTTATTTTTTGCCAAACTTTCATGCTTTAGAAGTTGATGTAGTTAAGCAACTTGCTAAGTATACATAACAGCTATAATTATACATGCTACCTCAGCGGCTTTGTTGTTGTTTTTCCATACAATTATCGCTGCTAGTTATAGAAGCAAGTGGCGAATAAAACGCAGCTATTGTAAAAAGTTCACAAAGTGATACAAAGAATATATACAAGAATAAATAAAAATATGACAATAATGTAAAACTATTCTCTAAAATGCTATCAGATAATTTTGTTATATACAATGAATTTTTAAATGCATATTATCTAAAGTTTAGCAAAAATATAATATATAAAAAAAATTTTGTTTTAAATGCTATGAATTTGCAGCTTATGTCAATAAAAACTATAATAAATATATGCTGCTGCAATTTAAACAAAAATATTACAAAAAAAAAGCAGCTAAAATAATAATAACAATAATTTAATATCAATTCAAATATTTCAAATTACATCGCGCTACTTCACTCAGCAATCTCGTGGATCGGTTAACTACCAGTTATATAGTCACATGTGTCACCCATGTATATAAATATATTTATCACACAATTTGCATCCGTTGCATTTCCTACTTGAATTTGTAATGACAAGTTAAGATAGTAGCAAAGGGCTTTTTGTTAGAATAATTGTAGAGTGTGGTTATTTGCTTAAATAATACATTATTAAGTTGAAGTAGAATTTTCGCAAATATGTGGTTATATTTACTTTATAACATTTTAAAGTTCAATAAACTTTTATATTAGAAATCCTTGAATATTTAAAATATTAATGTGAATATGTTATAAGAAACTTTCTAATAGCTAAACAATTAACAATAATCATTTGACCTTTGTTAGATTTTTTTTTTTTGTTTTTTCTACAATATATTTAAGTTCCTTAATTGGTTTGTGAGAATTCAAATGACTTTTATGATTATTATTTACAACTTAGATTTTATATAAGAAACAAATCAATTTTTCTAAAATTAACGACTGTTGATTGTACTGATGACAAAAGTTGGGGGAGGGGTGGTTTTAGTTTCTTTGGTCTTTTAAAAGAAGATATAGTAATTCAAGAGCAATAATTAAAATAAGGCTGGTGTATTTATAGGGAATGGAAGAGGGGGGTGGGGAGAAAGGGGTTGGGGTTTATTCCCAAAACCTCATATATCATCCGCAGTGGGGGATTTGGTGTCATTTTCGCTATATAATTGTATGCAAAATTAATCTCTACATAATCTTAGTGTACCAAAGATAGTTTTAATTAACCATTTTATAGGTAGAGGTCCCGATCTTGAACCTTTTTATATGGGGTGCATTGTTAACTACTTATATTTTTAAATACCAGAATACTGAATGAGCTAAACTTTCGCCCAACGAAGTGTTGTCAGATTGCGTAATTTCGCCCATAACATGAGATTTCTTAACCCCAGAAAGCGAAAGAGATTTTACACATCAAAGCGGGGTCTTTGGTATAAATTAAAATAATTCACAATTAACAATAATTTTATTTTCAAAAACGGTGTTTATGGGTTGCGAAAAAAATATTTTTGTTTTTTAGTGTGACTTTGACTCTAGTAATAGTAGGAAACCTAAAGAGTTTTCGGGGGGCACTGATGCAAAATTGAAAAATTATATGGTTTTCTCGTTCATTCTACAATGCAATGGCATAAATTGAAACGATTGGTACGGATTCTGTTCTGAAACTTTGGGTACAATATGAATAGTCAAAAATGATGCTGTTGCAGCAGTTGATTCATCGTTTGCTAAAATCATCATTCTTTTTTGCTGCTTTTTTCCTTTATTTTTTCTTTGTAAATTTATTCCTGAATTTTTTTTTTATTTTTCCCTTGCAGCTCGGGTTCCCCAGAGTAGCGGGGCCTTGAGACCAAGGCCGTATTTAGGGGGGAGGTTAAGGAGGTTCTGACCCCCTTCCCCCCGAAATGTGGGAACTTTATTCTAATTTTTAAGATTAATTGCCAATGGATGGAAAAAAAATCCAAAATAAAATCTATTTAACAATATTTTTTACTTCCATCGGTTTTTTTTTCTAAAAAGTCAAATATAAAAAATAAATTTGAAATCTTAGTTACACTATGCGATCAAATCCGATTTGTTTTCTTCGACATGAGGTTTGACTACGGATTCAAAAAAGAAGGTAATACTGAGCGCTCCTGCATTCATAGTTTTTCTAGGTCAGTAACTGTTTTTGATTTAAAGTTTCGTCCTGAATCAGTTTGAAAAGTTTTGAAAATTAATAAAAATAGAAACCATTATCGGATCCTTGTAAAATTAGACTTGCTTGAGCCTCATTTTTTTTTCCTAAAACGTGACGTGATGGGAAGTTTTTGACCTCAGATTCGTGTTCAACGTGAAAAATTAAAATGTAATTAATTTTTTAACCCATTATTGCTCAGAGCACCACGACTAGAAAGATCTCTTTCAATGCTGTGACTTCAATAATTTAAGAAATATTAGCCAACTTCATCCGGGTTCCTTATTATTGATAATGGCCCAAATTACCGATAAAGATCATTTGAAAAAAATGAGCTCCTACAATTTTTGGTAATTTTTTTGAGGTTGGGTACATCATCAGTAGTGGGAAGTCAATGAGTTAACGAAATTATATCCTTCATGATAAAAAAAATGCATTAGAATGCACATTGAATAATATTTATTTGAAAAAGTTTAATTTTATTATTCTGTGAATTTTTTTTCACTTTTGTCCATTTTTTTTAGGTTAAGATTAAAAATAATCGGAAAATTTTTCCTAAATTTTAATTTTATAGGGTCCATGTATCATCGATTTAATTTATTGTATTCAAAAATCAGTTTGATAAAAATTATTTATGAATATTTTCTTTGAATGAAAACCCCCCCCCGCCCCCCCCCCCCCCCGAAAAAATTTTCTGGCTACGGCCCTGCTTGAGACGACTGCCTTACTTGCTTCCTGGCTAAGTTGGAACTGTTGTAGACCATACCTTGTTTAAACCTGTCCTAGTATCAAACCTATATTTTATTGTAATTATTTGCTCACTTGACAGCGAGAATCTCACGCTTAGAGGGGACAATCATACAAATTGTTTAGTTGATAGTATGTCTGGAAAAATAAAAAAAAGTATTGAATTTTCGTTTTAAAATCGGAATCTTTTTAATCGAACTATCCTGAATATAATTAAATATTTTTTGAAATTTTGTCTTTGACCACAAGTGTTTTTTGTAGTTTAATTTCGATTTTTCGAGGGGTTTCTGACATTTTGAACATTTCGCATACGAATTTGGGATTTCCGAAGCAAAAGATCTGACAACACTGGTTTAACGTCTGTTTTGCTATTGTAGAACATTCTCTCTTCATGCCTTGGGGTGCTCTACTCTCTACTAATATTAACCCAAATATCCCCATTGTCCATGTAGGTCACTTCAGAAATGTTTGATTTAGATTAAATGAGAATATATTCAATCACAATAAAAACTTTTTGAAGTGTACTAGAAATAGACCATTGGGCATATCTGGGTTAATAAGCCCTGCTTATTAACATAAAAAGAATATTTGAAAAATCGTTGAACACTATTGATTATGATATTTTTTTTTGCCTTTTTTCCGCTCCCTCATAATAAGTAGGACGTTTTTCGTTTACTGCTTATTGGTGGACGGATTTATACTTCCGAGAAATGGCCTATCTTGCATAGAATTTTGTGCTCTACAACTTAGTAGAACATTCTCAAACTGTATGAGCATCGGAATTAGTTTTTTTGTTTTGCCGATTTGTGAAAAGTGCATCCCCGTTCCATGGTGTGGCCAAATAGACCACTGTGTTTTTAAGCAAAAGCGGTTTTCGAAGGGAGAAAGAGAGGTGAATTGAAAATAAAAGAAGTAATTTTGTTAACCAAAGCCGTTTGTTGCCATTTATTGGGTTCAAGAATACAAACATGCTCAAATTAATTTTTGCGTCGATTTTTCGGTGTTCGTCCGTGCTTCTTTGGAGCACCATCTCAGCTTATAATTCCTTTAGGAAGTCCGGGTCAGTTATGACCCGCGGCGCGTATTCGTTGGTACGCATGTGGGAATGGACGCAATGTCGTCCTTAACGGATGCCGTTGGTGTGAACACTCCCACTGAAATGCTTTCTTCACTTTGTTTGTGGCGTTCTCCTCGGTGCTCTATCCTTGATCATCATCAGCTGATGGCGGCGGTTGATCGGAAACGGCAGATAACATGTAATCTGCGTTTGTCGAACGCGAATTCGTGCAACGGCTAGATACAATGAAACTTAAAAAAACTCTCTGATATCAAAGCTTTCAGGGTACAAAATATTTTAAGCGACACACGAAAATAACAAAAACTAATACATAAATGGAGCGAAACGACTGCTGAGACTCATCTACAGTTAAAATTTAAGCTTTATAGCTCATCTCAAACCGCTTAATTTCAAATTGAATAAATTAATTGCAATCCATTTAGCCCCTGCATCTATCTATTAGAAAATGTTACTGTTATTTACCTGTACACTGAAAAAAATTCTTCATAAATATAGTACATTTTGTTCAAAATAAAAATGCATTCATAAACATAATGAATGTGTTCATAATGTTAACAAAACTGTACTTCACATTGATAAAACTATACATCAATCCAATAAATAATAGCTTAATGAATGATATTCATCATATTGATAAAGAAAATTTTCTGTATGTAATTTATATACATTAATTCTAGATGTGAATGTAGTTAGTTAGTTAGTTTTATTTACCTGTCGCACGTTGGCGTTGACATGTGAATTCTGATATATTTACATAGACCTGTGTCTAGTGTTAGTTTTAATGTGCGTGAAGCATTCAAATCAGTCAGTTTGTAGTAGTTCGTTTTTATTTGCATATTAGAAATATATACATACATACATACATACAAGCACCAGTGTAGATGTGCTTGCATTTGCATACACTATATGCATGCATCAAACACTACCCAGTGGACCAAATCTTCGTAAATGATATCGTTTACGAGACTTAGTTTTGCGGACAAAACTATCGCTAATGGATCCGTAAACGATACGAACACGAATCATATTTCGCTCAGTTTGTGGCAGCAAAAGTCTCGTTTACGACACTTGCAAATCTTTTTACGAATCGTTTCTGATATCATTTGCGAGCATTTAGAGATATTTTTTACGAGTCATTTATGATAACGATAACGAGCCTTTTGCGAGTCTTTCAATCATGTCATTTTTTACTTCAACTATGAAAATTAATAATTTTGTAGTCTGCTAGATTTTCAAATATTTTTATCTATTACTACAACATTTTTATACTGCTCTGTATTATAAAATAAAAAAATAAATTATAAAAATAATAAAAATAAAAAATGGTGGATTTTAAATTGTACCTATAATTTAAAAAGCATAAAGTACATAAACGTAAAGTGCGTTTATGTACTTAACATAAAATCCCGTCTTTGTCTAGTGGCTAATTTTCATATCCTTCTTATATTCAATATAAATATGAAGTGTATCAGAAAGTGTACAAGTACGAATCTTTGTCAGTGTTTTGCGACGCTCGTATTTATGCTCACAAAACTATCGTTTGCAAGCACGTTTGCGGACATTAAGCGAGTGTTCTTGCGACGCACAGTGTAGCAAATATGAACAAAATATCCAAATTGCGATATTAGAAAATTGAAAATTTGGGTATGACGTATAAGTTTCAACGATAATACTTTAATTAAAAAAAATCCAAAGGATTGTTACAAAATATTTATAAAGAAAAAAATTATGGGAGTTAAAGTCACTAATTTTTATGTCTTCATTCTACCATATTACAAAGTCAAATTTATGCTTCATCTTTGAATTTCGATAACTTGAGTGTAACTCGATATATGAATCAAAAGTGTTGATAACATATAATGAAGTAACTTTTTAAAACCAAATTTAATGCAAAATTTTGCATATACATTTACTGTAAAGCAATGTAAAAAAAGCATTCTTAACCAACTAAAAATCTGAAACATAAAAGTTAAATAAAAAAAAAACACTTCCTAACACCTTCGATTTTTTTTTATATTTCTTTTAAGCAAGTATGTAGATTAATATTTGAAAGTTTCAGCAGCTTTTGTCTGCTTTTTCTGAAAATTTACAACTTTTTCAGTGTGCAAATTAAAGCGGTTTTTAATGCTTGGTTGCAATTAAAAAGCATTAAGCAAGCCAACACGTTTGATGGTGTAAAAAATTTTATTGAGAAAGAGCTTGGCAGTGTAGGAGAGAAAAAATCTGAGTGATTGAGGCTTATTCTTAAAATTTCATTTAGTACCAGCAAGAATGTCGGGGTCGGAAAAGCCTAAGTTATCATATGAAGAAAGGTGTAAGAGAACGAAACAACGGAGAGTAGATAAGTTTATAGCTTGAAGCTATCCCGAACAAATAATGAAAGCTGCATCTTAGTTGTTTACAGACAAGAAGTTAAAAATGGGGAAAATGGGGTTGAGTAAAATAGAACAATTCATATTGTCAGTTATTCATAAAGGCACAGAGGACGATGACAGTAAGGTTTCTCGAGATAGGTAAACTAGCGATGATGATGAAAGCTAAAGAGGCTAATTTTTTTTCAATGTGTGGATATCAATATGAAATAAACCAAAAAAATTAAATTTGTATGTATTTAAATCCCACATTTATTTTTTTTTTAATATGAAAAGTGGGCGTGGCCGATATCAAAATAGTTTCATAGGGACCACTTAGTAATCTTGGGGACTGATCTAAAGAATTTTCAACTTTCTGCTGTTATGTATTTTGATATAACATTACTTTTCTTTAAAAAAATTTAAAAAGTTATATGAGAAATGGGCGTGGTTCTAATCCGATTTTCCTAAGATTTTATGTATTAGATTCGTTGCTCATAAAAATGATGTGTACCAAATTCCATTAGTCTACAATAATTCCTTCTATTTTTGTCCGTTCACTAAATGAACTCGTCTCACTGTGCCACGCCCATATTCTCAATCTTGGTCATTTTTGTTTTAGAGAGTGCTTACGTTATTGGTAAAAAATCAAGTTTGATACTTCAATAGTTTTTGAGATATTCAAATTTATTGATTCAGCTTGTATGGGAAGAGGGCGTGTCCGTTAACCGATTTGATTGAAATTCGCAATATTTCTTAATCTTTACGTTAAAAATATCTGCGCAAAATTTCATTGGCCTACCACAACTTTTTCTATTTTTGTCCACCGGTTGCATGGAGATGCTCGTATTTTCGTCCGCAAAACGCTCGTTTCTGAGCTCGTTTGCGATCGTTTAGGCGAACTTTCGCTCAACATTCGCTTCGTGGTCCACTGGGTATATGCAATTATTTTGTGAGTGACATATTGTTATATGCACGTGTGTAAATATGTGTATGTGTAAGTGATGCATAATCAAATATAATTTGATTTACTTTTTGATTTTAATTGATAGTTTTAAATATTTTTATGACATCAAATATTTTCTAACGAAATATGAATATGAATGGGTTGTTGCAAAATTTTGACAGTTATTGCTGATGCTGTTATTTTTCTAAAATACCTGAATTGAATATGAAAGTTTCAATTGAATTATAAGCAACACCCATTTTTTCTTTGATTTTTCCTGGAAGTCTAATGCAAGAGGAAGATCGTTTTAGAGGTCTTATGTCCCGCCAGGATTTAGTTGAAGGGCAAAGAGAGAGAGAGAGAGAGTAGTGATCTCTTGCTGATTGGCTTGACGGGGTAAAGTAAAAATTAAAACATTTCAAATAAAATTCTACATAATTCTAATAATTTTAAATTTAATGGGTAGAGGAAACTTATATCATATATATAACAAATAAATAATATCAGATCTAAGAAATAAGACAAATACATTCGTTCCCCTTGTCTCTCGCTGCGGGCACCACTGACTTAAAGTTTTGCCAAAAAGTATGCTAAACATTTTTAAATATTGTTTTTTTTATTTTTTCACCATAAATTTGTAAAATAATTGATTGTTATCATGGTGAACAAAAACCAAAATATGGCACAATGTTATTTCTATAGTAAAGCTTCAATTTATGCTATCGCAGCCCCTAGATTCATACTGTTATATACCCTATTTTTTATAGTAAAGACACAGACCTTAAGCTCAATCTTTGAGATTTCATTGAGGTTGTTCTGTAAGGGTTTGTGTAAATAGAGGAGTGTTGTTCTAAATAGCTAGACTTGCGAGAGTTTGATTGGTACTGACGTTGCGGCAATGGGTACTGTTAGAAATTTTGAGGCAGAACGCGTGATCACTCTCCAACCAGTGTCTCGCTAAGACAGTGATTAACCTAGACATATATGGTCTATAGCAGGGGTGATCAGCCAGAAGCTCAATTGGCTCTTCTGGCTAAATTTTCAAATAGTGTTTGTTGTAATGGCTCATTTGGCTCTTTTAAAATACATGTGTTTGTTGTATTTTAATATTTTACAACAAGCACAAGAATTGTTGTAGTTTTGTTTTTTTTTCCTCGATCACATTTGTTTGTTGTTGCCTCGTGTCCGATATCATTTCATTGCTATGAATATTTATTATTGCGGTCGCGCGCTAAGAATATTTGTTTTTGTTTTCCCTTGTTGTGTTCTTACTACCGAAATCAATCCATTGCTTTCATTTAGCATTGCGCGCATGCCTCATTGCCGAAATCATTTTATTGCTATGATTATTTGTTGTTGCGATGGGGCACAAATAATATTTTTTGAGCCTCGTTGCCGAAATCATTGCATTGCTATGAATATTTGTTGTTGCGGTCGGGCGCTAAGAATATTTGTTTTTGTTTTTCTCTTGATCACATTTGGTTGTTTTATTGATATCTTATGCCAGTAGCTCAATGGGCTCGTTTGGCTCTTTACTACAAACACAATTAGGGATTGTTGTTTGTGTGTTTTATTTTGCTTGATCAAAGTTCTTTAATTTGTTATTGTCCAACCACCAAAATCAATTGTTGTTGTTGCTTGGCTCTCAAAATATTTTTGGTGGTGACCCCTGGTCTATAGAGTTAAAGTAACTGTCTGATTTTAGGTCTAGGTCAAGTTTTCTTGCTGAGGTATTTTCATTTGCAAATTTTAATTGGTTGCTTAATGGGATTAGAATTAATCTCTAAATCTGCTCTAGGAAACACAATCAGACATGCTCCAGAATCCGAGTGAAAGTGAATTTGAAATCGAGTGAAATCAAATTCACTATTTTTTTTAATTCGTTGTAATGTTTGCAACTCGCTATATTTTTCGATCAGCTGGTTATTGGCACAAGGAAAAAAAAAACAAAAAGAGGTTGTGAAAATTTAAAAATATGAGTGTTTTATTTAAATATGCGCTAAATATTGAAAAAAAACTAATATGCTAGCGAAAAAATTTAAAGGAATTTGAAGAAGCAGCAGTAGAAGTAACATTAACAGCGGCAGCGTTGGCGACCGTGGAAGTGCCGGAAGCAGCAGCGACCACAGAAGTATTTCTTCAACGGAGCATGTGCTGTCTACATTTCCAAAAGTGGAAGGGGGGTCAAACTGTGAGGTGCCAATTACACCTTCAATTACTGTGTTAAACGATATAGAGGGGCTGCTCCTGGTCGCCCTAGTCCCGGAATTGTTGTTATTTTTGCTATTTTCTTCCTTTTTGTGGTGGGCCGTTGCTCTTAAGGTTCGTCGCCAATTATTGCCAGTGCTTCTACTTTTACTTTATCGCTCTTGACGAAGCCTCTAGCGATGTCTGGATGCTTCTCCATAAATTGAGGAATAAAGCATCCTGGGAGAAGCTCTTATGCTTTCTCCTTGAAATTTTTATTTTCATTCATATTTTCTATACTTGATTAATTTTTTGTTAAATTCGCCCCGCCCCGGTTGTTCTATTTCACTTGTTGCTGCTAAAGTGAATTCAAATCACTTTTTTTTTTTTGGTGAATTCGGTATCTAGAGCATGCGAATTCGTTCGAAATTCACTTTTAATAACGAGTAAGAAAAGAAAAGTGAAAGTGAATCATAGAGCACCAACGAGTGAAATGCTAGTGATTTCATTTCACAAAATGAATTCTAGAGCACTAAATAGTGAAATTGAAGTGATTTCAATTCACTTTCACTCGGAAGTGAATTCTGGAGCATGCCTGAATGCTTTACTTTCCGCTTCAGACTCTGTAGTTGCGGCAATGGGGAAAGTAAAGTTTTTTCGCCCGCCTTCAAGCAATTTTTCTATTTTTATGTTTCAGGGAATGGGAAGGCCCATTAAATATCTATCACAGAGAATACCTAAAAAATTTATTCCTTGATCTTGCAACAGAGTAATTCTTGTTTTTTATTTTATTATACTTACTGGTTACCAAAAAATCTCAAGCTCAAGTTTAGTATGAACCCATTAAATACTTATCATTTTTTAATTGCAAAAAATTGAAAAAAATTTTTTATTTTATTACCACAAAATATGCACAAAATACCACAAAAATTTATACATTTTTTTTATTTTTTTTTTTTGGTTTCTTTAATATTTATTTAACAATACTACAAATATTCCATTGAATTTCTAAGCAAGAAAAAAAAAAACTAAAACTTTTGTATTTTTTATAATTATTTTTAATATTAAAATAAAAAAAAAATGAAATGGTCCCTAAAACAATTGTACAATTATTTATTGGTACTATATAGTAAAAAATTTCAAAAATCCACAGCGTATGTATGTATATAAATATATATAAAAGTGGCACATGATACATACATACATATATCGTTATCGTATGTAAATTAATTGTATTTAAAACAAAAAAAAATAATGTTTTAAAATTCTTAACCGCATTCGATTCATAACACTATGTGTGTTTTAACTCGCTTAAGCGGGCTTAGATTCTCTTAAACTCAAATTTGTGTTTTCTATGATTCAGAAATTTGCTAGCTTGTTATTGTATTTCTTTCTTAAAGTTTTAGACTAAGCGACTTTAAGCGAGTATAAAAGAGTGTTGAAACGAATGCGCCTATTATTAATTACATTTAATTTTTTGTTTCATTAGTTTGGTAAATTTTTACAAAAGCAATTGTGGTTTGTTTTGCTAGACATTTATAAATTTATAAAAAAATATTTTTGATCTTCCAAAAAAAATCTCATTTAAGCCACTTTTATGTAGTAAATTATTTATGTATTTTTTAATGAATTTGGTTAGTTTTATGTTCGTTTATTCAAAGAAAAAAAAAACAGCCTTTAATTTTTGTTTTTCACATGCAAAATTTTTGTTTCATTATTATCTTATATTTTTTTTTTTTTTTACAATTTTTGTGAACTTATATTTAGTTTTTTGTTTTGTGTTTTTACATGAATATGGTATAAAAAGCTGTTACCTTTACTTAATTTTTTTATTTATTGAAATAAATCTTTTTGTTTTCTTTGTGGTTGTTGTGAATGAACTCGTGTATATAAATTATGTTAAGCTTAGCCTAATTTGTTTTTGTTTTATATATATATATATTTAGAATTGTTCATTATTTTTGCAAAACACAATGACGGCGAAAAAATAGTTCTGAAGCTTTTCTTTTAACTTTAAGCTGTTTCTAGTCTAGCTCAAAAGCTTTGAAATCCAGCGGACAAAAATTTGAACGACAAATAATTACAAAATAGTAATGCATTTTGCAAATGCAAAAAAGCTTTGTATATTTCCGTACACAAGCAAACTAATATTCGCAGGCAAGTCTAAGAGCTTTTAAGTTTTCAATTTTATTCAAAGCTTAAAGCTTTCAGTGCGCATTTTTTGCGCATTATTTCCCCGTCACCGTTTTTTATATGCTCATTGCTCGTGGCTCTTTTTTTTTTTTTGTAAATAAAAAAATCACTTTTTTCCCCTATCACTTGAAGAGTATATAGTATACATAATTAAAAAAAAAAAAACTAATAAACAAATGAAAAAACTAATAATAATAAAAAAAAAAAAATATAAATTTATACAAAAAATTTAAAGAACAAGAAATCTAAAAAAATCTAGAAAAAAAAAATTATTAAAAATTATTTAACATTACAATGCAATTCTGCTTCGTTGCTTAAATGAAAATTCTTAAAAAATTTCTATGTATTTCTCTTACGTTTTCTTCTTTTCCTAAATCTCTCTAATCATCGCACAACTAATTTAACTACAAACTTATCTCGTTGTCTTCAATTTCCAGCGTAAGAATAGATACGCTGATACTCTTAATACAACAAAGATCACAATAAGCGCTACAATATCCAATGTAAAGTTAGCATTAACCATATCCAATTCTTCCAGTGTAGTCATGGGCGATTTGAAATGACAATAAGTTTGATGACATTTAAGCTTCTCACGTTCATAACCATAAGTAGCCAGTGCAGTGCCTTCGAAACCATAACGAATATATGAGAGATATGTAATCCAGCGTAGATACACAGGTATCGCATCGAATGATACGAAGAAACCGGAGAACAACAAGAATGGTACAGACATTACGGGCGCAAGGAAGACACCATTTTGGACATTCATGGCAGCACCTACAACCAAACCAACAGATTGTGCAACGAATGAAATCATTAAACAAGCGCCTAAGAACATTGAGTAACGCATCAGCTCCCATGGTTGTGATGTGAAATAGTAGACTATGGTTACGTAGATTACGCAGAAAATTGCCTGAAAAAAAATTGAAAGAGAGAGAGAGAGAAATTGTTTTAAATTAAATTGAATTTATATTGCTAGAGAAAAACAAATATTGTTCGTTTCAAGAGTTGATATAAGCTGAAAGAGAGAATACTCTTAATTATGCTCTCAATTTACAATGTATAGTGTGAGAGAGAGAGAGAAAAAAAATGTCACACAGCACACTCTCAATTGCTGTTGTTGAATTTCACTCATTATGCGTAGAATAAATGTCGAGTGGAAATGGGCGCCAGATTTTTCACTAGCATTGCGTGACGTAACGAGAACATTTGGAATCGTGCGTGAGTGGAGCAGCTTTGATTCGTGGTGCGCAAGCGTGTTTTATTTGAAATTAAATTATGTTAAATTATATTGTATAGCTATATCCATAGCTAGCCGCATTTTGAATAAACACGTTCCGCTTTTTTTCGTTCTGACGTTACGGTATGAGAAAAACAGATCCATTCCAGTTCTGTAATCATTGATAAAGTTTTTTTGTGTAGCTGCCCATGGGTGACAGAGTTCTTGAAAGCAAAAAATGTGGAAAATTATTGCTAGTTTGTAATCAATGAGACAGTTTATTAGTGACGGGAGCGTGAGTAATACAAAAACATGTGTGAAAGAAGCAGATGTTGAAAATTCTTTCTACTCCTGTAATAAATTACAACTTTCTCTTTCTTTATTTGAATGCATTTTCTTCAAAATTATCTCCATATTTCATCTTTTTTTCAATATGTGCGTGAGTGACAGGGTTTTTGAGAACAAGAAAATGCTGAATATTATTTAAAGTTTTGTAACTTATGAGCAAATTTTATCCACATTTGGTTGCATTTTGAAAAAAAATTTTACTTAATATAGCATTTTTTTTTTGAAAAAACTCGTGAGTGCCCGTGAGTGCTACTCTGTCACTGTCAGAGTCGCTACTACCTTTTGCTATATTTGGAAAATAATTTACTCCAAGCTCCCAAAATTATTTCTTATTTGGTAATGATTTTGTGTCCTGACATTTCGTGAGTAATGCAAATTCGTGATTGGATTTAGAAGCAAGAATTTACTCGTTACTTTATTTTCATTGTCCTCGAAAAAAAATTCTTATTCTCCTTGAAAATGTTTTGAATTAAATTACTGAGCGTGAGTTTGTGTGAGCGTGAATGACAGAGATAGATTTTTGCCAAATGAGGTAAAAATTTACTTCACATTTCCACTTTTTTTAATAAAAATTTGTAGTTCTCTTTATAAATGTCAATTAATTACTTTTGAATTATCGTGAGTCAGTTTGCGTGACCGTGAGTAGCTGTGACAGGATTTAGTTTTATCATGTCAAACTGAATACTACTGAATTGTGGAAGAAATTTACTTCCTTCGTTTTAATAAAAGTTGATAATTAATTCTTTCAATGAATATTCGCGATCAGATATTGACCAAACGTGAATCTACCGAAGTGACTCACGCCATACCCTAATTATCAACTGTTTCTGAAACGAACTAATGTAAATCCATTTTTATCCATACCTGAAATGGTAAATCAGCAAACGATATAGCCAAATAGTAAGACTTTAACGAATACCAGCGATTGAAATTTTCTTTTAACAGCACAGGCATTTCGAGAGGGACTGAAAGAAAGAAAGAAATTGATAACGTAATGCTTATTTTACGTTAATTTAATTATAAGTAAATAAAAACTTACAAGATAAAATCGTAATGGTCATTGAGGTGTACATCAAGAATAACATGTTGAAGAAAAGGAAACCCAAATTACTTAAAACTTTAGCACCATCATTGCCGATATCATAGTAGAGCGCACCGATTAGAAAACCAACCAGCAAGTGAGCAAATAAACGTAAATACATGAGAGTCTAAAATTGAGAAAAAAAAAGAGGAGGAAAAAATAACAATTATTAAATCTCAGGTCCTAAAAGTATGCAATGCTTTATTTTTGCATTAAATTTCCTACACTTACCCAATCACGATAGCTGAACAAGAGCGTACGTTTCAACACTATCCAAAATTGATGAAATTGTGATGTTGGATAACGTTCCGGTGAAGTAATCTCCGCCGGCAACAATGCAGTCGTACAATTATCCGCTTTCTCCACATCAATCATAGTATCACCACCTTTCTCACCTTTAGCACCTTGAGTTCCACCACTTGCACTTGTCGTTACAAGTGATTGTTTGACAATATCATTCACTAAATTGGCCGTCAATATACCGTTATTCAATGTCAGATTATCTTCATATTTCCCAGTTGCAGCATTTGCTGTTGCATTCTTATCTAGCATAGCTTTCAAATTATGCACTTTCACTAAATCATTACGTGCTTTAAGTCCTGCATAATCAGCAGCGGTGCGTATATCTTTTGTACCATTATCGATTGCTTCAACTAAGCGACGTGTATGATCGCCATGCTCACCACATGCTACCTCAATTACATAACTTGCAGGATTATGATAGCTTGGACATTCTAAATTGAGTGTCGAAAGGAATGGTACTAATTGTTTTGTGCTTCCCTGATATACACATTGCCCATCAGCTAACGTATACAATTGATCGAACATTTCAAAAAGTCGCGCTGATGGTTGATGTATTGTACAAATGATTGTGCGTCCGCCAGCGGCTAACATTTTTAATAAATGTATACACTGGAAACATGTTGAACTATCCAGACCAGAAGTTGGTTCATCAAAGAACATTATCGGTGGATTACTAACCAATTCCAAAGCAATAGAGAGACGTTTCTTTTGCCCACCTGATAGATTACGTGTTAAAGTATTACGATGTTCACTTAAGCTCAGAGTGAGAAGAATGTCATCAATCTGTAAAGAAGGAAAGGGGGAAAAATATTACAGTTTGAATTAGAAAAGGGATTGTAATGATAAATTTAAAATTTCGGAGAATTCGAATTTTTTATGTCTTATATTAAGCGGAACTTGTGTCAAAATTTTTACCCTTTAAGTATTCAAACGATTTCATTGATTTTTGACCAGTTGAATAGGGTTCATGGTATAAACTAAAACTCCTGCCAATCTTCGTATTTTTAGCTATCTAAAAAAATCTAATAAACAATTTTCAATGCCTAAAACTATGCCATAAAAATATATGTTTTAGATTTTTCAGGAAATATGCGAGGGTTTGTGCAATATTGTAAAAAAGTAAATAAAAGAAGATTTTCATAAGTAAAATTATTTCCATTTTTGGTTATCTAGGAATGTCAAAGGAGTTTTTTGCGGCGCCTAAAAATATGCTGCACAAATTTTTTTTTTGAAATTTCAAGGAAAATGCAAGATCTTGAGTAATTTAACTAGTCTACTACTTCAGGGATGTGGGTGATTTGCAAAAATTCTTCAGTTTGACAAAATTTACTTTATGTAAATTATAAAATTTAATATCATATCTACCGAAACCCTGGCTGGACTACTCTAATTCAATCTCATTAAAACTCCAAATTTTTGTGCCATCTCTTATGTCACGTGTCTGTTATTTGAGTATTTATAATTAAACCGCTTCAAATTTCCAACATGTTCGAAATTTTTATAAACAGACAACGATTTAATATTGAAGTAAAACAAACACGTTTCATTATCACGTATAAAAAGTAATTATTTATCTATATACATGCAGATATGTTATATTATCAAAATGTATGTGGGTAAGCATAAATGAAGCATGCAATTGCAAAAAAAAAAAAAAAAATTTTAACGCTTTTATCAATATGCTGACATATTTTTTTTTATACTTACCTACCTACGAAAACGTTATTACTTAAAGTAGTAGTTTTTTATTTTGCAAAGTCATCTTTTCTACACACTTCCATAAAAACAAAGAGCTTTAGTTCAATTAAGGAGACGCAGACACAGATAGACAGATAAACAGACCGACAGACTGACTGATTGATTCTGATCTTAAATGTATTTACTCTACGCTCAGCGATTTCGAAATTAAATTTTCTTGTTAGAATTGACAACAGTATTTGGTTTATTTTTCATCTTTTAGAAAAGAACATGGTTTAAGAATCAGCTAAAGCTGTTACTGTTGAGGTCCCAAAGCCTAAAAAGCTTTAGACTTCATGCCCTTGGAAGTATCAGAAACGGATAAGTTAATTCCTAGGTTTACTCAAAATTCTTCAGTCTCATGTTAGTACAAAAGTAAGCTTTATTGTAATGTATACTTTTAAAAACTGTAGGGTATAAACACATCGAAAATTCTCCCTCATTAATATTTGAACAACAGTAAATATTTTTAACTTTAAGAAACGAAATAAACAATAAAATTATCATAAAAAATTCTGACGTTGAGTTTGCGTGTTTCAAAAACAGAAAAAAAAAAAACTTAACTGGTTTTTAATTTAATCTCTAGAAGAATAACAACAGAAAAATAATATGTAAATTATATTTTTAATAATTTATAATTGGTTTCATCCAAAAAAAAAATAATAATAAAAAAAAAACAGAAAACAACATCGTCGAACATGATAAATAGCTGCCGCTTACAGAAGCTTGTTTTGTGGAGCACAATCATTTAATTGAGGAACTAGCAAAAAATCAAAAATTGTCTCCTTCTCCCTTTTGATCTACTAGTGTGTCTCACCTACAGTGATCAACAGTAGTCCCCGGTTTTTAAAAATGAGATTGAAGAGGTCCTGTTCTAGTTTTTGTTATAACACCGTCTGGTTCAACTGATTGATTTTACTACTCTACTAGTAAGTTTCTTTAGAATTTCAGATAAGATATCAGAGACCAAAAGCAGAAGTAGAAAAGGTTTCCTAAACCGATTGTTTTATAGCTTAAAAAAGTTGAAAAGAGAACAGATTTTTCAAACTGATGTGATATTTCATCTTGACGACCATCAAGTGGGTTAATGAAAGGGCACAATAGATTTTATAGGGAACTGGTTAGATTTGACTATCATTGTCTAGATCTATAAATCTTCAAGGAGAAGTCCCTTGTTGGTTGGTTGGTTGAAGTGGCTGACCCAGAGCAGACCCAATGTGAACCACTTCCTCACCGAACTAGAATTAATGCTGCGCTCTTACTGAACCCACCCCGTAGAATTTAGGTATCCTACCAGATTCTTTGAGCTGACTGCCAAGCAATCGGACAAATTATCGAGGACATATTTTCCCAGGAACCTATATCTTGTTCTCGCCAAGGCTGCACATTTACAAAGAAAGATGGAGATTGTTTGTTTTTCTTCTAAGTTTCCGCAACTTCTGCAGTGGGTGTTAAAAGAGATGCGCAGTTTCTCTGCATGGGTACCTATACACTAGTGGCTGGTGTAGGCTGCTGTTAACCTAGCAGTGTCGGTACGATACCTGGTTAAAATCTCGCGAGACCTACCCTCATTATATGAGGGCCATATCGCACGCGAGGTAATGCAGGATGTTAGTGACTTCCTTCTCCGATTAGCCAGCTGAAGACCGTGCGGATGCATGCATCTCTTGACGACTCCCAAGGGGATTAGTACCCCGGTACCCCTAATTCGTCAAGAGAGGCTCCTTGTAATCGCTCACTTATGTTTATAGCTTTTCACAACTTAACCTCAAAAATTGATATTCACACCAAAAAAATTTTTCTACTTAATTCATTTTTATTATCTTGAATTCTTTGTTTAGAAAAAAGTTCTAAATTTATTTAACTTGTTTTGACAAATTTTCTTAATCATGTATAACCTCAATTTTCTATTACTTACCATTGAATTCTTTTCGGGTTTTGTAAATTTTTTGCTTAATTTTAAATTGGTGGCCACAGTCATTGCTTCTTGGACGGTTAAATTACCATGCAATTGATTATCTTGCATAATGTAAGCGGACAATTTACGAAAAGTGCTTAAGTTACGCTCATGCCCATTCATCGTTACCACGCCCTCAATGTTTGAGGTTCTGAAAAGAAAAAAAAAACAAAACGAATATTTTAATATCGACGAAAGACATAACTTTAGTATTAAGGTATAAAAATAAAAAAAATGTAATTAAAAATTAATAAAGAAAATACTAAAAATGTTGGGGGGGAATGGAGGTGATGTCGAACAATTTTCTTTGATTTTTGATTTGCTTGGTTATGATCGACCCCCCTTTGCATCACCATATTTTTTCTGGGACTCAAATTCTGAGTATACTAGGGTCAGAAAATTCGTCTAATTAGTGTGGACACAAACCAGAAAAATACATACACACATTTGCATTTTTTGTTAGAGACTATACCTCTCAGCATCCCCTTGCCCTTTTACAACCTTCTTTAAGAGCAATGTAAAAAATCAATCAACATTATCTCTGTGACTTGAAGTCTGAATATTTTAGAGTCAAAAAGAAAGTTGATACATAAATAAAAATTATCGCAAATATTGCGAATACACATCAGAAAAACAAACAATTACACACAGTAAAATTTTATATAATAAGAACTAAAGAGCAAGAGCATGGCGTTTAAAAAACTTTTATCGATATCCTTAAATGAAAACTTTCCACTCTAAAAATGTGTCATTTATTTATTTGCTACGCAAATAAAACTTTTGAGTTCCACACAAGAAAAAAAAAAAAAAAAAAATTTCTAATACAAGCCTATACTAAAACAAGTTTTAAATTTTATACTAAAGTGTGTTGTGGTTTTCGTTATTTATTTCATTCTTTCTTAATTATTTCTTTTCTTTAAATTTCACAAACGCGCTAGTATAAAACACGTGAGTTTAGTCACATACACACTTTTATTTAGATAATTCTACTGAAACTTGAGACTAACTAGATAGAAAGAAATTAAATTTAATTACTATAAAAATATTTATAATAATTACAATGTACTTTTAATATCATGTAATTTTTAATAATATATTTACGATGCTAAGAATTTGATAAAAAAAATGTGGTTAATTACACAAAATGTTGACAGGAGCTAAATTATTTCTTTAAATTGGTTGTAAAAATTTCCCATATGAATTATTTATAAATAAGTAGATTGAAATAATAATTTTTTGAATAAGTTATTATTGTGTAAAGTGAAAGGAACCGATTTTCTTTTATTCCAATTTAATTTCTACGTTCGTGTTTTGTTGGGAGCGTTTGGATTAGGGGAAAAGATGGGTTTGTATAATCACTAATATTTTGTTTCTGATTTTAAGAATATTTAAAATTCTTGTGGCGGAAACGAGCAACGATCAAATTGAAACTGGATTTTTTTCTTTACTTTAAGTGTGCCGCTATAACCTTTGAAACCCTCATTTCAAGTACTCTTCAAGAAATATTGACTGGTTTTAAATAAAACTTATAATTTACAATAATTATTATAGGTAAAAGGTTTTCAGTGAAAAAAAATGCAATTTTAAAAATTAACACATTTGATGTGCGAAAAAAAAAAACATAAATGTGACTTTTTACACTTTATTTAGTGAAATTACATTATATGTGAAGGAAAACATCCTCACTGTACTGAAATTATCGAGGTTCTACTGTATAAACAAAAAATGATTTACTATTGTATATTTTTAGAGAAAAAAGGTTTCTGATTGGTAATCCTGTAAATTTCCATACAATGTGTAAAAAAAACGATAAAAAGTATGAAAAAGTACACATTTCGTAGGTAACTAAATATGAACAAATACACACTGCTGAGTGAAATTACATAATATACATAGGGAAATACTCTCTGAATAGAAAAATTATATGTGATATATAAGGAGTGAGATTGAAAAAATCTCAACACACGTTTTACCTAATAATTTTTTTTGGGTGTAAAATTTAAAAATTTCTTTGATCTAGTTATCTTTGAAAAATATGTCAGTTGTTATTTTTAATGACAAACATGTTGATTTATTGTGAGTTTGATCAAAATGAGTGAAGAAAAAGAAGTACGTCTTAAAATTATTAAAAATTTTCAAAAAAATCCAAATTGGTCCTACAAAAAATTTGCCAAAGAATTGAAGGTCTGCCGTCAAACTGTTTCCAATGTTATTAAACAGTTTCAGAAGAATTTGACCATCGATAGAAAACCTGGTTCGGGAAGAAAACAAGGACCACATGATATTGGGAAAGCGAAGAAAATAGAAAGCATATTGAAAAGATCTCCAAACACATCTGGTAGAAAAGCTGCCTGGTTAGCCCAGTGCTTTGACTATTTGGTGCGAAAAGTTAAAGCCAATGCAGGTTTGAAAACATACAAAGTCCAAAAAGTTCCAGACAGGAATGTTGCAAAAAATTTAGACACCAAAAGTAGGGCTCAGGAATTAAAATCGAATTTCGTACAAAAATTTGGCATTTATGTTGTATAATGGACGACGAAACGTATGTACTGGCAGATTTTACGCAGCTTCCGGGTCAAAATTTTTATGTTGCTGATGCTCGAGGAAGTGTCGAAGAACAATTTATAATCCAAAAGCAGACAAAATTTCCTAAAAAATTCCTGTTTTGGCAAACTATATGCAGTTGCGGCAAAAGAAGCAAATCATTTGTTACAGTGGGCTCTATAAATACCGAAATATACATCAAAGAATGTTTAAAAAAAAAGACTTCTTCCTTTCATAAGAGAGCACAATGTGTCCACATATTTTTGGCCCGATTTGGCATCATGTCACTACGGCAAGAAAGCTCTGGAGTGGTACCAAAGTAATAACATAGTTTTTGTACCAAGAGAGGCCAATCCTCCAAATTGTCTGGAGCTAAGACCAGTGGAGAGATACTGGGCTCTTGTGAAAAGAAACTTAAAGAGCACAAAAAAGGTGTCCTAAAATATCGAAGATTTTAAAAGGAGATGGGCAAACTGTTCCAAAAAGGTGTCTGAAACAACTATCAAATCTCTAATGGAAGGCTTACCAAAAAAGGTCCACGAGTTCATAAATAGAATGGTTAGAACTAAAAAAGTTATATTTTTCTGTAATTTGTAAAATATTATCAATTAAATAAAAAAAAAATCAAAACTCTAAGATCAGCCGTTTAAAAATTATTGAATTTTATATATGTTAAGATTTTTTCCATCTCATTCCTTATATAGGGTAGCCAGACGTACTGATTTGAGCAGTACATGTACTGATTTTTTTTTTTTTTAATACTAATTTTTTGAAATCTCGAAATCAGTAGGAAAATGTTCAGATTTTTGTATTTTGTACCGGTTTTGTACTGATTTTTTCAATTTAATATCTTAAGAATTTTTGTGCTTAACCTTAATGGCCTTAAAATCATTTCTGCAGATATTCTCACCCTGTTTGTTTCTTTTTTTGATTGTTCACAAAATAAAATACATACGCTTTGCTGCTATCGAGGGGAGAAAAGCAATATTTGCTTGAAAAAAATGTCGGTTAACGTGAGTTTTTAAATGAGTGAAGGAAAGTTGTTACTAATTGAATTTGATTATTGTCCTCTGCTCTCAAAATTTTCTAAATATGGAAATTGATACGTAATCAAAATTTTCTATTAACGAAGAAAAAAATGTAAAAGGAATACACAAAATCGGAGAAAAATTTCATTTATATTACTAGGTAAAAAAAGCATTAAAAACTGTACTGATTTGTACTGATTTTCACTAATTTCCTAACATCTAATGTACTGATTTTGCAGTTAAAAAATCTGGCTATTCTATATATATACGAAAGTATGTAATAAAAAATAATTTTGTATAAAAACTCAAATTTTTTTTTCCACCAAACAGAAATCAAAACAGTCAGGAAAAGAAAATTTACACATTTAATACGAAAAAAATTTATCAAATATAAAAACAGTGTGAAAATTTAAGCATTTACTCTGCTGAAATTTGGAAAAATATCTATAGCCTCAAATATTTACACAATATGTAAATGAAAAATACGTGCTGCATAGTAAATTACACAGCAAATGTGGAAAAGCGTATTTTCTAATAAAAAAGTGTGTTTTTGATTAAAAGTTTGATTAAAATTGTTATATTTTTACGTATTTGTAATTTAAATTTATTACAGTTGAAATTTAGAAGAAATATTAAAATTCAGGTTAGTAAAATTTTCTTTTAAAATAGCGCGCATTAATATCAGCAAATACAATAACAACTTGACAACTTTACAACTCTAAAAATAAAACAAAAATTAAGAACAGGTTCTTTAAGTTGCATATGAGACATGTTTATATGTATCTTTTTATTTATAATTTTATTTTGTTTTTTATTTTTCTTAAAAAATTTCATTAATTTTTGCGCGCATTTTTACGTTGCGTTTGCATTTTTCGCAATTTCGCAATAAGAAGCACCTTATAATTTTATAGTCGGATGGTTGGCTGGCTGGTTTGTTGGTGTTGTTGTTAGTGTTTCATTTTAAATGAGGTTTTTAAGCTTAAGTATATGCTTTTTGTTTTTTTCTTTTCAACGACAGCTATTCAACGTCAAGAAAAAGCGAATAAAATTATAAAAAAATAAGAGTAAAAAACAAAAATATTTACATTTAAAAATTCTAATTAATTTTAAGCAGGTTTTTGTTTTCTTTGTTTTATTTTCTTTTTTTCGGGTGACGACTGACTATAGAGTGTGAGTCTTTAGTATTTTATAAAGTGGTTCTACTTTGATATGATTGCAACTAGAAATATATAAAGACGGTTTTTTTTTATGTATTTTGAGGAAAGCATTACTTAGTTTTATTATAATTGAAAGTAATGAAATAAAAGTCAATTTAAATTTGTAGCACAAAAAATTATAAGTAGAGAGGAAATAAATTTATTTAGGTTAGTGATAGTGAGGGTCATAGAATTCTTTTGTATGTTAAATTTTCAAATACATAACTATTTATATGCATACATAGACTGAAGTGTTTAGATATAGTTTTGTCAAGTTGTCGTTGAAAAATTATACATTTCTAAGCAATCGGGTTAAGGTTGAGTCGCTGGGCGGGTAGGTTGGTTGTTTTCAATTAACCTTACGCAAATGTTTGCTTTTAAGAATCATGTTAGTGCCATGATTTATGTTTAAGGAAAATTTTTAAAATATTTCAAAAATAACAGGATTTGATCCCGTCATTTCCACAGTAGTGTAGTGGTAAGTTTAGCTTTAAATTATAGGGCCGGGTGGCACAAAGTAATAGCTCATTACTCACATAAAATTTCTGTTTAATTTACGATATTTGCACGTTCCAACAAGCTGAGATTAGCTTAGAGAGAGTAGTTGAAGCGGAGAGAGGGGAAACTAGGGGGGTCCTCAATTTCTGATGAATATATATTTACATTCCAGCAGGCTAAGGTAAAAGTGGACATAAAAAGCGGAGAGGAAAAGAACCGGGGACTTTGAAGGGTATGAGTTGAAACATGAGTAGAGAGAGGATAGATTGTATTCTGTCTCAGATGAATTAAGATTTTGCTAGGCTTGCTAGGATTTTGTTAGGTTAAGTGGCTGTCCGTGAGGACACACTTAGGCCAAATACGGCCCGTTGTGTTACCACTTGGGCGTTTCAATCCACCCCCTTTAGAACCTGAAAATTTAATTGAACCAATTAGATTTTGTTATAAAATTAAGTAGGTCCCCTAGGTCAGTTGACCTTAAGTCGGATAAGTCATCTAGAAAATATTGACCTAGGGCATTTTTCCTACAGTTAGCCAGTGCTGGGCAGAAGCACAAGTAGTGAGAAATGGATTTCTCCTCTTCTTCATCTTTACAGCTTCTACAATAGTCGTTTGAGGGCGCGCCCAATCTCGAGGCGTGTACCTCTTTAAGACAGTGGCCAGTTATTACTGCTACAGTTTTGTATATTTGTCTTCTACCGAGAGATAACAGCTTCCTAGAGCGTTTGGTGTTATACTCTGGCCATACCTACTTGGTGGTTCTGCACGTGTGTTCATTCAGCCATCTCGCCTTCGCTTGCTTCAAGAGCTCTGTGTGAACACTGAGCTTGCAGGTTGCCAGTGGGATACCCGGGTAGTTTTCAAATTGTATAAGCGGCTTTTTTGTGCCTGATCTAGCTAGTTCGTCAGCTTTATTATTACCTAGTATATCAATGTGTACGTTGAGTTCTTGGGCTACTTCATTGAGTAAATGCCGACTGTCAAAAGCCACCTTGGAGGTCACTGATATACTGGCTAGGGATTTGATAGCAGGTTGGCTATCGCTGAGAATAAAAATATCATGAGCTGATACTCTATTACATTTCAGCCAGATCATCGCTAACTGAATAGCTATGACTTCAGCTTGAAACACGCTGCAGTGGTCAGGCAGACGAAAGGATAAGCTTAACCCTACTTGCTCAGATAAAACCCCTCCCCCTACCCTTCCATTCAGTTTGGAGCTATCGGTGTAAAGGTACACCGCATCCTTTTGCTGCTCTCGACTCTCAATCATATCCTCTCTCGAAGGAATGGAAGTGATGAAGTGATTGTCGAAGAAGGGTATGATTGTTTTGGTATATGGGAGGGAGGGTTTGGTATATGGGAGGTAAGGGTATGGGAGGGTTTTTGCTGTGTTGTTTCTGAACAATTTAAGTTTACATTATAGCCAGCTGAAGTAAGACAGGCAGATGTAACAGAGGCAACAAGGGAAAGGCAGGAAACTGGAAGACAGAGAGATGGAGGGGCAAAGTTTATGTGCCGCCTCTGATGACTTACGATTTTGGGGCCGCATTTCTACTAAATTATTATTTTCATCCTAGCTGACTGAGGCCAATTCAGACGTGGCGATGGCATTAGGGAAAAAATTCGGCTGAAGGTTAAATGGGGAACGGATTTGAAATTTCATCTCAAATTACTCAGGATTTTCAATTTATATTTTTAAATATATGTATATAATTGGACTCCAGCAATCTGGGATTACACTAGATGTGATTGATGTAGCGAAAAAAAGGAGATGTGTTGAAAAATGAAGGAAGCAGCAAAGTTTCGCAAGTGTTTCGCCAAGGTTGGCCCAGTATTTAAAGCAAAAATACTTTGCTCCTTCATATCTGTTGCATACTTTCCTTCGAACTCTTCAGTTGGATAGTGTAATACAAAAGTTCCACGTTGTGAGATTTTTGAAGTGAAACTTCTTTAGCGAGGGTAAATCGAAAATTTTGCAACAGAAATCGCATTGCTGTTGCACCCATACATAACTAATAAGAAACATAGTTATGCTGTTGTTAGTGTTTAGCGAACGGGGTCATATGTGGTTCGGCTACATACAATCATGCAGAGCGTCGACTTCTCTCAGTTTTTTCTCATGTGCTTTAGTGAGAGAGCTTGATTCCACATAGCAGTTTTCTTCTCATTTGTTATATATGTTTACTACGTCATGTTTGCGCCGATAACAGTAGAGAGTATCAACAAGAAAAAAGCTTCAGAAAATAGAAAGAGGATGAGTGCAAAAGCTTCAACAACAATGGTCACGTAAAAAATCACGTTTTTGTTGCACTCATACGAAACTAGCAATAAACTGCAGTTGTTAATCTGATACATATAATAAAGCAGAATCGACTTGCCGCAGTTTTCTCCCATGTGCTTTTGTAAGAGAGCCGACAAATGAGAGGCTGAGAGGAAAAGTGGTATAACTTCTACGTTCAGAAAAAAGTGGAATAATTTTACTTAAGAGCAAAAGCAAAACGAAATATGTTCAGAGCAAAAGTGAAACGAAATATGTTCAGAGCGAAAACGAAATAGAAAACTATGCTGCTCTTACTCTGAAAGAATTGTTATACCATTTTTGTTCCTACATTTATGGCGTTTCATTTTCACTCTAAACCGTATTACTTATGCCATTCTTGCACTGACACTCTAAATTATTTCACTTTTGCTCTTATATAAATTTTAGCCCGCTTTTCCTCTCAGTCTGTCAAATATGCCTCAGCTTGATTGCATATAATTAAACTTGTTAAAAATATGTTCTCATAATTAAAAAAAAAACAACAAAGTTTCACTTCTATTGTAAGTGCCTGCAGACTCATAATTTTTGATAGTTTCAAATCTTTTTTGGAGCAATTTTTTTATGAAACGAATAACCGGTGTGTTTTTGTTTTTGGTTCGTGCTTCAGAAAAATATTCAAATATTCAGGAATTGATCAAAATTATAATAAAACTTAAAACATTTTAAAAAGTCATATGTATAAATGTTTCAGGAAAGCAAATTTGTCTTATCACGCCCCCTAGGCAATACATAAAGTTGGGAGTAGGGTATATCGAGTTAACGGAAGGTGTGAGTGGGGAGATATCACAATTTTATGTAATATGAAATTTATATAGTTTTAGGTCAATGAGTTGTATACACAGAAAAACCCGAAATTTGTCGAAACTTTTAGGATTAGAGAGTGAAGAGCCTCTCCCTGATATTGGGATGAAACCCATACAATTTTCCGAGGCACAGAAAAATTATAAGTTTGCGTATAGTTTTTTCACAGCTTTTAGGATCAGAAATGGAAGGGCCTCATTTTTTTATTGCGATGAAACACCTACAATCCCAGAAAATTTCCTGAAACTAGGATGGCAACTATGTCGTTGGAATGCAACAACTACAATTCGGCCTAGGTAACAGTAGGTCTAATGAGACTTATTTAGTATCACGCTGATTCAATTCTTATTAGTCATATTTGTTGTTGTACTTTATGCTACTTGCTGGTATGACTCAACTCAAGTCAACTCATATGTAATCAATATTATACCAATGCTCTAATCTTTATGTGTCGACCATTATTATTTATTTTATATTTTTTTATTTTTATATTTCTTCACATGCTATTACCTAATTTTAACATATCTACGACAATTTTAACTATTGCTACAATGTTTACCAATTCTTTAGTAAACAAGAACATTAAATACTCTTTAGCAATAAACGTCATACTTGTATATTTTCAAAATTCAAAACATTCCATTGATTTTAGCCATATAAAACACCTATAGAGTTTATGTAAATGAATATGTCTAATTAAAAATAAATGAACAACAAGAATATTCAAATTAAAAGATTCTGTCATAAATTTTAATATTTGCAAAGTAAAGAACAATTCAAAAAAGGTATTTAAAAACACAAAAATATATGGAAAAAAAAATAAGTGAAAAAAATAAAACAGAAAAACAAACAAACATCAACACAAGATTAAAGTCCAAATGACAAAATTTACTAACGCAATTAAAACAGAAATGAAATTTAAAGCGCGATGTAAACAACTAAGTGATAATACTTAGTTATGTATAAAATATGTAAATACGAATATGAGTGAATGTACCCAAGCGTTTTTACAATAACATTTACTTCAACTACATAACTGACTATATGTATGTATGTAAGTTGACAAATACAAACAAACATGAACATAAATATAAGAATATTTATATAAATTCTGCTAATTATCATTTAACTATAGCAATAGCAACAAGAAAATTTAATAAAAAAAAAAAAAAAAACAGATCGACAACAACATTAGCAAAAATTATGGTTGTTCCTTCCCTTTGTTTGTTTTTTATAGTTAGATTTTTTCATAGTTTTTTTTTTTTTTTTATTTTTTCCTCAATAATAGATTATTTTTATTACGCATTGGCAACAAAATTTTATACATTATTTGCTTAGACTTTGTGAAATTGACCGCTTTGTAATTATATTCTGTATTATTTCTTATCAGAGATAGAGAGAGAATGCGAGCAGTAGTTGTTTGTACATATGCAGTTAGTTGTTCTTTAATATTTACTACATATCACAATATAATTTGATAAAAAACTTAAATGAGTGCACCCCTAACTGTATTTTTTTTATGATTTGCACAAGGTTAATTGCTAATATTAATTAGAAGTATTTTATGAACTTTTTTTTTAACACTACATAGTTATAAAATAAACTTTAATAAAAGCCGCTCACGAAATGGGGTCATTTTATTGCCATGGATAAAATTTTTTCTGTTTTTCTATATTTTTTTATATTTTTTTTTTACTACATGAAGCAACTTATAGAATGATTATAATAACCCTCAAGTTCTTTATGTGAAAATTACATTTGTCATATATGTGCTTACAGTGGCGGTTCTAGGATTTGGGTTGGAGGGGGGGGGCGGGGGAGCTGATTTTACTAAACCCAAACCTAGACCAAAAACTAGTGCAAAAATTTTATCAAATACAGGTCAAAAATGTAAAGATAACTCTAACAAAACTGAGACCAAAATTCAGACTAAAATCGGATAGAAATTTAAGCGGAAATTTCGACCAAATTTCAAACTAAAATTCAAATACTTTTTTCAGATCGAAGTTCAAACCAAGAAAAGAACCAAATTCAGATCGAAAATCTAGATCAAAATGAGACCAAATTTAGATCAAAATCTTGATTCTTGACTTTTCTGATGGATTTATATTGTTAAATGATCTATTTTGAGAAAACAATTTGAAGGAAATTTTAATTTACTTTGAGAAAAAGTTTTGATGAAACAATTTGATACATCTCTATTTTTTTTAGGAAAAAAATTAAATTAGGATAACAGTTGATTTGGATAGAACTTTAAACGAATTTTTAAAATATATATTCATATCACTCTTAGCATCGATATCACTATTAATATCGGCCTGGTGGTGAGTTTACGATCTCACAACTCTATAATCAAGAACTTCATTTTTATAAAAAATTAAATAAGTTCTTTTAACCTGTAATACATTATTTAAAATGTAAATATATCTTAATTTGTTCAAAAAAAACAACACGCGGTACCGATTGTTAAAAAAAAAACAATGTTTGGACCACGAATAGGACCGAAATTCGAACAAAAATTGACCAAAATGAGATCAAAAACCTTAAATTCAGACTGAATTAAAACCAAAATTAGTATTAAAATTCATGCCAAAATTCAAAAAAAAAAAATTTAGACCACAAACTCAGACCAATAGTTAGACAAAACTTTAGACCAAAAGGACACCAAATACCGAACGAAAGTAATCCAAAATTCAGACCAAAAACTAGTGAGAATATCTGATAAATATTTACATCAAAAAATGTTAACTTAAATTAAACAAAAACTAGACCAAAATTCCCGACGAATTCAGCTAATTTTTAAAACAAAATTCAGACCGATTTTGTACCGAAATTCAGACCAAAATAGTATCAAAATCAAACCAATTCAGACGAAAATATTAACCACAAGTCAAACTAAGAGTTCGATTAAAACTGAGGCCAAAAAGACGCCAAATACAAATTAAAAGCAAACCAAAATTTAGACCAGAAATCAGATCAAACGCTGGTCTGCAAACGCTGGAAAGCAAATCAAAATTTAGACCAAAATTGGATTAAAACTCAAACCAAATTCAGATTAAAATTCAAACTAAAATAAAACAAAATTCTGATTTACAATCAAACCAGAATTCAGATCAAAAACGGGGAAAAACGGAAAAGTTAAACCAATAGCAGACTAAAATTCAGTACAAAATTCAATCCAAAAACAAGACCATTATCAAGTATCTAAAAGTAAGACATTTATAAGTTGGCGTTGAAATTGTAGATTTAATGTAGTCTGAATGTATTTAATAACCATTGGCACGCCCAGCATAGCGGCTAATCAGAATTGACCCCATTTTTATATTTACAAATATTAAATTATTATTATTAAAATAAAATATAATATAAAATAATATTTAAAATCCCAAAGTTTTTCGTTTGTTGAAAGTATAAAATTTTCACTGCTAAAGGCTTTTATTTGGGAAAAATCTAAATATTTTTGATTTCTCAGAAATGACTGTTTACTATAAGATTGTCGGGTCCTGGGGGGACCCCTATAGTCCCTCCTCTGGATACGCAAATGTGTATTTAATATTGTTTTTATTTTTTGTTGCTGTTATTTTATTTAACACTTACTTGTAACCTGAAAGTATATTGAGCAATGTACTCTTGCCCGCTCCAGATGGTCCCATAATGGCAGTAAGTTCGCCAGAACGTAAACGTCCACTGACACCTTTGAGTATAGTTTTGGCATCTGCAAAAAGGAAAAAAATAAAGAGAATAAATAAGTATTGAAATAAGTTTGCAGCTAATAAAATATTAAAACTAAAAGTCGAATTCTTTTTATGAAATGTCTTAAGCTATAAGCAAAAAGAAAAATAAATATACGCCAATAATAATAGAATTTGTAAATTGATTGAATACTTAACTATATTTATAGGTACCTACTTATTTTAGAAATGTTACAAAAATTCAATGAAAAAAAGCACAACTAAAATATGTGCAAAATTAATGCACTTTACAGTTGAGATAGCGTTAGCCTTAAATCAAACAAACTTCGAGCTTGATTTTAATTCATTAATGTTCAGAGCACCTCGATTCAGAAGGACTGTTTCAATCCTGTGCCTGAACGAATTTAGGGAATATATACTAATCTCACCTGAATTTCGCACTATTTTTAGGTATGTTCTACTGATTCCCGGGTCCCAAATTTAATTCTGACCAGGTGGGGGAAAAATATGTCCGTTTTAAATAAAAATATGGGAGAAGAGATCGACCTATACATTGGGATGTTTTTTTTCCTAGGTAAATGCTTGCGATTAATTTCCAGACAAGGGACGATTTTTTTTTTGTCTTAACCTTCATTTCTTTACCTCCTGGTGGAGGATAGAGACTCCTTCGATCTGTTGAGATTTCAGTTGTATAATAATATCAAGCACTCTAAAATTTTGTAGCCATAGTTACCATTGATTTTAAAATTTGAAATTTTAGATCTATAAATCTATAAAAAAAAAAATTAAAAAAAAAAACAGAAAGAATTGAATAATTCAAAAATCAATGATCACTATGGATACAAAATTTTATCTTGATAAAATTTTCTTCTCTAATAATAATGTTTATTTAGTCTCGATTTTTGTACCTCCAAATCTGCAGTTTTCTCGGTGCAGCTAGATAGAAGTACATGCACCTCTTGCAGACTGATTCTCCTTGGTTTTAGAACTCATGTTTTCTAAAAATTATCGTTGACAACAAAACTTCTTGGAGGTTGATTTTCCATTGTTTTAGAATTCATGTTTTCTAAAAATGATCGGTGAGAACAAAAGTTCGAATGTTTTCTAAAAATGATCGGTGAGAACAAAAGTTCGAATGTTTTTCTAAAAATTATCGGTGAGAACAAAAGTTCGAATGTTTTTTAAAAATTATCGGTTAGAACAAAACTTCGTATGTTTTCTAAAAATTATCGGTGAGAACAAAAGTTCGAATGTTTTTTAAAAATTATCGGTGAGAACAAAACTTCGTATGTTTTCTAAAAATTATCGGTGAGAACAAAAGTTCGAATGTTTTTAAAAATTATCGGTGAGAACAAAACTTCGTATGTTTTCTAAAAATTATCGGTGAGAACAAAAGTTCGAATGTTTTTTAAAAATTATCGGTGAGAATAAAAGTTCGAATGTTTTTTAAAAATTATCGGCGAGAACAAAACATCGAATGTTTTTTAACAATAAATGGTAAGTTTAAGATTGAGTTGAATCAGATTTGTTTTGAAGACTGAGGCTCACTGTTATTGAAACCGTCTCAGTTTAGCAGTTCAAACTCGGACTTGCCGCCATAGAGGATCTATTAGTAGCTAAAATTCTGGTTGGTATTGCTTTTGTGATCATCACTTCTTCTGATCTCCCTCAGCACGCCATGTTCAAAATCTCCAAATGGATTGGGAAAAATACAGTGCAAAAGTTATGCCTTTTATTTGCTTTTTGATTTTTATGTAAGCGTTGCATTTCCAGATTTTCTATAACATCTGGGACCGGGTAGCCTCCTGATTCCTTGACACTGCTTTGCTACTCTCAGTATTTAAACTCTTTGCATTTCTTAGGTTTTGGTTAATCTCTAATTTTTTGTACTTTTTTAAATTTTCTTCTAAAACAGGTTTTGAAATTTCTAAGCAATTAACACACAGGGGATACTTTTATGACTAAAAAGCATTATCGTGATAGGAAGTTAGGCAAGAACGAGAAGGGAAGGGGTAAAGTACCAGTGAATGTTCATTTTGAATTCGGTAGTAAATTGGTAAAAAAAAATTTTGCAAGGAGGTGTAATCAATATTCCGGGGACATCGATGTTTATTTATAAAATTATGGGAAGATATTTTAGTGAAAAGGCGGGAAAAGGGAAAAGTAATTATGATAGTTGACTTTAAACTGAATGAGGTCATAACTTTCAAAAGAAATATATGCAGGGTACTACACAAGATGTTGGATCGTTGGAATACTTTAATATGAGTTCATCTGACATGCAAATAGCGGTTGAATAGAGAAAGACAAACCACGTTTTGATAATATACCAACGAGTCAACAGAACTAGAAACCTTACTATAAACATCTCTCATAAACTTTATCACTCGATACTAAATACGTTCCATAAGCTCAAAACTAAGATCATGCGTCATTAGTTGTTTTTGCTTTTCAATTCCATCTAAATAAATAACTTGATATTTCTATAACAACCACCTAATACAATAAAATCGATAGGTATATGCTCATGCCCCTTACGGTTACTAAAAAATTGTATACACTTATGTTTTGATGACGATATTTTATTTATTTGTATTCAGCATGTGGTTTAAGTAAACAATTCAATAAAAGATAATAATAAATAAATAAAACTATAAGTAACGACGATATTTTTATGCACTTGACAACAAAACTTGAGAAAAAAAAGAACACAGAAATTGTCAACAAATCGAACATAATGTAATATAACTTTTAATTTCATTTTAACGCCTGGTATATTTAGCATGTATGATAAATTGTTATTACTAACACAAATTAGAAAAATGTAAGTGTTTTTAAAAGTGAAAGTTATTAAAAAGTAATTTTATAAAGTTTCATACTACACATTTTTTTTTCGCAAACTAAAATTTTAATGCGATTAAATTCTAAATAGTGCGCAAATTTATGAAATTATATACAATTTTTTTTAAATTAAATTAAAATATTGATTTTTTTTTTTTTCTTTATAATTTTTTAACCGCTTTCAAGGTTTGAACTAAAAACTTATTATAAGTTCACAAATATAATATATTTTTGTATATTATTTTTCTGTTAAATTTAATCTAAATAAAAAGATCACGCTATTTGAATGTCTCGTCTGGTCTTGTTGTTCCCGAAACCTCATTCAAAAACCTTTCGTAACCTTTTTTTTTAAATTAAATTTTAATTATTATTATTATTTTTTTAATTTTTTGCTGACCATATTTAATTGAGGTGCTGAGTGAGAGGGGGAGAAAGATTAAACAAGTAATTGAACTCTAAATGATTTTTTTTCTACTACGTACCTAGTTACTACTATTATTTTATTTTTTTTTTTGGCATTTGTCCATTAACAATAATACATTTTTTTCTTTGATTTGTTTTGCACTTCAATGCACTTGTTTCTGTTTTTTTTTTTGCTACTCTTTTTTGTGCTTTGTTGTTTTCGTTTATTTTATATTTTCCTTTTTGTGCTCTTTGTGTGTAATTGACGCCGGACTGTTGTGTGACGCGATTTGACTTAAAGGGCACTGACCGATTTATGTAAACATATTTTTTTCAATTTTTTGTTTTTCTTCTTTTTTTCTTTTTTTTTCTTATTCAATTACAAGTATTGTATTTATATAGATGCATGTACTTGTATTTTTTTTAACTTTTATTTGTTTACTTTTTTGTATTTTTGTTTTACTGACTTCAATTTGGTATTGTCTATTGATAGATTTTAATTTTTTCTACATAAATGACAATTGATATATATGATTCCCACTTCAAGTAGTTGAAGTTCTTCAAGTATAAATACGGCTTCATTTGTAGTGTAACCATTTTGACTGATTTATTTGTAAATTACAGGGGTTTTTTTTTTAAAGAAATTGTAAAAGTTTTACAGATTGCTCTCAAAAAATGCAGTTTTTACAAAAAGAATTTTTACATTTTTTGCAATAAATATATTTTGGTTTCATCGTTTCTTTCATCCTATTAAATTTTATGTGTTCGATGAAATGATGCACAGATAGGAGACTATATGAAACTTTGATCTTCCCATATTCCAATTTTCTAATTTTAGCCTTGCTTTTTCATATAAAAGTATAAAACTTAATAGTGTTTTCTTTCAAAATCTATATTTTTTTCTATAGGTAATTGTTTTTTGACAAAAAGATAAATATGGCAACACTGTTTATAAGCTTATTTAGTTTCTTAGATGTTCTCATGAGCAGAGAGAGAGAAACTAGGTATGCTGTCAGTTTAGTTTGATATTTGCTCTCATAAGCAGAGAGAGAGAGAGAGAATAAGAAAAATGGAGAAATTATGTTTTTGTATGATCTGAATCAGTGTTGATATTTCATTTTTTTGAAAGAGCCTAAATTGTGTAAGAATTGTACCTTTTTGAGTCCGATTGCACCTAAAAAAGGTATGTTATAATTTTCTACATATGTAATTCAAATACGTAAAGCTCATTGATGTTATAGCCCATGGGCGAGGGTGCAAAGCTTACTGATTCTGAACAGCAAATAATCAGAATTTTGAGAGACGCAAATTTTTTGAAGAAATGTAAAAATATTGCGCTAAAATTCCGACTATAGGAAACACGAAGCTGGCATTGCGCTATAAAGGACAAATTCGTTACGAAGGAACTCAAGATCGGTTTTCTGCTTGTCAAATCAAGGACAAATTGGATCTTGCCGTCACTCCCCGACATGTCGCACGAGTTTTAAATACAAAAGCTCGGCAAAAGTAAAGGGAAACCACGCTTGACTAATGCTTATAAGACCAAGCGATTGGAGTTTGCCCGCTGATACATATCCTGGAGTGAAGAATAGCGAAATGTTATATTTTCGGAAGAAAAAAGTTTAATCTACTTGGGCCGGACTGTTACAGTTGTTATTGGCATGTTTTGAACAAACACTGCGTAGTGCATTCAAAATGCTATTTCGGTGGAGGGACTGTAATGGTTTGGTAAGTTTTTCGTGCTTTGGAGCGACATAAATTTGCTTCATCATAACAAAAATGAACTGTGAAACCTTCAAGGAGTTTTTAGAAGATGTGTTAATGTCTTATTATGAAATCGAGCATGATAGAGAGTTAATTTTCCAGCAATATAATACGTCCAGGCATGTTTCAAGGCAATCTAGAGAGTGGTTTTTCTCAAAAAACATCAAGTTGCTGCAATGGCCTGCATGTAGTCCAGATTGTAACCGTATGGAAAACATTTGAGGCATACTTTCCGGCAAAGTGGATTCAAAGGGGAAACAGTACAACAGATTGATTGAACTCAAAAATGCGATTCGTTAATCTTGAGGTGAAATCGGGTCAGAAAACAATTTTTTCCGTCATTCAAAATAATGGAGGCTATACAAAAAACTAAAAAGAACATAAATGCCTGAAGTACATATGTATGTAAAACTAAATCAGGAGCTCTTGCACACGAAGTTTTCTTCCGGAGGAAATTTTGACATATAAACAACGCTGACGCTCCAATTTAGGTATGGCTGCAAGAAGCACCGCAGTAAGAAAACATAAGCTCTGATTTTTTTTCACAAGAGTAAAAACTCCTAATTGTACCTAAAATGCTTCGGTAGGGCCGAAAGTACCTTGAAGATGAAAAAGGTACAATTGTACCTAAAAAATTTCAACACTGTGTCAGTTTAGTTTGATATTTGCTCTCATAAGCAGAGAGAGAGAATAAGAAAAATGGAGAAATTATGTTTTTGTATGGTCTGAATTCTTTTTGTTGTTATACATAAAGATTTGAGAGCAATTGAAGTAAAGTGCTGTGATTGTTCGCAGTAGAAAACTAAATTTTTTTGAAATGGACTTATATTATATTTTAAACAAGAAAATCAATTTGAGCTTCAAATAAAATTAAAATACTTATCAAGAACAAGTTTATTTATTTATTTATTTAATCATTAATTTACTTCCTAGTACAACAACGAGTCCGTTATAAATATATAGTTTCAGAAAATAAGACCCTAAATGGTGGACTATAAAACTAAATTTTCAACGGTTTTTTGCATACTTATATTTCATAAGATTATAGTCTCTTTGTAATGATAAAAGTAATAGCTCAAATTCATAGTTTTGTTATATTTAGCATAGTACACATGATGCAAAACAGGAGATTGGGATTAAACGTTTTTCATATGAAAACATGAGAATATGCAAACAAACAAAAACGTCCCCATCCACTCTTCCACTTTCATCTCACGTGCTATATGAGATCTACTTTCAAATTTTCTCATTTTTTACTATAGTTATTATAGATACCTTTACAATAAACTCGAAATACTGCAATTATAAATGTGATTCAGTACTTTAAAAATACATTTTAATTTATGAAGACTCAAATTGGATATGTTTTGTAAAGTAAAATAGATTTTTCTACTTAATCTCTTTCAATACAAAAAATGTGTTATTTGTTAGTGTGTATTTTCTTACATTTATTTAATGATTTCATTCTAAAATGTATACAAAATTTACTAAACATATTCACTGCTGTATTTTAAAAACTCATTTCTTTGTAACCTACAAATATTTCAATGTAAGCCAGCAAAAATATTCTAAAAATTATGTAGATATTTTTGTTTGTTTTATTAACTAATTATAAAACTAGACTACCACAAAGTTCTCCTTCACATTAACCTTCGTTAACTTTTATAAAAACCGATTATTTAAAACTATTTTATTAATATTAATAAACTCACATTTTTTAGATAGTAGTAAAATCTCGGAACAATCACGAAAATTCTAAAATAAAATATATACAAAATGAACAAAAAAAAAAAAAAAACTAAAAACTTATGTTAATTTAACTTCAAGCTAAAAAGTAAAAAAAAATCTACCAAAGCTTGCCATTTTTGTTTTAATAATTAATTATAAAATGCAGAAGTGTGCGTGATAAATCTTGAGCGCAACTTTTAGATCTTCAGCTTCTCCTCCACTTAAGGAAACTTATTTCCAACCGGCGTTTTCGTTTTTTTGTGTTATTTTTTTCTGTTGTTGCTGTCTATCTGTTGTTATTGGCACAAGTATCTAATCATCTAAATAATCGTGTATTTTTATTCAAGCACTTTAACTATTATTTTCAACAATTCGCATGTTTTATTTTATTTTTTTTTTATTAACATTTCAGTTTGAGTTTTTTTTTTTGCATTTTTTAACAAAAGTTCCTCACTTTGAATTTTTTTTTTTGTGAATTTGCAATTCAACATGATTCGCTTCCGCATCTTCCGTGACGCGTTTTTGTGTTGTTGTATTATTAATTTTTGTTTTTATTTATTTATTTATTTTTTTTTTTGATTTTTTGCGTGCCTAGACACACAATTTAACAATTTATATAATTTTTGTCAATTTATGCGGTTTGATTTTTTTTTCGGAAATAATTATGGTTTCATTTTAGTATTCACAATAGTAACTAATAGTAAGCATGATACTTAATAATAATTTAAAATAAAAAAAAAGAGGCCATTCACATCGTCAGAATGTGAGGTTTGTGTAGTAGACTACATGCATTTTGGAGTATTTCGTAAATCGAGCAATTGTTTAATATAAACAAATTTAATTAATCATAGTTTTTTTTGGATTATTTATTGTTTAGATTTTATGTTCGTTTGTGTTATAGTCACGCATTAATAAAAATGTGTGACTTTAAACACGTAAACTATAATAATAATTTGTTCATATCATTGTTCTTTCAGCGGAACAATAAACATTCTATATTTTGTTTTTTTTTCCGGTCTTTTGGTATTTTAAGTTAGGTTACTAGCGATTTCTGAGATACACCACTTCTCTCACTTCAACTTTTCACTTTTCTCTTGGATTGATTTGTTTTAAGAAGTTTTATGCTGCGTTTATTTTAATTGAAGAATAATATACCTATGAAATTTCAATTCGACAAATTCAGTTTGTTATCAGAAAAGGTTGCTTTACTGACATCTCGTCGTAAAAAAGTTGTACAAATATTCTGCCAGCATGGTTTTTTGTGTGTCCTATTTTGTTATCAAAGAGGTTGCTCTATAGAAATTTTTTCACCAATGTTTGCTTTACTACAATTTTTTCATTGGGTAATAAACATATTCTGCAGATATTTTTTTTACAAAAGGTTGTTTTATTACCATTTTTGTCATTATATGTCTGCTTTACAAAATTTTTGTTTTAAAAGATTTTAGTCTTTGGAAATGTTAATATTAAAGAGTTGGCTCTGAAAATATTTTGCCATTAAAGAATTGTCTTACTACTACTTTTTCATGTCATCCAAGTGTTTATTTCTTCCAACATTGTTCTAATTAAAACCTTAAAACTTAATCGCCTAAGTTTTGCTGTAATTATATTTTGCTATCCAAATATTTACTTTTACATATTACTTTTAGCATCAAGGGTCTAGAGTCTATAGGATTTAGAGTCTATAGTATCGTCATGAAATTGTTGTTTTATTAATATTCCGTTATTGAAAAGTTTGCTCTACAGAGATGTGTTGTCATTGAGTGATCGCTTTAGTACCACATGTTGTCATCAAAACGTTTGTCTTATTACACTGTTCAACAGCCATAAATGAGCAGAGACGGGAAAAGTGTACTTAGGGTAACGGGGGGTCGCTGAGTCCGAATTCGTGGTCCGTTTTGCTCTGCTACGTCACAATTTTTTTTATTGACATCAAAATTTTTAAAATTGAAAAAACAAATAAATTAAAAATGCAGTTCATATTTTTTTTTATCAAAACATCCATTTTTACAAAAAAATTTTTTTCGATTTTTTTTAATTTTTAACTTTAAAAATTTTTTTTTAAAATTATTTGTTTTGATCTATTTAGTTTTTCGTAATTTTTTTATCCTTTTTTTCATCGTTCACTTTTATCTCGTTGTTAGCTTAACCCAGTAATGCCTAGCGATGCCATATAGCACCTTGTCGCTGAGCCGTTCCTGAGCCAGGTTCAAAAGCAATTTTTTCCTCAAGTTACTTTCTTGATCTCAGCGACAACGTGCCATATGGCGCCGCTAGGCATTACTGGGTTAAGCTAACAACGAGATAAAAGTGAACGATAATAACGAGGATGAAAAAAATTACGAAAAAATAAATTGATTAAAAAAAAAATTTTTTTTTAATTTTTAAAGCTAAAAAATAAAAAAAAATTGGAAAAATTTTTATTGTAAAAATGGATGTTTTGATGAAAAAAATATGAACTGCATTCATATTTTTTTTTCTTTCAATTTTAAAAATTTTGATGTCAATAAAAAAAATTGTGACGTAGCAGAGCAAAACGGACCACGGATTCGGGGTCTAAGTGCATTTGTCCCGTCTCTGCTCGTTTTCAAAAGTTTCCATTTTTTAGAACAGTGTTATCATTTTGCCATCAAAACTTTTCTTTACTAATTACCATTTTGTTATTACAACTTTTTGTTACTAGCATTTTGTCATCCAGTTATTGCTTTACCAATATTTTGTCATCAAAAAGTTTGTTTTATAAAAATTTCATCACCAAACGGTTTGCTCTAGAGAAATGTTGTTATGAAAGAATTCCTAAACTTTCATATAGTGCTATCAAAGAGTTTGCTTTATTATAATTTTGCCAAAAAAAAAGGTTTGCTTTACTGTCATTTTGCTTAAAAATTGTTGCTTTACTAAAATTGTTGCTTTTGCTAACAAACAGTTTGTTCTACAGAATTTTTGTCATTAAAGGATTGCTTTGCTACCATGTGATCTTATCAGAGGGGCTGCTTTGTTGCTTGTCATCAAATGGTTGCTTTATTAACATTTCGTTATCAAAAAGTTCTTTTTACAGAAATTTTGTCATTGAGAAATTATTTTATAGTACTATCATGTGCTGTCAAACCATTGGCTTGTTTGCAAACACTTTGCTCTTTAAATGGTTGCTTTACTAATATTTGACACATCAAAGGGTTAATTTTTTTAAATACAGAAAGATTTTTTTGTTCTAATGCCTTTGGTAAAGTTTCATTGTTCCATTTCTTTCCTTTCCTTTCCTTTCCTTTCCTTTCCTTTCCTTTCCTTTCCTTTCCTTTCCTTTCCTTTCCTTTCCTTTCCTTTCCTTTCCTTTCCTTTCCTTTCCTTTCCTTTCCTTTCCTTTCCTTTCCTTTCCTTTCCTTTCCTTTCCTTTCCTTTCCTTTCCTTTCCTTTCCTTTCCTTTCCTTTCCTTTCCTTTCCTTTCCTTTCCTTTCCTTTCCTTTCCTCTCTCTCTCTCTCTCTCTCTCTCTCTCTTTTCCCTAACACCTTAAAGTCTTACGATGTTTTTACAAGAATCACGGTAGCTAGTTTCTGAGGTGCTACCTTGAAATGATAATATTTTTGTATTAACATTTTCGAAAAAACTGGTTGGTTGCTTCTGATTTGTCTGTTTTTTTTTTGTGATTTTTTAATTAAAAAATTAGTGCCGCTTTACAAAATTTTGTGTAATGCTTAAAAATCATTAAGGCTTGAAAAGCCTTCCATAAAAAAAATGTTGCAATATAAATGCATATATGGTATATTTTTCAATGCTAATATTATATTTTCAAAGAAACGAAATACACATAAACTTTATAAATAAATTTCGCATTGAGTTTAAATTAAAGAAGCAAAAAAAAAAAAAAAATATATATATATATACAAAAATAGAAACAATTACGTTTACTTAAGAAACACACAAAACTAACTAAAACGAAACTAGTTATTTCCATTTTTTTTTTTCTTTTTTTTTTTTTTGTACATTTAAGTAAGATCGTCTTTTGAAAGCCTTTACAAAGTTTACTTCATATACTTTAAACATAAATTTCAAACATTTTCATGCTTTAGTTGAAGACATCAGTTTACGTGCTCAACTGGAAAAATCTATTATGGCTCTGGTGGTTGTTGCCTGACGCTGCAAGGTCATAGCCGCACCATTTGCAATAAGCCACACGCAGTTTTTTTCGGTTTTCATTTTTTTAAGATACACATAAAAGTAACTAACAAATACTTGTACATAATTAGATGTTGAGGTATACTGAGTGAGTTAAGAAGTTAAGTGTGTGCATACATAAATGTATAGATAAGACAATTACCACAAAAAAAAAAAAAATAAAACTGTCAAAATGTATTGAAATTAAATATTAATATGCGAAATGTATGCTTTTTTTTTTAAATAAAATGAATGTTGAAATTTTGTAAATGAAATAGAGAAATACTTAAAAATACTTTAAAGTTTTTATGGCTTAAGAAAGAGAAAAAAAATTATCAAATTATACGCAAGGAAACTTTGAGATATCCAGTAATTGCCTTGAGCTATCTATACTAGAATTAATGTAATTTAATATGAATGTATCAATACCTCAAACTGTTAATTAACATTTTATATGCTGGGAAACATAAAGTTAATGAATATATCTTTAGCATACATTTATCTCTAAGCTACTTGCTTTACATGAAATAAATATTCTTATATGCTATTAAACTAAACCAAACTGCCTTTCAAAAAAAAAAAAAAAAACCTTTCCCAAAAATTTTTGCCTGTGCGACTTCAAGTATATTCTAAAACCGGCTTCTACCAAATAGTAACCACCAAAAATTTTAACGATTTTATTCTCAAACAAGCATCTTAGCAATGGGTTAGTTAGTTAGTTGGTCTGTGAGTTGTGCCAGCTGCCATTAGCTACAAATGAATATCTGTTTTTTTTTAATTATTATTTCTTTATAAATATCTGGTATGTGTTATCTCAAACTGTTTACATTGAAGCGTTTTTTTTTTTTTTTTGGTAAATATTTACCGAAATGCTTAACGCCATGTACATATTTACTTGGCTTGTTTACTTATTTATTTAAACCGCCTTCAGAAAATTCTTTGGTTTTGTTTTTTCTTACAACTACAGGTTTTTTAAAATGCAAAATAGTATTTGAAAGAATTTCAAAAATTAAAAAATATTTAAATATTAACATAAATCTCAAATTGATGTAAAGTTGTTTGTTATTATTATCTTTTTTTTTTTTGGTGACACATTAATGAATGAATGCATGCGTGCAGGTGTAGATATAAAACAAAATTTGTATAAATATTTGTGTATTTTACATTTTTTTTTTTATCAAAATTTAATAGAGTTACATATTTGTGTTTTTTAATATTTACTATATAAACTTTTAGTTTCAGTTAATAATTTTGAAATGTGTGTGAGAGAAAAAGAGAGAGAAATGCAAAAGAGTGAAAGTATATTTTGGTATATGGGCTAAAGATTATGACATAATTTAAATAAAAATATGTAGAAAAATTAGTTTATTTTTAATTAAAAATATATGGAAAATTTCGGCATCCACTGTTCAGATCCGTGTGACTTTTGCCATTTCAAAATCATACAACGCAATAAAATAAAATTCGAATAATAACTAAGTTGTAGTTAAAAATGATTAACTAACTAAGTTGTAGTTAAAAATGAGTAATCATAAGTTCGTGTACTTGAGTTTTTGCAGCATTAAAATTATGAAGAATTTGTACTTATCAGAGTATTCACTGACACATATACAATAAATTTTTTCAGGCATTAAATATTGATTCATTTCATTGATATGCACTTTGATCAGTTTCATTACACATTGATGAAAATATGACCATATTGATCAAATTAAGAACAATTTGATCAATAATTTAGGCACGTTTTTCAATATTGTGAACGCATCCATAAATTCTATACACCCATTCTTCAATATTATGAACACATTCTTTAATAATAAGAGCATATACATCATTATTATGACCACATGTTTCAATATTAGGAAAATATTAAAAAAGAAAAAATTAATCAGAATTATATACAAACTCATAAATTAAAATGAACACTTTCATCAATATGCTTTTATTATTCAATATTATGAGCACTTTATTTAATATTAAAAAAATATTGATCAATTTTATAAAATATATTGATCAATTTATAAAATATATTGATCAATATTATGAAATATATTGATCAATATTATGAAAATGTTAATCAATGATATATATATATACATTTTTCAATATCATGAACACATCCATAAATTCTATCAGCACATTCTTCAATACTATGAACATATTGTTTAATATTAAGAACATATACATCAATATTATGACTTCAATGTTAGGGAAAAATAATCAATACCATGAAAATATTGATCAATATTATGAACATATTGATCAATATTATGAATTATGAACATGTAGGCACATTTTTCCATATTATGAATACATCAAAAAATGTTAACAACACATTCATCAATGTGTTAATATTCTTCAATATTATGAACATTAACATCAATATTACGAAAAAATCTTTACAAACACATTTATTTTATTAATTAATCTTATGTATAATCATTATATTAATATTATGTGCAGGATGCTGAGCTAGCATAGTGAAGCTGGAGATCTAAGAATCCAGAATATACTGGACTTAGCGATATCATTTTTGAAATGAAATAAAAAATTTTAAGTAGGTACAAAATAAAATGAAAGCCTCAAATTAAAAATTACAATATTAAATGCAAAATATATGTATGTAAGCACAACAATTGTATACAGTCAACAGTTGACGTGCTTAATTTGCTAATTTCATTTTTGATTGCAATATTTATTTTCTTTATTCACTGGTTGCTGCTGTTTGTTCTATGTAGTACAAAGTCGAAAGTTTAAAGCTATCAGTTTATAATATATTAAAAAAAAAATAAATATATAAATTGAAAGGGTTCAAGGTACATAAATAACATGTAAGTTTTAGCCGTAGTCAACGCGATGATTATGTACACAATAATTTATACTTAAATACTTATTTACTTAGTATAAGAAATATTTATTTATAATTATAGGTAGTTAAGAATTAGTAAGACAAAGAGTTAATTAAAATGAGAGAAATGTAAGATTTTTAATATTAATTTTTATTAGTTTAACACTAATATTCTAAAAGGTTGGGTTTGTACTTATGTATTAAAAAAAAAAAAAAACTAACTAATAATAATTCCTAGATAAGTTTGTTAAATTCACACCTAAAATTTTCTTTTTTTAATTTTTTTTTTTTATTCTTTATACTTTTTACACTGCATATTATTTAAGTGAAGAAGCAAATAAATTGCAAATAAGCACAAAAACAAAATATTTACTTAGTTTTTAAGTGAGAAGTCAAATAAAAAAGGTGTGTCCTTAAACAAATATCCATGAGTACTTGATATATGTGGTTGCAATATTTTAACAATGCAGGAGGAGTAACTAAATAAATATTTATGTAGCTGATGCATTGAGTTTACTTACTAAGTGCACTTTGGCAACAATGTTTTGTAAATACACAGTGAACCAAAATTAAACTTTCTAAAGACGAAAGTTTCTACCTATCTGAATCGAATTTTCATGGAGATCATGATTCAGTTTATATTTTTTCCCATAGCTGTTGAAATTTTAGTAATATTAAAGAAGTTCTGCAAAAATTTATAGGATCCATAGGACTCAAACTGGGAATTGATAAAAATTCCTTAAACTTCGCACCATAATAGATCACAATGAGTACATGAGAAGAAACTGAGAAAATTATTCTGAAATTTTGACAAGATTATAAATCATATTTGCTATCTTGCTTTTTTTAGTTAGAAGTTAGAAGTAGTTTTGTAAGAGCAAGGCAATAATATTATCTGTGGGGCATCAACTTGTCAAAGTTACTGAATCTCTTAGTTTTTACTCATATACTCAATGGTAGACTATGCTTTACACAACCGCAAGAGAGTTAATTCTCTCCTCGAGCTTTAGATACTGTCATATGCAATGGCATTGCCAGGCTGAATTGAATTGGAGTATTGTAAATATGATTATGATATGATTCAAGGATTACTATTAAATAATGGAGATAATCACAAGCTGCCTTTTATCATTATATTGTGGTATAATTTTGTATAAAAAATGAAAAAGTTTATGATAAATGTGAGTATACGACGCCAAATAAGACACCTTTTGAACATTCAAAATGTTTTATTTTTTTTTTATTCTATGCTGTGAAATACGGGGAATCAATGGAGCATTCCTGAGGCCAACCTTTAGGCCCTTTCACATGTTTTAAACACACAGCTACAAAACACTAACTAGAAAAGATTCAATTTGACAGACTTGACAGTGATACTTCCAGAAATTTTCCCATTAGTTCACCAGTGAATCAAAATCGAATCAAAATCAAGAATCGAAGCATAAACAGCTCAATGGAGGATGGAATGTACATTTTAAAAATTTCCCATTGGCACTTTACAGTAAACGAATATAACTATGTATAGTATGAAATGATTATTTTTTGTTTAAACATTTACAATATTACAATATTCTTATCGACAACTGCTCTTTGTTTTCTTTTTTGCATTATAAAGTTAAAATCTTTATTGTGCAAAAAAAAAAAAAAAAAAAAGAAACAAAAATCGAATTCATAAAATGATTTGACTTTAAAGATTATATATAAAAATTAGCTGCAATCAAATTGGAGCATGCGTGGAATTGAATTTCCTATTGGTATTTGATATTGCTAGTTATTATAAAATACAATAAAAAAAAAAGATGCCTAAGAATTTTTAATTTCATTGAATTGAATTTAATAATCAATTTCTTTTACTCATGTGTTTCTTATATAGTATAGAACAATACATGCTTCCATCGTTTTCCAGTTAAATCAGGTGTTGTGTGTAATAGAAACTTTTTCTAGTTGACTCACTGCTATCTAGGTTTTTTTTTTGATTTATTTATATGCGAAATTTACATATTTAAATGAAATTTCTAACAAGCTGACAATTTACAAATGTCTTAAGTAATTTCACTATTATATATTCTATTAAATTACTTATTTTCTATGAGTATTGCATTATAATTTAATTCTAAATTACGTGATTACAATGTACAAAAAAATTACTTATATAATTTTAATGAGAAATTTTCTAAACAGAAAATATTCTGAGAGAATTCAAAGGGCAATTCCCGATTAGAATTTTAATTTGATTAGAAAAAGTATTTAAAATGTATAAAAAAAAAGAAAGAACAAAATGGAATAATTATTACTAAGAGACATTCTAATGTTCTGACGAAATCAAATTACATATGTACATAGGTGGAAAAGACTTGGATTTACATAGCTGGGAATTCTGATTTAAAAATTTTAAGTTGGAATTAGTTGAAAGGGTAATATGTGTGTATAGAAACAAATAAGGCTCACAAGATATTGATAGTTAAAAATTGTTTGTGGAGTTTGCGCGCTTATTTTGCAGTATTATAAAACTTGCTAATAAAGTTTTTCTTATTTTTCAAGTAAAGGCATTAAAATTCTCATTCCATCTACACGAAACTGAACTACAATATTATTATTTATTAATTTTAATAATAATCATGTAGAATTTATACGGATTTGACATTTGTGACTATTTATTTAAAATGTTTATCGCTTATTTTGATTAGAGTTGCATCATATTGATCCCCGTTGTGCAAAAGTTCATATTTACGTGTATAAATATAAAATTTAATAGACAATAATAAATAAAAAAAACAAGTTTTTTTTTTGTTTAAACGTGCAAGAAAATTGTTAGGAATTGGTTTTAATTAAATGCGGTATTTAAATTATTCAAGAAGGAAATTAACGTAACTTCAATGAAAATGAATTTTAATAGCGACATATAATATATATATATATATGACTTCCTATAATCACAAATAATCGACAAAAAAAAAGAGTATGCATATAACATTTCCAAATTGCAGTCACTATAATCTATATAATTTTTACGCTCTACGCCAGAAATAATAAATTTATAAATTTAAAATGTGGTTAAGAAGTTGCACGTTTTAATAATCTATAAGAAATTCTATTTAAAAAACAGCAGTGAAAAGAATGACAGAAAAATTTGCATGTAAAGGGAGCAATTACTTGATCCATGATCTTGCATTTGCTTGTGTTCTAGTTAGTGCCTTTTGTAGAATGTAGATATCTATTTTTTATCTTCTTTAAATTTTAATGATAAAAAGAGCAAAATTAAAGAAATTCAGAAAATTAAAAGTTTAAAACTTTTTCGGCTCAAGGATTTTATAAATATAGAATTTCAGCTTGGCAACACCGTATACTAAAAATCCAGTCAGAAATTCTAACGTGAAAGAAAACACAATGGAAGAAATAAGAAAATTAAAAATAATAACAAAAAGATCAGTGTGTGTTGTGTAAAATTTAATAAAATCAAAGGAAATTAAATAAATGAAAGAAAAAGAAGAAAAATCATGACAAAAAATTGAAGAAAACAACAGAAAATAAACGGTGAAAAGTCAAAAAGTTTCTATCAAAGCAAAAAACAACAAAACTTTAATGGCAAAAAAAAAAAAAAACGGGAACAAAGAGAAAATGTTTGAGAGCAAGAAAAAGAGAGTTGAGTGTTAAAGAGCATTGCATTGTATGCAAATATAAAAACAAAAATCTAATTGGTAATTGAAACTAGCTGAATATCAATTTAAACTAAAAGTAAGTAAATGCACCACTTGTTATGAATTATAAAGTAAACTAAAATTATTACGTATTTAATTATTTTAAAATATTGTACTTACTACTACGATTTCCTTCTTTAACACGATATGTTAAATTATGAAAAGCCAAATCGACAGCTGGACGTTTGGGTAAATGTTGTAGAGTTTTGGGTTGTGCAGGTACAATTTGTGGGTGATGTTTCAAAATGCCGCCGCCCGGAGCACCTCCGCCGCCACTGGTAATATTTACAATGCTTACACCGCCAGCGCTACCACTGCCAGCACCGCCTCCTCCACCTCCATGCCTATTATCATTTAGAAGATTTTTAGTAACGCTATCGTTTTCAACCATTTTGTTTAATGTTTCTTCAACTTATAAAATTGATAGAAATTTATGTTTATTTATAAGAATATCAATTCCAAATGAAAAAAAAGATCGGCATACAATAATTTAACGAGCACGAGAACAAGTACAATAAAAAACACTATTACTAGCAGTTATGTTAATTTTATTTATTTCGTCGTCTTCTGATTGCGCTGCTTCAAATTGCGCAAATATTTTATAAACAACACTGTTCTATTTCGGAAGGCACTTATTATACTTTTAATAAAAAGAAAACTGCCTTTTTTTCTCTTATTTTTATGTTAAGCTTTTAGTTTGAAACTACGTTTTGTTCCATTAACCCTTGTTTAAAATATCGCACACAATCTTTAAGGCGTAGCAGGGTATTTTCTTTGTTGTATTTATGCTTTGATTGCTTGCTTTGCTCCCTTTTTTTTATTATATTTGTATATATACAGTGCTGAGTGGGATATGTAAAAATATTTTCCAATTTTTTCGTTTGCTATTTTTCTGTTTTTCGTTTTACTTCAATTCAACCCCGGCCGAAATGTTCTTTTCACACTTGCGGTGCGATCGCTACTAATTCGTAATGTGAATGTTCATAACAGAAAAAGTCAGCAGCGGTAACAAACAGCATAGCACTCAGTGTAGGCAAGCAGCAATACAAATACAACAAGAGCAGCAACCAACAACCACGACGACGACGACGATAGCGGCAGTCAAGCGATAGCAGTGACTGACTGATTCTACTCATTCAACAGCACACATAAATATATCACATTTTGTATATACAATACTTTTTCTTATTACTTACTACGCTCTGTTGCTTTTTCGTATCTTTTATTTACTTGAACATGCATATATAAAAATACATACCTACATTTCGTACTTTAGTAGTAAGTATTTCTTCCATACTTTGTATAGATACTTATTCTATTCAATAGCATGCCGTAGCTGCTGTTGCTTTATTCGTAAGTGCTATTTGTTGCTATCGTCGTTGCTGTTGAGAATAGCTTTATGAAATTATATACTCTGTTCAGATACATATTTAAGTATCTGTTATATTGCATTGGCAACACTGTCTCGTTTATTAGTTTGTGTTTGTCTTGTTTCTTTATTCTGTTTTCATTTCTCGCAATTGAAATATTATTGTTGTATCTTTTATGTATGAGAGTGTGTGTACTAAAACTCTGTTTTCGTTGGTGTATTTTTGTCGATCTTTCATATTATTGCTTTCTTTGTGTTCTTTGTTCATTCATTTAGGGTTTTGTTATATTAAACAAACAAAATAGTAGTATATTCTAATTAGAATTCTCAAAATTTTGGAGATAGTACGGATATAAAACGTTTCAAAAAAGTTAGAGAAAAAGAGGTTTAGAATTAAAGTCTGAAGTCTGGTTATTGGTTTGTTAGAGATGTGGAATATTCAAGAGCATCTCATGAGAAGACCAATTCATGGGTAAACCCTTTTTTTTGACTTGCTTTTACTCTAATTAGGCTTTGTATAATACAAATGGTTGTTTCGGATCATAGTGCTCCACAAAAATTAACCATCAATCATTAATTTTTATTCTAAAAAATATTGCATGTTGCACCAATATGTTTTTGCTGTCTTATTTGCACAGCTTTTCTTCGATTGTTACTACATTTACCTTCTACAGTAATACCACCAAACGTCCACTCTCGGGATAAATGTTAAAGATACATTTTAAGGTATGTATACGGAAAAACTGGTCGCAGTAAACATGTTGTATTAATTCAAATATGACAGTTACAACAAATGTTACTGTTACTAATTTGTAGAGAATTTTCCGTTTTACATTTCCGCATCATTATTTTTTCTGATTTTTTTACATTACGCAAAATGAGTTCATCGAAATCGAGCACGCGCGAAATAATTGTGCGCAAAAATCAAGATGTTCCACATATGTCACATAAAGACATTGCCAAAAGTTTAAAAATTGCAAAATCTACGGTAACTTTAGTACTTAAAAACTTTAGAGAACGACTAACTACCGAAAAGAAAACTGGAAGTGGGCAAAAGAAGGGGTTCATCTCGGAGGATAAAGCAAAGAAAGTGAAAAACTTGTTTCAAAGAAATCCAGACCTTTCCATCAGAGATGTTGCTAAAAAAGTTCATATGTCACTCGGATATGTTCAAAAAGAACGCAGAGTAAAAGGACTTAAGACGTATAAAGTTCCGCTAGCCCCGAACCGGAATGACGAAAAAAATGCAACAGCAAAAACTCGCGCACGAAAGCTGTACGAAAAAATTGTACATAATTTTAATTACATGATCATGGACGACGAAACGTTTGTCAAAGCAGACTTTAATCACCTTCCTCGTCAACTATTTTACACTTTAAAAAAGAGAGGTGATGTTGCGCCTAAATTTAAGCTTAAGAAAGTGGACAAGTTTGAGAAGGAATATTAGGTTAGGCAAGCTATTTGCCAATGCGGCATAAAGAGTGCAGTTTTTGTCACTACTGGTACCATCAACTAAAAACTTTACGTAGAAGAGTGCTTACAAAAACGTCTACTGCCAATGGTACGTCTTCACAAGGCTCCTGTTCTCTTCTGGCCAGATTTAGCAACTTGCCATTAACACAAAATGGCAATGACGTGCTATAAAGGGAAAAAGGTGCAAATTGCTCCAAAAGATGGCAATCCTCCAAATTGCCCGAACTTTGGCCGATATAAAAATATTGGGCTATAATGAAAAGAAAATTGCTAAAAACAAAGCAAGTGGTCAAAAATGAAAAACACCTGCAGAAAAAGTGGACTACTGTGTCATCTCAAATGTCCCGAAGTGATGTGCAACGTTTAATGGCTGGAGTTAACTCAAAGTTGCGATATTTCGCATACGCACCAACCAAATAAATAAAGTTTTTATTTTTCATAAAGTTGCTATTATAACCTTTCAATTGAGGTATGAATTTCTGTTTTTGTTTAAAAAATATAATTTTTATAACAAGTTAATGTCGACCAGTTTTTTCGTATACATGCCTTAATAAAATGGTACAGATGTGATTTTTCATGCGCTCGTATTCGTTTTCTTCTCATATTGGCCAAAGTAAAGTTTTCTTTACCGTTACTCTTCCATACATGGCGTTTTCAAGAAGTTTCTTTATAGAAGTTATGAATTATAACTTACTGGAGTGGCTATTTATGTTTATTGAACGTATATTTCGCTAAATAGATACAGATTAGAATCTAGCTAGCATATTGAAAATACTTGAGAAGAATTTACAATGGAAATTTTCTTTTCTCCTGAATTTTAATTCTTGCTAAGATAATATTTTGACGACGATTCTATGGGGGAATGCTTAGACTATGTAAAAATTTATTGAAAATCTCTGTATTTTGCTGATGAAAATTATTTTAAAAAAATTTGTCGGGGAGTCTTTTGATATTTTTAATATCCCTGTTTAAATTTGGCCATTATTTCTGGATATATGGATTATTATTAAACTAAAGAGAGCAGTGACAGCAATAAGTTACTTCCCTCTTCAAAACTCCGGTTCTTGCTAAAATTATGTGTTAAAAACAACTCTATGCCGACCTGATTAAATTAAGAAGAAAGAAGATTAAGAGCTTCTTCTTCCCGCCCTCTTTCACAACCCTGACCTTTGCTAAGAGAATATTGTTCCTTGGAATAAATAGGTAGAGAGGAAACTGAAAAGATCATGGTAGAAATTTTTCATTCTTTGCTTATGAAAATCATGAAAAAGAAATGAATGCATCTCTATAAGTATGACGGTTATTGCGGCAGCAATTAAGAATTTCTGCTCTCATTTCCGGCACCTCAATTCTTGTTACAATTATGTTCAAGGAATAATTTAATGGTGGTCAATTAATTAGAAAAAAGAGGAGGGAAAAAAATTTGGTGAAATATTTTTTTTCTCTACTTAAAGTCTAAGACTCTCCCCAAATTTTTGCTGTTTTAAAAAATTTTTCTGTACTTGGAATCTGAAATCTACATATCAATATGGACAATGTGGAGATGGCACTGTGGACAAAAAGATGTTAAAGATTAGATTTTATTTCCTTTCCTTCTTGAATGAATCTGATCTCATTTTTCATTTATTTTAGTGAAAAATATACAATAAATGTTACAAAGTTCAAAGCAGAGCAAGTACTTCTTTTGATTTAAATAAAACAATAAAACTTAAAATTTCCCAACAAAAGAGAAATGAAGAATATGCAAAAAAAAAATAATCTAAGGTGTTTTTAGTACAATAACAATCCTCCAGAAATTTTTAGTACAATATATAGCAAAGAGAGAATATAAGCGTGAGAGGGTATGAGCAGACTAAGCACAGAGTTGCATTCAGCCTTAATCATAGTTTATTTGCTATAAAATTTAGTCAAAAAAGTACTAGCTTTAGATTGAATTCGAATAGTACTAAATAATTTATTTATTCCAGTTCATATATTAAAATATTTTTATATGTGACACATATTTAAAGAATACGTAAACACACATACACACAAATATACGTACATGTGTTCTATACCTATTTCAATATTTCCGGCATGTGCAAAGTTCACATGGCGGTTACTTAGAGAAACGCAAAACTATTTAATAATTCACACAAAGTTGTAAAGCTGCAAAGACGTAATTAAATATTTATAAGTAAAACTTGAGATAGAATTTCTTTGCAATAAATTTAATTACATTTTTTTCTTTTGCTTTGAATACTTGGAGATACTTTTATGAATTGTTCATGCAATTTTTACAATCATACATACATTTGCTGACAGTGCAATTATATTACTCGCATGCTTTAAATTAAACTGAGAGCAATCAATTATTTTCACACAAAACTTGTTTTAAAAATTAAAATTAATACTTTTTCAGGTTTCCTCTTTTTTTTTTTTTTAGTTTGTCCGTTTACCGCATAACCTTGGCAGTGAACCTGGTTCAAAGCGATAACGATAAAGTAACGCATTTGCTTTCTTGCTGTTGTTCAATTTATAAAACGCATAACTGTTCAAGAAGGTTATGTTTTATGGCGTTGCTTAGGGGCAAATAACGTCATTGTATTAAGAAATACGCACGATCTGGTTATTTAAAATATAAAATCGGTGATTATGTTGAATGATCAAAGTATAGTTAAGGGTTAAGTGAAACTGTTAATTCCCATACTGGTGGTAGATATATTTTGGAGAATGAACTTTACTTGTCTTTCCAGATTTCTAGTTAATTCAAGAAATCATTCTAAAAACCAAACCATTCAACATTTTAGCAAAAAAGTGAAAGTCATGGAAACTGGAAACTTTTTCCATTATTGGCACATACATTCTAATTAGCCGGAGGGAGGAAGGGACTAGCTGAATGAAGTGGTGTTTTGGTATACTGGGCATCACAAAATAGTCCTAGAACTAGAAAAATTTCTTGTGCAGAAATTTTATAGACAACGACCGACAGTGAAAATCTTGAAACCGGAAACGTTTTATACTTATTGATATATAGTTTCAAGAGTTTCCTGAGCTAAAGGAAAATTGTCAAAAAATTTATATAAAATTAGGGCGTAAATTAGAATATTCCATATAGAATCTTTCATAAATGCTCAGTTCTAAACTTTATCCTTTTTTGAAGTTTATTTATTATCAGTTTTAATCAGAAGTAACTTCGACAAGCCTCTGATTGAATAAGGAAACCATAAGTAACCATCATAAATCAAAAAACAAAAAGAAAAAAAAAATGTTTTTTTTAGCATTGAACTTCTATAAAGAACTTTCTACTTTAAGGGTGTTAAAAAAACTGCACAATAAAGTATTCTTAATCGATTTCATTATCAGCTTCAAAAAACGTCAGCAACAAAAAAGGCTATCAAAATTATTGATGTATGTAGCTTGTTAATTGATAAGCAAATTCATGCAACTGCTGATTATGGGAATAAAATTTTTAAAATTGGTTTTATTGAAAATATTTCCATGGAAATTATTTAAAATTAATAGGCTTTGAATGAACAATGAAAAAAGAATACCAAAAAGTTCATAGAACTAGCAGATCAGACGATCGTTTCGGAAATATTTGATAGTGAAGTTCGCAATATCTCTAAAGTCATATGAAGTGGAATATATATATTGGGGAGGATCAATTTGTATGGACGATTTTTGGAGCTATATTTGTCACGAATTTGAAACAAATTTGTATATTAATTTTTAAATTTGAACATCATTTTCGTTTTCTCGATGGCGTTTGAAAATTTAATCATATACCAGAACTTTCATCTTTTCGGAACTTTTAAGAAACTGAATGACGGATTTGAAACAAAAAAAGAACGATCCGCTCTAGTTTATATATATTACACATATTATGGCGGATCGATTTGTAGAGTATTTTTTTTTTTTTTTTTGGCAAGCAATAAAGACTTTGCCGTATAAAGTATGGAAAAAAATAGACTTTGACTTATTTGGATTGGAAATGCCGTTAATGTTATCATAATAAATATTCTGGATAAATAAAAAATGTATAAATTGATTATTCCTTAAAATCCTGAACTATATTTAGTTGGGTTTGAAAAATTAAAATAAATTCAATTAAAGTCCTGTCTGAATACAAAATCTGTGCTTAAAATTGCTATATTATACTAAATAGCGTTGAAATACATTGTGAAATGAGCACCCCTAGTGCAATGTTTTTCGTTTTAACGAATGCTCTTAGAACTTCTGAAGGATTTTCCCACTGAGACACATATTCCGAATGCAGAATATTTGCTTTGTTGTAGCTTATAATTTTCAGAGCTGTAAAAGAATGCAAAAAATTTAATTGCAATACCTTGAAGACACAGTTAGTAACCGAAAATTCATGTTTGCAGTTACTGAATAACATATTTGACTCCAGAATAAAAAAATGCAGTTGGAAGTCTTTTTTGGAGTCGCCGATTGATTATTCATTTAGAAAAGTCTTTTTTAGAATCAAGGGAATGCAATCTTTTTGTGAAATCTTGAGACTCCAAAATCATGACTGCTTTGAAGTCACTTGGAATCACTTGAAATCACTTGGAGTCATTTAAATACCCTTGAACTCAAATGCAATCATTTGGAATCAATTGCAATTTGCGGTCAATTAGAGTCACTTGAAGTCTTTTGGAGTCAAGTGGGATTTTGAAGTCAATTGGAGTCAGTTGAAATCATTTGGAGTCAATTGCAATTTGCAGTCAATTGGAGTCACTTGAAGTCTTTTGGAGTCAATTGGGATTTTGTAGTCAATTGGAGTCAGTTGAAGTCATTTGGAGTCAATTGGGAATTTGAAGTCAGTTGAAGTCATTTGGAGTCAATTGGCAATTTGCAGTCAATTGGAGTCAATTGGGATTTTGTAGTCACTTGGAGTCATTGGAGTCACGACCTCGATAGCCTAGTGGAAAGTGCACTAGACTTTCATCTGGGAGGTTCGAGGTCGATTCCCGTCTTCGTCTGGTGGTTAATTTTCATTACTTTCTTATATTCACTATCAATATGAAGTGTATGAGAATTATAAGATGGTGTACAAGTACACACATTGGTTGGTAATGGCAAAACCACCAAGCCGATAAAAAATTGCCACACCGCCGTTCGGAATCGGCTTTAAACTGTAGGTCCAACTATGTGGTATCACAATGGGCCGTTCAGGCCTAAGTGTGTCTCTCGACAGCCACTCCAACCTAACCTAACCTGGAGTCAATTGGGATTTGAAGTCAATTGGAGTCAATTGGAATCAAAAGGAATGTGAAGTTTTAATGACGAAAATACTACGATTTATGAACAGATTTCCAACTACATACATGCCACACTTTTGGAAGACAAAACAATAACGCAATAAATTTTTACGAACAATATATAAAACTAAGTTTAAAAAAAAAAAGTAAATAATTCTAAAAATATTTTTCTCTCATTTAAAATGATTTAAACACCAATTTTACATTTTTTTTATGTACATTTATTGCTTTTTTTGTAGTCCCTTGCAAAAGTGGTGAAAAACTACATACGAGGGGTCAACGTATGACCATCGATATTAATATTAACTTCATATTATATTTGATTCCAATTGACTCCAAACGACTCCTAGAGACTCCAATTGATTTCAAATCATCAAGTGACTCCAAATGACTCCAAGTGACTCCAATTGACTTCAAATTACCAATTGACTCCAAATGACTTCAACTGACTTCAATTGACTTCAAAATCCCAACTGACTCCAAATGACTTCTACTGACTCCAATTGACTTAAAAATCCCAATTGACTCCAAAAGACTTCAAGTGACTCCAATTGACTTGAAAATCCCAATTGACTCCAAAAGACTTCAAGTGACTCCAATTGACTGCAAATTGCAATTGACTCCAAATGATTACATTTGAGTTCAAGGGTATTTAAATGGCTCCAAGTGATTTCAAGTGACTCCAAGTAACTTCAAAGCAGTCATGATTTTGGAGTCATAAGATTTGCAGTCTCATGATTTCAAAAAAAGACTGCATTCCCTTGACTCTAACAAAAACTTTTCTAAATGAATAACCAATCGGCGACTCCAAAAAAGACTTCCAACTACATTTTTTATTTTGGAGTCAAATATGTTATTCAATAACTACAATCAAAAATTATTATTCATTTGTGACTTATATCCTCAAATGATTGCATTCTTTTACAGCTTTGATAATTTTAAATAAACTTATTTCTTGCTATAAGTTTTAAGTTCTAACCTTTTCCTTTTTACAGTTTTTGGTATTTTATCACAAAATAATGAGTAATAAACTTGATAACTAAAATGTTTTTTTTTTCTTTTTTTTTGGTCTCTCTATTTCGGTAAGTAATTTGTACTTTGACTTGTATGTACTTCTTTTATTGACCAGTGTTTATCAGCAAATTTATTTAACATGTTTAACAAATTTATTGACAATGCTTTATAATTTAGCAAATAAATAATTTTTTTTTCCTTTTTATGCGATAACTTTTCAACTATGTACAATGAAAACGAAAATGATTAATCAAAATTAAAAGCGATTTTATTTTGTGGTTGCTTCTTGGTGTTCCGGAATACATACTTTGTACTAAGGCTTGCTCCGCACGTTTTTTCTTTGTTGTTATATTATTTTATGTGACTTGAAATATTTCACATGACGTTTATGAAATAGGGAATAACTATGAAACGACTTGATCAAAGTTCATTTCGACATATTGGATTGATTATTCTTAAAATATAATGTTACAAGTGGCGGTGGCTTTTGAGTGACTTTTGTATGATGTTCAGACAGCATTTAGAAATACATTGTGGAATAAAGTCACCGTTAATGTTTTTGGTGTTTTTTTATGCTTCTCTAATCTAATATGTTTCTGTTACTGGAAGAAGAATAAAAATTGACTTTTGTTAGACACTTTTGCTTGTGTGAGTTTTGCGGACTCCTTATAGTCATCCTAGACCTTTATGAGGCTTAAGATCTATAAGTTTAATAGAAAATATCTAATCTATAACTTCTTTTTGTATAGTACGGCAATTATACATTTATAATTGAACCTCAAACCCATTCATATCTCCAATGTAACACTCTAATGATTTCTCATAATTAATTCCACAAATCTTTTTTTTTTGCAACTAAAAACATACTTGACCACTGAGCAAAGTCGTCAGTGATCATTGCTAATACCCCAGCTGTTCTGCTACAAAAAAATTTCTTTGTTTTCTTCTAATCAATTCGATTATTTTAATATTAGTAAAAAGCCAATCATTTACTTTATTTTGAAATAATCTAATCGCAATTTCCAGCTTAGTCTTAGTGCACAAACAACATTTACACTCGAATGATAATTCAATAAATATTGAAAATTTCAACTAACATTTATTAATTTTTCCTGATTAGATATTTATTTTTATATGTTATACTAGTTAGGTACTTGAATTATGTGGTAATCAGTTTACATTTCTGAAAATAACTAATCTACATACATGAGAGCAATATACAAAAAATATTTATTATGTGATTTTCCAATGCAGTTTTTTGTAATCAGTCAACTTTAGAATAAGTGAATGAGATTTTTGTTTTTTGTAATATGAACTTTTTGAATGTTCTGAAAGTTTAATAGATTATAAAGTATGTTATTTTTTGTTTTAAAACGCAATTTCCGCTTGATGTTACATTATTATTACAAAACAACACAACGCCCATATTAACACGCTCTTGTAATTAGTTGTCGTTGGATGGAATAAAACAAAATAATAATTAAAAAAAAAAACAAAAATTATAAATTGTATGTTATTTATGATTAGTTGCTATCATATTTATGAAGAGAACCTTAGTGTAGGAAATGATGTACATTCAATTCTATTTGCAATTTACTTTTCAATTCAATTTATATTTCTTCAGTAAGGGCTTGGCTTGAAAGGCTAATGTTCTGGGCGTCACGAGTTTTTGAGATCACTAAATCAGAATCCGAGGTCCCAGTACGTCAGGGTACTGACATAACCTCAAAAAACCCATGTTTGTTATATGTTTTTGGTGTAGCTGAATTCGAATCTGAGGCCTAAAAACCCCCAGCATGTCAGGTTTTCGACATAACCAGCAAATACCTCGTTACCTCAGCTAAGTCGAAAACCTGACTTGCTGGGGTTTAATGGACCTAGAATTTAGATTCAGCGGCCCCAGAAACTTGTAGTAAACATGGTCTGGCCCCCGGGCTCGAAAAAAAATTGCATGAGATTTTCTGAGGTTATGTCAGAACCCTGACGTGATGGGCTTTTTTTGATCTCGGATTCGAATTTAGCGACCTCAAAAACTTATGATTAACATAGTTTGATCTCCAGATCCAATAAAACATTTTTTTATAAGTTTTTTTGAGGTTATGTCAGAACCCTGACGTGATGAGGATTTTTTGACCTCGGATTCGAATTCAGCGACCTCAAAAACCTATAGTTAACATGGTTTGATCTCCAGATCCGAAAAAAACATTTTTTATATGTTTTTTTGAGGTTATGTCAGAACCCTGACATGCTCGGATTTTTGGCGACCCCAAAAACGAATAATAAACATGGTCTGGCCCCCGGACTTGAAAAAAAATAGTGTTTTTTGTATAGCTGTGTTATTTTTCAAAGAATTCATGATTTTTAGGTGAATCACAGGCTGCGAAAAAGATCAGCGATTGTTGCAGTGTATATTTAACCCAGATATTCCCAATGTCCAATGATTTTAATAAAATTAGTATATATTCAAACAAAGTCGCCTGTTTCACTGACTGACGACATAAAATGTCATAGTCGCATGTTAACTCTTTCATACCCAATGTTGCGTATATGCAATTTCACTTTTATGTGGCATAAATAAAATGTTTAACAGATATTACTATTAACGCTATTAGTATTCGGTTCTGTCAGGTATTCTTCAAGTTTGTTGATTGCCGAATATTTGACATTAAGCAATTTAAGCAATTTCTTTTTAATGTTTTGTCTTTGCAGTCTAGCAAAAAATCGAAGTGAAAAATCTTTTGCACTATTCAAAAATAATGCATTAAATTATTACTAACCCCACATTTTTTTATCAGATATGCTTATACAAGATAAGAGAATATGAAAATCAAAAAATTGGGGAAAAGGAGTTATCCAGTGGTTGTCTACAGCTTCATAGCTATGTTTTTTAACCTTTAATAAAGGATAAACAAATCTATGTAGAAGCAAGAAATTTGGTTTCATGATTGTAGAAGACCTAAGTAACCATAATTTCATAACAAAAGCTTTCTCTCAAGCCCAATTATAATTCGGGCGTCAAAGGGTTAATATTTTAACTTTAATACAAATTGTAAAAAAAAACTTTTGAATTATTTTATAACGTTTCATGAAAATAAAAAGAATGAATGAATGAAATGTCGAAAATTCTTGGTTCTGGAGATATACACCCTTCGCTCTCTTTCTTGGATCTGTGTATATCTCAACGATGATAACATCTTGACTTTAACATCTACTTTCGAAGTTCGTAAAAAATTAAAGATTTCACCTCCACTTGCTTTTTCTATAAACCCCGAGGATGTGTTTCTTGACTCTCATACTCCTGCAGCAGTTTCTTCTTTTTTTTTTCAAACTATTCGTGAATTTAGTTCGTTTTTTTTTTCAATAAATTTGGTTTGATTGTCTTGTTAAAAAGATAGCTAGAGATGCTTTTTGACTCACTTTTGCTAATTTTTCCCTTTCTTTTAATCTTTCCCAGACAAAAATCTTCCACACTTACTGCAACTCTCATATCTGAATGAAGCATATGAGCTCTGCAATTACTAATTTGGGATCGGTTAGATTTACGTTTAAACATTTTTTGAATAGCAATTATTATTGTTTATTAGAGTTTTTATTTTTTTGAGTGTGTGTAGTGTATTGCTTATAATGAGTAGTTAGCCTCATCATATTCAAATGGCATGTGTACAATTTCACATTTTTCCCCTCCTCATAACAATATCGTGTTGTAATAATTCAATATATTAAACAAAGGCGACCGCCACGCAGAAAAATATGCCCTACTTGGTTACACATACATGGAAGCATACTCGACTACGCATGCATACATACCCTATAGTAATATATAATTTGTCTCCACTTTACTATGAATCTAATGCGCTATTTCTTTTGAAAGCAGTTTCAGTTTGCCTTATATGCGTGCATAACACTTTTCCTTCTCGCTCTTTTGGTAGACACATGCGCTTGGGAAAGCAACACAAAAAAGAAATAAAGTGTAGTGCAATAATATGAGAATTTTTTGTTTGTAAGATTTATACATTTTATTTGTATTTCTAATTCGGTTATCAAAATAAATTTTATGGTTTTTAAATTGTTATGATTTTCTCATTCTCTCATTCTTTAGCGCATCCACATTTGTGCATCAGAATTACTTTTGAAACGCATTTCTTCACCTTTGGGTTCATTAGTACATGCATATGTAATTCCAAGTAGACAGTTCAATGCAATTTCTATTGATTTTCATAGCTTTGTAATTTACAATTTTCTTTTCTTTTTTTTTTAATATTTTTATTTTTTATATGTTTTTCTGCACTTGCTGCCAACAAAATTGATATGTAAAATAACTAAAATTAGTATGGCTTTAAACTTGGCTTACAAAATTTTTATTTTGTTTTTCAGCTTGTGTATATCAGCTCGTAAATATGATACATAAGTTTTGCTTGTTTGTATGTGAAGACACTTCGCCAGTCCTAGCTAGAGTACAATTTGACACTTGGCGGTGAATTTGATAAGGTTTGCGTGTGACATTAAACTTTTGTTATTAAATTGTTTTCCCCATTTTTCTGTATACAAATATGTATGCATGAGTGAAGCCTTGACTTCAAAAAGAAACTACACACACACATTTATATACGAGTGCAATTATCTACTCACATAAACAAAAATGATTTATATACGCGTATATACTTAGTTATGAAAATATCAAAATAACAATTGGATAATCTCAAATTGAAACGCTACTTTCATGAATTGCTTTCAAAATTGTTTTATTTTTACATCATATTTGCAATACAAAAAAAAAAAACAAAAAAAAACAAAATACGATTTTAATTGCAATTTTACATAATAAATTTATACAATTTTTTTTTTTTTTTAATGAAAAAATATTTTGCTCAACTTTTTAAACTTTATTGCATTAACATTTAAGGGCATACATATTTATAAATTGCATAAATTTTTCTACATAATGCTAGGTAAAAATCATTACCGCATATATTTTTATATTTTTGGCCATATTTCTGTGTATGTATCTGTATCTGGAAATTGAAATTTAATGAATGTAAGTGAAACTTTACACTGAAAACTGTTTTTGTGCCAGTTACGTCATGAGGAAATTAATACATTACTTTATAGTTAATTTCTTTCGTTTATTGCAATTAATTTTACTTTTATGGTTGGTACTTGAGATACAATCTCGGCTTGTGTACATGTAGTGAATGAAGAAACACGTCGATTTTTTAATGATAATAATGTTTGAAAAATATAAGTGTAAAAAATTAAATTGAAAAATAATGATGCGTACTTTAAAGCGCTCTAATAAAATGTCTACCCATCAGTTCTAACTATGGAAGCTTTTCATTCTAAAATAAATTATTAAATAATCAAAAAAAATTGTTCTTAGCAAGAGAAAAACGTTTTAAAATTATAACTTCCGTGGAAATGTATTTCATTTCATCTCACACCATTAATTTTATACCACTTACTTATGTACTATCACTTTGCTATAGTTATATTTCCTTCGACTACATTTTCATTCACAAAATTAATGCTACATAATGAAGCCATTTAAATGTTTAATTGCAATGCAAGTCATTCATTTACAAGGAGAAACGGTAAACTGCTTACTTATGTAGAAAAGTGAACCCTCTAACAGTACAATGCACTAAATTTAGCTTTGCACATAAATAAAATGAATCAAAGATGGGCAATAATTTCAAACACGCTCAATTGAATGTGGTATCGATTATGTCTGACAGGGGAAAAGATTAGAGATAAAAGCGTGTTTTTGAACTAAAACTTGTAAAAAGATTAATTAAGACATAAGTAAATACATAGGTATCTCTGAAATAATTAAAGTTTCCCCATGAAAGATATAAAATACCTTGTGAGTGTATAATTTGGTACAAACTAACAGATTTACTTTGCACTACTTAGTAAAAATTTATGTGGGGAAGTTTGCACTTTATAGTAAAAAAAAAAACAAAATATATGTATAAAAATACCCGTATAGCGAATTAACATAAATTTGTTCAGAAAATTACGTGCTACGTGGTGAAAAGTAAGCACTAATTAGTGAAATTATACAATATGTATGAAAAAATCCATACTACATAGAGAAATTTTACAATTTTGTTCAGAAAAATATGCATTACTTACGTTTTGAAATGATTTGATAAATATGGGGAAGTAAACATTAGATAGTGAAATTACACAATACATGAGGACTGCTTAACAAAAATGTACAATATGCTTGGAAAAGTTCGTATTACTTAGTGAAATTACACAACATGTGTGGGAAAGTTACTATTGCATTGCGAAATTACACAATATATTTAAGAAAGTCTATACAACATAGTAAAATTACACAATATTTGTTCAAAAAAGTGCCCACTACATAGTAAAATTACATTTTTTTGTAGAGAAAAGTTAGTACTACATAGTAAAATTACTTAATATATGTATGCAATTTTGCAATGCACCATTAAAATACACAGTAAGTGTGGGAAAGTACGCGTTGCACAGCGAAATTACACAAATTGTGTTCAGAAAAGTCCCAATTACATAGTGAAATGACTTTATAAATGTGAGAAAGTAAGCACTACATAATGAAATTACATAAGTAAAGTGTTTCGTAAACGATTATCTAAAGAAAACGGTCGTTTACCAGTGTCACGAGCGGTTCAAAAATGGCCGTGAGTCAATCGAAGATGATGAACGCAGTGGCAGACCATCGACATCGAAAACCGACGAAAACGTTGATAAAGTAAAAGAAATTTTGGTTAATAACCGCAAATTAACCATCAGAGTGTAATATTTGGGCGTTATAAGGCTTTTGCGTGAAGCAATTCGCCGAAAGAGACCAGAATTGTGGACAGAAAACTCGAGGATTTTGCACCATGATAACGCACCGTCGCACAGTGTCAAACACCATCCAACAGCCACCGAATTCACCTGACTTGGCTCCCTGTGACTTCTTTCTGTTCAATCGAGTTAAAAAACCATTACGGGGAACGCGTTTCAGCAGCCGAGAGGAAGTAATGGAAAAATCACAGGAAGCACTGATGGACATACCGAAAACCGAATATAAAAAATGGTTGGAGGATTGGATCAAGCGCTGGCGTAAGTGTGTTGCAGTCGATGCGAATTACTTTGAAGGGGGCAATATAGATTAAGATGAATAAACTTTTATTTTTAATTTTCTGAATAAATTCCGGGAACTTTTTGATCAAGGTGGTATATATGGAAAAATAAACACTACATAGTGAAATTACACGATATCAGTAAGAAAAGATGCACTACTTTTTAAAATTACACAATATTTGCTCAGAAAATTATACTTTTGGTAGTGAAATTACACAATATATGGAAAAAAATAAGCTCTACTTAGTGGAATTTCACAACATGTGTGGGAAAATGAATACTGCATAGTCTAAAACACAATACGTATGAAAGATTCCCCACTACATGGGGAAATTTCACAATATTTGTTCAGAAAATATGCTTTTATTAATATAATAACACTATGCGACACGAGAATTTTGATCGAGATAGGGATATGCTTGTTTGAAGTGTTCTATAATACTCCGTTTTAAGGCTCAACTTCTAATTTTCTTACGCTGTTCTAAAGTTTATGTTTGTTTAACCCTGGAGAGACACGCTTCGTCGAATCGACGACGCTAAACATTGAAATTGGAATTTGGAATGTATTAACCCATTATCTTCATCACTTATGGGTCTTTTTGCCCTTGTATTAAGAAATCGCTCTTTTACTCCATTACGAAAGAGAGTTAAATGTTTTAGAAGAATATTGCTCAGGAAATTTTACTATGTTTTATTAGACATCAAAAACGTGTAGACTAGGTTATAGAATTACCACCAACAAAAAAACATCCAAGCGAACTGAAAAACTAAAATATTAAAAAAAAAAAAAAACAAAAAAATACTGTAAATTTTTTCTTATATTTTCTTTACTTCCCATCTCAATTGTTTTATTTTTGCTCGTGGTAATTTTAAAACCAAATTTACACGTTTCTAGAATATATTAGCCTATGGTTAAATTCTATGCGAATTTTTCTAGATGTGGGCACTCTTAATGGGGTAAAAAGGCGATAATGGGTTAACACATTTCAATAATGTATTCTATATAAGATGCTGAACACTTAAACGCTCTCAGCTGGAAAAATAAAGCAAAATGTCTTAAGTACTTAGTAACGTGTTCCAAAATGGTCAAATTTTAGGACCGCGCAAAAACAGAATTTGTCGTTGAGGCCCAAAACGGAATTAACCACAATACTCTGGTACACTTTTACTATCCAAATAGCATATTCTGATTACGATCACGTTTGGTCGTCCTTAATTTATTGCACAGTGTAATTAATAATATTAATAACACGGTTCTACAAATGGAAACTTTTGAAAACGAGCAGAGACGGGAAAAGTCTACTTAGGGTAACGGGGTGGCTGAGTCCGAATTAGTGGTCCATTTTTGCTCTGCTACGTCACAATTTTTTTTTATTGACATCAAAATTTTTAAAATTGAAAAAAAAAAAAAATTAAAAATGCAGTTCATATTTTTTTTTCATCAAAGTATCCATTTTTATAAAAAAAAAATTTTTGATTTTTTTTATTTTTTAACTTTAAAATTTTTAAAAAAATTTTTTTTTTATATAATTTATTTTTTTGTAATTTTGTTCATCCTCGTTATCATCGTTCACTTTTATCTCGTTGTTAGCTTAACCCAGTAATGCCTAGAGGTGCCATATGGCACCTTGTCGCTGAGCCGTTCCTGAGCCAGGTTCAAAAATATTTTTTTTCTCAAGTTACTTTCTTGATCTATCTACTTTGTGTTCTTGAACAATTAAATCCTAAGAATTTTTTTGTGTATACCTACAAATAAATTTATATATTGTTTCCTTTTTGACACGTTCACGTATTCATTTTTGAACACCATTTCTTCTAGTTATAGTGTTAATTAACAGTAAAAACAGGTTTAAAATATAAATTTTTTTTTTTAATATCCTAAATATGTATTTCTACACATAAATTTTACAACTTAAGATTCGTAATTTTACGCCATTTAATATAGTATTTTTACACATTTTTTGATACCAAACGAATGAAAATTTTTCTAACACAAACTGAATGATTTTCTATTAGCCATTCTAATTGTCATTCTAATTGAAACCACAAAAGCTCATATAAAAAAAATCAAAGTACCCACAAATGATGACGTATGCGGTTGATTAAAGTCTTTAACCTTCAACCATTGGTCATTCCCCATTCAATGAAAATTCTATTAAAACTTTTTGCTACAAAATTTATCATCATTCTGCTATTTATGTACATATACATATGTATATTTGTATGTTTGTATGTATGCACATGTAGTTTTTGTTTCCCACTATTTTTATGGTATGGATTCATTCATGATATTTTCTTTTTATTTTGCACTAGTTTTCTAGCAGTTACATTTCAGTTGTTGGCTTTTGATTTTACTACATACGATTACGTTTTTTTATTTTTTATGTATTTTTCTGTTTTCTATTTTTGCATTTACGTATGTATAACGATTGCATCAGAGTAAAAAGTGCAACAGTTTTCCTTCACATTTGCTTGTGTGAATGCATGCACATTATAGCTTTTTTTTATTGTTATTATTGCTTCTGCCATTACCGTCTTTTTTTTTTTCTTTTTTTTTAATAGTAATGGTTACATTATTACAGCGATTAAATGTAATTTAGTAGTGTGTGATTATTTGTTATTCGTGGGTGTAAATCAAAATTTCTTTTGTGTAATAAATTTTTTTTTTTAGGAAAATTACACTATTTTTTTATATCCGTGTGTAGATATTTTAGTTGGCAATCTATGGGTGCTATTTAATTTATATGTGCTGTGTTTAGATTTTTGTGCTTTTACTACGATTTATTTGTAGAGGAATCGCTGATTCCGACACAGTTCGCAGAATTTTCATTGTTCCCACTATAGAGGTCTAAAACCTATACTATATATTGTGTATCGTGAAATCGCAAAAAAAAAAAAATGATTTTTGCAGGAACCCATCACCCCTAGTTAACACTCTTTGGAGTCTTACGTGAAGTCGTTACCTTCTATATTTATAACCATTTTATCATATTGTATTCTAGAAAAATATTACACATCAAAAAGTAGTTAGGGTCACAGAACGACAAAACCATCTAAAACAAACTATTTTTTTTAAAGAAATTAACCCATGAAAAAGAAGAACATTAACCCAATACCTACATACATATATGTACTCCAATGTAGAAAGTTTTGAATTCTATTGAATAATTTCTCATTTATCAAAATCTAATATTTTTAAAGTGTATTATTTATATATATAAGACATTGGGCATACCTAGGATAACAAATTATATCAAAGAAATTAACCCTCAAAAGTTGAAAACTATGTCTTTTCAAAATTATATCTCTTTATGGGATTAACCGTTTGAAAAAAAAAAATTAGCTTGCTTCAAAAGAAATATTGCTGAATTTTTTTTTGCAAAAGAAATTAATCTCAAAAAGTTTAAACTTAAGTTTTTTTAAAATAATATCTTTTACAGAATTTTTCTACTCTTCCTTTAATTTCAATAATCTTTAGAGGAACATAAACGTCATAGCAATTGATTCTTACTTCTTATACCTCTAGCCAAGTTCACTTATTTTCTCTTTCTACCATCTTTCTCCATGTTTCGTGATAGATCATCAAATAGTCTGCCTTTTTTATCGAGAAGGTTCCACTTAATCGTTGTCTTCGTGAAGTTGTGGTCGTTTTTACAGTGTTACAGTGAGCTCTAAATTCCATCTTTTGTTTTGTATATCTAAAACGTCCTCGATAGTCTAGTGGATAGTGCACTATACTTTCACCCAGAAGATTGCGGGTTCGATTCCCGTCTTGGTCTTGTGGTTAATTCTCATAAACTTCTTATATTCACTATCGATATGAAGTGCATGAGAATTATAAGAATGTGTAAAAGTACACACCTTGGTTGGTAATGGGAAAACCACCGAGCTGATAAAAAATTGCCACACAGCTTTTCGGAATCGGTGCTAAACTGTAGGTCCAACCATCGCCACTGTGGTCTAGTGGCAAAGTGCTAGACTCTTGTCTATGGAGACACGAGTTCGATTCTCGGCTTGGGTATGTTTCCTACCTATCTTTCTTTCTTTGTCTCTTTCTTTCTTTCTTTCATAACTAGGGGCTTTGGTACAATATATCTTATAGGTCGCAGTGCCTGAGTTTCGAGTCGTCCGTTCTTTAAATAATAAATTTGTATATCTAGGTGTTAAATATTTTTTCTGCTTAGTAACTTCTCACTGAATCTGGTATATAATCTGAAGAAGGCTGCTCACAAAAATCTGTAGTCGCCTTAATATCGCTTAGTACGCTTACAAAAGCCGTACAGTTGCGCCGATAAAACATTCGCTTTGAATAACCGAACTTTCTGGCTAGTGTTCAAGTTTTTGTTACGCATATTATCGTTCTATCATTCCTATTTCGATCAGTACATACCGAAAAAAATATCGTCGCCGTTGACACATGCATAGGCAGTAAAAAAACGCGCTCGTTGTGCAAGGTGCAAATACAAACAATACAAAAATCTGTACAGTAGTCGTTTCGATAAATGCAAAAATTTTGTTTTTAATGGACATTTTTTCAAGTTATGCACTGCATGAGTTGATAAACTTTGATGTACTTTATTTTTCCCTCAGTTATTTTATTTTTTTTTCGTGATTTATTGAATGTTGTTCCAAAAATGTTTTTTTTTTTTCAATAAATAGAAAAAAGGTTGAAAAATTTCTCGTTAAATTTTGTTTTACACTACCATTTTTATTATTTTAAATGATCTGTTTCCATTATGGCTTATATTTATATGAAATATCGAGTTTTATCGGTGCGTATTAATTTGATACGCGAGGAACCCTTTAGGCTGGCGAAATGAAGTTTCTTCCAAGTTGCAGGCAAATGTACTACATTACATTTGAAATTTTCAATGTAGTACTGATCAAATCGCTACTACTTATCCATTCAACCAAGGCCGTATTTAGGGGGGAGGTTTGGGGGTTCTGATCCCCCCCCCCCCGAAATTGTGGAAACTTTATTCTAATTTTTGAGATTAATTGCCAACGGATGGAAAAAAAGTCAAAATAAAATCTATTTAACGATATTTTTTACTTCCATCGGTTTTTTTCTAAAAAGTCAAATATAAAAAATAAATTTGAAATCTTAGTTACACTATGCGATCAAATCCGATTTGTTTTCTTCGACATGAGGTTTGACTACGGATTCAAAAAGAGAAGGTGATATTGAGCACTCCTGCATTCATAGTTTTTCTAGGTCAGTAACAGTTTTTGATTTAAAGTTTCGTCGTGAATCAGTTTGAAAAGTTTAAAAATTAATAAAAATAGAAAAAATTATCGTATCCTTGTAAAATAAGACTTGCTTGAACCCCATTTTTTTTCCTAAAACGTGACGTGATGGGAAGTTTTTGACCTCAGATTCGTGTTCAACGTGAAAAATTCTTTCGCAAAAACTCCATCTTATTAGCAAAACCCATGGAGTTTTAGGAGGCAATCTTAAAATGTTATTAATTTTTTAACCCATTATTGCTGAGAGCACCCCGACTAGAAAGATCTCTTTCAATGCTGTGACTTCACGAATTTAGGGAATATAAGCCAACCTCATCCGGGTTCCTAATCATTGATAATGGCTCAAATTCCCAATGACGATCATTTGAAAAAAATGAGCCTCTACTATTTTTGGAAATTTTTTTAGTAGAGGGAATTCAATGAGTTAATGAAATTATGTCCCTCACGATAAAAAAAATGCATTAGAATGCACATTGAATAATATTTATTTGAAAAAATTTAATTTGATTATTCTGGGATTTTTTTTGGTCATTTTTTTGAGGTTAAGATTAAAAAAAATCGGAAAATTTTTCCAAAAATTTAAATTTTATAGGCTCCATCAAATGTATCATCGATTTAATTTATTGTATTTCAAAATCAGTTTGATAAAAATTATTTATGAATATTTTCTTCGAATGAAACCTGCATTCAACTACCTCTCAAGTTTATATCTTTTAAGTATCTATTTTATTTTATGACTTTATGCAACATCCTGATATAAACACCAATACCCCACATCCCTAATACATCTTAACTACTTTTTAGGAATTATTTCAGACAACTTCATGTCACAGACCTATAAGTTTTCCTGTAGCCAAAAATCAGCAAAAATTTCCGCTAACTTAAATTGAAACATTAAAGTCGGCTGCAATATATTTTTTATATTTTTTCTATCATTCGATAAAAATTTGAAAAAAAATAAATAAATACAAAACTCCACCATGTCTAAGTTGTTGATTTCAAGATTTCAAGACAAGGTAAGCTAAGCTGTATAGAGTTTACTATGTGTAGGTATGCACTAAGTAAAATGAATATGATTTGCATGCTACTAGCATTTGTGGTCTTTTTTATGTGTGCTCAAAAAAAAGTGTTGAAAGTGTGCAAATTTGCTGCTTACCTAAGTCAGTAAGTAGTAAAGGAATCACTTACAATAACAATATACAAAATAAAAAACAAAATGAAAAATAAAAACCCAAACTTGTTTGCCGGTGGTTGTTGATTTCATGGTAAACAGTTTTTGTACATTTTGGATTCAAGTTTTTCTTTCAAGCTTACTTACAACAGATTTTCATTTAATCTTTGCAATTACTTTTGTTTGAATTTCCTTATGTTGTTTTTATCCAAAAACAAAAATATTTTTTTATAGTTTTTTTTTTTTGTAAATATATTAACCTACAATCATTTACAGTGGTTTGTGTGGTATTTATTTTCAATTAAAGTTATGTGTTTTTTTGTTTTTGGTATAATTGTTTTTACCATCAACTTTTGCTGCAATGTCACAGTTACACAAATTCCTTACTTGCATTTGTATGTATAATAAAAATATCTTGCTAAGTTGCTCTAAAAATAATTGTTGTTTTTTTTCTTCTAATGTGTTCACTCATTTTTAGTATTGCTATCAAATCAGTGGTCTCTATGAAATAAATACTGTGGTATATAGTTGCAGTTTTTATAAAAAAAAAAGTTTTTGTTAGTAAGTAATTAAATTGTATAAAAATTTTTTATTTAGTTTAATAGTTTTTTTTTTTTAAGTATGTATTTATTGAAGCTATTTCTGAAAATTAAACATTAAACTTGTTTAACTCGTTTCTACCCTCATTACATTTATATTACAGTCGTAGAAACTTAAAGATCACGGTTGAGATTTGAATCAAATTAAAATTTATAATGTCAACCAGCTAAAATTTTGTTATCAATTAATTTTGTTTCTGTTTTTATTATTTTTATATGTTTTTACGTTAACGAAAAAGTCATAATGAAAACATGCAAGTAATAAAGAAGAAGGGTCTCAATTCAAAAATTCTTCTTCGAGATGAAAGCCCTGGCTGCTAGTTCTCTTTACTTTTTAATATTAGTTATAATAATAATTAATTATTGTAATTAATAAATAATAAATAAAAAAAGAAATAAAAATTCTTTCCGATGAATCTTTCTTACATTGATATTGTCAAAGTGACAAATTGTAGAATTATTCTTGTTATTGAAATACTTAGCCTTTGAGCTTTGATTAACTACCTGTTTTCAATAAGGCAATAAGTCATTTCTTTGCAGTTTGAAACTTTCCAATGTGAACCAGTATTCATTCATTCTATATTCACGACACTATGTTAATTCTTTTTTATACAACCGGGTAGCTGTGGCTTTCAAGTCACAGTTCCTGTAAAAAAAAATCTGCTTTCTATATTTGCTGCTCTACATAGTTTCTTGTATCAGTAGAATTTCTGCATATGAAAAAGATTCTGTGGATCCAAATTTTTTCCAATAACTAAGAATCACTGTGCTATCTGTGGCAAAGGTTTCCAAGAACTAGTGACAAAAATCACTGCACCTATAATTAGGAGAAAGTATTATTTTTCAGGTTTTTCAAGCTAATAATCTATGGAAACAAAAACTCACCACTTTATTTATTCACTGATTCATTCATTCACTGATTTATTTGCTCACAGGCTCACTCATTCAGTGATTCATTTAATCACTTATCCATTTATTCACTGATTGATTTCTGCACCGATTTATTTATTGACTGATTCATTCACTCATTAATTTATTTATTCATTAATCGAATCATTTTCTGACTCATTTATCTACTCATTTAGTTATTCACTGATTGAGTATTTCATTCATTCCAACCTTAACTAACTCATTTATTCATTCATTCCTTTATTCACTGATCCATTCAATGGCTAATTCATATATTCACCTACTCATTTATTTCCTCATTTGATTGATTTATTTGCCAGTTCATTTATTCACTGATTCATATATTCTCAGATTCATTCATTCACTGACTCATTTATTCACTCATTTATTCATTTGCTCACTCACTTATTTACAAATTCATTCACTAATACATTTATTAACTTACTCAAAAACTTTCTGACTTATTTTTTCACTAATTAATTTATCCACTGACTCAACCATTCACTTACCAATTTATTCGTTTGTTTAATAATTTATACATTTATTCACTCATTCATTTATTCACTGCTTCATTTTTCCACTGACTCATTTATTCACTGACTCATTTTTTCTCTTCACTGTTTTATCACTTCATTTATTTCCGGATTTATTCATCGAATGATTCATTTATTCATTCATTTCATCATTTGCTCACTCATTTATTCACTAATTCATTTATTGACTCATTCAAAAATTTCCTGTCTCATTTATTAATTTATTTACTGATTTTATCATTCGTTCATTTAATAATTTACTCATTCATTTACTAACAGGTTTATTTACTCACTGATTCATTTATTCTCCGACTCACTTCGTCACTGATTCATTTAATCGCTGATTGTTCAATCGCTACTGCATTTATTCACTGATTTCTTTATTTTATGATTCATTCATTTACGGATTCATTCACTTATCAATTCTTAACCAGAACTGAATCAATGAGCATACAATTTTAGGAAAAAATTATACGATGAAGGCCCCACCGAGAGAAAAAAATTTAATTCCATCTCTAACGGCAATAAATTTCCTTGTCAATAATGGGCATGGCATCTTCCATACCGCATATGTTCCAAACTATATTAAAAAAAAGTCGCATAGAGACTTAAATTTATAATTCAGCTCACTAAATTAAAAGTATGAATGGTATCCAGTATGTGGGCATGGCACTTACTATACAACCAAAATACTTAAAACGGTATGCCTTAAAATCTATGCCAAATAGAATAACGAATTCAATTGGGGATTAAAATAGGAGACATTTTGCAAGTAGGCGTGGCACCATTTCTATAAATATAGTAAATAAAATTGTATATCTGGGGATCTAGAGGATCTAACGGAGCTCTTATAAAGAAATTCCAGTAAGGGCTTAAAATCTTCATAGAATTTACGGGATGGGATCTATGCGGTGATTGGTAAGTAGGCGTGGCTCCTTCCATACAACTAAAGATCCTTAAATGGCATATCCTCAGAAATATACCTAGTAGTATAGTGTAACTTTATGTGAGGATGAAAGTGATTGTTGCTAGGGCACATTGAGTTGAAAATGGGCGGTATTGGAAAAAGGGCGTGGCAGTTTTTCACTTAAGCTTTCACAAGTTAAATCACTGAAATTAATTTTTCTTTAATGCTTCAAACCATTACAAGATGGCACTCTTCATACTAATGAGCTAATAAAGACATTAAAAGAACTGTCAAAGCAGCAGGGGCGCAGAAGACTGAAAACTGAAAAGAAATATTGGAAAAAGAAGTTAAAGAATTTTTAAAGTTTTGGGAGAGGAACCGAGTTTGATAAAGGATTTTTATATCATTTGGAATAGTTTTGTTGTACTCGTAATAGTATAGTTAATTGTCTATTACTTAACACTAGGAGGCACTTCCAACATAAACGGCCAAGAAAAATCTCTATATCGTTCGGAAATTCTGTTCACATTCTCTGGGATTCAACACTTTATAAATTTATTATATTTTCGTTATTGTTAGGTTAATCGTTATTGTTGTTCTCATACTCGTTGTTATTGTTGCATTATCTTTTCTTTATCATTAGTCAGTTTTTAAGAGGAATTATGTGCTATTATATTTATATATCGACATACTTACCGATGATTATTATCGATAAGACTCCAATTATCCTTCTCCATTGGGTGTTGTGGGGACAAAAATGCAAACAAACTATTTTCAAAGCTCTCAAGAGCACAAAACAAAAAGATTAAAAAGGACTTAAGTGTAGGACCTACACACACACATACACATAAATACGATGATGATGATGATGGTGAACAAAGAAAACTATAGCAAATAGTTGTTGTAATAGTAGATAGTAGTATGATTATTAGTAAGTAGTAGAATTAGTAGTAAATGTAGTAGAAAAGTTGTAAGTATCACAAGGTCATTTGTGCTGCTGCTATTATTTGATAATGCAAAAAAAAAAAAAACCAAAAAAACAAATACAATTGCACAAAACACGCAGCAACAAGTAGTGAGTTGATTAAACTTTTATACACAATTTCAAGTTTTCTAAATATTAAAAAATCATTTGTTTTCCTTTGCAATTCAATAGTATAGAATAATTTTTTGACTGCACGTAACTTCTTTTTTGGTTTGTTTTGATTTTATAAATAAAATAAAATATTATCCCATAATAAGGAAAAACGAAAACCGAACATACGAAATTCAATATTATTTAAACAAAAAAATATGAAAATCCAAACCGCCGATGAGTACAAAAAATGCTGACAAACTAAAATCTTTGCTTTGTGGAAATTATGCAGTAACTGCAGAAAACATTGTAAACGACTCATTGTTAATGTGTATGTATATGTATATGTGAATGTGTATATATGAGTGAGCTTAAGTGAGTATTTGTGTATAGAGGAAAATACTCATGGGAAATTGTGCATTACACTCAAAGCAATTGTAAGGGTAAAATACTTAGATACCTACATAAATGTAAATACAAAAAAAAAATTACATATATTTTTGCTTTATTCTCTGTTGTCTTTTTTTTATTTGTTGCTGTTTTTGCAAAGTAAACAAATTATAAATTACCATGAAAAAAAACAAACAAACAAACACAAATCCAAGTTACTCACTTTTTGATTTTACTACTTTTGGTTTTATAGTAAAATTGGTTTGTTATGTTTGTTTTACAACAACTATGTATAAGTAAATCACTCATTGCCGGTTTATGTTGCTGTTTATTAGTGATGCTGTTGTTGTTTTTATGTGGTTTTGGTATGTGTGGTTATAATTTCCCCATGCAATTTGTTGTCGTTATTGTTTTTATACATTTCGGTTTAACTAGTGTGTTTTTTTTTTCTGCTAAGGTACTAAGTGAAAAAGTAAAACCGCATAAAGCAAAATTTTATGTGCAACTACTGGTATATATAACTATTTGTTTAACCCATTAAGTGTTGGAATCAGAAAGTTATGAAATTTTTCATATTGGAATGAGGTTTGGTCTTTCTTTTTTTGTTTTAACAAAACTTATTTATAGTGGTGAACCTAGAGCAAAATTTCGGATAGAGGAACGGGATCGCCTTTTTACCGAAGAAATATTTCTGTGATATTAGCATCTAATTTTAAGTAATTTTTAGTATTTACATCTATATTTACTTAAGTTTTTTTTTTCGAGGGGAAGGTAGTAAAATCTCTAAGGCCTCTATTCTCTTCACTGTCATTAATCTGACAATGTTTTCACAAAAATTTCCAATTTTGCTGAAATATGCTTCCCATTTTATTAGTCTAAATAATGTCGGATCAGAGTGTGGAGGAGGAAGGAAGAAAAGGTTTTTTTTTGGGGTTAAGCGCTCCACTTTGCCGATGAATATCTCATACATATTGATAGTTGGCCATGAATAAAAAAAAGCAAATTTAGAGGAAAGAAAATTTAAAAATTCCCTCCTCTTCTTGGAAAATCTCTGGATCCGCTAGTGGTCGTTATTATTAATAGTTTTAACTTGAAAAAAAAGTTGATACTTTCTCTAATGTCAATATTATTTTGTTATCGGTAAGATTAATGGACAATTTCTGAATTTTTTACTGAACTGAATTAAATTTACTGAACTAATTTATTCTATTTCACTTTTATTACGTATACGACATGTTGATTCAAATACTTGCTAATCATATTTTCTACTCGAAAAAGTATTTAACTCTAATCTACATGTAAAAAAACGAGTCTACTCCGAATTGCAAGTCGTTACGCAAGATGGCGTTGGTTATTAATTCACTGACAACGATTGGAATAAGTAGAATAGACTCAGGTATGTCTGGAAGAACTACACACATTTTGTATTCGGTACAGTTCGAGAAAAATAGAAGTTTGCTTCATTTAGACGTGAATTCTCAACAGGAATTTGTAAATTATTCATCCTTCCTTCACGCCCGCCTGAATTTTGAACTGAAATCAGAACATATTGGGAGTATGAATGTATAAACTCGTATTTTTTTTCCTAATTTGAACATTTATTGTGAAAAAGTGATTATAAATTTATTCTTTAAAGTATTGTGCATTGTTAGCCACAACATTTTCCCATCTTTCTGGTAGCATACGGATTCCGCGTCGAACGAACTCCTCATCTTTTGAGGCTATTCACGAATCAACCCATTTTTTGAGTTCTTCGAAAGAACGGAAGTGTTGTTCAGCCAGGCCACGTGTCATCGACCGCAACAAGTGGTAATCAGAAGGAGCAATGTCTGGAGAATACGGCGGGTGGGGTAGCACTTCCCATTTCAGCGTTTCCAAGTATGTTTTTACTTGCCTTGCAACATGCGGCCGAGCATTGTCGTGCTGAATAATAACTTCGTCGTGTCTTATCTCTCTTATCCTTTAATGCTCGGCTCAAATGCATCAATTGTAGTCGGTAGCAGTCGCCAGTGATCGTTTCATTCGGTTTCAACAGCTCATAATACACGACACCTTTCATATCACACCAAATACACAGCATGAGCTTGGATCCATGGATGTTCAGCTTTGCCGTTGATGTTGATGCATATTCGGGCGGTCCCCATGATTTTTTACGCTTTGAGTTATCGTAACGTATCCACTTTTCATCGCCAGTCACAATACGATGCAGAAAACCCTTTCTTTTCTGTCGTTCAATCAGCAGTTCACATGTGAAAAATCGTCGTTCGACGTCTCTCGGCTTCAATTCGTACGGCACCCAATTTCCTTGCTTTTGAATTATTCCCAATGCTTTTACTCATTTAGAAAAGGTTGATTGATCAACTCCTAAAGATTCTGCAAGTTCTTGTTGCGTTTGACATGAATCTTCTTCGAGTAATGCCTTCAATTCTTCTTCTTTGAACTTTTTCGGGCCGCCTGAACGTTCCCTGTCTTCAACATCAAAATCACCACTTTTGAAACGGGCATACCACATCTGACACCTTCAAACGTCTATAGCACAGTCAGGATAAGCTTTAGTGAGGAAATGATGTGCTTTAGTTGCGTTTTTCTTTAAATGGAAGAAGCAAATTAAAAGTTCCCGCAAATGTTGTTTTGTTGGCACGAAATTCGACATTTTTAGCTATAGTAAAACACTTTTGTAAAATTATGAAAATTATTTGACAGATTAATTCTTATAGTATTTTTGGCGCTCTTCGAGATAGAATAGCTGTCAATGTCAAAAAAATGGCCTTATGATAGATATGAAGTTAGTCACAATTACGAGTTTATACATTCATACTCAAAAAGTAATGGGCGTGGTTTTATGAAGTGCGAAAGTTTGAACGCCTAAAATTATTTGTTCTTGAAAGAGCTTTTTATCAATTTGTTTTAAGTAATGAAATATTTTATATAAAAAGTTCAAATTCTTAGCTATCCATAGCTAGTTTTTTATCTGGATACTATGATGGGGAGTACTTATTTATTTTTTTTATTTTTTTTCACTTTTATCTCAAATACAATCAAAATAATTAATTTCTTTATTTTTCGCAAATTTGTGACTTTGACTGTAGCTAACATTTGCAAACCCATCATAGCTCATAACTGATGCATTTTTTTTAAAAGCTTGGGACATTCCCTAAACGATATGATAAAATGTAGCAACAGAAAACTGTTATGGTGGCAATTCCATCCTTTTGGTGAAGGCCGTCTAGAGGCGGGCTTGGGAACTAAAGGGTTAATGTTATTAGAAATATATCGGATAATGTACTTTAATACTTTATAGATTTATTCATTTAATAGACAATTATTGTTTATAAATAGCAAAATAATTTACACGTTTCTTTATAATATGTAGGTAATTTACTCATATGCAATTAAAACTATTAGTGTTGCTGTAATAGCGTATAACATATAACAGTAATGTTAAGGAAAGTATTAATTATTAAAATAATTGTAAAATTAATAGGGCGTGGAATTGATAAATATTTTGAGTAACTTGAATATATGCAAAGCGGGAAGTTATTGATAACAAGAAAAATAATAATATTATTTATATGAACTTATTGAAAGCTAAAAGCTTTTTGTATCGAAAGTTGTTTAATCAAAAGCTTCGAAAAGCTTTAGAAAAGTTAAAAAATAGGTTTTAAAAATGAGTGCGCTAAATTGTGCACTGAATACAAATTAAAAGTAAAAAGAATTCATGAAACTAATAATATTTCAATGTATTCGCCATGACTGTTAAGTTAGCAGTAGCTCTAATACTAATATGAACATTTCTGTTGAGAATTAAAAGCTAGGTTAGGTTAGGTTGGAGTGGCTATCGAGAGACACACTTAGGCCTGAACGGCCCATTGTGATACCACATAGTTCATTAAAAGCTAACACAATTAATTGTTTCATTTAAACAAAAGTTAGTATGTATTTCTATTGTTAATATCGAGGACTAATTTCTTTTCATTCAATGGAAGCTAAAGACAATTAAATATTTAGTGTAAAACACTTTTTCTCTGCGTTCAAATTTTAATCTTACTCAACAGAAACTGATAACGGTGATTGATCAATTGAAATTAAATTGTGGAATATTTTTTCTCTATGTTTACTCAATAGAAACCAATGACTGTAATTTGCCTATTGAAAGCAAAGCATGAGATATTTTATCTCTATTTCTATTCAATGATACCAATGACAATGATTGGTCAATTGAAAGCATAACGTGAGATAATTTCTTCCTGTGTCTTATTGGAAATCAAATATTCTGAATTGAAATAAATGTTTTTTGTATACATCAAAATACTTACTTCATAAATAATCAAACGAAGTTGAATGAATGGGATCTATCAAGAACATAAAGGAAACTAATAGTGCAACAGTAAATTTCAAAGAGCAAGTAGATAACTTTTCAACCCGGCGTCAATGAACATACCTTTTTTTACACCGTCATTGAACTGGGTGTGTGACACCCGAGTAACAATAAATTCTTAAAATAAAATTAGATTTTTTTTAAGGTTTTCTTTTTTAATTCCATAAAACGTATTTTAAGTACAGAAAAAAAAAATGGCATAAAAATATTTCCTTCTTTTTAAATATATATTTTTGAAACAAAATGATAAGATCAACGCAATTAGCTTAAAATCACTGAACAGCTCATGTTCATTGACGCCGGGTTAAGGGTAATTCGGGGTCGCTGTTTCCGACCCCGTACTCAGATTTTTCTATCATATCTGGAATCGCCGATATGGGTGCCAAAACTCACAATTTCGATATACGCAGGATAAATTATAAAAAAAAAATTTTTTAGTATTCTAAGATTAATTTCTTAAAAAAAGTCAGACCTAGGTAATTTTGACCTTCGAAATTTTGATCGCAACTACTTTTCGGTAGGCAACATTTTTCACCAAAACTCTATGATAGGTTTCGCGATTGTTTACCCCGTATAGCCATATATCGAATAGTGGTTTCATATAACATTCAAAAGGGTTGGTAGCAGTGGCGGGTCCAGAAGTCAGCGCCCACATAGCTGCCAGTTTATAGATGCCTTACTTTTAGAAAGCTGGACATTGGTCTAGTTTTTGGGTTGAATTTCGTACTGAATTTTAGTTTTATATTGGTTTAACTTTTTCTTTTTTGTCCGTTTTTGATCTGAATTTTGGTTCGATTGTATGTCAGAAATTTGTTTTGATTTTAGGTCTGAATTTGATCTGAGTTTTTGTGTAACTCTTAGTCTAAATTGAGTTCAAAATTTTGCTCAAACCAGCGTTTACTAACCGTCTGATTTCTGCCCTAAGTTTTGGTTCGTTTTTGTTTTGTATTTGGCGTCTTTTTAGCTTCAGTTTTAATCTAACTCTTAGTTTAAGTTGTGGTCGAAATTTTGGTCTGAATTGGCTTGATTTTGATACGTATATTGGTCTGAGTTTCGGTCTGAATTTTGTTTTAAATTTTGGTCTGATTTTGGCTGGAATTTTGGTCCAGTTTTTGTTTAATTTGAGTTAAAATTTTTTGGTGTGAATATTTATCAGATATTCCCATTAGTTTTTAGTCTGAATTTTGGGTTGCTTTCGTTCGGTAGTTGGCATCTTTTTGGCCTAAAATTTTGTCCAACTAATAGTCTAAATTGTGGTCTACATTTTTTAAATTGATTGAATTTTGGGTTTTCAGTCTGAGTTCTGATCTGAATTTGGCTTCATTTTGGTAGATTTTTGTTGGAATTTTGGTCCGATTCGTGCTCTGAATATTGCTTTTTTTTAACCGGTTGTCATAAAAATGGAGTTCTTAGTTCTGAAGTTGTTAGACTCACTTACCACCCGGGCGATATCAATAGTGATATCGATGGTGAAAGTGATATGAATATATATTTTGAAATGCGTTTGAAGTACTATCCAAATCAACTGTTATCTTGATTTAATTATTTCTTTTTTTTGTGGTTTTTGTTTCGACTCAAAAAATAGAGATGTTTCAAATTGTTTCATCAAAATTTTTTCTCAAAGGAAATCAAAATTTGCTTCAATTTTTTGTTTTCTTAAAATAGATAGAGGAATTTGGTTTCATTTTGATCTAGATTTTCGATCTTAATTTGATCTTTTTCTTGTTTTAAACTACGATCTGAATAAAGTGTCTGCATTTTAATTTGAAAGGGCATAGCCGGGTTTCCATGTCAGAAATGCCCCCAAACCGAATCAAGTTTTGCTTGGACCCTTTTGAAGCACTTGATTTAAAAATGATTTGGCTAAATTTTCAGACCATTATCTGTAATTTTTAATGAGTAATGGGGGATTTTGTAAATTTCGTTTTTCGCGTTTTTCAGCTTAACTAGTTATAGGAAAAATCTGAAAAAATTCAAAGTGATTTTTTGGTTTTGCAGACACATTTGAAATTTTTTCGCGAATTTTCGAACGCGAAATTCGCAATGAAAAAAATCACGAAACTTCTGAGCGGCGAAAAATGTTACACTTTTGCACTCAATTAAATGACGAGGGGACAATGTTGCCCCGCAAATTAACAGACGTAATAGAGAAAATCTGAGTACAGGGTCGGAATCAGTGGCCCCAAATTACTCTTAAAAAGTTATCCATTCGCAATTTGATTTTGTAAAGCGTCAAATTGTTGCACAGTGTAATCATAAAGGATTTTGAAAACACCTAACAAATGGCATCACGTTTCAGCAATGTTTAGTGTTCCATATCTTTCCAATCAATTAATTAATTCTCAGTGTCGCCTCAGAAGCTCAGCGCCACCTTCAGGCTAATGAAGTAAAGTGAAATAAAACTCAAAACTTTTTGTTTTTTTTATGTAAATAAAATGTTTTATTTTATTTAATGCTGATAATATCACTTAAATAATTACTTTGTTCTTTTTTTTTTTAATGATTTTAAATATAATATATGTATATAATATATTCCACTTTTTTTTTTGTTTAAACATTCAATAAATTAAGTAACAAATTTTTCTTTGCTTTTCTGTTTTTGGTTTCTGATTATAATATGAACATTTATATACTTAAATATTTTTTGCTTTGCGATGAATTTATTCCTTGGTTGAATTAAATTAAATAATTGGCTTAATTATTTTCAATGTTAATATATATATTTACGTATATATATTTAATTTTTTTTTTATCAACTTAGTAAATAGAAAACTTAAAAAGCAGATTTAAATTTCCTTTTAACAAAGTTTTTTTTTTAATATATAAAATAATTTTTTTTTTTTTCAATATGAATTTATATGCTAATATTCATGTATGTAGGTATGTAGTAAATAAGATTACAACATGTTTCTATTATTACAGATTATTACAGCTAAGAATTAGTTTTTTGTTAATTTTTGTTTTTTTTTTTTTGTAAATTAATTAGATATTTCTACACATTATCAATGCCATTGAATTTTTCTCGCTTTCTTAAAACTTCTAAAACTTCGCTGATCTTTCTTTTTATATTAAAATAAAGTCTTTGTAAACTTAAGTACAAAAAATAATCTAACAATTATTTAATTTTTATTATTTCTTTCATCATAGTTTCTTTTTTGGTTTTCCAATAATTTTTATTTTTTTATTTATTTTTTTTTTTTGTAGATATGATAAAAACTGTGCTTAAATTTTATACAAATGTTGATTTGTTTTCTAATTTTTTAATTCATGTTTTTTTATTTTAATCTCCAATATTCTTTTCTCAATCTTTAAAAATTCACTAAACCCCTAAAACATACTAATTATAATTATATTTCCATTGTTTTTTTTTTTTTTTTTTGTAATCTCATGCTACTTTCTACCACAATTTTTTGTTTGTTTTAGGTTAAATTTAAGTTAAATCATAGACTAAAATTAGCAACTTAAAATTAAAAAGAAGAAAATATAATAGGTAGTGATAAATAATATAAAAATAAATAAATAGTTAAAGAATAGTAAAAAGTGTAGCGAAATTGAAAGGGCAAATAAATTGAAAATAAAATAAAAAAGAAAAAAAAAATTATTTTCCCTGAAGAAAATTCCTCTTATATTTGAGAGGCTGAGAGGAAAAGTGGTATAACTTCTACTTTCAGAAAAAAGTGGAATAATTTTACTTAAGAGCAAAAGCGAAACAAAATACGTTCAGAGCACAAGTGAAACGAAATATGTTCAGAGCAAAAGTGCAACGAAATATGTTCAGAGCGAAAACGGAATAAAAAACTATGCTGTTCTTGCTCTGAATTGTTATACCATTTTTGCTCTTACTTTTAAGGCGTTTCATTTTCACTCTAAACCGTATTACTTATGCCTTATGCAATTCTTGCACTGACACACTAAATTATTTCACTTTTGCTCTTATATAAATTTTAGCCCGCTTTTCCTTATCATTCGAAAGTGATATAAATCCGAATCGTCTTCATTTGAGAGGAAAAGTGGTATAACTTCTGCGTTAAGAAAAAAATGGAATAATTTTACTTAAGAGCAAAAGCGAAACGAAATATGTTCAGAGAAAAAGTGAAACGAAATATTTTCAGAGCGAAAACGGAATAAAAAACTATGCTGTTCTTGCTCTGAAAGAATTGTTCTACCATTTTTGCTCTTACTTTTAAGGCGTTTCATTTTCACTCTAAACGGTATTACTTATGCCATTCTTGCACTGACACACTAAATTAAGAAAAAAATTGAATAATTTTACTTAAGAGCAAAAGCGAAACAAAATATATTCAGAGCAAAAGTGAAACGAAATATGTTCAGAGTGAAAACGGAATAAAAAACTATGCTGTTCTTGCTCTGAAAGAATTGTTATATCATTTTTGCTCTTACTTTTAAGGCGTTTCATTTTCACTCTTAACCATATTACTTATGCCATTCTTGCACTGATACTCTAAATTATTTCACTTTTGCTCTTATATAAATTTTAGCCCGCTTTTCCTCTCAGCCTGTCATTTGTTCTTCGAATATGAAAATTAGAGTGGAAACTCAATGCAAGTGAACGATAGCAACTAATACAAAGAAATAAATAGAAATTTAATTTAAAAATCAGAAATTGTTTAAGAGAACAGTTGAGTGCTGTAAAATCCACAATTTAATTATAAAATTAAAAGAATTTCCCGAGAGTTTCGGGAGAGAAATAAAATAGAATTGAAGTTTGTAGTTATAATCATAGTAAAATGAACAAGTAGGCTAAATAGGTAGAGTAGTATTAAAGTATTCCGGATTGTCAATAAATATGTCAAAAAAAAGTCTTCGACAAAGTTGGAAAAAAAAAATGTATTCCATATCCAAAGTGCTATAAATTTTCTGACAATCATTTTTTTGAGAACCATTTGATATTAAAATCAAGTGAATCTTAAAAATTTTATTCACTTAAAGTGGGTAGGATTCGGCTTATAAAAATATTTCTTTATTTTACTATGGTTATAATGAGAATTTACTTCCAAATTTTATTCCGAAGAACTATGCAGATGCCGAACAGACTTCCTGGGAGCTTTTAATAGAATATAAGAGTAAAAAAGAATACTCTTAGATTTGTTATTCAAAATCCAGGAACTTTGGTTTCCTGTGATTTTTGTGCTCAAACGAAAAAGTAGAAGAAGTAGGAAAGAAAAGTAGTAGAAAGGAAAGAAAAGCGGTAAATAGAAATTTCTGCATGAAATCGTAGTATGGGGGAACCAGTTTAAAAAGAATTTCAGGGGAATCTCTGAAAAAAAATTCGTTTTCATCCAGAAAAAATTGGAGAATTCTTTTTAAAATGTTAAAATAAATAAAAAAAATAATGAAAATTAAAGGGTGATAAAATGTTATCCGGAATTTTTCTTTGTCTAAAATAAGAGTATTCCCCGGAAATTTTCATACAGAATCATCTAAGGGACAAAGCATGAAGTCGATTTATCCATAAGAGAAATAAAGAAATATATCTATACCATTTTCATACTGAAACAAATACTTAAAAAAAGGAAATCAAAATTTTGAATGAATAAATTTTCATACTGAAAGAAATAGAATGGCAGTTCATATTTCGAGTGAAAGTAAAAAAAAAACGATGGAAAGAAAATATTCCTCAAAATATTTTTTCCTAAAATAAAAATTATGATGAAATATTTCCAGGAATTCTTATTTAAAATCGGTGAATTGAAATCGGAGATCAGGGGGAGGGGTATAGGAATGAAGGTTGAACAGGAGTAGAGAAAAAATACTCGAGAATTTTCGTGTTGAAAAAAAAAAGATGTCATAAAAACTTTCTTAGATATTTAATTTCCACAATAAGACTAAGTTAGAAACTGATTTTTTTTCATAAATTCATATTCAACATTATATCGCTCATTTACTAAAAGACTGTCATAACTCAAAAAACGCGATTTTGCAGAAAACGCGCTTAAAGTTTTCAATTGATTCCCACTTTGCAGGAAAAAAAAGAAATCTTATAATTCTCACGTGCAAAGTAAACAAGATATTAATATGAAATTTTTACACAATATAAAGCGTGACATAATGCATAATTCTGCATCATTAACTCAAAAATCGTGTTTTTTGACTTATGACAGTCTTTTAGTAAATGAGCGATATGTATAGGGAATAAGCATGAAGGTTAGGCAGTAGATTCGTTTTATATTGGGTGTAGAAAAAACATTCTCGGGAACTTAGTGTTGGAAAAAGTAAAACAATGAATGGAAATTTCTATTTCTATTAGAAGTATGAAAAAGAGGGAACCTATAGTTAAAAGTAAAAGGCAATCCGCGTTAATTAATGAAATAGAAAACAAAACTAAGATTGTAAAAAATTTCAATTAAGTAAAAATAATGAAATGAAACAAGAATTGTTTTTTTCTGTGTAAATCAAAATTAATATTTTTTTTATTAAAAAATATGAAATAATATCGCAAAAATGAAGAAAATAAAAATATGTATTTTGTAGTTCTTTGTTTGTTTTAGAATAATAACAAAAATTTTCTATTTAAATCACAAAATATCATGCTACTTAAATTATAAAAATATTAAAATAGAATAGCACAATTCAAATATCATTTACTTATGTACAGAAATAACTTAAAAAACAAAAATAATTTGATATCAATATTTCAGTATTTCTTTTGTTAGTCGTATCACCAAAAATGTATATATATATATATATATATATATATATATATGTAAATAATTATAATTTTAATTTTTTGCTGCAGCAAAATAACAATATCTAAAGAAATAAATTGCTAATATTTACTTGATATTTATTACAATAATAATAATTAGCAAATAAATAAAACGCTGCTTTATCACATAATTATTTTTTTTTTAGATTTATAAATACTTCTTTCTATTTATCGTTTTTTTTTTTTGCTGTTTTGTTTTTTCTATGGTTTTCTATGGTATTTAAAAAATTTGTAGAAAAAATGAATAATGAAATTTTAATTGAAAAATTGTTTAAAAATTATGCTCTGTTTGTTTCGCCTTCAGATTTTGTTCAATGATAATATTCTCAATAACGTTCAGAATTATTTAATGCATTTGAGTTTTTATAAAAAATAATATAAAATAATCTTTTTATTAAATTGAAAATTTTACTTTAAAAACGAATTCAAAAGTCGAAATTATATATCTATGAGATAATAAAAAAAATTAGATTATTAGAAAAAATTCTTCGACCAAATATTGTCTCTCGGAAACATAAACCTGTTATCTCTTAGAGTTTATGAGATACAGCACACTAAATATCTCTATAATTTTTATAATTGGTTTAAGATATTAAATACTAAATGAAAAAAAAATTGAAAGGATAATATTAATTTTTATATCTATCCATTTTAGTAAATATATTTGTCTAAATAAACTAAATAAAAATTTTTTCTTCTTCGGATTTAATAAAAACAACTACAAATGTTTGTATGTTTAATATTTTTTTTTCTTCTTTAACGCAAGGACGGAAGTTAAAATTTCTGCTAATAATTTTTTTCAATATACATATTTATTTATTTTTTATATTAACACTTGTGTTATCTACATACAATGATTTTAATTTTTTTATATATGTATTTTAAGAAAACTCTTTGTAAATTTATTTAAGGTATTATTTTTTTTTGTTTTCATGCATTTGTATAGAAGTTACTATTGTTGTGTCTCTATGTATTCTTTTCATGTTCTCAGACTGCTGTTATTTTGGTCTTTTTATCATATAAAAAATTAGAAAAAAAAGTTTCAGTATAAAAGTAAATAAACCTTTTTTCTTTCGTTTATAAACACTAAATAATATTATTTTAAAGATTTGAGTTTGAAGTTTCAGAAAATTATGCTATGAATTGGTTGAAATCGATTTTGGTATAACTCATTTCAAAAAAGTTAATAGAGAGAAAAAGAGAAAAGAAATAACTCATATCTCATGCTATGCTTTTGATTCACCAATCAAAACTGATACTTTCCACTGAGCGTTCATAAAAGTCTCTCAACATGAGTAGTGGAAATATCATCTCTTTTGAAGAGAATCAAATCTACATAATTCTTCATAATTGTCTTCTTTGAAATTCCACCAGAATTTCCACGGAATCTTGATTCAGAATTGAAAATTGGAGTATTCTTTTCATTCAGAACAAGAATATGGAAGAAGTAGAATTGGGGCATTGTTTTATTCCAAAAATTTAATGGGAAGATTTAAAGAAATTTCGTTTTAAAACTCTAGTTTTAATTGTAGATTTAAGGATGTTGTCCAAAAAATAAAGTGAATGTTATTTTCCTTCAGAACAAAATTATAAATGAATGGAAAGAAATGAAAGAAGAATTGATCAAAATTGTCATCCAGAAGAGGAGAAAATGGGAAATTTTCAGGGAATTTTTGTTCTGTATAAGTGTATGGGGGGAGAGGGAAAGACTTCCTTTAGAATTTTGTTATGTAGAGTATGGGAAAAAGCAAGCAAAAAGAAATGAAAAGATTGTAAGAAATTTTCAGGGAAATTTTGTTCTGAATAACTATACAGGGTAAAAATAAAATAGTACCTAGAAATTTTTTGGTAGAATTAGGAAGGAAAATGAAAATTTCCATTCAGAACAGAAAAAATGATACTCAAAATCAAAATATGAGGAGACTTCAAAATGTTGTTTAAGGCATTTTTTTTGAATAAGTGTAGGGGAAGAGGAAATGAATTTTAAAGCAATTTTTATAGCATTCGGAGTGTGAGGGGAATACAAACATAATTTCGTTGAACTTTTGTTTTGTGTTGGGGAAGAAGAAAAAATTCCCTAGAGATTTATCTATAAAAGTATGGAAAAATATTCAGCCCTATTCTAAAAATTCCCGAATGAAATCCCCTCAAAAATTTGTTTCTTTTTCTTTCTTTTCCTATAGGAATACGGGAAAAAGAAACAAATTTCCCAGGGAATTTAATTTCGGGAATATTTGCAATCGAGCTGATAGTTTATTTCTTCCTAATTTTTATTCATAATAGAAAAATATAAAGAATTTTTTTAAAAACTTTTACCCAGAATTTTTATACTAGAAAGGGGAAATATATAGATTCTTAGTCAAGTTTTATTTATTTTATTCTTCAAAACCGGAGTTAGAGGAGAACACAAAAAGTTTCCATTAAATTTTTTTCCAAAATTAATGGGGGGGGGGGGGGGTTAAAGGATGAGCCGAATTTATTAGGAATAGGTGGACTGGGTAATAATTCTTTTAGAATTGAAAAGTGAAATAAAAATAAAAGTTTTCATAAATACAAAAATACCAAAAAAAAAAGTACAGAAAGTGAATAAAAAGGAATTCATCTGGAATTTTGAAGAGAATATAAAAAATAGAAAAAAACTAAATTTTTAATTTTTTTCAGAATAAGAGTAGGGTGTAAAAAACAAAAAATTCATTGGAAACTAACTCATAAGGAGTGAGATTAAAAAAATCTTAACACACGTTTTACCTAATAATTTTTTTTGGGTGTAAAATTTAAAAATTTCTTTGATCTAGTTATCTTTGAAAAATATGTCAGTTGTTATTTTTAATGACAAACATGTTGATTTATTGTGAGTTTGATCAAAATGAGTCAAGAAAAAGAAATGCGTCTCAAAATTATTAAAAATTTTCAAAAAAAAATCCAAATTGGTCTTACAAAAAATTGGCCAAAGAATTGAAGGTCTGCCGTCAAACTGTTTCCAATGTTATTAAACAGTTTCAGGAGAATTTTACCATCGATAGGAAACCTGGTTCGGGCAGAAAACAAGGACCACATGATATTGGGAAAGCCAAAAAAATAGAAAGCATATTGAAAAGATCTCCAAACACATCTGGTAGAAAAGCTGCCCGGTTAGCCCAGTGCTCTGACTATTTGGTGCGAAAAGTTAAAGCCAATGCAGGTTCGAAAACATACAAAGTCCAAAAAGTTCCAGATAGGAATGCTGCGAAAAATTTAGACGCCAAAAGTAGGGCTCGGAAATTAAAATCGAATTTAATACAAAAATATTCATGTTGTATAATGGACGACGAAACGTATATACTGGCAGATTTTACACAGCTTCCAGGTACAAACTTTTATGTTGCTGATGCTCGAGGAAATGTCGAAGAACAATTTAGAATCCAAAAGTAGACAAAATTTCCTAAAAAATTCCTGGTATGGCAAGCTATATGCAGTTGCGGCAACGGCAAAAGAAGCAAGTCATTTGTTACAGTGCGCTCTATAAATACCGAAATATACATCAAAGAATGTTTGAAAAAAAGACTTCTTCCTTTCATAAGAAAGCACAAAGCTCTGGAGTGGTACCAAAGTTATAACATAGTTTTTGTACCAAGAGAAGCCAATCCTCCAAATCGTCCGGAGCTAAGACCAGTGGAGAGATATTGGGCTCTTGTGAAAAGAAACTTGAAGAGCACAAAAAAGGTTTAATTAAAAAATCGAAGATTTTAAAAAAAGATGGGCTAACTGTTCCAAAAGGGTGTCTGAAATAACTCGTCGCCTGCGAAATGATTTGGCGTATGTGTGTACAAATTCATATGCCTATACGCCAAATCAATTCTCAGGCGACGAACTCTTAAATCTCTAATGGGAGGCTTACCAAAAAAGATCCACGAGTTCATAAATAGTGGTTAGAACTATAAAAGTTATATTTTTCTGTAATTTGTAAAATATTATCAATTAAATAAAAAAAAAATCAAAACTCTAAGATCAACCGTTTAAAAATTATTGAATTTTATATATGTTAAGATTTTTTCGATCTCACTCCTTAAGTAAGAGGAAACAAAATAATGCCCCTTCAGATTTTTTTTTGACCAAAATAAGGGAAATATAAAGAATTCTTAGGAAACTTCTACTCAGATTAGGTATATGAAAAAGAGGCTGCCAGACTGCCCGTTATCTTTTTTCAGATGTGAAATGTGTGAGAGCATTAAAAATTCTGTGTAAAGTTTCCTGGAAGAGTAGTAAAGAGAACATATAAATAAATTCTTTGCATTTTGGCTTCAGAACACAGAAGAAGAAGTTTACAGTAAATTTTTAATCAGAAATAGAGTTGATTAAAAATTCTGCTTTTGCCTGTGATAAGAGAGAACCCTCTGCAAAGTGAGTGGGTTTGACCTTTCCCCCTTTACCCTGCGTTCTCCCCAGGTCGGTGCTTAAAATTTTGAATGTAGGAAAGTTTATCTTTATATTTTTAATTTTTACTAACTGTTTTTAAATTTTTAAGATTTTTGTTTTAGTAAATTTCATTTAATAAGTTTTTCAAATTTTTCAATTTCGTGTATATACAAATCAAATAAATATAATTCTAATTCACTTAAATATATTTTATGTATAACTATAAATATTTAATGCTATGCTTATTAATTTTTGATACTGATGCATATTTCTGGCTTATATTTTCCTTTTCCTTGGTATGTAAACTTTTACACATAAATATTTCAATTTCAATGAACGCTAATCGTTAGAATTCTAGAGAATATTATCATGTAAATGTGAAATTATTTATTTGTTTTTTTTTTTTTTAATTTTTGTGATTTTTTCGGTTTCTGTTTTAAATTTTATTAATGCAGCAATATTTTTTTTTTTTTTAATTTAATAACTGAAAAAAAAACAAAAACGGTTTTTGGTATGTTTTCTTTAATTGTTTAATTGGTAATGAAGTATTTGCTTTTTAGTTATGTCTGCTGTTTAGGGAGCGAGTTCGGCAAGGGAACTATTGAGAAAAACTATTAAAAAAAAATTCATTATTCTTTGTGACTTCTATTTTGAGTAGGTATCAATTTATGTTATTTATTGATTTATTTTAGATGTGAAATTTATTCGAATAATTTGTTCCAACTTTAATCAGAAGAATGACGATTTTAATGTGAAATTTTATCAGATTGCTATGAAGATCAACATCACTCTGTGATCTATGTTGATAGAACATGGATTGAATTTGATTAAAAACAAAATTCCGATATTCCTTCACCAAGCCGAACTTCCTGTGTATTTTTTTTTTTTTTGTTTGTTGTTTTTTTTTTTTTTTTGTGATGATAAGTTTTCGTTTTTGTGTATATAAAAATATTTTAAATGAAAAGTAAAAATCATATAAAAATAAAATAAAATAAAGCACCACTAAACTTATGCAGAATTCTTTTCTGCATACTTAAATTGCTAGTAATAAAATATGTTTACTAATATTTTTTGTTTTGTTTTTAAAACTAAAAAATTCGAACTAAATAAAATGTCCCACATTTAACTGCCATTAATGTCGAATGGTGGAAAAGTTAAATGTACATAATTGAATTAATGTTTAACGTATTAAATGCAACTTCCAGCGCAGCACGAAATACGCAATTATACGCAGTGCAACAAAGGTACCAATTAGCGCCACTGCATCAATCCAATAGACCGCCGTATCCATTGACATTTCTTCAAGGAACTTTTTGGGGCTGCGAAAATGACAATAGATTTCATTGCATTGTAATTTAGCACGATCCATGCCATAAATAGAGACCATTGCACCTAATAATAAAAAAAGAGAGATAGATATATATATAATTATATATGTAAAGAAAGAGATGTTTTCTGGAATTTTTTGTTGTTAATTCCTTTGTTACTCACCCTCAAATCCATAACGCACATAACTCACATATGTCACCCATTGCAAATAACCTGGTATCGTATCGAAATTAACAAAGAAACCAGAAAATAATATTGTTGGTATTGTTGTCACCGGGCCCAAAAATACGCCCGCTTCTATATTCATACCAGCACCTATGAGTAAACCCAACGATTGCGCCACCAATGAGGTGAGCACACAAATTACTACAAACATTGTGATGCGTTGCAGTTCCATAGGTTGTGAGGTTAAATAATAGACAACAATAACATACACACTGGAGAAGACAATCTATAAGTTTTGAAAAGAGAAGAATGTAAATAGTTGACACTAAGTCGAAAGATATATATGAACCAAGCCTGAACGTCTGATGTTTCAGCTTAATTAGCTTCCAGCTTACCTGAAATGGCAGATCAGCCATAGTTTTGGCAAAGTAAAATGCCTTCAGTGAATACCAATAGTTGAGATGTTCACGCACAAATACTGACATTTCAGTTGGAACTAGAAGCATAGAGAGTTTAGAAATTTTTTGAGATAAACTTTTGGAAGAAATTTGAGATAAATTGAAGCGAGATTAGAATAATTTTCGATGAAATATTTTTAGAAATAAATTCAGATTAGTTTTGAATAAAATTTTAGCAATTCTGGGAACGATTTAGACAAAATAATTAATTTAAATAATTTAGATGAACTTAGATTAAGTTTGGATAAAATTTAGTTTCATTGTAGATAAAATAATGACGAATTTTAGAAAATATTTAAATAAATTTTTGGATAAAAATTATATCAATTTTAAAATATTTAGATCAATTTTGAATAAATTTCGGATTTTGGAAGATCTTGGATAAAATTTAGAAAAAACTAAAGTAAGATTAAGATAAATCTCGGATAATTTTAGAAAAATTTTTGATAAGATTAAGAAAAATCTTGGATAAGATTTTGATGAACCTTGGATAAATTTTGAGGAAATCTGGGATAAGATTTAGAAAAATCGTAAGTAAGATTAAGAAAAATCTTGGATAAGATTTACAAAAATTTTGGATAAGATCTAGATAAGTCTCAGATAAATTTTGGGAAAGTCTCGGATAAGATTTAGAAAAATTTTAGATAAGATTTAAAAATAATCTTTGATAGGATTTAGAAAAATTTTTGATAAGATGTAGAGAAATCTTGGATAAAACTTAGAAAAGTCTTGGATAAGATCTAGAAAAATAATGGACGAGATTTCGCATAATCTCGGATAAGATTTAGAATTTTTTTTTCCAAATTAAAAATATTAATTTGGATATCATTTAGAAAAATCTTGGATAAGATATTAAAAATTTACGTTAGGATTTAGCAAAATCTTGGATAAGATTTATAAAAATCTTGGATAAGATTTATAAAAATCTTGAATAACATTTATAAAAATCTTGGATAAGACCTTAAAAAATCTTGGATATGATTAAGAACCATCTTGGATAAGATTTGGAAAAATTTTGGATAAGATCTAGATAAATCTCAGATAAATTTTGGGAAATTCTCGGATAAGATTTTGAAAAATTTTAGATAAGATTAAGAAAAATAAGATTTTAAAAAATCTTTCATAGGATTTAGAGAAATCTTGGATAAAACTTAGAAAAATCTTGGATAAGATCTAGAAAAAGAATGGATAAGATCATAATCTCGGATAAGATTTAGAATTTTTTTTTCCAAATTAAAAATATTAATTTGGATATCATTTAGAAAAATCTTGGATAAGATATTAAAAATTTACGATAGGATTTAGCAAAATTTTGGATAAGATTTATAAAAATCTTGAATAAGATTTATAAATATCTCGGATAAGACCTTAAAAAATCTTGGATATGATTAAGAACCATCTTTAATAAGATTTGGAGAAATCTCGAATAAGATTTATAAAAATATTGGATAGAATTTCGGAAGATCTCGGATTAGCTTTAGAAAAATTCTTGGATATGGTTTAGAAGAATCTTGGACAAGATTTAGATAAATCACTGATAAATGTGGTGTAAATTTTTAACATTATTTAAATAAATATTAAATGAAATAAATTTAAAGGAAATATATATTTAGTAATATGAGCTTAATAAAGCGTTTCCACTTACAAGTCAAAATCGTTGGCATCATTGCCGTGAACATAGTAAATAGCGTCGTAAAGAAAATGCAGCCAGCATTACTCATGACCTTGGAAGCCTCATTGCCAACATCATAATAGATCATGCCGATAATAGCGCCCACAATGATATGCGAAGCCAGCCGCATATGGGTTAACATGCGATCACGCATTATTGTGACAAAGGAACGTTTGAGCAATATCCAAAATTGTGTCCAGCCGCTGGTGGGGAAACCCGATTTATTTGGTAGTGTGATGACGCTTTCATGCGAATCCAACAGGGAAGTGGTACAACCAGGGCCACTTGTAGTACTCCCACCACCATAGCCACTGGCACCACCAATGCCACTACAACCACCATCAATGCCACCACCCACACCGATTGCTGTCAAAGCATGTGTACTCTGACCACCTTTGGAACTGCTGTAACTGCAATTGTCATCATTGCTGACGCCACTGCCACCGCCTCCGCCAAGACTGCTTGAATTGCCATTGCCATTGTTGGACAACAAATGCTGCATATTTAAAATAGTACAATCGGATTGTTCTGATTGTTGCGATTCCAATTTCGGTGGTTTAAGTTGTTCACTATTCAATTCTGTTTCACATATTGTGGATTCATCCATTTTATGTTTTTCATCTTCTAAAGTAATGGTAGTTGCATTTCCTGCCCCCCCACCACCACCACCTTTCATAATATCATTTGCTATTGCTTTGGCATTTGCTACTAACTCCATACCCGCACCATAATCTTTTTGATTATATTTCTTACACATGCCAGTATTCACAGCCAACACCAACTTATGCACACTTTCACCATATTCACCGGATGCCACCTCAAGTACATAATCAGCTGGATTATGATATGATGGGCAATCGTAACCGAGTGATGATAGAAATGGTACTAAACCACGTACACGCCCCTCATACATACACTGACCCTCGGCGAGCATATACAAATGATCGAACTTCTCAAATAAACGTGCCGATGGTTGATGTATTGTACAGACGATAGTTCGTCCACCACGTGCCAATGACTTGAGCAATGATATCAATTGAAAACATGTTGAACTATCCAGACCCGATGTGGGCTCATCAAAGAACATTACCGGTGGATTATTGACAAGTTCTAGTGCAATAGACAAACGTTTACGTTGCCCGCCCGAGAGATTACATGTCTTTGTATTGCTAGATTCCATCAGTCCAATGGTAACGAGTATCTCATCGACTACCACCTTTTTCGATGATTTATCCATATCACCGCCTAATTTCAAATTTGCTGCGACCATCATTGCTTCGCGTACTGAGAGATTCGCAATGAGTACATCATCTTGCATAATATAACAAGAGAGTTTACGAAAACGTCGTAAGTTACGCTCTTTTCCATTGATTAACACATTACCGCTCAATTGTGATGTTCTGCAAGGAGAAGAGAAAATGGAGAATTTTTTAATTAATAATGAAAAAAAAAATGAACTATGTACATATGTAATATGTTGTGGCTGAGCTTAAAGCTTATTTTTATGTCATTCTTGAGATGAACTCAAAACCTTATTGCAGAGTGAAGTGACTAGGAGATTTCTTCTCTAGTAACTTTGATAAAAGAACGATGCGTAGAGTGCATCTTTCACTGATCACTAAATCAAAGGGAAACGGTTCACGCCAAATTGGCACGCTTTGTTGTGGTCACCACGTCGCCCCTAGTCATAAGAACAACAAATTTTTTACTGGGATTTGTTTACAATACCGTTACCGTTAGTTGATAAATTGTTCATATTAATTGATCGCAAGATGGTGATTATGTGCACAATGGAAGCTGCAAATAGAAAATTGATTGTGAACAAATTTATTGAAAATCCGTCGTGGTCTGGTTCAAAGATGGCTGGCGAAAGTGTTAAATATCTCCAAAAGAACGGTATGTAGAGTTATAAAACGATATAAAGAAATTCTTAACAAAACGGGAACCACCAACCTAAAATGAAAGGCAAAGATCTTGAGGTCCATCAAAAGCAATCCCGGACTATCGGATAGCGATCGTGCCAAAAAATTCAATACCAGCAAAAGTACTGCTAGACAAATACTCATAAAAGCTGGGCTAAAGTGCTATCGTGCTATAAAATATCCAAATAGAACAGACAAACAGAATTTGCTGGCCAAAAAACGTGCTCGTCCTCTATATAATAATGTTTTGACCAAATTCAATGGATGCATTATTGTGGATGACGAATCATACGTAAAATTTGATCTTAAACAGTTTCCAGGTCAAAAATTTTATATGGCAACGAATCGTGGTAATGTACCCTCAAAATTCAAGTACATAAAAATGGATAAATTTACAAAGAAAGCAATGGTGTGGCAGGCTATTTGCAGCTGTGGTCTCAAATCCAGGGCATTTGTGACATCCGCTTCTATGACGTCTGATATTTACATCAAAGAGTGCTTTTCGAAACGACTATTGCCATTTGTTCGTCACCACCATTCGCCAGTGAAGTTTTGGCCTGATTTAGCCAGTTGCCACTACTCTAAGAAAACCATGGATTGGTATCAGACAAATAAAGTAGATGTAGTGCCCAAATATATGAATCCACCCAATTGCCCCCAGCTTCGACCGATCGAAAAATACTGGACCAGTACAAAATATAAGTTGAAGAAAAATGCAGGTATTGTCAAAAATGTGAATTCAATGTTACTAAAATGGAACCAAATAGCCGCAAAAGTATCAAGAGCGGATGTTTAAAGGTTAATGGGGTCCATTAAAAGGAATACCCGGAACTTTTTGCACAACAAAGAAATTTAAATCTTTTAGTATTATAGTATTAAAACACAATATTAAACTTTTCATTTAATGCATTATTTGTTACTCTGAGTGTTCTGGTTAAAACAGCAACAGATACAGCAACTTTCCTGCGTGCCAATTTTGCATGAACCGCACTTTAGTTACAGGAAATAGCGGAAAAACTTAAACCATCTGCCAAACAGACTTTAAAACTTCCTATATTCTCATAAAAAGAAAACTTGAAATCGATTACTCTATTTTAAGATTTAATCTATATCAAATATGGAAGGAAAACTAAGAAGTAGAGGCATTGGTGTTAGGAATGCTGTCTTTATATTCTACTGTCCTTCTGGTTTTTCTTTTATTTGTCTATGTAGCAAATAAATTTGTTTTTTATATAATTTTTTCTACCTTTTGCCAAATTAACTATCCAGAAAAAGTAGGTAATGCTTTCTACAAAAAAACAAGATAACTTGATAAATGGCAATAAAACATCAATAAATATAAATAAATTAGATGCACAATAGAAATTCGTTTCGATTCGATTAACGATAATAAAATATTGACAAAAAAAACCTAAGAAGAGACAGAAGAAGGAAAGTGAAAAATAAATCCCTCAATCATTTCATTTATATTGTGTGAAGCTTAATAAGATTCTAATAATGCTTTGTTTGATTCTATGTTCTATTACAAAACACCCAGTAAACAAATTTACTGGGTTAGGATTAAATTATTCTGATGGGCTTAGTGTGAATCAGGATTTGAGCTTGTAATGAATTCTATAGAGCTAAAATAATAAATAATAAAATTTTTTTAGAGCCTTAAGTTTTTTCGTAACTCTTCAATTAGATAAAGATATGAGTTCGTCCGTCACTGCCAACTGTGACCTTACTGAGTCTGAATTCAAGTCCAGTCTCAGTTAAAGAAATTATGGGGTAATATGTGGGATAAAGCACTAGATTTTATGGCAAGGTCCATCAGCCCAGCGTATATATTTGCCTTAACAGAAACCGCCACTGTAACTTGCGTACTCAAAGAAGTCATGCTACTACTGATAGCTTTATTTGTGTGATGAGCGGTCACGGTTTTCTGACGCTATCTTCAGAATAAATTTTATAGAAAGCTACTTTCTAAAACTAGAAGTAAAGGGGGAGGGGTTCTGTAGAAATGCAGCCAAAGCAGTCAAGGTTTTCTTAGTTCTGATTATATATAGTGAATAACAATACTGTTTATAAAGCCAATAATGTTAAAAAATAGAAAAGCTACATCGTAATTAAGTTCATTCAGATGAAAGAAATTTTTGAAATCAGATAATATATTCAGATTTCAAAAGGGTCTGGAAAGTTCTGAAATATATTCCGACCACAAATTACGATTTTTGAAAGTTTTTTGGCTGGAATTTTTTTTGAATTTCTTAGCTCAACGCAATGCAAAAAGAATCTTTGAAATCGGATAATGTTTATTAGTGCCACAAGAGGTTCAAAATTTAAAAGTTTCGACCATAATTTATACTTTTCATAAAATGTTTGTCTTAGTTTTAATACCGATTTGTTTTCTTCTCTCTTTATTTTTACCTAGGTTCTGTTGAGGGTTTACCATTCCCATTTAACTCTTGTAAAAGCGTTCTGTTAAGCACAAAAGAATTACTGCCTCCGTAAGGCGGTGGATTGACACATGTGTGGGGTTTTACCATAAACACTTTTCCACTCTAAAGAGGCCTCTCATCAGTCGCTTCAACAGTCTGCTTTAGTTGTGAGTTGTGTATGTTGAAGCCGAGTGTGTTGATAAATGAGGTGGAGCAAAAAGAGGGCTTCTCGTTTAATATAAGTATGTATATGACGTTTCAGTATTTTTATCTGACCTGAATAGCGTGAAATCCAAAGCCAGTAGAATAGATAAAAATATAAGGAAATCATATACAATCATTCATTTCTGTGACACACACTTGAAGAATGTCAAATAAATGTCAAAGGAAGTAGAAAATAGTGCACAAATACCATAAAAAAAAAACAAAGTACTAAGGAAATAATAATAATGTATTACACAAACACATTAAGTAGATATGATATTAACAGAATATTTTCTGCAATTAAGGGAGAGGGAACGAATGGTGTATGTTAGAGACATTCGTAAAAGTCCCCCATATATTATTTCCACAGCAGCAAATACTACTACATATTATAAATCCTTATGCTTAAGGCAGAAATACATAAAGACAGTAAGAAAAAGAAAAATGCCTACAAGCTTAAAAGTTAAGTCACTTTAATTATTACCATGAAGCTTATTGGATTATTATTTGGATTAAATTACATAGTTACATTCAAAGTACTCAGATGTTTTTTTTTTTTTACTTTTTCATTTGTTACTTACTTATATCCTGCTAAAATATTCATTAACGTACTCTTCCCCGCACCCGATGGGCCCATAATTGCGGTAAGTTCACCATTACGAAATTTTCCCGATACACTTTTGAGTATAGTCTTAAAACCGCGCCGTCGTCCTTCCGACACAGAATATGATATTTCTGTAAATTCAATATCGACTGGCGGTCGTTGTGGCAAGTGTGACAATGTGACAGTGCCCTTTTGTTTTTGACCACCATTTGAGCAGCTATTTGTAATTGTATTTTGTATTTTTGGTGCGAGTATATGATTTGCGGAAATGCCGCCATTGCAGAGATTATTTTGTGAGCTGGAAAGAGAGAAAGAAAAAGAAAGAGAAATTAGTGATTTGAAATTTTTAAATTTAAAATATATGGTTGAGACTTTAATACATCTTAATAACTAATAGGCATTTTTTTGTTTGCAATTAATAAAATCACTGCACATAACTCCTAGGACGAGTAGAGTACAAATAGTGTACAAGTAGAGCGTGAGTAGAGTATGAGTAGAGTATGAGTAGAATATGAGTAGAGTATGAGTAGAGTATGAGTAGAGTATGAGTAGAGTATGAGTAGAGTATGAGTAGAGTATGAGTAGAGTATGAGTGGAGTATGAGTGGAGTATGAGTGGAGTATGAGTAGAGTATGAGTAGACTATGAGTAGAGTATGAGTAGAGTACGAATAGTGTACAAGGAGAGCGTGAGTAGAGTATGAGTAGAGTATGAGTAGAGTATGAGTAGAGTATGAGTAGAGTATGAGTAGAGTATGAGTAGAGTATGAGTAGAGTATGAGTAGAGTATGAGTAGAGTATGAGTAGAGTATGAGTAGAGTATGAGTAGAGTATGAGTAGAGTATGAGTAGAGTATGAGTAGAGTATGAGTAGAGTATGAGTAGAGTATGAGTAGAGTATGAGTAGAGTATGAGTAGAGTATGAGTAGAGTATGAGTAGAGTATGAGTAGAGTATGAGTAGAGTATGAGTAGAGTATGAGTAGAGTATGAGTAGAGTATGAGTAGAGTATGAGTAGAGTATGAGTAGAGTATGAGTAGAGTATGAGTAGAGTATGAGTAGAGTATGAGTAGAGTATGAGTAGAGTATGAGTAGAGTATGAGTAGAGTATGAGTAGAGTATGAGTAGAGTATGAGTAGAGTATGAGTGGAGTATGAGTAGAGTATGAGTAGAGTATGAGTAGAGTATGAGTAGAGTATGAGTAGAGTATGAGTAGAGTATGAGTAGAGTATGAGTAGAGTATGAGTAGAGTATGAGTAGAGTATGAGTAGAGTATGAGTAGAGTATGAGTAGAGTATGAGTAGAGTATGAGTAGAGTATGAGTAGAGTATGAGTAGAGTATGAGTAGAGTATGAGTAGAGTATGAGTAGAGTATGAGTAGAGTATGAGTAGAGTATGAGTAGAGTATGAGTAGAGTATGAGTAGAGTATGAGTAGAGTATGAGTAGAATATGAGTAGAGTATGAGTAGAGTATGAGTAGAGTATGAGTAGAGTATGAGTAGAGTATGAGTAGAGTATGAGTAGAGTATGAGTAGAGTATGAGTAGAGTATGAGTAGAGTATGAGTAGAGTATGAGTAGAGTATGAGTAGAGTATGAGTAGAGTATGAGTAGAGTATGAGTAGAGTATGAGTAGAGTATGAGTAGAGTATGAGTAGAGTATGAGTAGAGTATGAGTAGAGTATGAGTAGAGTATGAGTAGAGTATGAGTGGAGTATGAGTGGAGTATGAGTGGAGTATGAGTAGAGTATGAGTAGACTATGAGTAGAGTATGAGTAGAGTATGAATAGTGTACAAGGAGAGCGTGAGTAGAGTATGAGTAGAGTATGAGTAGAGTATGAGTAGAGTATGAGTAGAGTATGAGTAGAGTATGAGTAGAGTATGAGTAGAGTATGAGTAGAGTATGAGTAGAGTATGAGTAGAGTATGAGTAGAGTATGAGTAGAGTATGAGTAGAGTATGAGTAGAGTATGAGTAGAGTATGAGTAGAGTATGAGTAGAGTATGAGTAGAGTATGAGTAGAGTATGAGTAGAGTATGAGTAGAGTATGAGTAGAGTATGAGTAGAGTATGAGTAGAGTATGAGTAGAGTATGAGTAGAGTATGAGTAGAGTATGAGTAGAGTATGAGTAGAGTATGAGTAGAGTATGAGTAGAGTATGAGTAGAGTATGAGTAGAGTATGAGTAGAGTATGAGTAGAGTATGAGTAGAGTATGAGTAGAGTATGAGTAGAGTATGAGTAGAGTATGAGTAGAGTATGAGTAGAGTATGATTAGAGTACGAGTAGAGTATGAGTAGAGTATGAGTAGAGTATGAGTAGAGTACGAGTAGAGTATGAGTAGAGTATGAGTAGAGTATGAGTAGAGTATGAGTAGAGTATGAGTAGAGTATGAGTAGAGTATAAGTAGATTATGAGTAGAGTATGAGTAGATTATGAATAGAGTATGAGACTTGTTTCTTAAGAAAACTTTTAAAATCTGGTCCAAGGACTATAAGGGCATTTTTTTTTTTTTTAGTAGAGGGATTTTATAACAAACTCTTTGGGTCCGCTGATGATAGCGAAGATTTCTACGCAAACTTTAAAATAAGTTTCCCATAACTCTATGGGTTTAAAAAGATTTTTCTAATATTCGCCACTTCCTTCTAGTTACGTATAACTAGCAGCGATAATTGTATGGGGAAACAACAACAAAGCTGCAGAAATAACACGTATAATTATAGCTGTTATGTATACTTAACAAGTTGTTTAACTACATAAAATTCTATTGTGAACTGCTAATAGCGAAACAAGAAGCATAACAGTTTGGCAAAAAACAGAACTGTACTCGCTTAAAGTCGTTTATATTCATATTAATATAGAAATACATATATCAATTAATAACCACTGAAAAAGCTAATCATAATGAAAATGAACGATTTTATAGTGTTTCTATAAGTTAACATTAAATGCGTTCTATGAAATATTTCGCTATTAGCTTAAAGTCGCTTATACTCATTGTTTAAGGGTACAAGTATTTAATTTAAAGCTGGAGGATAAGCGACTTTAAAGTGCTTTCTAATGTTTGTGTGATGTTTCACATTTTGCTACTCGTTTGAAATCGCTTAATATCATATTTCAGTAGAATATAATCGCTAATCACAGTAAACATTTCAATGTTCAATGAAACATAGTAAGCATTTCTCTTTAAATTTAAAGCTAAGCGACTTTAAGCGAGTAGTTCAAATTATATAGTATAGATTAATTACTTCATAGGTTTAAACCATATAGAATGTTTCCCACTACTACCATCACCACCAGCACTACCACCAACTAGGTTACCATCCATAACGCCACTACCAATAAATGCATCAACGATATCCATATTATTGTGTAGGTGTTTCTGTTGCTGCTGATGCTGTGATTGCTGCTGTGGCGGCAATGTACACGTTGTATAACCATTCTTAGTTAATTTTGTTTGTATACACGATAATGGGCGTGTACGTATTTTAAGATTATTGCATTTCTTTGTGCTGTTGCAATCTCCTGTTGTTACTTCAAAATATTCGGAATGTCTGCGTCGACGATGACCTTCCATAGCAGCAAAATTATCAACAAATGCTGAATTGCGTATGCCACCATCAGGATCGATGACAATACGTATTGATGAGGTTAGAGGTGTTTTAGCTGTTGTTGTTTCCGTTGTTGCTGCTGTTGCTAAATAATTGCTATTACTGTTGCTGTTAGGGTTATTGTTGCATTTGCTATTACGACTACTGTTGCTGTTGGTGTAATTATTGTCTGTTGTTGTTGCTGATGCTGATGTTGTTGCTTCCACATTCACATTCTTATAAATTTTTAATACAAGATTACTGCCACTATCGTTGCTATTACAACGTGCTACTGGCATTTGCTGATATTGTTGTTGCTGTGAGGATTCTAAGTCATCCAAACTGCTGGGGATGTAGCTATAGCTATGGCTGTTGCTGCTGCATTCCATAGCATATGACATTTTTATTTTGTGTTGGGTTTTCTTTGTAATATTATTTAATGTGGAGTTTGAATTTTTGTTTAGTTTTACATTTATTTTTATTTATGTTTTCAATTAAGGATTTAAAATTTTATTAACTAGAAAAATATTTCAAATGTTGTCACTTTCGTTAAACACTCTGGAAAAAATTATCCTTGCTTTCTTGTAGCAGTCGATTCGTTTTATAATGGACTGAACTTTCATTGAACACTTTCGAATAAGAACTAATTTTCTATTTGCTGTTGAAATATATTTACAGCTTTAGTTTTTAATTTTTTGTTTCTTTATTTTCTTTCTTGCACTTAAATTTGCTTTGTTTTATTTTTCTTTTTTGCATTTGTCTTTATGCGAGCATCTCAACAGCTTCTCTAATGTACAATAAGCATAAGAGTCTGAATTTTCTATTGTATAGCTTCACAACAGTTCAGTGTGTCATCGTTGTTGTAGTCGGTCGTCTCAGTTACGATGTGTATGCACTAACTACTAACTGTGCCTGAATGGGCTTTTAATGATATGACATTTGAAGCAGTCACTCACTCACTCACTCATTCACTCACTTACACACTCATTCATTCAATACGTTGGTATCACAATAAGTTGTTGATGCTGTTGATGATGATGCTGATGATGATGATGATTTTAAATGCTTGTCTTGCTATTGCCCTCTTAGCTGCGGCCGCAACTGAGTGAACGAAAACGATTGAGGGCAACTGGAGCAGCATCAGCTGGAAGCTCGTGTGAATGCGAAAGAATGCCCTCAATCAGCGTAAAATTACTATTTGTTGTTTTTATAGTTTTCTTTTCATTTCATTTCAAGTATTTACTTTTCATTTCTTTATCAACATCATCATCACAACAACACAAACAACAACATAATCATTGACATCATCATTATCATTCACTGATCATCAACGTCCTACTAAATGTTACTTGTTGTCGTTAATTCTTTGATATTTTATTTTTGCTTTTTTTTGTTATTTGCAATCGTTTTGCTGTTACATACATACTCAGTTATCTATATTGAAAAGTACAAGCAAAGTTTTAATGACAAAGTTCACACAAATTGAACACCAACAATAACCAAGAAAAACTTAAAAATTTTTCGGTTCATTCATGAAATTTGAAAACAGTGGCGTATCTTTATACATGAGTGAGTAAGTGCAATTATTTAAATTAAAAATAAAAGAAATTAAAAAGAATTGGGATTATATTTTTTTTAGGAATTTTTTATCAATATAATATGTTCATCAAACATTTTTTTTAGATTCATGTGCAGTTTTCGACTCTATTATTAAATATCATAAGTCATATTCAAACTATGCTCTAAAAGACTCGCGAAAAAAAGAAGAAATGGCTCTTTCGTTGAGTTTAAACCTGTTTCGACTGCACTTTCAGTATGTACACCTCTATAAGTCCAGAACAGTGAAATCGGAACGAATCTCGCTAACGAACATTTATCAGTAACAAGAACAAGTTTTCGTTCTACATAATTTCACAGCTAAAGAAAATATATATAAGGGTTTCCTCGTCAAGAAATGATTTAAAGATTGCATCTACAAACTAATGAGTTTGATAAAAAGTAATCAATTGTGGAAGATCATGGAAAATAAAAAAAAGCCAAATCTACTGCTCGAAATATCTCCTCTTTTACCCCTAACTGGTGGTCGCTGTAGCCTAGAAGTAAGTGTGTTGAACTGCTACGCAGAGGTGCCCGGGTTCATATCTCGGCACGCTCAAAAATCAAAAATAGAAAATAAAAATTTTTTTACATGGCACCAACTCTTGGCTGGCAATGGCAAACCTCCAAGAGTCAAAAAATGCCTATGAAAAGCTTTTCACTTTGCCGTTCGGATTCAGCATAAAACTGTAGGTTCCTTCCATTCGTGTATAAATATAACTCACACAACATGAATGGATGCGAAAAGCTCGGCCTTTGCCCTCCATGGGCTGTTGTGCCATAATAGTAGTAGTAGTTACCCCTAACTGTGATAGTTTATGTCTGTTTTTAATATAAAACTAGGTATCAGATAATGTAGAACTTTTACTTTTTTAACCTAGCAATGAAAAAAAAAATGTTTTAAAATACAGATATTGGCATCACAGGAATTCTCAGCCTAGGTTTCAGAGGTTTCAGGTTTTTATTATTGAGATGGAGAAAATTGTGTGTATAAAATCGTTTAATATTTTCAGAGTCAGTATTGCTACTGGATCGAAGCTGAATACCACCACTGATTTGCGAAATTATAACACCAATTTATTCGGGTTCAATACTGGCATCTAATTTTGATGTAATATCAATATTGACCCAGCTAAAAAAAATAAACGTTATAATTTCACGGACCAGTAAAAGAACGATCATCTATATTTTATATCTTTAAGTTAAGCGATCTTCCATTTTTCTATCTCTTTTCTTCCACTTTTTTTCTTTTAAAATCTCTTTGCTTCCCATATTGCTTTGGTTTTCCTAACTCTTTCTTTACTTCGTCTCCTGACAGTTTTCATCCCACATCTTTCCCTCGTCTCTTTCCTTCCCTTATCTCTTCCTTTGGCTATCTCTTTCGCTTTCCTGTTTATTTTTTCCTCTATGTCATTCTTTCATCTATCTCTTTCCTTATTTTTTCCCCCTTTTCTCTTTACTTTCTTATCTGTCTCTTTTCGTTATCTTCGTAGCCTCTCCCAATTTTTTCCTCTGCGCTTACCTCTTTCCTACTTCATATTTTTATTTTCCCTATCTCTTTTCTTCGTTGGCTTTTTTTCTTTCCAGTAATCTCTTTTATTCTTTCATCCCTTTTCTTTCTCCTTTCTCTTCTTTCCTCTATTCTATTTTCTTTCCCTATCTCTCTTTTCTTCCAATGGTTACTTCTTTCCTCCATCTCTTTCTTTCCCCTATCTCTTTCCCTTCCCATATTAATACCTTTCTTTTCGCCATCTCATTTCTTCTCTTTGTTCATGTTTTCCCCCTATAAATATCCTTCTCTTATCTCTCCTCTTCTCTTCCCTTATCGCTTTTCTTTCCCTATATTTTTCTTTTCCTTCCTGTGCCTTTTTCCTTCCGCTATCACTCTTCTCCCCTTATTTCTTTTCTGCCCCTATCGCTTTCCTTCTCCTATCTCTTTTCTTCTCCTACTTTCTTTCTTGTTCATATGCTTCTCCTATCTATTTGCATCCTCTATCTCTTTAGTCTCTCTATCTCTTTCTATCCCCTGTCTTTTTATTTCCCTTATGTCTTTCCTTCCCCTCTTTTTATTCTTCTATCTACCCAATTGAGAAAAGCTTTATTTTTCTTTTCTGCCAAATTACTAAGTTACACTAAGATTGTTAGATTGGACTTGATTAGTTTACAAAGTAAATGAGCTGCATACTTTTAGGCAAATCTTTTCGTAGTTTTTAAATAACTTTCATATTTCGCCCCATAATATGTTGTGTTAATTTCCCTTACAACGCTACTGCATTTTAAGTGCAAAATATGACGTCGACTGTTGTGCATTCAATTAAATACTTTTGATATTTATCTTTAATTTATTTTGTTTCTCAGTTCATTTTTGTTGCTGTTGTTGTTTTATTGCGAAAGCACCGAACTCTATTACTACATCATGAGAATAAAATGTAATTAAATTGATGAGTTGTGGAAAGTGGGAGGCAATAAAGAAAAAGTTAGCAACGTTTTTTGTTTTTTCGATTAAAAATTATACTAATTGAATTAAATGAGATACAATCACGTTACAATAACAGCAATATAAAAATATCATAGTTGCTAATTTTATGTACAATGTAAAATGTTTAACTAATATATAGTAATAGTTTTTAAATTGATAAGAAAGTTAACTACTGCCTACTATAATTTAAAGGTTGTAAAATATTGTGTTAATAAAATGAAACTCTTTTACTTATTGTCATATTAAATGAAAATTATTTTAGATTTTGCGCTTTTGACATTTGCTATTTTTTCTTCATATTTAAATTGTATTCATTTCACTTTCTACCATAACTATACATACATTTTTTTTTTTGTTTTTGCTGTGTACATATTTACTATGCAAATTTCATTCGGCATTTATATGGAAGCCACCCACACAAATTCATTCATTCAAAAATACATACATACATACATAACTGATGAGTAGAGCTGTTGCAGATACTAAGTACCGTATACCTTTAAATATAAAAAATTCATTTGAGCAGCAACTATCTCAATGACGTACAAGAAGTCAATATCTAGTATTGCCTTTCAGCAGTTTAATATAAGACTTAGGATACTTTATTTCTTTATTTCTTTATTTCTCTTCAACATATCGTTGCCTGAGAATTGATTTGGTGTATGAGTGTACAAATTCGTATACCTATACGCCAAATCAATTCTCAGGCGACGATATGTGCATAAAATTTGAACTATTTTCGATTGTGCTAATAATAAAAGTCAATGTACTTGAATGTTTAACTTTGTTGAAAACAAAAACAGGAAAATTTAAATGAAAGCAGTAAGAAAATATTGAAGGGAGGATGTGTGTATTTCTAGCACTCAAATGATGAGTGACAGACTATAAAAATGTGCTGGGTAAACAATAAAATTGTATAATCCGTAAAGTCCATTGACATTAATTTGAATTGAAAATGAGCGAACAGTATGTGCTGGGGAAGTGAGCAATAAAATATTGAATGTTTAAACTTTTGTTAAGAGAAAAAGAAATATATAAACTTAATAAGCTAACTAAAGTAATTTTTACAGAGTAGGTATAAGGAAGAAAAGTTTCTGGCTAGTGATCAACTATTTCTTAAGCGGATTTTTATGGAATTTTGTTTTTTGAGTTTTAGGAAAATTTTCGACTTCTGCTTTCGGCATCAATTTGCTACTGCTATCCAGTGGCTTGCTGTACTAGCGGCGGATCCAGAGATTTTCAAAGGAAAGAGTTTTGAAGTTATATATAAACAGGTTAATGAACGAATGTAGTCATCACAACAACAATGTAAATAGAGACGGGCAAATCAGACGGCTGTTTCGGAATCCGCCACAATTCTTTCAATATCTCTATTCAGTAAAGATTTTTGGAATCAAATCTGTAATTCTGGGTTATGATTTCAAATATTAGTAGCTTATATAGGATATTGAAAGATTAAGAACTATCACTAAGATCACTGATGAGGAATTGTGGCGGATTCCGAAACGGCCGTCTGATTTGCCCGTCTCTGTATACATTGTTGTTGTGATGACTACATTTATTCATTAACCTGTTTATATATAACTTCAAATAACGAAATTGACTTGAACTTAAGTCATGACTTTGAAAATTTACCTCTAGATTTAATTTTCATAGTCTCCTAGGAAAGAGTTTTAATTTTACGTCCCCTTAATTTGTTTTTTGAATCATGAGCAATTATAAAAAATGTTTTCGATTTTAATCGGAAATAGCCCGAAACAACCCGTTCCCTACTCCTCCCGGATCTAGTGGTTCACTCTAATCAAAAGTTCATTCTAAAGAAGAACGTTATTTGCAAAAAGTATTGTATTAATTTTGTTTTGTGATTTTTTCAGCCTTTTTTTTTTGTCTTTGGGTGATTTTTCTTCTCTCATACAATATTTGCATACATTTTAAAATATATTTTTTCTGTGTTTTTGTTTTTGATTGCAGCTATGCCTTACTGTGTATTTGATTGCCATTTACAAGTGCCATAATGCACATACAAACAAATATTCAAGGCGAAGGATTATTTTAAGTTGTTATCCTTGCCCTCTTGTAAATTATTTCAACTGGCTTTTGATTGAGATAACATGTTTTATTTACAAATCAATAAAATCCTTGAGTTTGTCTGTAAACCACAAACGGAAATGATAATTCTAGAGACATTTGAATTTATGTTCAAATAAAAATTTACAATATGCGTAGAGTAGATTTGCTTGTATTCGTATTGTAAGGTCCTTCGTAATTTAAAAAGATTTTGTTATAATTTCTTGTACATAATTTAAAAAAAAGGTTGGAGTTAAGTTTATGTATTATTTCGATTTGAAAATAAATGATTGTATAAATATAATATAATTTGTAACTATAGCAAACAATTTTCAAATTATTTTACATAATTTTTTAAAATAATTTGAAATTTTTTTACCTTACAATAGCTAGACCAAGCGATCTATACCCACCCTATACCTTTTTTCCAGTTGTATCAATTAGTGTGATTCGAGTGAGTAATTGTATCAAAATATTTTTTTTTTACATTCAAATATATTGCACATTATTTTATTTTTTAACTGCCACGCCTAATTTTAAGAAATAATTTCGCATAATTCAAATGCATTTTTTATTGAATTTGAATACTTAAGCAACATTTGCTGCACTTGTATGTATACATACAAGTATTGAGCTATATACATTTGCTTGTTGCAAATAAATTCTTAGCAGCATGTCGCCATGAATAAATGTCTAAAGTATCAAATTAAATTTCTTTTGCTGAAATATATTCAAGTATGTCTCATTTTGTTTTTGTTTTTTAACTGCCACGCCTAATTTTTAGAAATAATTTCGCATAATCCAAATGAGTTTCCTAATTGAATTTGAATTCCTTAGCAACATTTGCTGCAAATGTATGTATACATATAAGTATTGAGCTATATACATTTACATGTTGCAAATATATTTCTAGCAACATGCTGCCATTAAAGTATCAAATTAAATTTCTTTTGCTGAAATATATTCAAGTATGTCTCATTTTGTTTTTGTTTTTTAACTGCAACGCCTAATTTTTGGAAATAATTTCGCATAATCCAAATGAGTTTCCTTATTGAATTTGAATTCCTTAGCAACATTTGTTGCAAATGTATGTATACATATAAGTATTGAGCTATATACATTTACATGTTGCAAATATATTTCTAGCAACATGCTGCCATTAAAGTATCAAATTAAATTTCTTTTGCTGAAATATATTCAAGTATGTCTCATTTTGTTTTTGTTTTTTAACTGCAACGCCTAATTTTTGGAAATAATTTCGCATAATCCAAATGAGTTTCCTTATTGAATTTGAATTCCTTAGCAACATTTGTTGCAAATGTATGTATACATATAAGTATTGAGCTATATACATTTACATGTTGCAAATAAATTCTTAGCAGCATGTCGCCACGAAAGTAAAGTATGTCAGCAACATTTTTAGCTTTATCTGCAATGAACGGAAGTTAATACTTTAATTCTATTATAAAATGTTGATTTCTCTCTCTCTCTCTCTCTCTGTCTATATTGTTTATATTTTAGCTTTTCGATTTTTGCCCTTTAATAATACCTACGCACATACTATGCATGTAAATAAATAAGTAATTTGAGAGGTTATCATTAATTTTGTGTGGTTTCTTTAAATGTTTTTATTATTATTATTACTATTTTTGCTGTTTGTCTTTAATATATTCAGAAAAAAACATTGTCTGTTATGTTGCTAAGTTAATTCACAAATAAAGGGATTCAAGTATATGTATATGAGCATGAATAAGAGTAGTTTATGCATTTATGAGGGCTTTGGCTATGTCACTTAACAATGACCGTGAAAAATTGAATGGAAAATATAAAAATTTATGAAGCGGAAACAAAGTATAGCATTTGTTCACATAGAAAAATAATACTACCAGAGTAATACTCTCTTGCAAAAATTAATCTCTTTCTCTCTTTCCACCTCTGTGTCAATAAAGCTGCATATTTTATGTTATGTTGCCGTTGAGTACACTCAGCTGCAATATATGTACATATGTGTGTACATATCACCAACCATTGTGTTTTCTTTGGTGCTACTGCTACTGCATTTATTATTGCGCATGATTCATTTTAGGTTTGTTTTTGTGTTGTTCTGTGTTAGTTAGCTCTTTGTTTTATTGAAAAAAAAAGTAATAAAATTTTTAGTTTTTCTAAAAAATTCATGGATTTTATATGCAAGGAATCATAGAATACTACCAGTCTTAGTTGAATAAGAAATTCTTTCTTTCAAGAGAAAAACAAATATATTTTGGGTCAAATCCTTCCGTCTACTGTTCTTTTTCGTTAACAGGTCAATACGAAATATTTCTGAAATATTTGACCAACACAAAGTTTTTGTTTGTGTAAAATCGATACACTTTGAGTAATTTAGATCTTTCTATATAAATAAAACAGAGCTAGTACTAACTTAAGTAGCTAGAAGTTATTTTATTTTCGAACACAATGGGTTGATTGCACAATTTTTAATTCAATATAAAAAACTTCAACCATCAGCGGGGATCTGGAGATTGCGGAAGAGGGAAGTTTAATTTTCATCGTTTCATCAAAATGCAACTATCATATTGGTTGAGATGTTTTTTGCGGAAAAGGGAAGGAGGGAGGAATGAAAATAAGAACTATGAGAATAGGATATGAATCAAGCGGGGGTGGGGCTTGGGATTTTAATTAAGCCATCTCCTCTTCATACATTTATTTTTTTTGGGCCAAAATAAATCTGCTTCATGGAGTCATTACATGGAAATATTTACTGTATTAAAGTTAAACTGGTTTTATTTTACTTACATCTGATCTATTGTAAACGAGTTAATGCCATTTGTTCTGTAAACAGAGTATGGAATATTCATCGAGAGATATATAGATAGGGACCTGATGAAAATCTCATAAATTTTAATCTTAAGACTTCCCCCTTAGGAAATCTCGGGATCTGCTAGTGGCTCCTATCACTGGTGAATTTGTATGGAGAAAATGAGCATAGCGCCCCAGCCCTTCCCTCCTCTCCCGTTCCTGTTAAAAATGTTTTTAAACAGTATTTAATTTTAAAATTTTGTCAGTGAAAAAAAATCTGAAAAATTCTGCCTAATTTTTCTTCCCGAAATCCTAAGTTCCGCTTTTAGATTTTGGCTCAGAGAACAAAATTTTATAGAAAAAAACTCAATAATTTTTTCAGAAACCCTAATTTTGCAGGGTTGTATAAATAAAAAAAAAAAATTGTGCTACTAAGCTTCTAAAACTTGACTTCATGTTTTTTCTAGAATCGGAATTTATTTATTTTTTATTTTTAAGTATTTTTTTTATTCTTCGATTGTTTCAAATCACAAAAAAATTGGTTTTCCTTCAATAATAGCTTTAAGTTGTTCCCCTTTTTTTTTTTTGTTTTTGTTGCTAACAAAACTTTTAAGAGACTCATTAGGTTAGGTTAGGTTGGAGTGGCTATCGAGAGACACACTTAGGCCTGAACGGCCCATTGTGATACCACATAGTTGGACCTACAGTTTAACGCCGATTCCGAACGGCGATGTGGCAATTTTTTATCGGCTTGGTGGTTTTGCCATTACCAACCAAAGTGTGTACTAATACACTTTCTTATAATTCTCATACACTTCATATTGATAGTGGATATAAGAAAGTAATGAAAATTAACCACCAGACGAAGACGGAAATCGAACCCGAACCTCCCAGATGAAAGTCTAGTGCACTATCCACTAGGCTATCGAGGTCGTCAAGAGACCCATTAACAATATGTCGAAAAATTTAATTATAAAGGTGTAAACTTGAATTGTTACCTAAAGCAACTTCGAAAAGTTAAGAAGATTTTTTGTTTAGTCTCATACGCAAATTTAGTGGTACACTACTGACATCATAAACGCTCACAAGGCATGAATTGGCTTTCTATACATCACAAGTTAAGAACTAGTTATTTTCTTGATTTATATAATATTTTGGGTACATATGCACTTTATAGTTTCAGAGCTAAGAGAGGTCGCGTTTTATTTATAATAGCGATTTTAATTTTGAATATAACTTTACTTTGTGAATGAGGTTTGCATTTTTAATCTACCATATTTTAATAGATTATTTCAGTTATCTTTATTTGCAAAGAAATACGAATATATAAAATGATAAGTGCAAAAAATAAATAAATAACAAAAAAAAAAAAATGAAAATTATTTTTGTTAAAAAGAATAAAATCTTCTATTTATGAATTGATAAGATGACAAATTTTCGCTAACGCACAAAAATTTATTACCAAAAAATTTTGCTAGAAATAAACTAAGTAATTGAAAACATAAATATTTATAATATTTCTTTTTGTTGTTGAAATAACCTCTTAGCTTTTTGTTGTGGAATTTTTTATTTTTCTTACAATTATTTTTTAAAAAAAAAAGCAACAAAAAAAAACATTTCGTGTTGTTAGCTCAAAGTGTAATGACTGCAAGTATGCATGATATTACGAGAGGATTAATATGGTGGGGCAGCACTGTGCAATCGTGTGCTTAGTACACACTGGCATACAAAACCATAACAACAACAACGGCAAACAGTACAGAAAAAAAGGAAAGGTAGAAAACATGTTGTAATATAGCTACAACAACAACGGCAGCAGCTCTTTTAATGAAAATGTATACAATAACAACAGCAACAATAATCATGGCTGCTACTCTTGCAATATGATGAGTATGAGAGGCAAAGTCAGTGGCAACGGCAGAGAATGTCAGCGGCAGCAACAGCAGCTGTTTTGTTTTTGTATGCTTTCTCTTTTCCTCTCTCTCTCTCTCTCGTTTATTACACTGCTAGATATGTATGTATGTATGTGCTTATTTAGATACAAACTTATGTATTTATTTTGTTGGGTGCTATTTTGTTTTTGTTTTTTCCCTGTTTGCTTTTTTTCTTTGCTTTTTGGTTTTTACTTTTTGTTTTTGCCTTGCGACATAATTTCTCGGTACACATGCACTCAGCTACTGCTGATTTTGCTGTGGTTTTTAAGTACACATGCACTCAGCAGTCAGCAGTTTCAAAATAAAAATCTTAAGCGAATGTGAACGAACTTGTATGGATGTTATTTAATTTTGATTGCATGATGTTGTTGTAAGTATATATTTGTGTGTGTGTATGTTTATTTGCATAGTGCTTGACTCGTATAATAAAATAAAATCAGTTGTGTTAAAGTAGCCAGCAAATTTTCTTTGTAGTCATGGATGCGTCATTACAAAATTTGTTTGCAAAAATTCAAATGTTCAAAGTTCAATTTCCATTGTAGTGTTTTTCTCCAGCTGTTTTTTTTTTTTTCTTTATTGGTTTTTTTTTTTTTAACACTATTGTAAGCAATTTGTTTGAAGTGGCGCTAAGTTTTTGTAAACGAAATGATGACAACTTGAAGTTGTTGTTGCTCTTGTTGTTGTTGTCGTGCTTTTTTCATATTATCATTTTAGGTTACATGAATTTTACATAGAAAGTAATTATTGATTCAATGTTCATATGCTTGTAAATAATGTAAGCACACTACATACATATGCACTTATGACTTCAAGTACATATAAGGGCACACTTAAGTTGCTTTTAGCTTTCCTCTCTCTGGGGAGTGAGCTCCACAACGATATCATAGTCCGGTAGAACATAGGTAAAAGATGTGGAGGATTATTTAATTTTGGTTATTCCCCCATTGAAGAAGTAAAAAGGTCACCATGAGACATGGTGGCGCATGTTTTACAATGCTTATAAGTTCAAGTAACGGTCAAGGTTTAGTTGTCGTACTAATATCGAAACTTTTTCTGAAGCATATTCCCATGAAGAACGGTTCTTCTTTTTAGATTTAGGAAATTGTTTTAAATAATTGTATCAGAGAGTTCTGAACTAAATAAATATTTTGGTTGGTTATTAAGCTTTTATCCGTGCTAAAATATCATCTCAGGAGTCCCAAGTTAAATTTCTGGTAAAACACAAAAAACTCCAAAATATTTTCAAATTTTACAGCTCTTTTACGAGGGTTGCTACTTTAGTTTTAAGATATGGCAACACCAGTGTAGATATGCCGAATCTAACATCAGCATCGTAAACTTTGACGTTTTTAATGGTAATGCTATTTGTGTTGTTTACAGTGACTTGAAAAATTAATCTCGCCCAAAAAACGGATTTAAATCGTGAACATTTTCGTGGGTTGATTTTTTATGATTTTCGACGTGGATTAACTCAACAACAGTCCCCCGATCAACTCTCTTCTACTTTAGGTGATGAAGTACCATCCCGAGCCAACGTGTTTCGGTGGTTTTCGGAATTCAATCGTGGTCGTAGTTTTCTCCAGGACGAATTTCGTGAAATTCGTCCAAAATCGGTTGTTGTGCCAGAAAACATCGATGCTGTGCGTGAACTGATATTGCAAGATCGGCATGTGACTTATCGTGAGATTGAGGCATGCTTGGGCATGAACATTTGGCCGCCAAAAAGATTTGTTCGCGTTGGATACTGCATAATTTGGCAATCGCCCAAAAAAAGGCTCGTGTCGATTGGTGCAAAGGAATATTGAAAAAATACAATCGCGGTGCTTCAAAAGACGTCTATAAGATCGTAACAGGTGACGAATCATGGATATATGCATATGAGCCCGAAACTAAACTGCAATCGACTGAATAGGTCTTCCAAAGTGAGCAAAATCCAACAAAAGTTTTTCGCTCACGAAGCACTTCGAAGCAAATGGTCGTCTATTATTGCGGAAAAACTGGTCATGTGGCCACCGTGCCATTAGAGCAACGTAGAGCAGTCAATTCTGAATGGTACACCACCATTTGTTTGCCAGAAGTGTTCGGAGAAATAAGGAAAACCAGCCGCCAAAGACAAATCATTCTCCACCATGGCAATGCGAGCTCTCATACATCGGCTCAAACGAGAGCTTTTTGAGCACTTAAAACATCGAATTGATGGGTCATTCGCCGTACAGTCCTGATTCGGCACCCAATGACTTCTTTTTATTCCCTCACATCCAAAATAAAATGCGAGGTCAACGTTTTTCATCGCCTGAAGAAGCGGCTGAAGAATTCAAAACACATGTTTTAGAGTTACCCCATTTGGAGTGGAAAAAGTGCTTCGAAAATTGGTTCAAACGCATGCAAAAGTGTATTGATCTTCATGGAAAATATTTTGAAAAACAATAAAACCATTTTCAATGATAAATATTTGTTTTTACTTGTTCTATCTCAAAACTTAAGTAGCAACAAATACAAACTTAACACAAACATAATTTTCTCAAGATGTTCAAAGCTTAGAAGTTTTTAGAAATCTTCAGTAATGTTTTGAAATTTTCATTCCATTACAAAGAATTATTATCGGGAATTAAAATTATCAAATTCCTGGTAATGGAGTTGCAAAATTTATCGATTTTGTAATTAAAAATATTTCAATTCTTTGCAAGAATTTTTTTTAAGAGTAATCAATTACTTTCCTTGAATTAAATTATAATTTTGTCCAAAAAGAAATCAATTACTTTCGAGGAATGCAATTTTAATTGTATGCTCTTTAAAAAATCTTCCTATGCAATTATTTTTTCAATTTTAATTACAAATTATAATTCCCCGTAATGGAATCGATTAATTTTTCAATGACATGGGAATTCGAAAATTCCCATTCCCGTTTACTATTTCTTGTAATCGAATTCGAAATTTTATCAATTCCATTACTAAGAAATTGAAAATAAAACGTATCAATTACAAATTCCCTGAAATTGTAATGTAATTGACAGAATTGGGTAAATTCAATTCTATTACATTCGAAATTCCAAGGAATTCAATATATTAATTACTAATTACAATTCCAATTTTTTTTGTCAATTCCATTCTTGGGTATTGCTATTAGTGATTAACATTTGAATTATTCAGTAATGGAACTGGATAAATGTTCAATTCTGTTACTGGATTGTAATCAGTAATTTAAATTCCGCATAGGAATTAAAAAAGTTCTTGAAAACTGAGAGATTCTTCTTAATTACATTTGTGAAATTGAATTACAAAATTGTAATTAATTCCTTTCCATTTTAATTCCAACAAGTGAAAAACTTTTATACATCATATCTACGATGGTTTACGAGGACAGATGATAGGGGAGACATACATTACTTGATCGACTCATTTTCCATCCCTGATAAAGGGTATATGATGTGGAAAAGAGAAAGGAGGTTAACGACCAGAAACTTATAATAACAATAGCTGTGTTTTATTCGCCAGTTAGTTTAACTTGTGCGAATAATACGACCAAGTTGTCAAGTCTGTTCTTCGTTATATTGTTATTCACAATAAAACTGCTCAGCAGCTAGAGGTGAAATATTTAAATAGATCTCAGTCATTGCGCTTAATCGTGGGCATTGTTTTTAGTTTTTACCCTTTATAAGAATATTTACCGATGATTTTAACTTATTTTCACCGGCAGCCGTTCCGAATCTTTTAATTTTTTGTTTTTTTTTCTATCTGTCATGCTTCTTCTTTCACTATTGGAAGTTCACAATAGAATTTGATGTAACTAAACTACTTGTTAAGTATACATAACAGCTATAATTATACGTGTTATCTCTGCCTCTTTGTTGTTGTTTCACATACAATTATTGCTGCTAGTTAAACATAACTAGAAGCAAGTGGCGAATAAAACGCAGCTATTATTTTATTTAAGAACGCATGGGAAATCCAGACGATTCGTCTAAACGATTACCAATTTCATTACCCATTTTAATTCCAAGCAATTGTAATTGAAGAAAAATTGGAAAAGTACTCATTACTACTCAGCTCTGGTAATGTGATTTGCCCAGTTCTGATTTTATTGACTCGGCCTAATTATGATTGTTTAAATATACCTCACTCTTTTGTTTTCCTATAATTACTTCTAATTACTTCTGAATGTCTTCAAATGCGTATGCATTTGATTGTCTCTGACCATCACTGATGCTTCGAATTATCTTTGCTAAGTTCTGATTCCATAAAGCCGACTAATCTACATATTAGTTCTTATGGCCATTTGTTGTCTTTGAATGCTTTATATTTCTTCTGACTATCTCTAGTTTTCAGTGACTCCCTTTGCTTTTTAATTTTTTATTTTATTTATTCATTTCAATTATTACAAAAATCGATAAGTATTTTTTCTTTGTTAGCCTTGTAAACCTCCTGAAAACTTCTCACCCCGTGACGATTTCCTTAGAGGCGTGAGCAAGGAACTATAATTTTCCTTATTGTATACATACATACAAATATATTAACTTTGTTTATTTTTTATTTTTTTTTTAGCTACATCATGCAATTTCGTAGAATACGTTCTACTACTAAATACGAGCCTGTCTACTCAATTTCTAGCTCTATACTGGCCGCAACAAATGCATCAAACATAAGGTAAGTAATCCAAATAATTACTTTTCATCAAAATCTTTATGCTTTCAAATCGTTCATTATTTCTTCAAAGTGTATTTTATATTATCAGTGAGTGAGTGCATTTAATTTTTTGTTTGACCCCTCATGCCTAAATAATTTGTCAAGTCACAAAATAATTGCATGCTTTGTTTTATTAAGATAATTAGCGTTAATAGTTAGCAAACGTTTATTAACAAAGTGTGACGACCTTTTTGCACTCCCATAGTCATATTTACAATAATAATTTTTTTTTTTTTTTGTTTTTTTATTGATATCATTGATGGTATTAGTGTTGTTGTTGTTGCTCTGTCGGAGGATGTTTTTGTTGTTGTCATTATAGCCCAATTAGATTGGCGGCAGCAAGTCTTTTGTTTAATTTGCACGCCAACCAGCCACTCTTTTTTTTATTTTTATTTTAATTTTTTATTTTTTGTTTACCGCTGTACATTTTTTGTTGTGTTTTTTTTTTTTTTTTTTGTATGTACTCAAACTGAAAGCTTATCTGAAATGTATTTTTCTTTTTTTCACTTTTTTTTTTTGCTCATATATTGTAATTGTAGATAGCAGAACATAGTGTTAATGTGCTAATAATTCACACGAATCTGACGTAGGGTAAGTTATACATATTTATCATAATTTAAATAAAAGTGTGAAGAAAAACTGGCGGGTGTGAAAATCTTCTTCACTGATTAAAATATCGAATAAGTGTAAATATTTATTTAACAAAATTGTTTCAAAATTTACATGTGCATTCAAAAATTCCATTAAAGTCAATTTTTCAATATGGCATCGAAGCCACGCACTCGCACGCATCTTACTTTTAACTATACTTTATCCCAGAGGGGAAAGTTGGTTATGCATGGTAAGGTTAATTGATAAATTTATAGTGAATATATTGTTGATTCAGAGGTAAAATTCATTAAACTCGATATCTACACCAAGCTTCATATATAGTTTAGGATAATCCTTACTATCAAAAAAAGTTTTTGAGATTTGATACCTCAAATTTCTACACAATATCCTCAAAAAGATATCAAGTACGGTGTTCAATACCATTTTTAAAAACATATAATTCTAAAATTGAATTTTCACTATTTTTCAAATATGTTACTTATCTAGTTTTACCGCTGAATCGATGATATTCTAAGAATGATTCTCAATATACAAGAAAATGATGTACATATTAATGAATTCTGGTGTGAATGGAATCAGCACTGTATTTCGAAGTAAACGAAAATGAAATCCTTCTCTTTAATCAAAAATCTTCTTTCTTTCTAAATGCACAATTAACGCGGTAAAAATAATTAATCATTTAGGAAGAAAAATGTTTTTTTTTTTTTATTACAATGTAATGCAAAAAGTAATAGAAAATTAAGTATTTTTCCTTTTCCAATTAATAAAAAGTTTATTTCCACTTCATTATAAAAACAAAAATGGTACTTTAACAAGGCCGTAGGTTTTGGGGATTCTGACCTCCCCCCCCCCTCCGAAATGTGAAACCTTTATTCTAATTTTTGAGATTAATTGCCAATGGATGGGGAAAAACTCAAAATGAAGTCTATTTAACGAAATTTTTTACTTCCATCGGTTTTTTTCTAAAAAGTCAAATGAAAAAAATTAATTTGATATCTTAGTTACACTAAGCGATCAAATCCGATTTGTTTTCTTCGACATGAGGTTTGACTACGGATTCAAAAAGAGAAAGTAATACTGAGCACTCCTGCATTCATAGTTTTTCTAGTTCAGTAACAGTTTTTGATTTAAAGTTTCGTCCTGAATCAGTTTGAAAAGTTTAAAAATTAATAAAAAATAGAAAAAATTATCGGATTCTTGTAAAATTAGACTTGTTGGAACCCCATTTTTTTCCTAAAACCTGTCGTGATGGAAAGTTTTGACCTCAGATTCGTGTTCAACGTGAAAAATTCTTTCGCAAAAACTCCATCTTATTAGCAAAACCCATGCAGTTTTAGGAGACAATCTTAAAATGTCATTAATTTTTTAACTAATTATTACTCAGAGCACCCCGACTAGAAAGATCTCTTTCAATGCTGTGACTTCACGAATTTAGGGAATATAAGCCAACCTCATCCGGGTTCCTTATCATTGATAATGGCTCAAATTTCCAATGATGATCATTTGAAAAAAATGAGCCTCACTATTTTTGGTAATTTTTTTGAGGTTGGGTACATCATCAGAAGTGGGAAGTCAATGAGTTAATGAAATTATGTCCCTCACGATAAAAAAAAATGCAATAGAATGAACATTGATTAATATTTATTTGAAAAAATTTAATTTGATTTTTCTGTGAATTTTTTGTCACTTTTGGCCATTTTTTTTGAGGTTAAGATTAAAAAAAATCGGAAAATTTTTCCTAAAATTTTAATTTTGTAGGGTCCATCAAATGTATCATCGATTTAATTTATTGTACTTAAAAATCAGTTTGATAAAAATTATTTATGAATATTTTCTTCGAATGAAAAGCCCCCCCGAAAAAAATTTCTGGCTACGGCCCTGTACTTCAATAAATTTTCTTTTATTCAGTCTTTGCATGTTAATTGCAAATTAAAAAATTCATCGATTGACATTATCATTCATTACCTGCATACTACATTTTCCCACTGGGTTTATTTCAACTATGACGACGTTGATTTATACTTATACATATGTCGTTTAAGTAGTATCAGTAGATGTATGTGGGTGGAGAGTTTCTGTATTTTGTTTTTCCACAACAAATAACATTACAAAATATTTTCAAAAATTGTAAGTCAATTTTCGAAATTGACATTTTTACATTTTCACACATTTTACATTCAAATACATTCACATAAACATATACATATACACATATATATATCTTATAAAAACACATACAATGACATATGCTCATATGTATGTATGTTTAACTTATATTTTAGTTACATTACTGTTTTATGTCTGTTGTTGATGTTTACTGATGATGATGATGGCCTCAAAATGTCAAAATGTTTTTATACAAAACAGAAATGTAAAAATGTATTTTATGTGTCCACACACATGCATACACTCTTATATATACCTACATATATATATTTGTACCTATGCTTTAAAATTTCATTCATTCGGTTAATTTATTCATTCATGCCATTTCAGAATTTCATATCGACGTCATTGTATAAAATCGATTGTTTCTTTTGTTTTTTTTTTTTTTTTTTTGTTTATTTGTTTCTTTTGTTTATTTGTATTTTTAGTTTTTGTTTTTATTTTGCATTCTTATTTTTATTTATATTTTCTTTTATCAATGATCACGTATTCTATTCACACGTCATTCAGTTCAGTCAAGTCAAGTTATTTAGTTAGTTGAGTCTTGTTCTTGTTCCTTAAAAAAATGTCCTTCCACATTTCTCCGACATATAAAGGTCGTTTATTTGTTGTTATACATGTGTTGTTTATACACACATACGTTGATATCTTTGAGTATTTGTGTTTATTATTGGATATTATGACGTTGTTTAGAATTTCTTTTTATTTATAGAAAATGATGAAACCGATTTAGATTTTTAAGCTTGAGGCAATCTATAAATAATTCAGCATACGTAAGCGTGTGATTTTTACAGAAATAATATGTAAAATTGGGATTCTACTTATACTAAAATGAATAATATGCCAAATGACAAAAGTCAAATTGGGCAAATAAATTCACTTGACAAAATCCTCTGTAGATTTATAATCTGCATTGCTCTCGTCTTTTTAAGTATTCTAGAAAAAAAGTTTGTAAAATTTCGGCTTGAAAATATGATTGAGAATAGAGAGTAGTTTCCCCAGGATTTAAAATGAGCAATCTGGGTTTATGCATTTTTGGGTTAGGATTCTTTGAAATCCTAATATGATTTTTCTTCAGAATTCTGCTGTCGAATTTCTAATAAGCTTAGAAAATTTCAATACGAATCACTACTTGTTCCCAATCATTTAAAACCCCTGGTAGTTTAGATATGCCAATTCCTCAGAAATATTATTAATTCAGGAGCAATAATCATAATAACTAGATAAATATTGTATAGAAAAAAAGTGAGGGGAGAAGAGTAGGGATTTTATTCGATTTTCGACAGGTTTTATACAATAAACATATTTACAATGGTTTTGGATTGAGAAATTGTTTAGCTTCTTAATCCGCTCAAAATGTCTTTAAAAATTAATCAATAGAACAAGATTTAAAATAGTTCAATTGCATGCAAAAACACAGCTAACTACTTCTACAGTAATAGACATTCGTATAAGCGCAGTATATTTTTTTAGATAAATATAAAACAATATTTTTTTTATTGTTCCGGGTAAACATAAATTTTTTATTTCAGTTAACAATTTTAGTTCATCTGTATTTAATTTAAAAGTTAATTTTCTTTTTTAAAAATAAAAACCTAAAATAAGCGTAGACATTCGTATAAACGCAACTCACAATATTGTAAGATAGAAACATTTGGTGTGGCCTCCTTTAATTTAAATCACTGAAAAATCCTCTTTGGCATTGAATTCGCTAAGTTTTTTAGCAGATATATTCCAATATCTAACCAGCTATCTTGAATTGCTGCTTTTAGGTCGATTACTCTTCCGAATTACTTCCCATTGGCGTATACCTTACTGGCTTACTGGATACCCCAAAGGTTTTCAATTGGATTGCAATCGGGTCTGCATGCTGGCCCATCAAGTAGTTGTATCTTTTTGGCTGCAAACCAATCCTTTGCCTGCTTTGATACGTGGATAGACGCATTATCCTGTTGGAAAATTGAATCGTCTTGTATGTTGCATTCAGAAAGGTGCACCAGCACTTCATCCAGAAGTTGAATATACATTTGTGAGTTCATTTGAGTTGATATCAACGTTAGAGGAAGCTTTCCGTCATAAGAGAATGCTCGCCATACCATCACGCTTCCTCCACTAAAGTTTCGTTTCGATCTAACTACCCCATGCTTGCTTAGATCATGGTAATAACAGCTGTAACAATCCGGTCCGTCCAAGTTAAATTTTTTTTTCATCAGAAAAAATAACTTTATGCCATTGAGTAGTCCATGACATGTATTGTTGAGCGAAGGCGACTCGGTTTACTTTGTGGGTGGCAGTTAGACGAGGTTTACTTTTAATTTTTGTCCATTTATTGTTGGGAGCGCTGCTTAGTATTCTTGCAACATGGCGAGATGTTACTGGTAGATCCAATTTATCCCCAATTCGCTTCGATGACAACTTATTTTTGGTGGCTTCTGCTCTGATTTGCCCTTTTAGACTAGCCCATAGTTTTGTATTACCTTTTGTTGGGGCTTTAATCCCATATTTTTTTCTTTTCTTCAGATAATTCCGTATTACACATTCATTGCGTCCAATTTTCACAGAAATTTTTCGTTTGGAGTAGCCTTCTTCTTTGAATAGGCCTATTTTAAGTTGTTCAGCGTCACTCAGTTTTGTTTTTTAATAATTTATAAAATGCGCGTATACGAATGTCTACCACTGTATTACTAGCTATATCTATCTGGGTCTATTAACAAAGTCAAACAACTTTCATGCCTAAAAGTATACTATATAAGTTTCAAAAAATTACAAAACAATCAAAATTCATCTGCGATATGTATACAGGATCTTGATGTGGTAGTATTAAAAAAAAAAAAAAAGAATTTGTATACAAAATTTATTGAAAGAATAGTGCTTTTTAGCCTCCCTTGATTTAAGGTTTTCAACTCTTATTCTTCTGGTAGAACACTTGGTAGTATACTGGTCGAAATAAATTAGAATTTACACTTAAGTTTCTTTTTGAAATTTTATTTTTAAAATTTTGTTTGACATTAAGAATAAGTCAAATAAATCATTGTCATTGTTTTTTTTGCAACACGCCAGTGTGTTTAATGTTTTTGCTTTTTTGCTGATAGAAAGAACATTCCTAAAACGCACGTTAACATACACAAAAACAATAACAAAAAAAAAAAAAAACAAAAAAAAAAAAAAAAATAAAACAACGGAAATAATAGACCCACCTTAACAATTACAGTGATTAAGTTTCTTTTTTTCTTATGCCCACCTTTCTTTTCTTTCAAGGAGATTGATAGGTAAATAATTTTTTAGGAGTATGAATGTTTTGTTTTTCTTGTTATGTATGCACTATTGGTAGACAAAGGAAATTAACTAAGAAAAAGCTATTTAAATATGTGGACAGTATTGTGGCATATTGAGGACTAACCCAAGAATCCTAGGGAAATAAACAGGAAGAATGTTATTGGTTATGAGAAAAAATGTTTTCCCTAAATACTTATACTACCTTGATCAAAAAGTTCCCGGAATATCCACAGTGTAGCGCTACCATTGTTTCGATTTGAGTTCTGTTTTTTTTTTTTTGTTAAGTTGGTACATCTGTTGTTGTCATAGCTTGACATTTGCAAAAGTTACGTAGCCAAGAGTACATCTATCTCTGTGTTTGTTGGCGATTTTTTACAATTTTATTAAATTGTATTGTATTAAATTTTGTGTAAAAAACGGATTTAATGGTGCGCGAACGTTGAGTCGGCAACGATTCTCTAAAAAAAAAACGGTCGTTTACCAGTGGCACGAGCGGTTCAAAAGTAGTCATGAGTCAATCGAAGATGATGAACGCAATGGCAAACCATCGACATCGAAAACCGACGAAAACGTTGATAAAGTAAAAGAAATTTTGATCGATAACCGCAAATTAACCATCAGAGAGATAGCGGAGGACTTGCACATTTCCTATGGATCCGTCCAAGACATTTTGGTTAATGATTTGGGTTTCCGTCGTGCAAAGTTGGTACCAAAAGACATCAATTTCATGCAAAAAAGAGACCGTGTTGACGTCACTAAAGACATGATTTGCGAGGCTGAATCCGATCCCACATTCATTAAAAGGATCATTACTGAAGACGAGACGTGGGTTTATGAGTACGACACGCAAGCAAGTGAATGGCGTTCACCAAATGAGCCGAGACAAAAAAGAAAAACACGTCGTTTTCAGTCAAAAAAGAAGGGAATGCTCACGGTTTTCATGGATTACAACGGTGTAGTGCATCATAAATTTTTGACAGAAGGCCAGACAGTAAACAAGGAGTATTATTTGGGCGTTATGAGGCGTTTGCGTGAAGCAATTTGCCGGAAAAGGCCAGAATTATGGACAGAAAACTCGTGGATTTTGCACCATGATTAACGCACCGTCGCACAGTGTCATCATTATTCGTAGTTTTTTGACGAAAACTGCAACAAATACCATCCAACAGCCACTGAATTCACCTGATTTGGCTGCCTGTGACTTCTTTCTGTTCAATCGAGTTAAAAAACCATTACGGGGAACGCGTTTCAGCAGTCGAGAGGAAGTAATGGAAAAATCGCAGGAAGCACTGATGGACATACCGAAAATCGAATATAAAAAAATGTTTCGAGGATTGGATCAAGCGCTGGCATAAGTTGCAATCGATGGGGATTACTTTGAAGGGGACAATATAGATTTAGATGAATAAACTTGTATTTTTAATTTTCTGAATAAATTCCGGGAACTTTTTGATCAAGGTGGTATCCTAAACAGCGCTATAAAATTCAATTATCAAAAAAGTTCGGGGCAGTGAGGCTTCTGAAGTATATTTTCATGGAGGTTACCGGTCTATTTTAGTTTTTTTCGGGTCTGAATAAATCTCGGAGGTATTCGGAAAAAAGTTTCTATAATTCTCATATTTGTTAGTACAGCACCATTTTTTTACGACGATATGTAGATGACTTTTTGAAAGAGGACAGGGCAGTGTCAATTCTACCGAATTTACAAATACATAGAAAGCAATGTAATAAGTTTCTTTACTCGTAGTTCAAGCTCATGAAGGTTAGCTGACTGAAATTGCTGGGCATGGTAAGCAATTTTTTCAAAGGACTAAAACTTTGACGTCTTAGACAAAGTTGTTCATTACGAAAAGTAAAAGATTTACTGTTTCTTTACAAACTTTCCTTCCATTCTTTTTTTCTCTACCCTTCTTTTTGAGAATTGTTGGTATAAAACTTTTTAAGAGTTATCGATTCTTTGTATCAAGATGTAGGTTAGATGGTCTGATGTCCTATTTATTTTCTTATAAAGAAAGTTGGAGGAGGAGAGGGTGAGGTAGGGGGATTGTGGAGTAAAGAATTTTGTATTTGGGAAAAAAGTATTATAGTTGATAAATCAAGTGAAAATACTGTTCATAGTCGATACAGTAACGTAAAACAAGAAATGGGAGCTGCCGCGTAAAGAGTTCCCTCCCTTTCCCCTCGAGTGATTGAGTATGACTTAAACTAAAAAAGGAGAAAATTTTGCTTCCAAGGAAATATATCATTACAATTTTATGCTGCAGACTGAACTCATTTTCCATAAATTTTTTGAAGCTGCTAGTGGATCAAAGGAAGAGAACGGACGGAGGATTATTTATTTTGAAATATAGACTCTACTTCTTCTTCTTTCGGCTACATATTGAAGCTGTCATTATTGTTACCAGTGTGACCAACTTTTGTTTCTCAAAATCCGCTAAAATGAAGAATAAAGCGCGTATTTTTTTTAAAAAAGCGCTAATTTTTTTTTTCTCAATACATTTAAACTTTTTCACTAATACACGCACACATTTACTACTTCTAGCCAATGAAAATTTCTTTGATTTTTTGAAGATAATGCATATTCTCAACTTACAACATACAACAGTTTACTTGAATGTTTATGTTGTAAAATGAAGTAAAAAATTACAATGTTTCGATTAAAACATTGTTAGGATTATTCAGGAAATGGATTATTTAGTGGAGCATTTAGTGTCTTTTAAATTGAAAAAAATGCGCTAAAAAACCCGCTGACCGTTAAATCACTTTTTTTCCGAGTTTTATTTTCAAAAACCATTAAATTTTAGCGTGAAAAGCGCTGAGTTGGCCACATTGATTGTTACTTTCTACTTTCTGAAAGGAAGAAAAACTTAAGCCTAAACCTATTCGCTAGTTTTGTCAACCAAAGTTATGGTTGTGAACGCCTAGCTTCAATCTAACCTCTATACTCTTAATACAGGGGCGAATACAAGGGGGGAACAGGGCGAAATTTCCCCTCCCCAAAAGATTTTCAAACACTTAAAAATGTAATAACTTAAACAGGCAAAAAGGTGAACATAATTACTTAGTTATTGTTGTTTTTTTAGGTATTACGATTTACTTTTAATTATAAGAATAATGAATAATCTTGCTCATTAAACCAATTTCCTTCTCTATGGAAATGTGCTGAAATAATAATGATACCTAAACCAAATAAACCTGAAAACTCAGTGCCCTCATTTAGACCTATAAGTTTGCTGGCAATATTCTCGAAAATATTCGAAGTAGTAGATTGCTAATAATACAAGAAAATAAGAATATAGTTCCGAATCACCAATCGTCAGAAGCACGGTACTCTTGAGCATAGTGAATATTGTCACTGACTTTCTGGAACGGAAAACATATTGCTCTGCCATATTTTTGGTCATTCAAGAAGCGTTCGAAAAAGTTTGACATTAAGGGCTGTTATACAAATTAAAAAATTTACTTTCAGCTCTATTTTATTTGGTCTTAAGGCCCTATTATTCTATGTCAAAGTAAATGATGAAACATCAGCCAAATGTCAAGTGAAAGCCGGAGTACCATAGGGCAGTGTTCTGGTTCCTGCTCTTTATTCGATTTTTACCTGTGACTTGCCTGAAACTGATGGTGTTACTATAGCTACTTATCCAGACGATAAGCGTCAAATTAATCTCCTACAGAAGCTGCTAATCTAGTTCAGAAACAGCTCGACGACGTTCAAAAATGGTTACTTCGTGGATGAGTACTTGACTGGAGTTCCATCTGCTTCAGGTTCGATTCCCAGATGGGGTTAAATTCTTAAAAAATGCCCAAATGGATGGTTCTAATAAAATGGATCATTTCGGTGATTTAGTTGTTAAATACGTGACTCAAGTACCAGTTCAACTGGTTCTGTTCTCAGGCAGAGAATTGAATCCACCAAAAAAAAAAAAAATTATAGGTTTCGGGTCGATCCAAGAAGAAAATCCTAGATAGGAAAGAGAAAATTTGAATACAGTGTAGGAATCACTAATTACTAATTCTCGAGACCTATTATAAACCAATCTAAAACCGAAAACTGAATAAATGTATACTATTGTTATACTTTCCACGTTCCTTTACCTTGGAAATGCTTTACTACAAGAACAGGGTTCCCCTAAATGCGTAACGTACCAGTAAGTTTTCAAGTTTGGCCATTCCTTGTCAATTGTTAGTCATCGAAATAAAGTTTATGAATAAAAAAAAAATAAAAAAACGATACACGAACGAAAAAAAACGCGTTTTGGTTCATATGGAGAGTTTTAACTTTTTATCCCCCCCCCCCTCCCCCGCCCCTCCAAAAATGTTTCCTGTTTCCGCCACTGCTTAATACGTAGATAATTTTTTAATTTTATATAATTTAAATATTTAATAAACATCACCAATAAAAATAATGCGAAAAAGTGTTAAACTTATTGACCTATTTGCATATTCATGGCAAAATAAAAAAGAGAAAACTCTTTGGAAACACGCGCACGCATACAAGTACACATACATACACACACACACACGCACACACTTGAAAACTTTGATGTATATTATGCATGGATGCATACACACAACTGCAATAAAAAATGCCGCATAAAAAAAAAAAAAAAAATAGTACACATGTATGTTTGAGTACTGAAATGGCGCACGTTTTGGCATAAAGCGTCCTTAAAAAATCACAAACATACACACTCACACACTTTCACACAACAAAGTAGTAAAGTGAAAAAAAAAAATGGTGTATGAAACCGGAAACATGATTGCGAAACTACTTTCTTTATTTTGTACAATATTAATGCTTAGGTATGCACGGGGCAAAAACATTTTTACTGCTAAAAGCAAATTGCCGAAATTGCCGGTAGTTATGTAATTTTACTTATTGATATAAATTTTTTTTTTTATTTATTTATTTATTTATGTATATTTTTTGTGTTGTTCTTTCGGTTGTCGTTGTTTGATTGCTTTTTTCTCTTTTCACAATTTTATATTTTACACTACACTTGACGTAAATTTCAACAATTCCCTGAAGAGAAATTTTTCGAACCGTGATCTCGCAGCTAAAGAAGCTATCAATATTTGTTGGTTTCACCAATTCGAAAGAAACAAAAAACTTCTTTCTACAATTTTATTACATATTTCCTTTACATATTCTTTGAGAATTACTTATTATGCACGTTTTGACGTCTCAACGTAGACTAAAAGCGACATATACGAGGTTATAGCAGTGGAAGCCAAAAACCAAACCAAACACAAATACAATCGCAAAAAGGCAATTTCGATTTTTTTTTGTTTTTTTTCATTCTGTTTTTCCATTTCTTTTACAACGTGATTGTTGTTGTTGTTATTGTTTTTTGATTGTTGTTGCTGGTGTTACACTATTTATTTGTTGTTGTTGCTGCTGTTGTCCTTTTTCCTGCTACTCTTTGCTGTTTTAACATTTCTTGCACAAGGGGTTTTTGGCTTGCAGCCCAATTCGAGCTCTAGAAAGCAACCAAGCAAGCGAACATTGAGAGTATATACATATGTACGTTGCTTTTAAAATAGGAAGAACATTGACATGACCCTAAAACTATACTACATTTACTGTAGAAATGTTGTATGAATGCGAGCTATGTGTGTGGAAAGGATATGTGAGCGTAAGAACAATTGCATGAATGTGTGCGCGTCTGTGTTGCTTTGAAATGTATAACATTTGTATGTGAACATGAGAGTGTGTGTGTGTGTCATGTGTAAGAATGTGTTGGCGTGTCATGCAGCAGCATCGTTGCCATTGTTTTAGGTCAAAACACATACATACACTCAAATAAACCAACCATTTATACCATTTGTTAGTGCATGCAAAAGTGCATTTACATTAATACCGCGCGCTCAAAAGTAGGCAATATTGTATGCTATATTTTTATTTGCCTGCCACTGAAAACTAGGCAAAAGTTTATAACATTTTCATATTCTACTAATGCACGACTACAACCGTGTTTTGCATTATTAATGAAACTCGATGAAATTACGAAATAAGCGCAATGTAATTACATGAAAATTGCATAAGTTAAAATAAAATTTTAATGTGTTCTTTTGTTGGGCAAAAAAAAAAAAAAATTTTTAGGTTTTTCATGTTTGCCTTTGATTGAAAAACTTGAAATTGTTATTACTTTTTTGTTTTGTTTTTTTTTTTTTATGTTTAAAATAAATGCCAATTCTTTTTTCTTTGTTTTGGTTTTTATTTTTTGGCTGAAGTTATTGGTAGAATTTTGTTTTGCTTAAATTTTTTCAATTACAAATTATTTTTGTAGGTTGTTGCTATGTCAGTAGTGAAAAAATGCAACAGAGAAACAAATAAAAATATTGCTGTAGTTAAAAAAAAAGCATTAACGTACGAAAAATTAGGTTAAACGATATTTAATGCTTGCCAGCATGTGGTGCATGCTCTTTTTTTTAACATTTGCTGAAGTTGCAGTCAATGTATTTATAAAAACCAGAACACACAGAGAACAAAATGGATCATAACCAGGGAGCGGAAAAAAGGCGAAATAAAATTTCTCATTTATAGTTAGCATTGATTTTTAAATTCTAGATTTTCGTATTTCTGTATCCCTACACAAAAGAAAAATGAAAAATTAATTTTATAATCTATTTAACGATTTTTCAAGTATTTTTTTTGTGTTTTCTTCCTCATAAGCGACATAGTCTGAAACACTATCGATGGCCTAAGTTATGTTATACTTGTTATACATGTCTCAGGCATAGTTCATTTCAAAGAGTTGATTATACTTTCAACAAATTAAGCATAGCCATTAATTGCTATTTATTGAGGGTACAACTCTCGTTTTATTAATTAACATGCACCAAAAAAACGAGAGACTGCTTTCAATTGACCAACCACACAGTTTTTGATTGACGGCTCTTAGAACCTTGAAAAATGTTTTATAAGTACAGCACATTAACGATAACCTGAAAGCAGAGCTGGGTAAATCCAATTACATTACAATCCCAATTCCAATTCCAATTACAAGGAATTGTAATTGGTACTTTAATGATTTCAATTCTTTGGTAATGGAATTGTTAAAAGTTTCAATTCCATTACAAGGAATTGTAAACATTTTCGATTCCATTATAAGGAATTGTATTTTGTAATTAAAAATACCTCAATTCCTTAAAGGAATTACATTATAATCCCAATTCCAATTACAAGGAATTGTAATTGGCACTTTAATGTTTTCAATTCTTTGGTAATGGAATTGATAAAAGTTTTAATTATATTACAATGAATTGTAATCGGTAGTTAAAATTTTTAAATTTCTAGGTAATGGAATTGGAAAAATTTTCGATTCCATTATAGGGAATTGCATTTTGTAATTAAAAATTCCTCAATTCCTTAAAGGAATTGAAAATTTAATTGAAAAGAAAGAAATTTATTATTTAAGTGCAATCAATTACTTTCTTGGAATTCAATTCCAATTTAGTTGGAATGATTCTTCGAAAGTAATTGATTCCCTTTTAGTAAAAAGTGACCCGCATTTTATACTGATTCGCTCGTAACGGCTCATTAGAAGCATTTTACAATATTTTCCGAAATTTTTTTTTAGGGAATCAATTACTTTTTTGGAAACATTCCAACTAAATTGGAGTTTAATTCCAAGAAAGTAATTGATTACATTTAAATATTAAATTCTTTTCTATTCAATTACATTTTCAGTTCCTTTAAGGAATTGATATATTTTTAATTATAAAATACAATTCCTTGTAATGGAGTTGAAAATTTTTTCAATTCCGTTACCAAGGAATTTAAAAATTTTAATTACCGATTACAATTACTTGTAATGGAATTGAAATTTTTATCAATTCCATTACCAAGGAATTGAATACATTAAAGTACAAATTACAATTCCTTGTAATTGGAATGGAGATGGAATTTAATTCCTAAAGGAGTCATTACTACCCAACTCTGCCTGAAAGTAAGCACTGTTTGACATCATAGACCTCAAGCATACTTCGTTTCTAAAGAAATTTTAATTGACCAATCATAGTCGTTGAGTAAAATTCTTTCTCTCTCTCTCTCTCTCTTTCAATATACGTGAAAGAAACGATGTATTCAATTCTTCAACAGTAAAGACAAATTAATTAAATGGGAGTGAAAATAAGAACAAGAAAGACAGAATAGTGTATGCCTCCAATAATGTAATAGAAGTAATTCCCATTGGACCCACTAACTTCTCTCTTAAATTTAAAAAATATTTGATTATTATATTACACGAATTATTATACAGTAGAAATTGGCATTTTAAACCTAAAACTACCTGATTTCTTGATATGAGCAATGAGAAAGAGAGAGAGAGAGAGTATACCATATATTATGATTTCAATTGACCAATCAGATTAGTTGACTGTAATTGAATGAGAGTAAAACTGAAATGAGCTACGCAATTCCACAGCAGGTGCATTAGTTTATATGGTGTATAAATGGAAACAGACTGTTTTGAATATATCTACAAACAAAAATCGTAAAAATTACCTTCACTGAATAATTTTCATTTAATTTTCCGTAATTTCCTCTATGAGTGTAATATTTAAATCTGTATTTATGAACGAATGGATTAAAAGTTTTATACAAAATTCTCAAAGGTATAAAATATCATTATGTTTATGAACAAAAAAAGAAAAAATATTATGATATTCACTTTTATTATTTTTATTACTATTCAGCTAAGACTTTTAGCACGCTAATTTCATACTTTATTCATTCATAGACACTATTGTGTACCCAATAGGAAAAGAAGCACTATAGAACGCAACGCTGTGTAGAGGCTTAAGTAGCCAGCTGAGGTTTTGTTTAGTTTATCCGGGATTGAGGGGAAAAGTCTACCATTTGTCTCTTTTCTTTTTTCTTCCTTCATTGAGAAGACAGGATGGCCGATAAAAGTGATGAGGGGAATATGAAAAGAATACAAATGAGAGGCTGAGAGGAAAAGTGGTATAACTTCTACGTTTAGAAAAAAGTGGAATAATTTTACTTAAGAGCAAAAGCAAAACGAAATATGTTCAGAGCAAAAGTGAAACGAAATATGTTCAGAGCGAAAACGGAATAAAAAACTATGCTGTTCTTGCTCTGAAAGAATTGTTATACCATTTTTGTTCTTACTTTTAAGGCGTTTCATTTTCACTCTAAACCGTATTACTTATGCCATTCTTGCACTGACACTCTAAATATTTTCACTTTTGCTCTTATATAAATTTTAGCCCGCTTTTCCTCTCAGCCTGTCAAATGTAGACAAGAGAACAGGACAGGCGATGGAAGCACGAAAAATGTAGGCTTAACACAAAACTAGTGTTTTTTAGAACAAAGATGTATTCTTTAAAATAGTTGTACATATATTTATTTGAAATACTATTGCACCAATACGAGGGCGACCACTGCACATGACTTATATGAAATTGTTACCCTCGAAACAAGCAGCCACTAAATAAGCCTGGAAGGGGAAGGGGGAAGAGGGAAAGGGGGGGGGGGGAGGGGAGTTTGGTAATAAGTTTTCTTCCTTTGCTTTTGGTTTTCTTTTAATACCACTGAGAGTACAAGAGTTAACCCATGGCAGCCTGGAATTAAATAATTTTCTTTATTAATGAAACTGAGAGACGCAACAAGTACTCACAACCACTAACGGATCCTAGGTGCGCATAATGGATATAAACCGCCCTCACTTTCCCTCATTCTCGTTTTGAATATTTCATATATTCCGATCATTGGTCATGAATTAATAAAAAAAAAGTTTCAACAGCTGAAAAATCTTAAGCTCACTTTTCGTAAATCTCTGGATCCGTTAAGGTTTCGCTACCTTCTAATAATTTACATCATTTAGCTAAGGTTTTTCTCAGTCTGTCTGAAGTCGAGAAAGAAAAAACCTACCAGCTTTTCTCAACGGGTTTCTTGTCTTTCATGGCGTAAACAGGGTGATTGGCGCTAATGACTTACATGAAAATTTTTGAAAAGTGTAGGAAAATTATAAAGTATTTTCAAACACAATGAATAATAATAGTAATCATTGCACTCTTTAAATAACATGATCATAATGTAATTGTGAACTTAATTCACATTAAAAATAAATATAAAACAATTTGTTTCTTAACTTAACAACAATAAAGTGAAAATAGGCTTTTGATTGCATTGGAATAGTCAACGCTTCTTTAATGCTTTTTGGAAAATATTGCTTTAAGTTTTATCCATTGGGTTTTCAACTTTGAACCATATGAAGCATAACAAACATTGACGTTCCCTTTATTGATTTTAATTAGATGTAGTGCAAAACAGAAAAAAAAAACCGAAAGTATAAAACAAAAAAGAAAAACAAAAAATGCCAAATGTCAAGCAGAATTTTTAAATCTATTTTTAGAGAAATAAGCAATTCTGAATTTTATTTGTTTTGGCAAATATCTTTTGTGTCTTTGTTGCATTTTATTTTGCATTCTCAAGTGCTAATTTTAGATATGAACCCACTTTACACATTTACATTGTAATTTTTAATAAATTTTAAAAATATATGGGTACTTAATATTTGTTTATTGTTAAGTGCGAATATTTTTGATTACATTAATGAAAAATGTGATTAGGTGGCATGTGGCAAGTTTTTTAGTGCAGCGACAAAACAAATAATCAATTCATATTCAGTGTGCTTCTAGTCTAAATAACAATAGCGTGTGAATATGTTTATTTAGCTATAAAGTTTATTTTATAATAAAAGTTATTTCTTACTTCATAGTTATTGTTTTTGAATAATTTTTCTTGACAAGGACGATGCGAATAGCAGTGCGTATGAACAATAAACAAAAGAGAACCTTCCATTTCTAATATATACTGCATTTGCCATCGATTTGTTTAGTCGATTTCTAATCAATAGAATAACTTTGGATGGCACAAAATCATTCAATTAAAAATAGTTAAAAGGAAATTGCTGCATTCATTGTGATTTTTCTTTGCATATTTCTAAGTTGCATACTTTAATTAAATTGTATTTCTAAATAAAAATTTCAATTAATTACTTTGCCATATTACAAGTAACAATTAGTATATGCAATCAAAAAGCCGCTACGTTTTTGAAGAGTATGACACAAAAGTATTTTCATTACCGTTTTGAAATAGTTTTAACTTATGACATTTAAAAATTAATGTTAGAATTTGTTTCAAAAATTTCTATACTTCAGCACAAGTTTTATTGAACGTACGTTTTATAAATACTTTTGAAAACAGAATTTTTGTTTAAGGTTTTCAAGGACATCATACGAGTATGAATGTGTGTATGTGGATAAAGTGTAATTATAAATGTAATTCAAAATGAAAAGAATTAAATAGTAAAACCACATTTTTGCCAAGATTGAATAAATATCCAAGGACAAAACGTGCAAGCGTATTATTACGAAAACTTAGATACACAAATTCTACTACAACAAGTGTGTAAAAGGATAATTACTCAAAGGAGGCACAGGTGTGCATAAATACATACATATACACGCAAGTGGAAATAAAATAATCAGCATGTCTTGGTAGATAAGTAGACATTATTGCAAACTTAAATCATAAATTTTTTATGACAAATGATTAATATTGTACACTTTAAAAAATTACATTTGATGTGAAAAAAACACATATTTTTTATATTAACTGAAAAAAAAATTGTATTTTTACATTCCAATTGTTAGTTCGACTATATTTATTAATTTGATAAATTTTTACATTTTTTTTTTTGCTCTTCAAATGTGCAAATTTGTTTAGTTTGTATGAGGTTAATTTGAAAATTGTGTAAAAATTACTATATTTTCTATGGAAACCGGTAATCTGTTATACATAAAGAAATGTTCATACTAGCATATGTGTGGGATTGGGGGATTTAGTAACGGACTTTGAAGTAGGCAACACTGACATTACTTAAAATTGCAACTCGGACAGACAGGAATAAGAATAGAAAAAGAAGATAGACAGACGGAAAAGAAGGAGAAGAGAGTCAGTTGTAAAGTAGTCGTAAGGAAGGCAAGTTGTGCCAAAGTCGTTAACGTGAAGTCGTCGGTACAGTTGAATGTAATAAAGAAATCAATGGACATCGGACGGACATTTTTACTTTCAATTTTCTCATTATAATTATTTTAAACAAATGAATTAAATACAAATTAAATTAATCAATGAATTAAATAAACTGTTTTAATCATTCTACATATGTATAAAGAAAGCACACAAAAAAGCGACATATTTTAGTTTTTCTCGCACATTAAATAGGTGGTTTTTGATACAATGTGTAAAAATTACTATATTTAATATGGAAAACAGATTGCATATAAAAAATATAATTGTTGTCAAGCAATGTATAAGTAAAGCACATAAAATAAAGAAAAATCTACATTCATTACTTTTTTCCCCACATCAAAGATATAAATTTTCTTATTTTTAGCGAAGTTTTTACACATTTTATAAAAATTCGCATATTTGATATAGAAAAACGATTATTACTGGCAGATTAAGTGTGTGGTATCACTTAAAGCAAAGAATTAAACACATATGGTTGGAAATATTTTTTACACATTTTATGTGTGATTTATTTTTTGGTGTTTTTTTTTGGATGTTGTCAAACCACACAAGGAATCAAGAAGTTAATAGTTTGTAATATAAAGTTCTGAGTCGCAAACAAAATGTGTATTTTTACGTACAAAAAAAACATTTTTGTTCTAAAAAATCAGTTCTATATACATTTAATTTTTGTATTTGCTCTGGTCGGAAGTAAAAATTTTATTTTATACATAAAATTTAAGAGATGTTCTCTTCTTTTTTTATATATTTAATATTTATGAGAATTTTAGTTTTACATTTTTTCCATTTTCCCTATACATTAAAAATATAAATGTTCTTATTTTTGGTGAAGTTTTTGCACATTTTATGGGAAAAAACGATTATCTGTGTTATATATAGTGGAACGCAAACAAAATTGAGAAATATACATATCTGATGTCGAACTTTTTTTTACACATTTTATGTGTATTTTTTTTGGTTTTTTTTTTTTTTTTTTTTTTTTTGTATGCTGTCAATCAAATCATACAAAGAATGAAGAGTTTAATATATTTATTTTTCTGAGTAGAAAATAAATTGTGTGTTTTCACATACAAAAACTGCATTTTTATTCTTAAAAATGCATGTAAATTTACTACATACATACATTTAATTTTTGTATTTGCAAATATTTTTTTAACACTTGCCGAGAGTAAAAATTTTTTTTTTATTCACAAAATTTAAGAGAAAAGTTTTTGTTTTTTGCGATATTTATGTGAATTTTAAGTAATACCATCATTTTTAACTATAAAAATTACAATTAAAAAAGTTTACCAATTAAACAAACATGCACATTTCAAAACTTTAATAATAATAAAATTAATTTGCATACCACAAATTCACACATACACAACAATCAAGCTCTAATATATTTTTGCATTAAATTTTTGTATCCTTCTTTTGTTACTGCTGCCATTGAATATAAATAAGAAAACGGTGACATTTCTGTTAGAGTTGTTAATCAAACAACAACAATAATAGCGGAACTACAGCAACCACTAAAACAGAATATATTAGAGACAGGACACACACACTCACACACACAAACAGATGTTCGCATATCTAAAGAACCACAACAAAAAGAGCTTAAAGCTATTTAAATTGTTCAGTAAATATCTGAGATATTTTAGTAGCAGGATATTCATATACAACTACATGTAACTAAAAAGCATTGACTGTGTATACGTGTTGTTGTGGTTTAACGATGTATGTAAGTATGTAACTACTTAAAGTAGTTGGCAAATGCTGGATAGAGATAGCAAATAAATATGTAAAAAGTGAGACGCAGTAAAATGATAGGTGAAAAAGGAACAAGTAAAGCTTGTGGTACTAAGAAGTAGCTACATGTTATTTGTATGCCTGGAATTTTCAAGCATTTTATTGTCTTCTTCTTTGTTGCAAGCAAATCCTACCCTACTTAGTTGAATTTTATAATAAAGAGAACATTTTTATTGTTCAAAAGAAGCCTCTGTGTGAAGAAAGGTTAAAAGAATAATGTAAAAGAAAAGAATAAAGCAATGATAAAAAGGCCATGAGGACTGAAAAAAGTTTGAAAATTTGATACGCTTTAAAACTGAGGTATGTATTTAAAAAGATGAACTTTTAAATTTTTTGCATTAAATTAGTACTTTGGTAAGGAGTGAGATCGAAAAAATCTTAAAATATATAAAATTCAATAACTTTTAAACAGTTGATCTTAGAGTTTTTATTTTTTTTTTTTTTAATTGATAATATTTTACGAATTACAGAAAAATATAACTTTTATAGTTCGAACCACTATTTATGAACTCGTGGACCTCTTTTGGTAAGCCTTCCATTAGAGATTTGATAGTTGTTTCAGACACCTTTTTCGAACAGTTTGCCCATCTCCTTTTACAATCTTCGATATTTTGGGACACCTTTTTTGTGCTCTTTAAGATTCTTTTCACAAGAGCCCAATATCTCTCCACTGGTCTTAGCTCCGGACAATTTGGAGGATTGGCCTCTCTTGGTACAAAAACTATTTGGTACCACTCCAGAGCTTTCGTGCCGTAGTGACATGATGCCAAATCGGGCCAAAAATATGTGGACATATTGTGCTCTCTTATGAAAGGAAGAAGTCTTTTTTTCAAACATTCTTTGATGTATATTTCGGCATGTATAGAGCCTACTGTAACAAATGACTTGCTTCTTTTGCTGCAACTGCATATAGCTTGCCATACCACGAATTTTTTAGGAAATTTTGTTTGCTTTTGGATTCTAAATTGTTCTTCGACATTTCCTCGAGCACCAGCAACATAAAAATCTTGACCCGGAAGCTGCGTAAAATCTGCCAGTACATACCTTTCGTCGTCCATTATACAACATGAATATTTTTGTATGAAATTCGATTTTAATTTCCGAGCCCTACTTTTGGCGTCTAAATTTGTTGCAGCATTCCTGTCTGGAACTTTTTCGACTTTGTATGTTTTCAAACCTGCATTAGCTTTAACTTTTCGCACCAAATAGTCAGAGCACTGTGCGTTTTTGGAGATCTTTTCAATATGCTTTCAAATTTTCTTGGCTTTCCCAATATCATGTGGTCCTTGTTTTCTTCCCGAACCAGGTTTCCTATCGATGGTCAAATTCTCCTGAAACTGTTTAATAACATTGGAAACAGTTTGACGACAGACCTTCAATTCTTTGGCTAATTTGGATTTTTTTTGAAAATTTTTAATAATTTTAAGACGTACTTCTTTTTCTTCACTCATTTTGATCAAACTCACAATAAATCAACATGTTTGTCATTAAAAATAACAACCGACATATTTTTCAAAGATAACTAGATCAAAGAAATTTTAAATTTTACACCCAAAAAAAAATTATTAGGTAAAAAGATTTTTTCAATCTCACTCCTTATAAGAAATTTGATTGCTTCAGTTACACTCATTAGATTAGGTATATGTGGCTTCTAGATATGTAGGGGAATGTAGTCTAGGTTAGAATATTGTCTAGGGCAGAACACCGCGTTTTTTCCATTTTTTCACTCTAGCGCCATCTACGTGTGTGTTTGCAAAATTGTTTGTCGCGATGACAGCAAACTTTTCATGCTACTTAGAATTCAGAGCGTGAATAATATACACGTATCACCAAACCGAGTGTACAAATATCGGAAAAAATTAACTCACAGTCCCAAAAAAAAGTGCATAAAACCAAAAATTATTCATTGAATTGGAATTTGAAAATTTAGAGCTTTATTTGGTGTTCGCATCGTGCATTTGTAGTCAAGGTCGGAACACTGTTTGGTTTCTAGGTCGAAACACCCGAAATTCTGCAGTTAGGATGCGTTCATTTTTCGATATCAGAAAGTGCCAAAAACGTCCAAACGCCATTTCAATTAGAAAAAATAAATATTATTGATTTTTGATGATTTTTTTGGGCTGAGCGAAACAAGCACACAAACTTAGAAATTCACACATAACTGCCCATTATGATACCACGTAGTTGGACCTTTAGTTTAACGTCGATTCCGAACGGCGGTGTAGCAATGTTTTATCGGCTTGGTGGTTTTTTATTACCAACCAAGATGTGACGTGTACATTATCTTATAATTCTCTTAAACTTCATATTGATAGTGAATATTAGAAGGTTATGAGAATTAACCGCCAGACGAACACAGGAATCGAACCCGAACCTCCCGGTTGAAAGCCTAGTGCACTACTCACTAGACTATCGAGTTCGTCTTCCTTTCCCTATTTTCATACAAATTTTCAGCATTTTTCTTTCATTTGTAGGTCATTTTCGATTATTTTCCTTTACAACTTATTGTTTTTGTGCAGTGTTCCGACCTAGACTAAAATTTCTATTTTTTCAAATGCCCAAAACTTCGAAACGACTTATCATTTTCCAAGCACAAACGTTGCATTTCGCGTGATCTTTCCAAAGACATACGGCATTACGACATTAAATTCGGAAAATGGAAGTTAGTCAAAAGGTATTCCAACCTAGACTGCATTCCTCTATATAGAGTAATATAGTATATTAAGAATACAAAGCAATGAGAAATCCGATCATACTCGTGGGCTTTATAAATTTGAAATTATCCAGTCGATTTATAAAATTATTGTTTAGCAAAATTTAAGTGAAAAGTGCCACCTAGTGTTGAATTTCGGAACTTATAAATTATGAGAAGGACTTGAGAGGACAAGCACAAGAAAAAAATCATTTAGGATGTTGAAAAAATCTCATAAATTGATGTAGTGGTATTCTAGTTATAGGGTGCTTCTTTTGTGTGAGAGGTGCCCTCTATCGGAGCGTTTTGGAATCCACATAATAGTAATTCTAAGAATCGATTCAGAAAATGATGGATATGGATAAATGATTAAGTGTGATTGTATGAATGTGTAAATGTATGAATGTATGCACTTCCCTTAAGGAATCTCTGTATTTTCTAGTGAATGTATGAATAAATAAATGGATGAATATATATGGATGAACGGATGAATGGATGAACCTATAAATAGTGCAAAGTGCGTTTATATATTGAAATATTATCATCAGGCATTGCTCTGCACTGGAATAAATTAATGATGAAACGATGAATGGTTTGAATGGATGAAGCGCCGGAAACAACCCAAACACTTATACTTGTATTGAGATAACATCAGCAGGTATTGATATCTGAAGAAATATATGAATGAATTAAGAGATGAATGTTAGAAAAGATAATTGAGTGAATAAATGTTAGAAAGTATGGATGAATGGATGATGAAAAATAAGCGAGTAGATGTATGAATTTAAAAAAAAAAAAAACGATCGAATGAATGAATGAAAAGATAAAAGTAATGAAAATAATATATGAAAGGGATGAATCCATGAACCGATGATGGATGGATGCATGAATTGGCAAATTAATGAAAGGATTATGATTAATGAATAAATAAAAGCTTTACAATTTCTGCAAATAAATAATTTAAATTTTTTAATGACTTCGGAGAGCATGCGAGTAAAGTTTATAAAGTTTTCATACATAAAACTTTTCTGACTCATTTTCCACATATTTTATTTCATATTAATATTCATATTTCATATTAAAAAACCAACATTTTCACAGAAAATACTTTCCATTACCGCATAAACAAATGAAAAAGCTAAACAAAAAAAAAAAAAAAATGTCCTTGCAATTTAAAATTTTCATTCAACGTTTTTTTTTTTTTCTGATTGCATTTTCCCGGAAACATATTGTAAATGAGTATTTTTCTCTCTCCTATAATGCATAAATATATTGTTTTCCCATCAACGTTTACGCCAGTGTCTATGAATTAAGTACACAAGCAAACACACCATTCACAAAAAAATCACATCACCAACATAACTTTTCATTGCCATTGAAAAAAAAAAAATTAAAAAAAAAGAAAAAATGAAAGAGGAAGACAATGAAGAGCAGCAGCAGCAGCAGCAGCAGCAGCAGCAGCAGCAGCAGCAGCATCTTCAGCTCCCACCATTGTGTCTGCCATGTTGTCTGCTATATTTATTGATATGACTATAGTTTGTTTGTATGTATGAATGCATGTATGTATATACGAATGAATATTAAACGGATGCGGAATATGTATGTATACTGTGTAAAAGCGAGATATCGGAGCGCATACCGTAACACAAAAGAAATTGTAATAGGTTTTTTTTTTTTGTGGCACATACACACACGCTCACATACAGAAGTTTATAATCTCGACTGAGCTTAAAGGACAAAGCTCTCGGTCAAACATTACTTTGCAATTAAATGATAATAAAAAAAAATTTCTTGTAACGTATGCGAATGAAATATGAAATTATTCAATTATAATGCTTTTGTCGAATCTAATATATGTAGAAGGAGAACCTCGTTTGTTCGAGATAATTCGAAAGTGGAGTGAACTTGAATATTTAATATTTAAGATGTGTAAAGAATAGTTTAGTTATTTTACAGATTCCATTTAACCTAATCATAATTTTTGTCGACCATATCTAACAAAATTATATCATACAAAGTTATTGAAGAACGACAACGATTAGAAAAGAATAGTGCACGGCTTAGAATGAAACGCAGTACACGAAAGGAACGAAAATATGAAATATACACTAATTTTAAAGAAAAATTATTAAATTGTATTTTTAATTTGAATTTCATAGCACTTTCTGCTACTCACGGCTGCTCTTGGTAAGGTCTTCTGGAGGTCTTGTAGAAGGTCTTCTGAAGCTTTTTCTATTCAATAATTTCTCTTTTTCTGCTATTCACGGCTGCTCTTGGTAAGGTCTTCTGGAGGCCTTTTAAAAGGTCTTCTGAAGCCTTTTCTATTCAATAATTTCTCTTTTTCTGCTATTCACGGCTGCTCTTGGTAAGGTCTTCTGGAGGTCTTGTAGAAGGTCTTCTGAAGCTTTTTCTATTCAATAATTTCTCTTTTTCTGCTATTCACGGCTGCTCTTGGTAAGGTCTTCTGGAGGCCTTTTAAAAGGTCTTCTGAAGCTTTTTCTATTCAGTAATTTTTTTTTTGTTTTTATTAAATTGTATTTTTAATTTCAATTTCATAGCACTTTCTGCTCTTCACGGCTGTTCTTGGTAAGGTCTTCTGGAGGTCTTTTAGAAGGTCTTCTGAAGCTTTTTCTATTCAGTAATTTTTTTTTTATCTTTATTAAATTGTATTTTTAATTTCAATTTCTTAGCACTTTCTGCTCTTCACGGCTGTTCTTGGTAAGGTCTTCTGGAGGCCTTTTAGAAGGTCTTCTGAAGCTTTTTCTATTCAGTAATTTTTTTTTTTATCTTTATTAAATTGTATTTTTAATTTCCATTTCATAGCACTTTCTGCTATTTACGGCTGCTCTTGGTAAGGTCTTCTGGAGGTCTTTTAGAAGGTTTTCCTATTCAGTAATTTTTCATATAAATCTTATTCTATTGGGTTTTTTTTTTTAATTTTATTAAATTGTATTTTTAATATCAATTTCATAACACTTTCTGCTCTTTACGGCTGCTCTTGGTAAGGTCTTCTGGAGGTCTTTTAGAAGGTCTTCTGAAGCTTTTTCTATTCAGTAATTTTTCATCTAAATCTTATTACATTTTTGATATTTTTTGGTTACTTTTTTTAAAAACTACCGCCTTTACTTTCGACCCCACCTCTCTTACTTTTTCATAGTTTCAGTTCAGTTAGAAATGAGTTTTATGCATACGTTACAATAGCACAACAAATTTGGTAAATTTACAAACTATTTAGTGCAAAGATGTGTAAATTTTTGTATATGAAAATACACATTTGAAATGTGATTACATTTTTCTAGAACAACTTCTGCTTTTCGGCTTAATTTGTTATTTGCTTTCACTTTTCTTATTTTTTTTAGTGCCAGTACATTCTAAGAAATGGGTTAATGAATATGTAAAAATACTAAAATATGTAAATGTGGTAAATTTTAGTGCAAAAATGTGTACATTCTTATATATGAAAATACATATTTGTCTTATTTTACTACGCAAGAACCAACTTTTTTTTTCATATATCATGTACTTTTACTCACAGGTGTGTATTTTGTTACCATTTTTAAGCTTCCCATAATTAAAATGAGTATAATTTGTTAATTCTTGCATTCGTTTTACACCTACATATAATTTTTCTATGTAGTGTGAATTTTCTTACAGTTTTTGATTTTTCTTCACATATTTGAATTTTTTTCTACACATTAAATGTGCAGCTTTCACTATTGAGTCTGTTTTTTTCCTTTTTTTTACAAATCATTTGTAGTTTATATTTATAAATCTGGTAAATATGTTTTTAAAGTGCATGTTAACGAAATGTTTGCTTTTATTATTTTTATGACTCGCCTGCTTAGTTGTAATTTATTAATTTTTTTTTCTAGATTTATTTGCCATGTAAAAATTGTAACTACTACTATTTTCAAGGTTTTTAGCCTTTTATTTTTTTGTTTTTTTGTTTTGTGTTTGCTTTAGTCGATTACGTGTTGAAATTTTACTATATTTTTCCAATTATGGGTGGGTGTGTATTTATTACATGCTATTCTCTACTGTATGAGTGAACATGTGATATTATACATCCTTTCTCATTTTCAAGTTCAAGTGAAAATCCAATTGAGGGGAAAAAAACAAAATGATATCGTCACTAGGACGCCACCAAGGACGCATTTGCTTCCTTAAGTAAATTGTGTAAACTGTTGATTTTCTTTAGTTAGTTTTACGAATACTAAAAAGTTTACGTTTTATTTTTAGCATAATTTATTATTACAAAAATATTTAAATTTATTTATAAATCGGTATTTTTGAGTGTTTATTTGTGTATATTTCTGTGCATATACGCGTTTTATTTATGGAATTTTGATAGTATTTAATTTTCTTAAATATTTTAAAATAACTTTTTGAGTATCTACGCTTAATAACATTGAGTTAATATATTAATTAATAAGTTAAAATTGACTGATGTTTTTATCTGAATTTAATTTTAAAGCATAAATCTATTTTTTGAAATTGTATAAATTTTTTTTTTGAATAAAGTCAGGTAAGATTGAACTTAGAAAACTATAATTAATTAGATTCAAGTCGCTTATTCTCAAATGTATATAGTTGGCGAGTTGCGGCAAACTTACAAATTAAGCTACTTCAAGCGAGTACAGAGTAAATTCGGTTGAGTTATATTTGGAATCGAATCAAACTATTGGACAATAAGCGGCTACAAAATGAATCATGGAGAATAGAATGCACTCAAAATTTCTTTGCAGTTTCTTTAGGGTCATTCATTTTCTCATTAGCGTCTGGATTTTGTTTTTTGTTACATTTTTTAAAAATAAACGACTTTAAGCGAGTATGGAGAGGTAAATCGAACGCGCTTGAAATTTTAACTTTTATTTTTCTTAGAATATTCTTTATATGTATAATTTATATATTTTTTCTATCCCTTTCATTGTAAAAAAAAACCAACTTACCTATGATTTAAAGCGCCATTTTTTAGATTGTTACCAACAAAATTTGTATCCATTTTGCTATTGTATTGAAATGGTTGTTGTTGCTGCTTCACTATTACTTTATTCAGCAATGGAGTATTTGCATTTAAATTGACATTTATTGTTGTTGCTGTATCTGCTGCTGATGTTGTTGTTGTTGTTATTGTTGCATTGACTGTATTATCGCTGCCATTACTAAGTTGCTTTTGAAAGCTGACAACACCGCCGGTACCAGTACCAGTAGCAGCAACAGCAACACCACCGGAACTAGATGACGATGATCCAATGACACCACCACTTCCACCTCCTATAGTAGCAGCAGGCATTATAACAGCATTATCTGAGCTATTCTTTATATTCAACGGTAAATTTATTTTTGCGTCATCCATGTTTATATGAGCATAAGCGGCAGGCAGGCGGGTGGGATAGATGGGCAGTGCAGGTGGGCTAGCAGGCAGGCAAGCGAGCAGGCGGGCAGGCGGACAAGTTGCCGCAATTCGATTGAAATATACTTTTGCTTATATTTGCTTCTATTTATTTAGTTTTTTATTTTGTTTATATTTTTTTCTTTGCTTGAGTACTTTTTATGCAGATACTTTTTTACTTTTTATAGGAATATTTTTTTAACTTAGCATTTTAAATCTTTTGCAAATATATATATATTTTTTTTTGCTTTTCTTTTTTCTTGTTTTTGTTTTTGGTATATCGTTTTCATGCGTCACATGAATTATTCATATTCAATGATGAAATGAAAATCCGTTATAAGTTTTCAATTACAATTTCAAATTATGGGTTTTTTTTTTGAATTTGTCTAACTTATTCTCTTTTTTTCACTTTCTGTTTGTTCTATAGCGCTTTAATCACTTTAGCTATTTTAATTTCTTGCTGTTTTCAAGATTTTTTAATTGAAATTTTGGACAATTGATGCTCTCAGCTTTATTCGACAACATTTACGCATTTAATCTGTAAATAACGAAAGAAATTGTTCTTGTTAAATTTATATATAAATAGAAAAAATAGCTGCTTTTTCTGCTTAATCTAAACATACGTACATATTTATTTATGTACACATTTGTGTATCTTTGAAAATTCAAAACCATCAGAAAATATTTGTGCGCCCTGCTCTACCGTAACCTTTCACAACCTTCCATAATTGCGTCATTAATAGCATATTAATTAAGCATGCTCAAAAAAAAAAAAAAAAATAAACGAAAAAAAAAAGAAATTCAACTGTAGTGAGCTTACAGTTTGAATACAGAATATGTACATATTTTTAGGGAGCTACACTTTAAAAAAATCATTGAATAACTCTCACGTAGCTTGGACTTTCTTCTTTCTTCTCAGTTTTTTCATATTTCAGGTATACTGACGGATATTAGCAGATCCCGAGATCTCAGATTGCGTTCTTTTAAGAATTATTTTGAATCAGAAACACAGGCTTTTAATATTAAGGAATAATAATAAGGGAAGGAAGCGAGGTTATCTTAAAAAATCCACCTTAGAACCATTAGTTTTCTGCTGCCTCGTGTGTTCCACTTAAGTGCTTGTCTAGAACCCATTAAAAACACTTTGGCCTTATGGTCCGTTGGAAGATACAAAAACTGAAGATGAACTTTGTGTGGATGAAAATCATATATGTTTTACTTTTGATTGAGCTGCGTAAAGAAACATCAAACTTTTCTGACACTATTAAGTATATATAACATCGTCTGATGGAGATACATCATCGCAGAAATAATACTTTCCAGATAGACGGAGTCGGCCACTGTGACGGGTCACAAACTTTTTTTTATATTTTATATATTCAAATATATGTGTAGAAAATTTCAAGTCAAAATTGCCTGAATTACAGCCATTTTAGTGATAGCAAGTAGACTGAAAATTTAATAAAAAAAAACTCATTTTTCCAGCCGTCAAAGTGGCTTTCCCCCTTAATATGTATATGAGGAAATTAGCCGATATATGTCTAATATATAATATATGTAATAATATATTCTCACTAGCTGACCCGGCACGGCAGACGTTGTTCTGCCCTTTCTACGAAGAAGCGGGAAAATTGAATTTATTTCAATGAAGAAGAATGAATTTTCTTGGTGTTTAAAATTGAACATCGGTGACTATGACTATTCGAGCTTAAAGGATGTACATTGAATTTCGTAAAAATTCTAGATTTAAAAATGAGGCATCAAAATTGGCATTTTTAAAAGCATTTAATTTGCAGAAAAATATGAAAGACCTTTCTAGAAGTTATATCTAATCCCAAAAATTATTTAAAAAATATGGACTTATTTGCTATTTATTATAAAAATATAGATATATATAGAAAATAGTATAACAATTTGTTGTAAAAAAGTGATAGAAAAGATAATTAAAACAACAGAAAAAGTAGTAGAAAAATAGAAAAACAAAGTAGTAAAAAATAGTAAAAAGGAGTGGGAAATAGTAGTAGCAATAATAGCAAAAAATAGTGGTAGAAAAAACAGTGAAAAAGTAGTAGAAAATAATAATTAATAATTGTTAATTCACATTCTTGTACCAAATTTCTATACTGTGTTATAAATGATTCTTGAGATATACCCAAAAAATATTAGGATTGTATGGGAAGTGACACGCCACTTTTCTAAAAGCCTTTATGAATAGCTATGTTTAATCCTCTTGTAAAAGCAAACATATTCTGTATAAATATATGATTTCTATCGGTCAAGTCGTTCAGAAGATACATTAGAAGTTGAAATTATTTAAAAGTTTTAACCAATTTCATATTTATTATAAAAATAGAATTTGTTACAGCGCCACCTATCGGATTTTAAGATAGTTAGGCAGGATCTTAAGATATTTCATAAAGTAGTAGAAATAATAGTAAAAAAAGGAATGGAAAAAGTAGTAGAAAAAGGAATGGAAAAAGTAGTAGAAAATAGCAGCAAAAAAGTAAAAGAAAAAAGTAGTAGAAAAGGTAGTAGGAAAAAGAATAGAAAATAGTATTACAAATTGTTGTAAAGTAGTAAAAAGGTAGCAGAAAAAGTAGCAGAAAAATAGTTGAACATAGTAGTACAAAAATAGTAATAATGGAGTAGAAAGAGTAGTAGAAATAATAGTAAAATAATAGTAGAAAAAACTGTAAATAGTAGTGAAAAATAGTAGAAAGTAGTAGTTCCAAATAAGAAAAAATGTATTAAAACGTAGTAGAAAAAAGTATTAAAATAGTAGTAGAAAATATTGGTTGAAAAAATAAGAAAAAATTGCAGAAGAAAAGAAGTTTAAAAGTAGTAGAAAATAGTAGTAGAAATAGTAGTAGAATTAGTAGTAGAAACATTACTAGCAAATAAAAGTGAAGCATGGTGCCACACCCACTAATCCAACAAACTGAAAGAATTTAAATTTTAGTACCGTACCATAAATGGCCTAAGATATCTCATATTGGGAATTCAGGTTATATGAAAGGTGCCACACCCGCTTTGTCAATCCCTCCCATATTTTTGTTGTAGCATGTCATTGTCAATTCTCGTTATTGCACCAAATTTCTGTACAGTGCTATAAATGGTTCTTTAGATATACCCAAAAAATTATTAGTATTGTATGGGAGGTGCCACACGCATTTTCCCAGAAGTCATTATGAATAGCTATGTTTCATCCTTCCGCCAAAGAAAATATATTCAGGAAATCCGTTCAGAAGTTACACGATGTCATACATACAAAACTCTACGATTATATATATAAAGATTTAATCTAAATAAAACATTCATGAAGCGTACTAAGTACATATAGAACATTGCGCTTATCTGGGTAAACTGATGGTCCGAAAAAACTAAATAAAAATTTTTGTAAAGGAGTTTAGATATTTGATGAGTTGTGAAAAAAATTCATATGATGTAATGCAAGTTGATGAGTGCGCCTCTCTCGCAGGAACAGCTGAGCTAGTACAAACCATAGAGCATATGAGATGACACTGACAAAGCTAATATTTCTATTTGTATTGGATGTGGCTGGTCCTCATATGATCATATGAAAAAAGCCCGACCTCAAAGTCGATTTTTTCAGTGTCTGCTCACATTCTCTCACATGCTGCAAGGCGATTGATGTAAACTAAAAGACAAGCGGGGAGACAGTACTTCGTATTCTCTTCAGTAGTTAGCGACTTAGATGAGTACGTGTTTCGCATGTATGCAAGTGTGTTGTTTAACATTTTTTAGATTATTTCTTACGAACCTGCACACGCATATTTTTTTATTTGATTTGAATTGATGTCCAATCAATGCGTTAAGAAAATTAAAAAAAAAAAACAAATTTGTTTGGAAAGTAATAAATTTATACTGAAATTACACAATTTATGTGGAAATAAAATTAAATACTTAATTGTCTGTAAAAAACGCAACCACAAATATACACATTTTTTCTAGTTTTTGCTTTTTGTTTTTTGTTTTTTTTTTTTTCAAATATGTTTTTTTTTTTCTTTTCAGAATAAAAAAATGTATTTTTATGCTTGAAAATATATGAAATTACCACATTTCTTATTGTATTTTTAAGCATATTTAAATTAGTTTCTTTCAGTGTATAGAGAAAAAAATATCAACAATTTGAGCATATGTATATTCAATTACGCAATTGTATCTCCGAAATATTAAGTACAAATATACATATGTGCATGTGTTTTTTTTTTTTTTTTTTGAGTACATAAACAAATTTGCCCTTCATTTTTTCTTTTGAATTTTGTCGTTATCGGCGTTTTTTTTTTATTTTTTTGGGTTTTCGTTTCGGTTTCAGTGTTCGATTTCTGTACTTGTCAGCTTCCTCTGGTTTCCAAATAAGTGATATACTTTTTCGTTTTCATTTTTTATGCATATTAGAAATTCTCATCGTCATCGGAAATAATATACAAAAAATAACAAAAAAAAAAAAAAAATATTGTACATTTATTATTCATGTTCTTGACCCTGAATTAGTTTTTTTTTTTTGTTGTTTTGTTATTATTTTATTTTTCTTGTAAGTTCTTAGCATTTTTTTCATTTTGTTCATTGCTTATTGTTTGTAGTACTTTTTCTGATTATATTATTGGGTGTATTTATATGGAATATTTCTAATTTTTTATATATTTAATACAAACATACGATAATCTCATATACATATGTCTGCAAGTGCGTTAATTTTTGTGTGGTTTTTCGTACTTAAAATTTTAATTGTTACCATTCGAGTTATAGGATTATTGGATTTGTGATTAACTACATGAAGTAATCTCATATTAAGAATTTTTATAGAGTTTTTTATTCTGCTCAATTGATACTTTTGGCGCCTTTAGCTTAATTATTATCTCAAAATGTATTAAAATTTTTTTAATAGGGTTTAATCTATATATATACGCTTAGCAACTAGCTAAAGCAGAGTTATTTTTTCTGTACAAGATTAGAGAACTCTTTTTAAAATTAGTGCTTCATCTCCTTTCTACAAATGTTGATTAATACTCGGATATTAACCGTTATAGCTGCTAAGATCGTCTCATCATGCTCTACAGGTCCTTAATAAATATTACATATATTTTAAATAATATATGCCCTGGCAAAGATGATTTTTTGAATTAATCTGATTTTTACTTAATCGATTCATACGGACCAAGTTTTAAACGAATTCAAAATTCCGTTGTAGCAATGTGTCTTAATTTAGAAATTCTTTTTCGTTCAAGAGCAAGTATAATTTGTACTTCATCTATATGGATGGTTAGGTTAGGTTGGAGTGGCTGTCGAGAGACACACTTAGGCCTGAACGACCCATTGTGATACCACATAGTTGGACCTACAGTTTAACGCCGATTCCGAACGGCGGAGTGACAATTTTTTATCGGCTTGGTGGTTTTGCCATTACCAACCAATGTGTGTACTTGTACACTATCTTATAATTCTCATACACTTCATATTGATAGTGAATATAAGAAAGTAATGAAAATTAACCACCAGACGAAGACGGGAATCGAACCCGAACCTCCCAGATTAAAGTCTAGTGCACTATCCACTAGGCTATCGAGGTCGTCATCTATCAATATGGATACAAGATTATCTCTATATACACTTGTGGCCACATAATTAAGTCACTAGAACAATATTTTATGCTGACTTTGAAAAATATTTTGTATTAGTAGTCGAAGAATTTTTTATAATGTCATTTAGCGGTACCATTCGTAGCCTTAAAAAAAAATGTTAAGAGCAATTACAAAAGTGTCACGTATTTTGCGCGCAGTCGGCAATTATGTGTGAAGGTGTAAGAGAGGAAGTGGACATTGTATAATTAAGTCATTTTATATTCTTTCGCAATCAACTTGACTTAGTGCAATTAAATTCCGTAAAAACTAATAAAATCGATCATTTACACATTTCTTTATACTTTAGTTGAACAATTGTAGATTTTGGTTGTGATGGGCAAAAATAAGAGTTCCACTCCCTCGAAGAGGGAGCTCATTTGAAAAACTTTCCAGAACCTCAGAACCTTGGCATTATTGCAAAAGTCGTGGAAGAGCTAGCTTTTTTACGTGGAAAAGTGGTCAATGAGATAAGATACTACAAAAAATTCAAATCATTTCACAATTTGCAACGCAAAAAAACACTTAAAACGTCTCCAGCTGAAGATAGGTACTTGATTAGGCTCAGCCAAATGAACGATTTCTTAACTTTCATCAAACTAAGATCACAAATGGACTTAGATTATAATTTGAAAATATCAGCCAGAACTATACGCAAGCGATTAAATGAAAAAAAATATTAGGACGAATTAGCTGACATAAACCCAACGGCGTATTCAGTTCGTTAAACGATATTTCCACTAGTACCAGCATTTTTGGAAAGCGATTGTTTGGAGCGATGAATCCAAATTAAATGTGTTTGGGATCGAAGGAAGGAAGGCTCTTTGTTAGGCATCCATCAAATACTGAGCTGGCCCCAAAATTTACTAAAAAAATCTGTAAAACATGGGGCCCTTGTGTAATGGTTTGGTGGTGTTTTACTTCATCTGGAGTTAGTCCAATTGCTTAAATCGATAGCAAAATTACTGAAGAAAACTAAAAAGGCATCCTTAAAAATCATTTTCTCCGAGGATACGGTGATAATTTACCTTTGGATTGGATCTTTTAGCATGATAACGACTCGAAACACACAAATCGGGTCTTGATTAAATGAGAACAAAATAAAAATTCTCGAGTGGCCAGCCCAAAGCCCATATTTAAACCATATAGAAAATCTGTAGAGTATTTTAAAAAGGGTCGTGGCAGCGCAAAAACCTCCAAATAAGGCTTCCTTATGAGCTAGCACTCAGGAGGAATAGAATCAAATCACTGCTGCCTAATGCTCAGGTACTGGTCGAAGAGATATACAGAAATTATCAGGCAAAAATGTTTTCCACAAAGTACTAACAGTACTAAAGGTAAAATTTCAGTTCTAAATTAAGAATCACCAAACTTATTATTTTTAATTTTTTTTTTTTAGCATATGACTTAATTATTTAACCGCAAATTACACCATAGACATATGATAATTTGAAAAAATTTTACATATTTTACATTTTAACTGTTTATTTCTTTTATAATTTTAAATATTGAACTGTTATTTATTTATTTTACCGTTGGTTTTGTTTCTTTTCAATAGAAACTTTATTTTTTCTTAAAATTCTTCTGCTCATAAGTGTATAACTTAATTGTATGTCCACAAGTGTAAGTATTAAAAATTATACAATTGACGAACTTTTGTGTACCTGCTACACAATTCTTCAAGCTTATAAAAAAATAAAAATTAACTTAATATTTTACGATGCAAATATTTTATGCAATAGTTTGCAAAACGCTAGCTATCCTAAAAACATTTTTATCTTTTCTTTCCTTTCGTTCTTCTTCCTCTCTCTATCTCTCTTTCTCTCTCTCTTTACAAAAAAAATAAAAATAAAATAATTATAAATAGTCATGCAAACTATGAAACTAACTACATACCTACTCAGTAGGTAGCAACGATTCTAAATAGTAAACTCCTGCATACGCTTTAGGGGAATTCAGAGATTGAGCGTAGTGTAAAACTTAAATAAAGAATTTTTTTTTTTTTTTTAGGAATGCGTGTTAAATTAGTGTGTTCATGTGAGTTCTAGTTCTAGTTTTAAGCTCTAACCATTTTAAAAAAAACTAGCGACAACAATGACCGTGAACTCCCTTATGTTATGTTAATTTGTGTGTTTACTTCTTAACTACCATGTCGTGTTGTATCGTATCGTCTCTTTCATGTCTGCACGTAATTATGAAAAGTGTTTTAATTAAAAAAAAAAAAGTAGAAGAAAAATTATAAAAAAAAATTTCATAAACAAAAAGAAACAAATTCGTTAACCAAAAGTTACGAAAAATAGTTAAAGAAAAATGATTAAGTTAAATAATAATAAAGAGTAGATTCAGCGAATTTTTTGCAAGTGCGAAATACTACCTACTACTAAGCGGTAATCTATATGCCAGATTAATAATTCCCCATGCAGTTTTTAGGGCTGATACCGAACCTAGCAACACAATTCTTCTTAAGTATATAGTCTTCTAGTTATAGTTAATTACAATGTTAATGTCGCTAGGATATTTTCTTTATATATATATATATTACAAGAATTTCGATTATTGTGGTTTATGCGTATCGTTTTCATTTATTTGAAGGAAGAATGTGACGACCCGAAAGCCAGGAACTTTATATTTTTAGATATTATATTGAAGCCCCACAATATGATAAAAGTAATGAAAAAAGAGAGTTAGTTAAGAAACCATACCCTAGCCAGGAACCGAACTTGGGACTCCAGAAACAAAAGTCTCGGACACTGCCACTAGGCCACAGAAGTGATGGTTGGATGTGCAGTTTAATGCTGGTTCCAAACGGTGGTGTGACAATTCGTTATATCACATGGTGGTTTTACCATTGCCTACCACTTTTTATGATTATCATTCACTTCATTTCCATAGGAATATTAGAAGATTATGAGACCTGGGTGAAAGTCTAGTGCATTAGACCATCGAGGCCGTTTGCTTAGTCTACTAGGTTTTTTTCTTTTGTATCTCGTTTTGATAGAAAAACGAACGGACGTCATTGAAAGATTATAATCTTTTGATTAGATTGGGTTAGCTTTATCTGTTCAAGGTTATAGAATTGAACATTTCTTAGAATATTGAGCACATGAGGTTAAACTCAGTATATATAGGGATAATTGTATCAAAATCGTTTTATTACTTAATAAAAGTAATGAGAGTGCACGTGTAAATTGTTTTTATTTTCAGCCATATAAGAGTGAGTTCTTTCTTCAGTAACCTTGAACTTTTAATCAGAACAAAAAACTTTAGAGATTGAAAAAATCTTAATACACGTTTTACTTAATTTTTTTTGGGTGTAAAATTTAAAAATTTTTTTGATCTAGTTATCTTTGAAAAATATGTCAGTTGTCATTTTTAATGACAAACATGTTGATTTGATTTATTGTGAGTTTGATCAAAATCAGTGAAGAAAAAGAAGTACGTCTTAAAATTATTGAAAATTTTCAAAAAAAATCCAAATTGGTCCTACAAAAAATTGGCCAAAGAATTGAAGGTCTGCCGTCAAACTGTATCCAATGTTATTAAACAGTTTCAGGTGAATTTGAAAATCGATAGGAAACCTGGCTCGGGAAGAAAACAAGGACCCCATAATATTGGGAAAGCCAAGAAAATAGAAAGCATAGTGAAAAGATCTCCAAACACATCTGGCAGAAAAGCTGCCCGGTTAGCACAGTGCTCTGACTATTTTGTGCGAAATGTTAAAGCCAATGCAGGTTTGAAAACATACAAAGTCCAAAAAAATCCAGACAGGAATGCTGCAAAAAATTTAGACGCCAAAAGTAGGGCTCGGAAATTAAAATCGAATTTCACTGGCAGATTTTACGCAGCTTCCGGTCTGATGCTGGAGGAAATGTCGACTGACAATTTAAAATCCAAAAGCAAACAAAATTTCCTAAAAAATTCCTGATATGGCAAGCTATATGCAGTTGCGGCAAAAGAAGCAAGTCATTTGTTACAGTGGGCTCTATAAATACCGAAATATACATCAAAGAATGTTTGAAAAAGATTTCTTCCTTTCATAAGAGAGCACAATGAGTCCACATATTTTTTGGCCCGATTTGCCATCATGTCACTACGGCAAGAAAGATCTGGAGTGGTACCAAAGTAATAGCATAGTTTTTAGAGAGGCCAATCCTCCAAATTGTCCGGAGCTCAGACCAGTGGAGAGATATTTGGATCTTGTGAAAAGAAACTTAAAGAGCACAAAAAAAGTGTCCCAAAATATCGAAGATTTTAAAAGGAGGTGGGCAAACTGTTCCAAAAAGGTGTCTGAAACAACTATCAAATCTCTAATGGAAGGCTTACCAAAAAAGGTACACGATTTCATAAATAGTGGTTAGAACTATAAAAGTTATATTTTTCTGTAATTTGTAAAATATTACCAATTAAATAAAAAAAAATCAAAACTCTAAGATCAACCATTGAATTTTATATTTGTTAAGATTTTTTCGATCTCACTCTTTATACTTGGTAAGCCACGCAAAGTTATTTTGATGGAAACAAATCATATTCACAAGATTTGCCAATTTTAATCAAAACTTTTTTTTTGTTTACAGAATTCCCCTCTTTACCTGACATGCAGTACACCTATGTATAAACTGCGTACCTACATAGCGATTACACTTACCTTGGCATTGCTATTTAAAAAAAAAAACCCTTAAAAAATAACAATAACATCATAGCGTTCATTATTCTAAGCACGAGTCACATCGATTAAAATATACACGTGTAAGAAACTTTCAGCTTGCTATGGTTATCGATTCATTCAAGTTTGACAAAAAGCTAGCAGAAAATAGCAAATCGAATACGATTATAGCGATATGAAATATAAAGATTTATGAATTATTTATCTGAATATAAAAAGCATTATTTTTAGTGTTTGTAATAATTGAATAATTTGTAGAGTTGAATGAAAAGTACACGGTTACTTTAATGAGTGGAAAAGGCATCGGTTTTATTTCTATTCTATGTTAATTTCACTAAATAAATTTCTCCTTCTTTGAAACTGAACTGAAGCTATTCTTTGTCTTTAATTCCAATCATGCCGAACAAATTTGATCACATATTTGCTTTCAATCATAAAAATGTTAAATATTTTCCACAAATTACCTAAGCAATACAAATTTATTTACAGTTATCAGAAATGGTATTACATTCTGTTTAAATTAAGACATACATTCTTGGTAAATTTTAAAATTCTCAATAAAATGCCATCTCAATTCCATATCCCTATTTTTGAAGTAAATATCTGACTACATTCATACACAGAGAGAAACGCAATGTAGTTAAATTGAACATTTTTTAAATTTATTTTTAAAAATTTTTATTTCAAAGGCATTATTTTGATAATGCTCTTACTAGTTCTTCTCATCTCTCTACTTTCATTTCTTGGTTAGATGAAAGCACATGGAAAACATTACTCAACCTATAGATATTCTGGTATTCTAAATAACGAGAGCGTTAATTCTTTTGATTAGCGTAGTAACGACCAAACAAGGGCGTTAGTGTAAAAAGAGCTTTAAGCTCTTTACGTCGTATATGGCTGAAAGCTTTTCAGTTAATTTTGCTGGCACTTTTTTTGTACATATTTCGGTGTAAAAGGTTTTATCAATGCAAAAGCTTTATGAAACACTAAAACGTATACATTTTGTCAATGGCCGTCACAGATTGGGTGTAACGATCTCAATTAAAACTTTAAAGCTCAAAGCTTTTTGCTCACTAGCATTCGAATGTTATTTGGAAGCAGTATAAGTTTTTCTTTTAGTTTTAGTGATCAATCATCATTAATCGCACAATGTCTATTTATAAATTCTTTGTAAAGGAATAAATCATTTTTTTTTTGATGTTTTAACTTGATTCTTTCTAGCTTTTGAGCCAAGGAAAAAATAAGGGATTTAAGTCACGACGCAAAAAGCTCGGCCTTGGCCCTACATGGGCTGTTGTGCCATAATAGTAGTAGTCACGACACCGATTAAAGCTTTAAAATTCAAAGTTTTTCGCTTATGAGTACAAAGGACAATTTTAAGTTTTATCAATTTTTTGTCTATAGTCGCCATTGATTTTCAAATTAGAAATCTCAAATGCCTTCTTAAAGAAAAAAAAAAGACAGAAACACATAAAGAATTTGAAAATCAATGTTAGATTAGATTCGATTTTTAAAGAGGTGGGCCTTAGGTTCCCAGATCACTGCGGCCATTTAGAGCCGAGTTCGTGAGTTCACTTCAGGACGAATTTCGTGAAGGTCATTCAAAATCGATTATTGTGCCAGAAAACATCAATGCTGTGCGTGAAGTGATATTGTAAGATCGTAACAGGTGAAAAATCATGCATATGAGCCCGAATCTAAACTACAATCGACTGTATAGGTCTTCCAAAGTGAGCCAAATCCAATAAAAATTGTTCGCGCACGAAGCACTTCGAAGCAAGTGGTCGCCTATTTTTGCGCAAAAACTGGTCATGTGGCCACCGTGCCATTAGAGCAACGTAGAGCAGTCAATTCTGAATGGTACACCACCATTTGTTTGCCCGAAGTGTTTGGAGAAATAAGGAAAACCAGCCGCCAAAGACGAATTATTCTCCACAATGACAATGCGAGTTCTCACTCATCGGCTCAAACGAGAGCCTTTTTGAGCACTTAAAACATCGTATTGATGGGTCATTCGCCGTACAGTCGTGATTTTATTCCCTTACATCCAAAATAAAATGCGAGGTCAACGTTTTTCGTCGCCTGAAGAAGCGGCTGAAGCGTTCAAAACTCATGTATTAGAGTTACCCCATTCGAAGTGGAAAAAGTGCTTCGAAATTTGTTTCAAACGCATGCAAAAGTGTATTGATCTTCATGAAAAATATTTTGAAAAACTATAAAGCCTTTTCAATGATAAACATTTGTTTTTACTTGTTCTATCTCAAAACTTAACCCTCTAGTTCTCAATTTTAGATTGATAAAAAAAAATCGGAATTGATTAATATTGGCGTGAAAATCGTGAACTGATTTAAACCCCCCCCCCCCCCCCCAAAAAAAAAACTAATGGGCGTGGTTTTATGAAGTGAGAAAGTTTGAACGCCTAAAATTATTTCTTCTTGAATGAACTTTTTATCAATTTATTTTAAGTAATTAAATATTTTATATAAAAAATTCAAATTCTTAGCTATCCAAGCTTTTTTTTATCTGGATACTATGACAGAAAGTATTTTATTTATTTTTTTTATTTTTCTTCCACTTTTATCTCAAATACAATCAAAATAATTAATTTTCCAATTTTTCACAAATTTTTTACTTTGACTGTTACTAACTTCTGTCATACGCATCACAGCTCATAACTGATGCATTTTCTTAAATGCTTGGAAAATTTCCTAAACGATATGATAAAATGTAGCAGCAGAAAACTGTTATGGAGGAAATTCCATCCCTTTTGGTGAAGGCCGTCTCGAGGCGGGCTTGGGAACTAGAGAGTTAAGTAGCAACTCTCGTAAAAAAAGTACTGCATACTTTTAGGCTTATATTTTAATTGATTTAAAAACTTAAATATGTTATTTTAATATTTTCCTATTTAAATTAAATTCAAATATTCTAAGTTATTGATTTAAATGTTTTTTTTAGTATAAAGTCTTCTTCTCAATGATTCAAGTGAAAGAATGGAATGCTCTCTTTTTCCTCAGTGCACAAAAAAAAACATAGACAAATAATACTTTTTATCTCTTCTTCCTCTATCCACCTCAATGCAGATATAATTCCACAAAAATATCTTAAGTATTTGCAACAAAAAAAAGTAAAGAATAAAAGCTATTGTCGTTTTATAACATAATAATATCACGCCTACTTGATCGTAAATCTACGCTTGTTTTAAAGAGGCATTACGTAGGAAATATATATACCCAACGGGGGAAAAAGCACTCCAAAAGGCCTTTCGGAGTGTTGACAAGCTGTAGGTGCTTCCTTACCATATGACACACCATTACGGTTTTAACATTGCAATTTCATTGGAAAAAAGCGCTCCGTTTTACACTACTTTTGGAGTGCTTCGAAATACCTCTCTCGAGATCTTTGCGTCAGCAGTTCGTTAGCTTTTTTCCACTGCTCTGGTCTACAATATTCTTCTTCTTTTCGAAATGCTTCAAAAGACCTCTCACGAAATCTTTGCGTTAGCAGTTTCGTTACTTTAAATTACGATGATCTTGCCGTCGTTTGATTCGGAAGCGATTGCTTTTCGGCAGCAAGTGTTCGTTAACAAAATAAAAACAACAAGTGCTGATCTCAGGCGAGCTGCTGACAATTGGGCCCGTTGGGTATAAACAATTATATATAACATGCAAAAATATGTGTAGGTATTTCTTGGCAATATAAACTTGCATTTATGCGTACGTATGTGTATTTTCTTAAAATACGCGAAATGTGTGCTTTCTTAAAGTACTTAGTACTTTCTTAATTCTCACTTAAATATCTATCTCTACGCCTTCTCTACAATTTATGTATCTATTTATGTAAAAAGAAAAGGATATGGGAAGCACTTTAGTAACTTTTGTTGAAGCTTTTCTTGTTGTTGTTCGTGCATTTAAAACAATTATTGTGCGTGTGTTATACCTTAGTTAAAAGAAAACTGTAGCAAGTAGTATTATTATTATTTGAAGGAAGGACGACTCGAAAGTCAGGCACTGCGACCTATAAGATCTATTGTACCAAAGCCCCAAGAAAGAAAGAAAGGAAGAAAGAAAAAGAAAGATAGATAAGAAACATACCCAAGCCGAGAATCGAACTCGAGTCTCCAGAAACAAGAGTCTGGCACTCTGCCACTAGACCACAGTGGCGATGGTAGGACCTACAGTTTAACCCCGATTCCGAACGGCTGTGTGGCAATTTTTTTATCAGCTCGGTGGTTTTGCCATTACCAACCAAGGTGTGTACTTGTACACATTCTTATAATTCTCATCCGCTTCATATCGTTAGTGAATATAACAAGTTTATGAGTATTAACCACCAGACCAAGACGGGAATCGAACCCGCAACCTTCTGGATGAAAATCTAGTGCACTATCCACTAGACTATCGAGGTCGTCAGCAAGTAGAATACCGTGATGTTAGTTTCACTAGTGCATCTAAATATTTTCGAAGAGGGGCTTTAATTTTTTGTGCTCCTTAAAAATTTTCTTTTGATTCACAATCATTGAGTTAAATTTATGAGGTTTTTATGTATAGGAGTTTGAAACCAAAGCCCCCTTCCAGGATTTACTAGTGGTTGAAATGAAAAAAAAAAACAGGTGGCACATATACTTTAAATAAAAATATAAAAAAAAGTTAAAAAGAAATATAAAATTTGGTTTTAAAATTTTACTTTTAGCATACTTTTTGGCTTTAAATTAATATGAGCCTTTAAAGATTTTGCAACTATTACATTTAAAAGGTAAAGTTCACAAATTCTTTACTTACTTTAAAAATGCTCACACACCTACACAAATTTTATTTTTTTATTTGCTCGGCCACCCAAACGCATTTATTTGCAGAAAACGATACAACCCACTCATGTGCACAAATTCTGTTGCATAACTTTAGGGGTAATAGCTAGTTTTTCTGTGTATGTGTGTGTGTGGGTATGCTGACAGTTGCTGTTTGGTTTTTGTTGAAACTAACGCTATTTGTGGTATTTTTGATTTGAAATGAATGAAAAATATGAAATTTCCAGGGAGAGAAAAAATAGAGAAAAAATTTTGTGCAATTTAATATTAGCATTTCACAGTTTACCTGAAAGATTATTGCAATTTAATATTATCATATCTTAGCAGATAATATTATTATTATTATTCAAAAGAAAAGAAATTAGGGGAAAAAACTTGTAGGTATGTATGTAATATAAAAGAAAATTACACTCATTATTCATTATTCAACAGTTAAAAATGAGCAGAGACGGAACAAGTGTACTTAGGGTAATGGGGGTTCGCTGAGTCCGAATCCGTGGTCCGCTTTGCTCAGCTACGTCACAATTTTTTGTTATTGGCATCAAACTTTTTAAAATTGAAAAAAAAAAAAGTTCAAAATGCAGTTCATATTTTTTGTCATCAAATTTGTTTGCAAAAAAAATTATAATTAATTTTTTCGTATTTTTTTTCATCCTCGTTATCATCGTTCACTTTTATCTCGTTGCTAGCTTAACCCAGTAATGCCTAGCGGCTCCAAATTTAATTTCATCTATAACTTTTTGTAATTGTTAACATAAAAAAAAACTATGTAGAGTTGCACTCATTTTTGTAAATAAGTAACTAAAGCTTTCGCTTAATATTTTAATTAACCGTTCCTTGGAAACTACTTAAAGTCATGATTAGTAATCTGAGCGGATCAGATTACAACTGCCTTGCTGCTAATTTGTATAAAATAAAAATTGAATTACGCTAAAAAATTAATATCTTTTTTTTCTTAAATCTTTACTTAAATTCTCATATAAGCAACTTATCGCTAAGCCGTTCCTGAGCCAGGTTCAAAAACAGTTTTTGAACCTGGCTGGGTTAAGCTAACAACGAGATAAAAGTGAACGATGATAACGAGGATAAAAAAAATTACGAAAAAATAAATAAATAAAAAAAAAAAATTTTTTTTTTAAATTTTCAAAGTTAAAAAATAAAAAAATCGAAAAATTTTTTTTTGTAAAAATCGATGTTTTGATGAAAAAAAATATGAACTGCATTTTTATTTTTTTGTTTTTTCAATTTTAAAAATTTTGATGCCAATAAAAAAAAACTTGTGACGCAGCAGAGCAAAACGGACCACGGATTCGGACTCAGCGACCTCCTATTACCCTAAGTGCATTTGTCACGTCTCTGCTCGTTTTCAAAAGTTTCCATTTGTAGAACAGTGTTATTAAATGATTTTACGTTCAATGCTGAGTATTCTCCAGCTGTGGTATAAAGTGTGATTAAATTAAATATACATACCTACTGAATTTTTTTTCAGCTATTAAACTTTGATAAGAATTTTTAATGGTTACCTACTGATGAAAAAAACCTTTTTTTTTTTTGTGGCATACATGTAAGTGTGTGTGTGTTCCCTTTTCAGTGTCGTGCCAACTTTACACGCAAACTAAATGCACTCTTCTCTACGTTCATGTGCCTATACATACTTTGATGGCTATGTATAATATATATAATTTTATTCTTTTTAACATTTTACAAAGTATTTTTTTTATTTTTTATTTATTTTTTTTATTAAAATTAACATATTCTCACATGCAGCCAACGGCAGCTTCATTTATTTACCTTTAGGCCAAAGAATTTCTTCAGCGAATTATGCTGCAAAGTACAAAAAGCTTTAATACCTTCTCCTTAAGAAGAATAATTTCTCAATAAGCTTTAATTTTGTTAAAGAGAATTTAAATTAATTTTTCTTTTTTTTTATTATATTTTTGTATTGGTATAAATTTAGAGTTTTGCAAAATCCCCCAGAGAACATTAAGCAAACGCATTAGGTTTAATTTTAAACAAATTACACAATATATAATATAAAAAATACCAAGTAAGTAATTAAATGTAAATAAAGACAGATTTGAATTAAACATTTTTCTGTTTGTTTTGTGGTTATGAGGAGAAAATGCAAATTTATATCTACATTTATCATGGAAAGCAAAGAAAATAATTACAAAAAAAGGAGAAAAAAAAACAGAAGGAGACTTAATAAAAGTTTTGTGAAATGGAAATATCTGAACATTGAGAAAAGTTAGTAGAAAAGTATTTAAATTCATACTATATATAGCTTAAAGGTAATTGAAAAAGATAAGCAAGATGATGGAATGGAAAAAAGTTAGTGTTTAGGTGCTTTCTGTCTGCTTGTCTGCAGCATTCACTTATTTCATTTAATCGCTTAAATCGCCACAAATGTATTGACCTCTTCATAATCAACTAAATAAATTTTGCAGCTGTTATTTTTTTTTAATTACTTGTGTTTCACTTTAGATTATTTAATTATAAATGATTATTTCAAGATTAAAGCAGCTGCTGATGTTTTCACGTACAACTTTGTTGTCGTATGATGTTTTCTTTCTTTTTTTTTTTTTTTGACTAGTAATCCGATAAGCATTCAATAATTCAGTTAAAGCTGTAAATTTTATGGCATGCGCTATAAATCTAAATTTTGTATATACGCATGTATGTAAACTCAATAGGAAATTACAACATTCATGATTGATTTATAAATGAGTTCAGAGAAATTTCAGAATTGTGTTTCCAAAACGAAATTATGCGGGAAACAGTAGTTCTATTCAGAAAAAAGAATCGTTTGGTCTGAATAATGCCGAAAGAGTCCAAAATATCCCAAGAATGATATCAAAAATCTTTCATGCACATGTGTTTTGATTTTGTTGTTCATTAGTTGCAAAAAAACAGAGCATTGCAGATTTTTTGAAACACTCTTGCGACAATTGTGCCATTTTCAGACGAACTTAGATATAAAATTTCTACAGTATTATTTTCAGATCTCTAGGCAGGTCTCGTTGCTTTTTAATTAAAGTATATTTTTTTAAAGGACAAAAATCTAAACCCTCTCCTTAATTACTCAATTTCAGAATCAACAAAGTGACAATTTATTTCCTACTGGGTATTTATGTATATATTTCATATACTACTTTGTAGTTATGTATAGCTGGAAACGGAAGTCATAAATATTAAATGACAAAGTTAAATAGATTTCTACATTTTGTTGTCTCGTTAACGAAATGTCAGCGATATGTTTTGTACTTCAATGTCAGTGAAAGAAAGTGATAAAAGGATCGACAGGGAGAGAGAGAGAGAGAGAGAATGAAAAGGAGATTTTCATGATTAATGCGTTTTAAAATAAATAAATGTTGTAACATTATTTCAAATATCAAAATGAAACATCAGCATGAAATTTACTCAGTATCAAAGCTTTGGGGTAAAAGTATCAAACTAAAAAAAAAAAAAAAAAACACGCGCACAATTTTTTCCTTCAAGAGTCAGAAGTCGTTTAGTTATAAGCGAGAAAACAGGAAAAAGAATTGTAGAGTCTAAGACTTTAAATCATAGTCAAAAGTTATAAATTAAATGATGTGAAGTCAAAAGCAAAAATTCAGGGTCGTAGGTCCAGAGTCTTGGTTAAAACCGTGCAATCGAGACTGTAAAGTCGGAGCCCTGAAAGTTGTGGAATAAATCGTCGCCTGAGTATTGATTTGGCGTATAGGCACAGGAATACTTATACACATACGCCAAATCAATTCCCAGGCGACGAAATGTTAAGTGGTCAAATATGTGAGATCAGTTTTGAGAAGTTAATTTTATTAAGGAAAATCGTGGAATCAATCTCAAAGTTACTAAAACTTGGGCCGTGGAGTTAGAGTTTTAAAAGCAGAGTCAGACTCGAAATTGTGTGGGCGAAATCGGGGTTCTGAAGTCGGAGTCGTGGAATCAGTGCCAAGGAGGCAGAACCGTCAAAAGTCTAAAATTGGAGCAGGAGTTCCAAAATTGTAGAATCAGAGTTGAGGAGTCAAAGTTAGAAATACGAGTTGATGACTCAAAGTTTGGTGGTTTAAAATCATGAAGCCAGAGTTGTAGAGTCAGAAATGTGAAAACAAAATAGTTCAGTAAATTCGTTTTCTCACTGAAAGCAACGCAACTGTGATCAATCATAAAGCGGCGACTGTCAATAGCATTGTATAGAATCACACTTGTGTTGCTTCCAGTGAGAGAACTGCCTTCGAGTTATGAAGACAGAGTCCTGGAGTCAGAGGTTAAAACCAAAGAATCAGAATTGTAGAACTAAAGTTGGAGATCTAAATCATTTCATCGCATTTAGAGTCAACAAGTCAGGTTCAAAGTTGTGACTCAAAATCATAGAGTCAGTGAAAATCGTGAAGTCAGTCTTAGAGCCAAATAGGCAGAGTGGGGAAGTGTCAAAATCGTAGAGTCGAGATGCTGTAGTCGTGAAGTTCAAGTCGTGTTGCCTAAGTCAAAGTCGTGAGGTCAATGTTGAAGAATCAGAATAGTAGAGTCAGAGAAATGGAGTCGGTTGAATAATGAGAGCCGAAAAGACAGTTTCAAAGTTGTGAATCAGAGTCATGCAGGATGTTTATGAAAATACTTAAACGGTTTCTATTGGGAATCGAAAACTTCAAAACGAACTTGAAGTGTGTTTATGCTATCGTTTTAAAAAATTCAAACCGTTTTTAGCATCAGATTTACATAGTAATATACTCACAATTTGAATAGTCAAGTTAGAGTTAAAGTCGAGTAGTTGGAAATCAAGTAGGGGGAAGTCAAAGTCATAGAATCCATAGAAAAATTCGTGAAGTCAGTGTCTAAGGATCATAAAAGTAGATTCTCTTAAATTCAAAGTCTGAAAATGAAGGTTCTTGATGTAATATCCGAAGTTGTGGGGTCAGAATAATGTGATTTGGGTTAGTATTGTGAAAATAAAGTCGTTCAGTTGAAGAACATACTTTCAATGCAAAACAATAAATAAAGGAAAATTTAACAATTTTGATCACCATGAAAAATTATTTTAAAAGGTCTTACTCTCAGAACTTTTAAACAAATATTTCGATTTTAGTTAAGGAGTTTCACATTCAATTTAAATATTTTTATATTTAATTTAAATATTTTTATATTTAGTTTAAATATTTTTATATTTAATTTAAATATTTTTATATTTAATTTAAATATTTTTATATTTAATTTAAATATTTTTATATTTAATTTAAATATTTTAAAATTTAATTTAAACATTTTTATATTCAATTTAAATATTTGCACATTAAGTTTGAATTTTTCCATTTTAAATTTGCAGATTTTCATTTTCAAATCAAATTCAAAAATGCTACTTAATATTAGACTCAAGAACTTTGAATAGTTTTAGTTAAGGCTCAGCCGAAAAAATTTGTACTGCAACAGGCAAGCACTTGTAGGCCAAAGTAAGCCTGAATTTCACCATAACATAACCTAACCGATCTCAAATACAAAGTTATTCAATAGAATTACTTAATTTTTCCTTGAGTTTTTTTTTTTAATGAGTAAAGCTCTGTGAAACATCAATTTGAAATTTATCTTAGAATGTTTTTCTTGTTTACATATTTTTTCTAAGTTTTAAACCACAATTTTGCTTACAATAAACAATATAATTTTATGTTTACATAATTGTTTGTTTATGTTTGATTTCGACAAAAAAAAACAAAAACTAGCATTAAAAATCTTGAACAACAACAAAGAATATCGATTGTATAATTTTTGAGTATTTCATACTGGATTGACTACTTTAAAAGTACGTTTATTTATGTGTTTCTGTTTAAAGTGGTGTTCATATTTCATAGATGTTATTATACACAAGAAAAATATTAAATATTAATATGAAAATTGATGCTTCATCCATACATAAACTGAAGTTCAAATGTAAAAGAAACCACGATAGCTTGGAGTATAGAACTGCTAGAGATTTAGGAATTAATGATGATTAATTTGCTGCTTAGAAATACTTTTTCAGCAATTCTTATTATAGCTACATACTTATAAAGGAATAAACATCACCTAAAAGTATGCAATGTTATGAATTAAACTTATTTGGTACAGTGTTGTCTATTACACTAAAATGTTTTACATTGGTACAACGAAGATGTGTCTCCAAACCTTAAATCAATATATTAACATGTTTACACATATTTCTGATATTTTCTTTTCAATTCTTGGGGGAGTACCCAAAAAAATGTCTGATTTTTTTTTTTTTTTTGTCATTTCACATTTTTGCATTTTTTGCAATTTAATAGAAACTTTTGATTAAGTCTTTTTTTTAGTTCGTATCCTCAAAAAAAAAAAAAAAAAAAAAATAAAGAAGAGATATGAATAGAAAGAATGACAGAAACTTTTTTCAATTTAATGTGCAGCTTGTTGCTGTTGTTGTTGTGATTGCTAAAATACTTGATGAAAAAGTTTCACAGAAAATAAGTTAAGCTAATAGAAATGTAAGAATATTGGAATGTATGTGCGTATACACATTGGCCTGTGTGCGTGTGCTAACTTGTGTATGTATTTGTGTCTGTGCAGGTATCTTAAATATGAAGATATTTCATATAACAGTAAAGAAAAAGAAAAAAAATAATATTTCATAAGAATTTTTCTTCTTTTTCTACGTATTTGTTGGATACTTACAAGAAAAAAATATAAATGTATATTAAACAGCGCAGCAGCGTACTTGGAATCTTAGGTCAGGGTTAGGTCGTGTCGTATTGTATCGTATCATGCCCTATATGTGCTTGTCTTTTTCTATTGCTGCTACTCTTTTATTAGATTGGTTTTTTCTATTTTTTTTTTTTGCTCTATGGTACATTAACGTGATAAAAGCAAAAAAAAAAAGTAGAAAGTGTTTCCCTTTGCATGTTTCTTTAACATTCATTCCTTGTCCCTTTTTTTTTCTTGATTCCTTGATTGTTTCTATAATTTCTCTTCATACATTTTTAGTGTATCTGCATTTAAAAGATACACTTTTTCTTCTGTATGTACATTTCTTGTGGGTGAAGAAGTGAAGCAGTAAGAAAGTTGGGTGCTGTGCTACTGATATTACAAATTGCCATTAACTATGCTATAGTAAAAAGAAATATCACATAATTTATTAGGAAATTGGGAATTGACAACGTCGTTTTATGGATGGCGGAAATTTTTTTTCTTACTTTTTATTTTATTTTATGAGCGTGTGGGCAGTTAAAATGTTATGGTTATGCAACGTGTTGTGGAGTCAAAGGCAAAAGTCTGAGTGAGTCAGAATCTTGGAGTCAGATTTGTGGAGTCAAAGTCCTGAACTCAAAGTCGTGAAGTCAAAGTCGTGAAGTCAAAGTCGTGAAGTCAAAGTCGTGAAGTCAAAGTCGTGAAGTCAAAGTCGTGAAGTCAAAGTCGTGAAGTCAAAGTCGTGAAGTTAAAATCGTGAAGTCAAAGTCGTGAAGTCAAAGTCGTGAAGTCAAAGTCGTGAAGTCAAAGTCGTGAAGTTAAAATCGTGGAGTCAGAGTCGTGGAGTCAGAGTCGTGGAGTCGGAGTTATGGAGTCAGAGTCATGGCGTTAAAGTCATTTAGTTTGAGTCGTAGAGTCAGAATTGTGGAAGTTGTGGAGTCAAATTAATGGGGTCAGAGTCATGCAGTCAGAATTCTGAAGTCAAAGTCGTGAAGTTAGGCTCATAAAATCAAAATCGTCGAGTCAGAGTCATGGAGTCAGAGTCATGGAGTCAGAGTCATGGAGTCAGAGTCATGGAGTCAGAGTCATGGAGTCAGAGTCATGGAGTCAGAGTCATGGCGTTAAGGTCATGTAGTTTGAGTCATAGAGTCAGAATTGTGGAAGTTGTGGAGTCAAATTAAAGGGGTCAGAGTCATGCAGTCAGAATTCTGAAGTCAAAGTCGTGAAGTTAGGTTCATGAAGTCAGATTCGTCGAGTCAGAGTCGTGGAGTCAGAGTCATGTAGTTTGAGTCGTAGAGTCAGAATTGTGGAATCAATGTAGCGTTGAAGCTGTGGAGTCAAATTAATGGAGTCAGAGTCATGTAGTCAGAATTTTGAAGTCAAAATCGTGAAGTTAGGCTCATGAAGTCAGATTCGTTGAGTCAGAGTCGTGGAGTCAGAGTCGTGGAGTCAGAGTCGTGGAGTCAGAGTCGTGGAGTTAAAATCATGTAGTTTGAGTCATAGAGTCAGAATTGTGGAATCAATGTCGTAGCGTTGAAGCTGTGGAATCAAATTAATGGAGTCAGAATTCTGAAGTCAAAGTAAGGCTCAAGAAGTCAGATTCGTAGAGTCAGAGTCGTGGAGTAAAAATCGTAAAGTCAGAGATTAGGAGTCAGAGTTGTGAAGGCAGAGTCGAGAAGAAACGTTTAAAGTTGTGGGATCAGAATCATGAAATTTAAATTTAAAGTTAAATTTAAAATCGATAGAAACATAGCTGGATTAGATTTAATTGGAATATTATGAACTTATACAAACACTTATAGTTCCTAGACACTCAATGTATATTGTTTTAATATTGTCAAGCATATGTAATGAAAAAAAAATCTAACTTCGTTTCCATCTAAAAAATATTACATTGTACGTTCATACACTCGTAACTAAATATTTTTTGTAATAAACTAAATTAAGTATCCGCAAAATATGCATTCTTAAACCCATAATGACACTTAAACTTTAGGTCAAGTATCCAGCAGCAAGTAGTGCCTGCCACATACTGTGTAAATATGACTGAACGCGCTTATAAAAAACTAAAAACATGAAGTCAGCTAAAAAAGTAGAAAACAGAAATGAAACGAAAAAAACTGTGTAAAACATTTAAAGTTTTTTTTATATTTTTTTTTTCGCCAATAGGGCAGTGTGACTTGAGCCCACAAAAGGGGAACAAAATTAGATTTTATTTAAATTTTGTTTTATATGAGACTCAAGGTAAATTAGGCGATTTTTCAAAAAGATAAATAGAAGAGGTTCTTCATGAAAAAAAAAGATGGGCAGGCCATTAAAGTTCTAAAGCAGAAGAGGTACCAGATGCGTCTCCCCTTCTTCCTTATTCTCCCGAAAGTATCTGAAAAAGTCTACCTCTGAAAAATCTATCCGTCACAGATCTTGCAATCCCCAAACTGAACATCATGAAGAGCTTCAATACATTTTTCTCAGCTAGACCAAATTTTAAAAACAATCGTGACGAAGCTAGCTTTGAAATCTAACTCTATACTAACAGGTATTAAATGGGGTGCTGGGCCTGTATGAGATATCTCTATATATGCATCAGCGATGCCAACTTGCGGGGAATTCCCCGATTTGCGGAGAATTTTACTTAGAGCGGGGAATCGGGGAATGAGCTGTTTTTTGCGGGGAATTTGAAGTCGTCCAGCTTTTTTTTTTTTGTCAAATTTTATGTAATGTAAAACGTTTTACTTATGCTTATTTCATATTTTGGGTCTTAAAATCTTCATCGTTTTTTAAGTGGGCACTTTATTGGTTTGGAGAAATCGATTTTTAAAAAATATGATATTTGAAAGTAGGTATTTTGTAAAAATTTCAGAGAGAAACTCGGAGTGATTTCGTAGATATAGATGATTTCGGCCGTTCAGAAAGGCTTAGCTATGTCTTCGTCCAGCACCTCCTGATTAATAACTCTTAATCCCTGCTGACTAATCTGTAAACTTATAAATTACGGTCAGCCATCATAATGAAGAAGTATATTTTACCTGTTAAAAACCATCAGTCAAAACTTTAAACCATTTTTTCTCAAAATAAAGTTTTCGCCATTTTTTATTTAAGTTAAAAGAAAGCCCATGTCTTTTCCTGTGATAAATTTGATGTCCAAAAGTGGGTTGAGGCTTGTCTATTAAAATTAACGTCTAGTAACTCGACACACCTCATCTCGTTCAAATTTGGAGTGATAACTACTACCCAATCTGACTAAACTTTGTGCAAGTTGGAGTCCGATCGATTTTAAGAGTGGGTTCCCTTGAAACTAAATCTCCCATGTGTCAAGAGAATTCCGGATTCAGAAAGTACATTTCTATTAATCTACGAGTCCTATAAAATTTGGTTAAGTTTTGGACCGAGAAAGTTCAGGATCGCCCTAAAATAACACCGAGATAAATTTTAAGGTATTTTTCGTTTTTGTAAAATGTTTATATGGAAAGTGCGTGTCGCTCTTTTATAATATAAAATTATACCGATGCGGGGAATTTGATCGAAAAACGGGGAGCTATCGGGGAGAAAGAAAAAATGAGTTGGCATCCCTGATATGCATCCCGATTCAATTCAACTTCCAAGCAAAGTTAGTGTATTTCTAGCTATAATCATGTCTAATTTGGGTTCCAGCTCACAGAAACTTTGCAGATATAAAAATGGCATGAATTAGCGAAACGAAACAAATATCAAATCTAAACGTTGCTCAAACTCAATTCCTCTAAGAAAGAGGATATAATTTCTCACTTCCTTGCTGCTCCAAATAATAGTTGGATATAGAGCTTCCACTTGCGCTGCAATCAGGGAAATAGCAAAGGCTGAAATGCCAGACTGACAGAACCGTTCAGGAACACTGGACAAGACTAAACTGAATATATTACGAAAAAAATTTCCTTAGATAGATGGGCTAAGATATCCTGAATTGAGATTGAGAAGCTTCTCATAGTCCTAAATTTGTAGAGGATTTGCTTAAATATTTTAATTACGAATTTTTTAATTTTTAATTACTATTGGGAGTTTAAATGTATAAACTCGTAATTGTGACTAACTTCATATCTATCATACGCACCATTTTTTGACATTGGCAGCTATTCTACCTCGAAGAGCGCCAAAAATACTATAAGAATTGATCTGTCAAATAATTTTCATAATTTTACAAAAGTGTTTTACTATAGCTAAAAATGTCGAATTTCGTGCCAACAAAACAACATTTGCGGGAAGTTTTAATTTGCTTCTTCCATTTAAAGAAAAACGCAACTGAAGCACATCGTTTACTCACTGAAGCTTATCTTGACTGTGCTATAGACGTTAGAATGTGTCAGGTGTGTTATGCCCGTTTCAAAAGTGGTGATTTTGATGTTGAAGACAGGGAACGTTCAGGCGGCCCCAAAAAGTTCGAAGATGAAGAATTGAAGTCTTTACTCGAAGAAGATTCATGTCAAACGCAACAAGAACTTGCAGAATCTTTAGGAGTTGATCAATCAACCATTTCTAAACGATTAAAAGCATTGGGAATGATTCAAAAGCAAGGAAATTGGGTGCCGTACGAATTGAAGCCGAGAGACGTCGAACGACGATTTTTCACATGTGAACTGCTGATTGAACGACAGAAAAGCAAGGGTTTTCTGCATCATATTGTGACTGGCCATGAAAAACGGATACGTTACGATAACCCAAAGCGTAGAAAATCATGGGGACCGCCCGGACATGCATCAACATCAACGGCAAAGCCGAACATCCATGGATCCAAGCTCATGCTGTGTATTTGGTGGGATATGAAAGGTGTCGTGTATTATGAGCTGTTGAAACCGAATGAAACGATCACTGGCGACCGCTACCGACTACAATTGATGCGTTTGAGCCGAGCATTAAAAGATAATAGGCCAGAATATGAGAATAGACACGACGAAGTTATTCTTCAGCACGACAATGCTCGGCCGCATGTTGCAAGGCAAGTAAAAACATACTTGGAAACGCTGAAATGGGAATTGCTACCCCACCCGCCATATTCTCCAGACATTGCTCCTTCTGATTACCACTTGTTCCGATCGATGACACATGGCCTGGCTGAACAGCACTTCCGTTCTTTCGAAGAACTCAAAAAATGGGTCGATTCGTGGATAGCCTCAAAAGATGAGGAGTTCTTTCGACGCGGAATCCGTATGCTACCAGAAAAATGTTAAAATGTTGTGGCTAACGATGGACAATACTTTAAAGAATAAATTTATAATCGCTTTTTCACAATAAATGTCCAAATAACGAAAAAAATACGAGTTAATACTTTCATACTCCCAATATAAGTGGTTAATTATGGACCACATCGTGGCATTAATGTATTTCGAGCAGAAAGTCTTCGATTTCTCCAGAATAATAAAGAGGTTAAACAAAACTTAGTTTTATTAAGGTTAAATAAAAATATTTTTCCCTCAAGCTCTCTTCCCCACTGAATGCAATGGAGAACTATGTCATTTGGCCTTCCTATGTACCTCTTCCCCTCTCCCATTCCGATATTCCACAGATATTATATGCAATACTTAATGCTTTAATAATGCTGAAATAATGCTTTGGACATTTCTGTGTCTATTATTTTAAAAAGATTACAACTGAAGGGAATTGTTGCTACTGCTGCTTTTCTCAGATAGCTTTCAATTTTAATTATTAACATTTTGTATGTAAATAAGTAAATAAATATTTAAACAAAATTAGGCAAATTCTTTAGTTTCCTGTATCGGTCTGTAGCGATACTGAATTTTGTCTCCTTTTTAAGAATTTTGTCATACTATGCTTTGATTCTATATACTCACTGAAGGAAAAGAAAGGACGAAAGCAAAGGTAGAAAAGATGTGTTAGTAAAAAATGTTATCTTCTTTTTGTGCAATTCAAGTGGAGTGTGGGTGAGAAGGAAAGTGTCAGTAAGTGAAGTTTGTGCTAATTTTGTGTTGCAGCAAAGCAATCAAATTTTTTTTATAAAACAATAAAATGAAAAAAAATTAACGTAGAAACTCGACGTTTTCTGTATCCACTGAGTCATAATTAAAAAAAAAAATACCTTCGACTTTTTGCAACGTTTACACTTTTCATAATTATATTCCACCACTAACTATCAGCAGCACCACAAAAAACTAAAAAAAATTGCTGGCATTATAAGAGTTCAAATAAGCAAAATTGCAATTCTGGCATGCACTTGGGTGCTCGTGTACTTGCTGCTGCTGCTGTTTGAGTGCATGTGCACTTGCATGAAATGTAATGCATTTTTTTTTTTGCTTTTTTGTTTAGTTGCACTTGGTCATGTTATTTAATAAGTGCTGTTTTTGCTGTTGCTGCACGTTGCTGCTGTCGTTAGTTCGTTGTTGCGAGTAGTAGTCATAGTTTTTATTGTTATTATAGTCACTGTATTCTATTAAGCTACTAATTGCATTTATTTTGAAACTAAAGTTATGCTTATAAAATTATTGGGTTTTTTTTTTTGCAAAATTTTCTTTGATTTTTTTTTTTTTTTTGAATTATGTTGTTATTCGCTAGTTACCAACAAATTAGGTTTTAAGTATTATGGCGAGATGAGTTAGAACTTGTTTTTCATGACTTAAAAATGAATCTTTGAATTTTTTTTCAACTATACACTGATAACTTTTATTAATTAAAATTTTCTTGAATTATTTTTTGATATAATTTTAAAAATGCATTACTAAATACTAAATTTTGCAAGCGAATCGACGTTGCTTTCGTATGACGTCGCGAATGTTGAATAAAATTCAGACTTTTCTTTCTTTTTCCCCCTAGCTTTTTGTTTGTGCTTTTTTACGTTTTTGTTGCAAAAAAAAAGAAGAAAATTCGTTTGCGAGTTTATTTGCACTTAAGACGTCGCACGGTCTACTGCTGCTGCTACAGTTGTTGTTGTGGTGCCTATTGTAGTTGTTGCCATCACTGTTCAGTGCAAGTAAATGCCAAATTCTCTCTAGTATAATTTTTAATAATAAACAAGCGTGAGACATTTTTTTGTTCTTAATTCTGAATAATTTAAAATCTGAAAAGCTTTTGCAATCATTATTTCTAAAATACATTTTTATATTATATTTTTGCTATTTTATTTCACAATAAAAATATATCTCAAAATATATTTCCTCGTGAAATGAATGGCATGTGGCATCTCTAATATCTTGGCTCTCTCACACGTCTTCTCTTTGTATATTATCTTCGTATCTCCGAAATATGTACTGTTGATGCTGCAAATGTATGCAAAATTCGCTCTTTGCTTTCATTCCATAGAGAGCCTCCATAGAGAGCCTCGTGCGTGGGCGAAAGAAAGAGAGCATAAAAGGATTCTACTACTATTGCAATTATTGTTTGTCAATATTTTTACTCTATGCTGTACGATATGTGGTGTGCTGGTTTACCGGATTTTTTAGGTCCTACCCTAATTTTCTCTAAAGTAGGTATGTATGCTGAAATGTATGCAGCATATATTTTGCGTTTTTACTTTTTGGCATGTGCCAAAAATGAGAGATACATACATTTATATGAGTCTATATGTACTATGTTACTTGTGCTTTAAATTGAGGTATCACACAAATGTATGGTATGCAGAACCTAGACGGAAGTGTGTATTCATGTTGAACTAGTTTCAAAAGCAATTTTTTATAAAATTAAGGTTAGCAGTATACATATTTAACCAGAATTATATGATTATTTCGAGCTGGTTGATAGTTTCAGAAGCAATTTGCTTTAACAATTATTATTTTAAATCGTTTTTTTTTTTGAATCAGGAAGCCTTAGTTGTTATTTCTATGAAGGGAGAGGGGGCAGTTCTTGATTGTTTCGAGACAGTTTGCTTTAAAGAGAACAGATATCAAAGCCCTGTTAATCCTCTTCTATTCTAACAAAATTAAATTCCCCATTTAGTGCGCCCAAATTGTTCCAAGGTCACACTTAAATTATTGGGCAACTACTGTATTGCAAAGAAAGGATGAGCCCCTAGACAACTCAGCCTTTCTAGCATTAACTACAAACACAAAAGTATATAAGTAAATGACCAATCCAGTATCTCTGAAACGTGGAATGTCTGGGCATTCAGCAAAGGTATAAAATATATATGTTATCTAATTGGCTTATAATTTGACCACACGATAGGGAGAGAAGTAAAGGACACCCACACAGAAAAGTGAAGAGTACCGCGGAAAGGCAAAAGGCCGGTTCCAAAGTCCGCGCATTTATGATTTACGACTAAGCACCCTCTATGATACACATCCTGCGGTGTATTCGGTGCCATTTTAGATTAGAGATTTTCGGATTCAATAGAGTGACTATCTCTCCACCGCCCGTCTATTTTAGCTGGTTGCCCAGCAGAGCCCAGAAAAATGTATCTCAGCAATAGAAAATTTTATATATGCTACTTGGTCTCTGATTTTTTGTCTTCCACGATTGTTGGCATCTGTTGGGGATGTTCTTGAAACTGAAAATTGGTCTTGATTCAAAGAAAAGGATTGAATGGAACCAACATATGAAACCCGGAAAAAAAATTATTTTGCTAAGCAATTGCTGAATAAGAGATTTGGATTTGTATGAGTTTCTGAACACTGAAGTAACTTATGACTATAGCAAATCTATAGTTTGGGAAGAGAAGGCTTTAAGTTTTTTTTTTGTTGATTTAACCCTTTCGCAACGGTTTTACATGTTACGTTTTAAAACGATTTTGTTTTCAGAAAACTATTCCCATATTATTTGAAAACTTATAAATTCAGTCGTTTTTAAACATTGGCTGGGATATATGTTTTCTGCGAAAACGATAAAATATATTCAAATTGAGAATATAATGAGCTTATCTCCGTATATTTCAGCTAACCATGATGCACCTACACTATCATAACCTCTGGATACTCTAGCGAGTGAACGCACTAAATAGATTTCTAAGTTAATCTTAAATATATAAATTCAATTTGTCTACAAATTATCCAAAAATGTTTATTTTAAGTAAGTTAGAAAGAGTTAATACACACATATCTAATCTCTTTTATTTAATTTCAATAAACATTCATAAACGCAAAATTATGTAAATTCTTTTAGCACTAAAACCAATTTCCTTGAATTACAATCACAAGGCAACTCTACTTTTTTGTTTAGCATTTATTAGTGAAAATTTTAAAATACCAAAGAGCAAAGTAAAAAACAATAGAACGCGAAAATCTGGAATAAGTGAAATTCTTGGAGAATTTCGCTGCCAATGCTTACAAAGAAGAAACTATGAAGAGGGGGAAAAATTGCAGCTCATACACGTTTAGTTATTAAAATATGGCGCAGGCGCAATGTGGCGGGGGCAAACAGCAAAGATAATAAATAAAAAAACTGTAAAAAAATTAAAAAACAAATTAAGAAATTTAAAAATAGCTTAAAGATGAGGAAATATTTAAAGTATAATTTAAAAGGCAAAGAGATTGCGTTGAAATAAAATTATTAATAATATTAAATTGTTATCACACAAAAGTTAATAGAACAGTAAATAATAATAACAACAACAACAACAAAAAACTAGTAGCCAGTCATAAATGAAAACGAAAGCAGAAGCTCCTCAGAGGAAAACAAATGAGATTAAAGAAAAAAGAGTACTGCGCTGCGTTTAAAATGTTAGGGGAGGAGAAGGAAGAAGGAAGAGGTGGAGGATGCAGCAGCAGTACAGAGTGCAATATATGCGTAGAGATGAGAGGAAAACTTATGTGAGTGTATATGTGTACGTTTCTCTGCTACCCTTAAAACAATAAATTTAGTTTTATGATTTTTTTTTTTTTAAATTTCTTTACTTACCTTAAAATTGAATATTAATTATGTATGAAATTCTGCTGCAACTTTTTTTGTAAGTAATAAAATTAGTCATATTAAAATACACAACAACAACAACAAATCACATGAAAACAAAAAGTATTAAAACAACAAGACAACAGCACACGCGAAAGAGCACCAAAAATAAAACACTAAACTTGTTTGTGTTGTTGTTGCTGTTGGGTTCAGTTTTTTTCCTTTTTGTTGTTTAATTACGAGTGTATGTATGTATGCTTGTTTTAATTTCCTTTTGTTGAAACGTTTGTGTTTAAATTTCACATTTACAACAAAATAACACAATTTATATCACGGTTGATTGATTGTTAGTTAATGCAATTTATTTTATTTTTTGTATTATTTTCCATTTTCGTTTAAAGTTTAATTTTTTAAATTTTTCAATAAATTCTACAGTTTTGCTGCTTTAACACGAAACACTAAAAAGCATCTCATAGATACTTTATTTTGCTATAGCTTATTTGCTGCTGCTGATATTTTTCTGAGAACTCTCACAAATACACAGGCACTAACCACTAGTAGAAAAGCACGATGAGAGCGTGAAGCACGCACAGCAGGCAGCCCGAGAGAGAGAGATACAACCACCTACTTCATCACCAAAATGAATACAACGAATTTACACACGAGTATAATGAAAAAAGCAACAATAACAAAAGTGTTGTTTCTGTGGTTGTTAGTTTTGCTCTCGTGTTTTTCGGTTTGCTGGCTGGTCGTCGTCACCCTTGGTTCTTGTTGTTTTTTTTTTTTTATTCTTTTTCCTGCTCACTGATGGAGCAGCACGCTGTGTCTAAATTTTTACGTGAAAAAAAAGAGAACGCGAGTTGTATAGATTTGCTATATTTGGCAACAGCAGCACATTCAAAAACAAACAACAAAAACGACTTCTTCGTACCGCAAACGAATAAGAACTGGCACAGCATTGGGCTTTGTCTCATACGCGAAGCCTCCGATTTGAGCCAGCAAAAGCAACGTCGCGAATTATCGCTGCCTCCGACTGAAAAAATACTATACTTATTCGTATTTATTCTCATAATCTAACAGATGATTGTTGGTTGTATGGTTGTTGTCGTTGTTTTGGTTGTTTCAATAATTCTTGTATTGAATGCTGATTGCTGTTCTGCCATTGTTTATATACATTTTAATTTCAGCAACATCATTGTTGCTATACATTTTTATTTGTGCGGGGTAATGCATGTATGTTAAATTATTAAATGAATAAAAGCAAATACATTAACAATTTTTTTTTATTTTTTGAGTCATCGGTTCAATATTACGTTATTTTTTCCCCCACTGAAGTCTTTGATTTAAAACTGTTGCTCATAACTTACGCTAGGAAGAGTTTTGAGGTAGGAAAAAAACTTTCACCACCTTAGTTTATAACATTTTTATGAATATATGTATTATGTTTTTTATGGACTTTTAGACCCTAGATATATGAGTAATATGCTTAACTTGGGCCATATAAAAAAATAGGGTCTATGACAGAAACAGGAACTAAACTATAGAAATTTTAACTTTTCCTCCTCCTGCCTCCTTTATCCCCGCATTTTCGTTATTGGCTTTAATCGTACTTAATTGCATAGTTAATACAAATGTTTTTTAAATAATTACCACTTATAAATCCCAGTATGTGCTTGTTGTTGTTGTTGCATTTTTTTTTTATTTTTTATTTATTTATTTATGCATTTTTTTTAATAATTGATTTACTAAAAATTCATATGATTCATAAGTCATCGTTGGTTGCGATTATTGTGGCTCCAGCTGACTGCGCTTAGATACAAGATACATGCCAACATTTGTATCTTATATTTTGAGTACATTTCAGTGCATGTGCACTTAAAAGTGTATAGCCAGCCTTTTGTTTTGTTTTTGTTTTTGAATATTGTTTACATCTCTTTGTACTTAATTCTTATTTACAGTTTCGCTCTTCTCTATTTTTTTGCTCTCATTTTAAGTTTTCTTAAATATGTATCTGAAATCATATGTTTATTAGCAAACAAAGAGGAGAAAATGGAAAGAGAGCGTGCCTGTTTTTAATCTCGCGCTGCTGCTCTTTGTTATGATGGTAAATTCTTGTATGGGTTTCTTTTATTGTTGCTGGCTTATTGAGGGTTGCAAAATTTTAGCTTGTTGTTATTGGTTTTCTTTTGTTGTGGCGTTGAACTGGTTTTTTGCATTTGTATTTTGTTTTTGTGCTTTTTTTTATTTGTTTATAACTGAGAGCGCGTAGTTTTGAGTAAATTGTATCCATTGTTGCCAGTTTAAAATTTTTTTTGTTTATATCTTATAGATATTTTTTTAACAAGTATGCTTAAATTTTACGTTAGCCAATATGGGATTTAATTTTTTAGCCAAAAAAAAAAAAATAAACAAATATTTTGCACTTTTTCTTTGCTATGAGGTCAACAATGAAATAAATTGTGAAAATCTTAAATAAAAAATATCTAGTTGAATATTTTTAATTCAGGAGCAATGATAATAATGAAAAAAAAAGAGGAGAGCTTACACTAACAACTAAGTTTATTTTTTTTATATTGAAACTTTATTAAAGATTTCAACTATTAGCTTGAAAACAGATTCATCCAAAATGAAGCTGACCGTGATTAATATTTCAACTTTTTTACCAGCGCCTCTTTAAATGTCTTCCTCTCTCAAACTCCCAAAATGAAATGTGTTTTGATTCCTGACCTGTTTTTAGACAAGCCTCAATTAAAAACTAAAGTTGTTATTGAATAAATTTCAGCTGTTTCTAAAACAAACAAAACGATATTCTTCTCAATTTCAGCAGATAGTATCTAATTTTTAATTGGTTTGCACTTAAGCTATGCTTAGTAGTTTGTGATGACAGTGCAAAATTCCAGTAATTTAAAATTTAATAATTATTCATAAAATTGTATATGTAATGATATATTGTTGATCTTTAGTTAAATGCTATGAGGCAATAATATAAAATCATATTTAAATAAATTCGCATGTAATTCATAGATAACAATTGAAAAAATTATTTAAAATTGAAACAAAGTTTATAAAATTAAAAACTGTTATCACTTAAATTGAAGAAAAAAAAAACTATAAAAAGAAAAATATATATATATTGAAAATATTCAATTTATTGGCAACATTCATATGCAAAATAAAAATAATGAGAGTATAGTCTACAAAAACAACAACAGCAAGAATAATGAAACTGGCTTACACGTGTGCTCACTGAACCTACAGTTTTTTTTTTTTTTTATTATACATACATATATACAAACATACAAATTAAAATTATAGTAATGAAAAAGATTATAACAACTACAAACAAAATTTGCAACAAAACTTGTGCAAGTTCATTTTAAGTGCATTCAACGGTTTTGCTATGATACTCAGGGCAAGCATGTATGAGTAAGTATGTTTATATGTGTTTGTGTATTGCTACATGTATATAATATATATCATTATCGCTATTCCGTCAAAGTACACGAACGAGCATCACATCAATAACGCATACATATAACATTGAACAATAATTTTTTTTTGTTGCACTTTGTACTTTTATAGGGATTTCATTATTGTTGTACTTGCACCATATTCTAGGTATGTACGTGCCTGAGGTATTCTTAATGCAAAAAAAAAAAAAAATGGACTTAAAAAAAAAAACTAGTTTTATAGGTGCTTATTATAAAGTTGCTTTCTAAAGTTTAGGAATGGAATCAAAATGCTTTGAAAATAAAATTGGGGGGAAGGTGAAAAAAATTATTATTTTTGTTAAATAGTATCTGCAAGCGATGTTTATCTAAAAATACATTCATTTACGGAAAACTTCTTTTAGATTAGCTCTTTTTTAAAGTCCATTTAGCGTAAAATACTTTTACATTTGTAATTCTACAAACAATTTCCAATGGTGAAAAATGTTTTTTTTTGGTATCCATTGTGTTTGCTTGCCATTAATTATTCTATATTCCAAGCTATTTACATTCGAAACTATTGACTCAAAGTTCCATGGCTTCGTGTGGAGGATCAAAGGTGTTATATTTCTGAAACCATTTTCAATAGAACATCTTATTTTCAGTGAAATAAAAGTGGCTACTTACTTAAAGATTATTTCAAAAATACGAATACGAAAGAGTTTTGCTTCAAATGGACCCATGTTATTTTAGGACCACTAATAAAACAGTGAGGGCAGTCTATCAGTTTTTAAAAATTAAAATTGCTTTCAAATATTTTTAGGATGCCATTTCGCGAACGTTCTGGCCTCTCTCTCATTTTTTCTGAATCCAACCTCATTTTGTTATATGTATTTTTCTTAATGTTTATTTGTATTTTTCTTTATTAGTTTGTTTTATTTTTTTTACTATTGATCAAAATAAATAATAGATAGTTAAACAAATATAAAATCGTGTTCTGTTTACGTTTTGTTATTAAAAATAATAAATAAAATATTTTTATCATAACTGATAAAACAATGTATAAACTCGTAATTATGACTAACTTCATATCTATCATACGCGCCATTTTTTTGACATTGACAGCTATTCTATCTCGAAGAGCGCCAAAAATACTATAAGAATTGATCTGTCAAATAATTTTCATAATTTTACAAAAGTGGTTTACTATAGCTGAAAATGTCGAATTTCGTGCCAACAAAACAACATTTGCGGGAAGTTATAATTTGCTTCTTCCCTTTAAAGAAAAACGCAACTGAAGCACATCGTTTACTCACTGAAGCTTATTCTGACTGTGCTATAGACGTTAGAATGTGTCAGGTGTGGTATGCCCGTTTCAAAAGTGGTGATTTTGATGTTGAAGACAGGAAACGTTCAGGCGGCCCGAAAAAGTTCGAAGATGAAGAATTGAAGGCATTACTCGAAGAAGATTCATGTCAAACGCAACAAGAATCTTTAGGAGTTGATCAATCAACCATTTCTAAACGATTAAAAGCATTGGGAATGATTCAAAAGCAAGGAAATTGGGTGCCGTACGAATTGAAGCCGAGAGACGTCGAACGACGATTTTTCACATGTGAACTGCTGATTGAACGACAGAAAAGCAAGGGTTTTCTGCATCATATTGTGACTGGCCATAAAAAGTGGATACGTTACGATAACCCAAAGCGTAAAAAATCATGGGGACCGCCCGGACATGCATCAACATCAACGGCATAGCCGAACATCCATGGATCCAAGCTCATGCTGTGTATTTGGTGGGATATGAAAGGTGTCGTGTATTATGAGTTGTTGAAACCGTATGATCACTGGCAACCGCTACCGACTACAATTGATGCGTTTGAGCCGAGCATTAAAGGATAAGAGGCCAGAATATGAGAATAGACACGACGAAGTTATTCTTCAGCACGACAATGCTTGGCCGCATGTTGCAAGGCAAGTAAAAACATACTTGGAAACGCTGAAATGGGAAGTGCTTCCCCACCCGCCGTATTCTCCAGACATTGCTCCTTCTGATTACCACTTGTTCCGATCGATGACACATGGCCTGGCTGAACAGCACTTCCGTTCTTTCGAAGAACTTAAAAAATAGGTCGATTCGTGGATAGCCTCAACAGATGAGGAGTTCTTTCGACGCGAAATCCGTAAATACACAATAAATGTCCAAATTACGAAAAAAATACGAGTTTATGCATTCATACTCCAATAAATATAATAAGTAGAAAGTCATTAAAAACCAAAAAAATAAAAATTAAAAACTGCAACCTCATAATTTTAATTTGTATGCATTTTATGTTCACACATATATTTTTGATATCTATATTTTATTTAATTACAGTAGTTTTTGATTAATTAAGCCTTCAAAAAAAAAGTGCAGTTTTTGAAGCAACTAATCGAAAAAATCACTAAAAAAAACCCGGTTAATAGCGCAACTGAAGCAATTAAAATAACCGTTTAATTTCGCACAGAGCTCAATAAAGCGAAACAAGAAAACAAACAGATATGACAATGAACAAAGACATTCGTTTTTCAATTAAGTGAGGCGCAATCAAGCGAAAACTACTGTAGTTCATAATTGTATACATTGTACTTTCAATACATTGTTATTTTAATAGGTTAGGTATCAAGTGAGTAAGGCGAGACGAAAAGACTTCCTCGAATAATATCTCCTCAGCTATTAAGATCATTGTTCCTGAATTAACCCATTAATTGATATTGGTGCGAAAACGTTCCATTTTTAATCTACAAACATCACACTTTAAGTATATTAAAATCACACTTTTAGTTTATAAAATCACATTTTTTAGTGGTGCGTTTTTGCACCATTGTCAATTAATGGGTTAAATAAAAAACTTTTTAAATGAATGAAAAGACTTTGCACATTTCTCACCGCAATTTCTCGAACTGGTAGTTAGTAAATTTTTAAATGTATTTTGCCAGACCAATTCATTGACCCACTGACTGATTAACTTTGCCATTTACTAATATCCAACTGAACAAATATAGAAAATTATATAAAAAAAAAACATAATTAGGGGAGTGGGGGGGGGGGGGAGAAGAGATTTGCAGATAAAACCTTCTCTTACCGATGAAAATCTCATAGGTTTTGATCGTTGATTATGAAGCTAAAAAACGAAAAAGCTGAAGGACGAACAAATTGAAACACCCTCCGGATCCGTTAGTGTTTGTAGTATTCTCACACTGAAATTTTACTGAAAGTTTACAATTGACACTTTTTCGGTGTATCTCCGACGAGTAATCTTTCTAAAAGACTTATAAGTTTTTTTTAAGTTTATAGGGCGGACTTGAAATTTTTTATTTAGAATATCATTTTTGCCATATGTGTCTAGATTTAAATAGAGTGTTAATGTTCCGTTACAATTGTGAAAATTATTTGAATTACTGTTTAACTTAGAAGCTGAACTAAATATTATTCCGTCATTTTAATATCGCACAAATGCTTTTAAACTTATTATAATCATATCTATAATATCAATCAAATAATTTTAGCATATTTTCTCTCATATAATGATTAGTCTGTAATATTATTCTAATTTTTTATTTTATTTTTTTTTTTTACAATTTCCATGCTTAATTAGACACAAATAAGCGTGTAAATTGTGATTACTCAGTTTGTGCGGTTTAGTTATTTTAGTTCATTAGCTCACAAAGTTTATCACCGTTAAAAAATGGAAATGCTTTTAGGTAGCAGTGATAAGAATATTTTATATTTTTTGTATTATGTGCATGTAATAATAATTTAAAATAGGCTTCAAAGTCATTCAACTTGGAAATAATAAAAATATGACTACTTAACTACAGTTGATTATTGTTTGCAATATTGGAGTTTGTTAATATTGGAGATAAGCTATTAATTACTTTATGCATACTGATATATATATTTATATATACAATTAATGATTATTAGGTCATTCAGAATATTGACAAATATATTACAAATATTTCTTTACTAATAAGTGTGATGAATATCTTTCATCAAATCATGATTGTTTGCATTTGATGTATGTAAACTTTCTTTAACTCAGTAATGCTTAGCGTTGATTCGATACCCACATAGTATCGATACTTTTACTCATTACTTGTATCGAATAAAAGTATCGATGCTACCGAAAATATCGGAAAAAGTATCGAATATGTACTTGTATCGAATATGTACTTGTATCGAATATGTACTTGTATCGAATATGTACTTGTATCGAATATGTACTTGTATCGAATACTTGTTTAAAGAGACAAATTACTCTTTTTTTAAGTGGTTGTCAAGGAAAACATTCAGGCCAGAACGGCCCATTGTGATGCAACATGGTTGAGCCTACAGTTTACACTACTCAACACGAGTTTTTCGCCAATAAATCATGGTTTTGAGATATTTCAACTGGAAACACGTGAATCATATAGAAATGACGTTAATTTAATTTAGCAAATCGCTAGAAAATTTATAATAGAAGGAAAACTAATCAACAGATTAAAGCTTGTTAAAAATATTTTATTTTAATGAAACGGTTTTAATAAACATTATGTTCTGCATGCATGGCCGGAAATATCTTCTAGAACTTCAATACTGTACTGCAATATTTTCATACAATGAAATATTGCAATATGGACTGAAATATTTTGAATATGGATATATTGAATAATTCTGGAGTAACATTTTGAAATATGTTATTGATTGCTGTAAAATATTGTAAAATGATCCACAATTTTAAATATTGTATAGCAATATTTCAGTTTTTTAAATAAATATTTTCCAAAAGTATCGAGTATCCGATACTGACCCTTTTTTCCGATACCAAGTAAAATACTTATGTTACAGCACCGAGTAAAAAAAGTACTTGAATCGAATGAAAAGTATCGAGTTTTTACTTGTATTTACTTGTATCAAATCATCACTAGTAATGCTTAGCGTTGCTAGATGGCACCTTGTCGCTGAGCCGTTCCTGAGCCAGATTCAAAAACAATTTTTTTCTCACGTTAATTTCTTTATCTATCTATCTTTGGTTCCCCCTCGTTTTTAATGAGTTAATATGTTGTTTTCTTTGATCATAATTATGCACACCGGTTTATTACCTCACTGACAGGCATTGGTGACTTTGTTCGGGCAAGTTCGTCTGCAATTTCGTTCTCTTTGATATTACTATGTCGGGGAAGCTAACGTAGACTAACCCTACAATGTCTTATGTGTACTGCTCAAAATGTTACGACAATCTTGCACTACTCATTATTTTATGACCGAATTATGATCGAATCGCTTTCAAGGCAGCTTGACTATCCATATAAATCACAGTTTCCCAGAGGAAGGTGTCGCTTATGTTTTTCACTGCCTTCATAATAGCAAAAATCTCTAATTCAAAGGCGCTACAGTAGTCTATATAACTAGTGGTTTGATTGCGTTTCACAAAACGATTTTTGAAATTTTTGTAAACTATCATAATTTCAGACATAAACATAAGTAATCTGGTGCATGGAAATGAGAAGTTTTAAAACTTGAACTTAATAGCTGGTTTCTATGAAAGACTGGGTTGTTTTAAACCAGAGCACATACTTCACTGTCATGCACTCCTTCAATTCAGTTTACCACTTCTTCAGTAGACAACCAAGTTGACTATCACTAACGTCATTGATTAGGAACTGTGGCGAGTTCCGAAATATGTGGATACCAAGTGACCTTGTTCTGCATAATTTGTAGAGTTAGTCTTTCTAACAAATATCATTCATTTTAAGCAGCTAATTTTTTTATTTTCTAGCTTAAAGTTATTTTAAGTTCGTAATTATTGAATGAAAGTTACATGTAAATTAAAAATCTCACAATAAAAAAAAAAATAACTTATCATTAAAACCAGCTTAAAAATAAATATATAATAGCTTTTTCAAGATATTTAAATGACAGGTATAATGAACGTATAAATCTAGGTAATTACATCAAGGGTAAAGTCTAACTGGAACAAAAAATAAAACAAAACAAGTAAACAATTTTGAGTGCAGTTGTCCTTAATGTGAATATCTAGCATAGCTTAGTACAGTTTTTTGAAGCATTGGTTAGTAATTTATAGAGATTTTAATATTTCTTTACCATAGAACTTGCTTCTTTCTTAGTTAAAGAAAGCAGTGAAGAAGATTTAGAGCTGACACGAATGTGTGTTACTGTTGCCTTTCTGAAGAAATTATGAGTGTTTTTGTATAGAGATGCCACGCCCATTTGACCGATAATGTACATTTTTCTCAAGTTTTCTTTAAATCCAAAACTATTATAAATTTACGTCCCTGTAAAAAAATTCCTTACTGTAGTACTTAAGATATATAACGTAAGTGTAGGTAATTCAGATCGATTTTTGCAAGAGAAACTTTGAGCGCTAAAAATAAGGATTACAGATTTATGAAAAAAAAATGTTTTAATACAAAATTATAGAATATTTCTTCATCTTTTAAAGTTGCTAACTACCAAAAAAAAAAAAAACAAAACATAACTTTTTTTTTAATTCATTAACGCCGAGGTGATCAGAATTTTTACTAACTTATGTTATCGGACCATAAAATAATACAATACCTCTATTCCTACGTGAAATTTGATGCTCTTTCAGAATCTGAGCTCGATTAGACATCGAGAAAAAAAAATATGGTCGATTGAATCGTGAAAAACGTGAAAATTTTTTAAAAATTTTTTTTTTCACATTTCTTTTCACAGTGATACCGCAAAGGTATCAACTTTTTACTATGATCAGAGGTGATCATGGCACTCGAACATTTAAAGAAATTTTTTTCCAAAAATTTCATATACGCGTTTTTTCAAAATGGCGGCGAGAATGAAAAAAATTTATAAAAATCTTAATCTATCGTTTTCTTAAAAACTATAAACTTTAGAAAAAAAATTGTAGGAACAAAAATGTCTTAAAATTAGTCAAAGAACACTTTAAATTTTTTTCAGAATTTTTGGAGACAATTTTCGATTTTCGAAAATTTCAAAAAATCCAATTTTTCAAAAATACCTGAAAATTTTTTGAAAAATTTTTGAATATGACTTCTCGCCATCGATCCAAATGAATTCGTGATTTTTTTCAAGTTTATCTAAGTTTTCAGAATAAGTAGCACAAGCTTTTTTATAAGTAATATTTGGTATTGTGAATTCATGTTCAGAATCTGAATCAGATATCGAATCACAATCAGAATCAGAATCATCGGAGCCTGAATTGTCTGCATTCAGAATCAATATGTTTTCGTCGGAATCACTATCCGAATAATCTGATTCATACCCTGCATGCGTTAATGGGTTAATAGTTACTTAAGTAACATGACTTCGAAAAAAATGGATTGCATGTAATTCGGATCGAAAAATTGAGTGTGCACGCAGTTCGGATCGATGATGTATGTAGTTCGGATCAGCAAAATTTATAGCAAATTATCTTTAATTTGAGGTTTATTTAGATGCAGAAGATAAATTTGGTGTTTAAGGAAAATATATATTTATAAAAAAATGTATGTATCTGTACGTAAATACATACACACACATACATACAAATTCTTGTCCAAATCTATGTATTTTCCTTATGTAATCATATACCTTTTGTCCGATCTTAGTGAATTTTGGTGTAGAGATGCATTTGTGTGTATGTCAATTTGTGGGCTATAACATTCGACCGTATCTCTAAAGTGGGCGTGACATTTTAGCGAAAATCCAATATCTTCGAATATCATATCGAACTAAATTAATCAAATTTGATATGGAGACTTACTTGTAGTGATGATTCGATACAAGTAAATACAAGTAAAAACTCGATACTTTTCATTCGATTCAAGTACTTTTTTTACTCGATGCTGTAACATAAGTATTTTACTTGGTATCGGAAAAAAGGGTCAGTATCGGATACTCGATACTTTTGGAAAATATTTATTTAAAAAACTGAAATATTGCTATACAATATTTAAAATTGTGGATCATTTTACAATATTTTACAGCAATCAATAATATATTTCAAAATGCTACTGCAGAATTATTCAAAATATTTCAGTCCATATTGCAATATTTCAATGTATGACAATATTGCAGTACAGTATTGAAGTTCTAGAAGATATTTCCGGCCATGCATGTAGAACATAATGTTTATTGAAACCTTTATATTAAAATAAAATATTTTTAACAAGCTTTAATCTGTTGATTAGTTTTCCTTCTATATAATAATTTTCTAGCGATTTGCTAAACGTCATTTCTATATGATTCACGGGTTTCCAGTGGAAATATCTTAAAACCATGATTTATTGGCGAAAAACTCGTGTTGAGTAGTGTAAACTGTAGGTCGCCAGTGATCGTTTCATTCGGTTTCAACAGCTCATAATACACGACACCGTTCATATCACACCAAATACACAGCATGAGCTTGGATCCATGGATGTTCGGCTTTGCCGTTGATGTTGATGCATGTCCGGGCGGTCCCCATGATTTTCTACGCCTTGGGGTATCGTAACGTATCCGTTTTTCATCGCCACTTACAATACGATGCAGAAAACCTTTTCTTTTCTGTCGTTCAATCAGCAGTTCACATGTGAAAAATCGTCGTTCTACGTCTCTCGGCTTCAATTCGTACGGCACCCAATTTTCTTGCTTTGGAATCAATCCCAATGCTTTTAATCGTTTAGAAATGGTTGATTGATCAACTCCTAAAGATTCTGCAAGTTCTTGTTGCGTTTGACATGAATCTTCTTCGAGTAATGCCTTCAATTCTTCATCTTCGAACTTTTTCGGGCCGCCTGAACGTTCCCTGTCTTCAACATCAAAATCACCACTTTTGAAACAGGCATACCACACCCACCTGACACATTCTAACGTCTATAGCACAGTCAGGATAAGCTTCAGTGAGTAAACGATGTGCTTCAGTTGCGTTTTTCTTTAAATGGAAGAAGCAAATTACAACTTCCCGCAAATGTTGTTTTGTTGGCACGAAATTCGACATTTTCAGCTATAGTAAAACACTTTTGTAAAATTATGAAAATTATTTGACAGATCAATTCTTATAGTATTTTTGGCGCTCTTCGAGATAGAATAGCTGTCAATGTCAAAAAAACTAAATAGTTTTTCTAAATTTTGTAATTATGCAAACACCTCATAATTAATTCGGATCCATTTTAAAAGTAAATTTTTTTCTTAGTATGTTTTCTAAAATGGTGCTTCTCTTTACCAAACTATTGCAGAATGTTTAGTGAACAAAACCCTATATAAATTTTATAAATATACTTACCAGCACAAAAGTTATTATTGTTATAAAATTTGTGGGTTTCTTATATTATTTGCTAAGGTTTTGTATGAAAATACGCTCACTCTTTGTTTCTTCGCTCACAACTGATTAATTTGAAATAATTCGTTTTGAAAAAAGGACGTAATTTTAAAAAGTACCGAAGAAAAGTTATTGGCAAAACAAAATTGATCCGAATTATATACATCGATCCGAATTACCCTCATTTATGTTAGTTACAAATTTTGATACGTACATTTTTTATGCCTACATTAGAGATCTTTTAAAAAACTTCCAAATGAGAATTTGCTTTAAAAAATGAATATGATGCTTAAATTTTAAGTTTCTGTGCTTAGTAGTTTCAGCATGGCGTTAATGAGTCAGTGACTCATAGTGTGAATCAGTTAGTATAATCACTTTTATATATGCATATGCTGATCTTTTGGGAAGAAATTTTTGTTTTGCTTATTGTAATTTTAATTTATGGGTAATTATAAAAGCGGTAGTTCTGACATCTCTCTAGCTCGTTTATTGATGTCATTCGCTGAGACCTAGCGATCAATTAAATTTTTTTTTTTTTAAATTCACTGTATAAAAAGTATAAAGTTATAACCAGACATATCTAAAAACGTACCGCTCAATAATAATAACAACAACAGCAACGCAATTAAATAATATTCATCATTTCACTGTGCATGTCATTGACTGATTTTGAACTTTGGATACCAACTACGAACTAAGTACACAAACACATCACATTTGCTTTCGTTATCGGCCAACAAACATAAAAACAAAGCCACAGAAAATGCAAAAAAAAAAAAAAAAAAATATAAAGCCAATTAAATTGACAAATGAAGCGCTACGGTTGACGCTTAGGTGCAAAACAATTTCCGTTTTAATTGATGTAAAATTAAATTCATTTATTCCACAAAAGAAGTAGTAAGTTAAGTAAAACATTAACCGCATGCAATGCAGAGTGTTGGGGGTAGGTATTTGTGTTTTTGAGTGCATTAGTACAAATTTCTCAATCAAACTGACATACGCACAATAAAAAAAAAAAAAAACATGTAATTACGTATTAGAAAATTAGAAAATTGCATATTGACCTAAATTTATTTTGTTGTTATTGTTACATTGTAAATTGCTCCAATTAGTCTAGAAAAGGGTTAAATCAATTGAACTCATACTCGGGGAGGACTAGTCGTTCTAATTTTCATTTGCAAAAATATTTGCAGGTGAATTGTGCAATCTCAACTGTGACATTGACGCTTGCATTCATTCACTATCACCAACTGACCATATGTAATTGGATATGAGTGCATTGTATCGACCTCAATCCCCGTTGTTTTTGATTATGTGAGTGACCCGCTGACCAATTCAAGTACAATTTAAGTACATTTTCGGTGCAACTGCACTCAGTTAATAACTTATTCGTGCACAAACAAAAATTGTACGGTTGTGTTGTCATAAGATTCTTTATTTTATTTGTTTTTATTATTTGTTGGTGTAATGCAATATTCTTTTTAAGTAGGTAGTAAAATATATATAAATAATAAAAATAATAATAATAGTAATGTAAATGGGATCGAAATAATTGGAAATTGATTATCAGTTATGTAGAATTTTCAGGTTTCTTTTGTTTAATTTATTGCTAACCTTAATACAATAATCAATTAAATATTTTCTTTGTAATCTATATTATTATTATTGGATACTCATATGTAGAAAAATATTTATTTATAACTTGAATAAACATTTATTTGAATATAAAAAAAAAAAAAAAAAAAATCAATGGAAATTTTTATTCACAAATACAAATAGAAAAAAAAAAAATAATTTTTAATATTCTAAAAAAATTTCCTTGCAATTTAATTACAATTATTTCTTACTCATGAATGAACTCAACTCTTTATTAGTTAAAAATAAAATTATTATTTCTGTTATTTTTATTCGTTATTCGAATAAATTTCATTTACTCAGTTTTATCTACTCAGGCTTTTCAGTTATACAGTATGCAACAAAATTGAGCAAATGAAGAAACATTTTTGGGACATGAAAAATAACCAAAAAATGGAGTCAAATTAAAAATTATCAGCATAGTTAAGTTTCTACGTCGCCTGTGGCATCTTCTCTAGTAAGTTAGATCTCAGACTCTCTTTCCGACTTCCAGATCTTTGCAGCGTCTTTCAGGCGGAAGTAATGGCTATCTACCAAGCGTCCAAGTGGCTTATTCGCAACGATTCATTCGATACGAATATCTGCATCTACAAGGTGAAAATTGTAAAGTTACGCAAGTTTAATACTCTGCAGCAAGCTTTGCCATTTACCGTTACTTTAATTGAAAAAGCAAATTCATTCATCATTGGCTTTGCTTTTAATTTCATTTGAATTTTTGTTATTACATTTTGAAATTTCCATAAAAATGGATAAGGAAAATATTCGTCGTGAAATTATGAAATTTCATTTGGCAAATTATAGTAGCCGTCAAATTGTCAAGTCGTACGGTAGACCGAGCTATTATTCGATATAATGAAACTGGGGGTTTTGGAGATAGAGACCACTACTGGTTTAACAGAAAAAATTCGTAAACGAATCAAGCGAAATCCAAGGCGCTCAATGAGCAAAATCGCTAAGGAAGTGGGAGTAAACCGTGAAACAGTGCGAATCATTGCAAAATCAAAGCTTAATCTTAAGCCGTACAAGCTCCGAAAAGCTCAAGATCTGACACAAAAAAAGAAAGATTTGCGACTGCAAAGATGCAAGGCGTTGCTACGCTCCTCCGTGCTAAAAAATGTTGAAAATATCTTGTTTACAGATGAAAGAATTTTCATGGTTGAACAACATTTCAATGCGCAAAATGACCGAATGTGGCTAACATCATCATCGCAACAAAATAGGACTGTTGGCCGAGTTCAAAAGCCAACTTCCGTTATGGTATGGGCTGGAGTTTCCGCTAATGCCAGAACCCCTCTAATGTTCCAGCAAGATTCTGCACTTTCCCACATGGCAAAATTAACGCAAACATGGATAAAATACAATTTTTCTGGATTCATAACATCTCAAGAATGGCCACCATACTCCCCAGACTTGAATCCAATGGACTACTCTATTTGGAGTATTTTAGTGAGTAAGGCTTGTGCATCTCAACACCACAGTCTGGAGTCGCTGACAAATTCATTAGAGAAAGCCTGGACTGAAATTGATCAGGAAGTCCTGCGGCGAACAGTCCTACGATTTCCGGATCGATTGAAGGCATGTGTGCAGGCTAAAGGAGGTTATATTGAATGAGGTGGGGTTCAAATGAATGCTTATATATTCAGCAATGTTAACACTTAATTGTACTTAATGGAAGTACGTCCTTTTGAAAATAACTGCTGAAATGTGTGCGTCACTTTACGATTGTCACCGTGTACACGGATAACCAAGCAGCAATCAAGTCCCTTGCCGGTGTTTTCACTATATCAAAGCTTGTTCTCGACTGCCGAACTTCACTCGCAGGTCCACTTATATTGGGTGCCTGGACATATGGATATTTCAGGTAACTGCAATGCCGATGAGTTAGCAAAACAGGGCTCGCAGCTTATAGATATATCACCTTCCTGCACCATTGGTGTCCCTCTTACGTCTATTAAATTAGCCATAAAGCAAAACTACCTTGAGGAAGCAAAAAGATCCTGGGTAGCGGATCATACTTGTGATATTATCAGGCTAACATGAACCACTATGGACAATAGACGGACTAGACAGTTAGTCAACCTTAGCCGAAACTCCGTCAGCATTACGACTTCGGTGCTCACGGGACACTGTATAATGGGGAGACATGCTGCCAGACTAGGACTGCCATTCAATGACTTCTGTCGGGGCTGTGGCTCCGAAGAGGAGGAAGAAACAGCCCTCCATTTCATGTGGGAATCTCCATCCCTGGCCAGGAGGAGACTAAAACTCCTGGGTTCACCTTTCTTCACTAGTCTGTCCGAGCTATCATCCATAAATATTAAGGACATAGCCAGATTCATTATGGAATCCTCTTGGTTCTCCATTCCGTAAATGGCGGAGTCGCGCATGAGCCTGTGGTACCACAATGAGCCTAATTATGTGCTTAAATGTGCTTTCAAACAGAAGGCTGCCACTCCAACCTAACCTAAGTTTCTACACATTCAGATGAAAAAAAGTGGAAACAAATTTTTGAAATCAGATAATATCTTCAGATTCAAAAAGAGTCTCGAAAGTACCGATATTTCGAAAATAAATCCTTAAGGTTCCAAAAGGGTCCTGAAATGGCCAACAATTTTTTCAAATTCCACAGCTTTGTTTTTGGAATCGGATAATTTTTATTGGTGCCTTAACTATGCTGTTCCTATTTCATTTGACGCCATTTTTAGCTTTTTTTCATGTCATTTGCTCAATTTTGTTACATACTGTAGTTGATTATTTGTTACTCGAAAATGGCCGAAATTTCAGATTTTGAGGATGTTTTGGAAATTCCTGATATGCATTTTTTTTATTGTGTTGGATTAGACTTGGAATATAGTGTGTAAAACGTTCATAAACTGTTGTTTTGTTTTTAAGTACCGTATCATCAATAACTCATATAACTTTGATCAGCATCAGAACCCTATTAGCTACATTAGCCATTTATATACCATCATTTTTTGATGCTTGAACTTTCTATTAAAGCGCGGTTCCCGCAAAATTGGCACGCAGGAAAGTTGCTGTATCTTTTTAATCAGAACACTCAGAATAACAAATAATGCATTAAATGATAAGTTTAATATTGTGTTTTAATACTATAATACTAAAAGATTTAAATTTCTTTGTTGTGCAAAAAGTTCTGGGTATTCCTTTTAATGGACCCCATCAACCTTTGAACATCCACTCTGAATACTTTTGCGGCTATTTGGTTCCATTTTAGTAACATTGAATTCACATTTTTGATAATACCTGCATTTTTCTCCAACTTATATTTTGTAATAGCCCAGTATTTTTCGATCGGTCGAAGCTGGGGGCAATTGGGTGGATTCATATATTTGGGCACTACATCTACTTTATTTGTCTGATACCAATCCATGGTTTTCTTAGAGTAGTGGCAACTGGCTAAATCAGGCCAAAACTTCACTGGCGAATGATGGTGACGAACGAATGGCAATAGTCGTTTTGAAAGGCACTCTTTGATGTAAATATCAGACGTCATAGAAGCGGATGTCACAAATGCCCTGGATTTGAGACCACAGCTGCAAATAGCCTGCCACACCATTGCTTTCTTTGCAAATTTATCCATTTTTATGTACTTGAATTTTGAGGGTACATTACCACGATTCATTGCCATATAAAGTTTTTGACCTGGAAGCTGTTTAAGATCACATTTTACGTATGATTCCTCATCCACAATAATGCATCCATTGAATTTGGCCAAAACATTATTATAAAGAAGACGAGCACGTTTTTTGGCCAGCAAATTCTGTTTGTCTTTTCTATTTGGATATTTTATAGCACAATAGCACTTTAGCCCAGCTTTTATGCGTATTCGTCTAGCAGTACTTTTGCTGGTATTAAATTTTTTGGCACGATCGCTATCCGATAGTCCGTGATTGCTTTTGATGGACCTTAAGATCTTTGCCTTTGATTTTAGGTTAGTGGTTCCCGTTTTGTTCACAACTTTTTTAGCTCTTTCAACACTAAGAGTTTCTTTATATCGTTTTATAACTCTACATACCGTTCTTTTGAAGATATTTAACACTTTCGCAATCTTTGAACCAGACCACGACGGATTTTCAATAAATTTGTTCACAATCAATTTTCTATTTGCAGCTTGCATTGTGCACACAAACACCAACTTGCGATCAATTAATATGAAAAATTTATCAACTAACGGTAACGGTATTGTAAACAAAATCCAGTAAAAAATGTGTTGTTCTTATGACTAGGGGCGACGTGGTGACCACAACAAAGCGTGCCAATTTGGCGTGAACCGTGCTTTATCAGAAATTATGGAGAAATTTCAAGCCGGGGGAATTAAGATGAGATCGTACATTTCAATGGTCCTTGACTTTATCATCTTTATGAAAATTCTCTCTTTAAATTCTTTTAGATAGTCAGAGGCTATCAGATGTTATCTAAAGGTTGTTGAAAATAATACCTGACCGCCATTTATTGCTGCGTATCAACTCTGAGTTTCTCAGACTCCATCAAAATGTCTCGGACTTACACAACTTTTGACTGTTTCATTAAGCTTTTAATGTGTTTAGTAGCCTCAGATAGCTGATCAACCGAACTAAATAGCGTTTAAACCTTTCTTTTTCTGACTAATTCTTTAAAGTGATTTAGGCTTTGGAGTGTTTTGCTTTGATCGCCTCCAAAAAGTAACTGACTCCGTTCAATGATATAATAAAAAACAGAAGTACCCACGGCCTATGCACTTGGTGCACATTTGTTTTTGTAAAAGCTCTTTGGCATAGGCTGTGCATTCTAATACACACACAGCACCCCGCATTAGGTAATACGAAATACACAAACAATTTGGTCTTTTTCGTTCAGCGATGCCAACTTGCGGGGAATTCTCCGATTTGTGGGGAATTTTACTTAGTACGGGAAATCGGGGAATGAGCTGTTTTTTGCGGGGAATTGGAAACCGATCATCTTTTAGTCAATAAAGTCTGTAGAATATTTTTTGTCAAATTCATTTTATGTCGCGCAGTCGCGCAGCGCTTCGGCCGTTCAGAAAAGCTATGCTATGCCTTTGTTCAGCACCTCCTGATTAGTAATTATGGACTGCGATTGCATCGGTCACCGATCTGTGCGTTATGCAATCGAGCCTCTCGGTCGTATTGGGCGGGAGGAAGGTCTGTTGGGATTCGTCCATATATCTAAAAATCGATAGCCAAAACTTTGAACCCGTTCTTCTCAAAACAAGGTTTTTGCCATTGGCACGTACGGTCTTAAATTTAAATATGTCTTTCTATACAACAAAAGTTTGGTAAAATTTTTCCTCAATTCGCAACGTTGTACTTTTGAAAAAAGTCCAATTTTTAAAAAAAATAATTTTGGCTGTCTGCCAAAATTCGCGTAGTTGGAGGGCGGTAGAATTTATATATTTTGGTCAAACAGCCTCTGTTTTGGATCCATGTAACTAATCATCTATTGCATTTGGAAATTTTTATCGAACACGTTTTTTATTTAATCTTTCGAAAAGTAAAAAAAAAATCTTAGAAATTCACAATGTGACCATTTTTTTTTTTTTTTTAAAACCAAAAATATTTTTGACTTTTTTTTCAAAAGGTGAACAATAGGAAACATTTTTTGTTTTTATTTGAGTCAAAAGAAAGCCCATGTATTTTCCTTTGAGTGTTTATCTATAAAAATGAACGTGTGTCGCTGTTATAATATAAAACTATACCGGTGCGGGGAATTTAATTGAAAATCGGGGAATTTCTTGAGGGCTATCGGGGAGACAGAAAAACTGAGTTGGCATCCCTGTTTTCGTTTCTCATCTCTTTTCTTTGCCTATACGAAAGATCAAAGCAACAACTTTTTTGTATGCTTTGTTGGTCTTCAACGTAGATTTTTTTGTTGTCAAACTTATGAGTTTATAATAATAAAGTTTATATGTATTGGTGTTTGCATTTCCCTAAAAAACTTTTGGGCACCTTGATGTAGAACTTTGAAATGAGCACAGCCTAGAATTGAATTAAACAAATAACAATAGACTCTGATTTCTTATTGCTTCGTATCGCCTTTGTCTGCCTCTGTCCGCCTTTTTCTACTGCAGTTCACTTTTGGATACCTCAGTCCACTTTTGGCTGCCTCACTTTGCCTTTGACTATCACTGTTCGGCTCTGACTACCTCCCTTCATCTTTGATTGTTTCACTACTAATTTGGCTGCCATTCTAATTCTAATTTGATTGCTCAGTTCGGCTTTGAGTGTTTCAATCCACTCTTGAATAGCTCACATCGTCTTTGACTGCCTCACTTCGCCTCTGACTGCCTCACTTCATCTCTGACTACCTCACTTCGTTTTTGATTGCCTCATTTCGCCTTCGATAGGCTCACTCAGTCTTTAACTATCACACTTCATTTTTGAAGGTCTCAGTTCGTCTTTGACTGCCTCATTCCTTCTTTGAGGAGTGAGGCACTCCTCCTTTGACTGCCTCAGTTCGTCTTTGACTGCATCACTCCGCCTTTAATTGCCTCACTCTACCTTTGATTGCCTCAGTTCGTGTTTGACTACCTCACTCAGTCTGTAACTGCCTCACCTCGCCTTTGACTTACTTACCTTGCCTTTGGCTGTCTCACTTCACTTTTGACTACCTCACTTCGTCCTTGACTGGCTCCTTCCGTCTTTGACAGCCTCATTTCGCATATGGATGCTTAACTCTGTGTTTGATTGTCTCACTCCACCTTTGAACAACTCATTGCATCTTTAAGTGCCACACTTTGCTTTTAGCTGCCTCTCTTCGACATTGACTGCTTCACTTCCCTTTGATCTTTGGTCAGAAAAGCGGTTTTTAAGCTCAAGAATATTAGCAAATCCAATAATTAGTCCACGCTATTAGGTTTCGGTATCGTCTTAACCAATCCATTCTACTGACAAATCATAACATAAAGTAATTGTTTAAATTAAATTGGTAAATAATGTGAAAGCTAATTACAATTACAAATACACCACAAGCATTCCACCCACACACATTAAACAAATATGTATGAAATTTTTACTAGCCGGCCGCATATATCATGAAGATGATGCACTGGTTCAACCCTTTCTAAATTTTCCATTACAAACCGTTGCTGCTGTCGTTGTCAGAGGTCATAAGGTCATCAATTTAAGTGTGAACTTTTTGTATGCAAATACATGCTGCAACTGTTGTTAGTCATTTCAATGTTGGTGTGATTTACTTGCGTTGCATTTGCTGTGTTTTACAATTGCTGAGCACAATTTTCCTTCTATTTTACTGCCACTTTTCGTGCCTCATTTGCATTAAGCAATATCAAAACGTCATTTCATTTTGTTATGGCATCATGATATTGCTGCATGTAAATGTGTGTGTGGCGATGTTCAAGTATGTGTGCGGTATTTAGCTGGAAAATGTTATTTCCTGTTTCGTGCTTTTTTTTTTTATTTCATTTTGTGTGTTGCGAAAGAAATGCAAAAATATTCGCATTTCACATTTAATTTGATTTTTGCGGAATATTAGGAAAAATATATGAGTTTATTGACTTTTCTTTTCTGAGTGCTGAATTTTAGTTGTAATTGTAGTGAAGTCTACTTACAAAGTAGCAGGTACTGATTTTTAATCGTATTTATTTTCTCTTAAAAATTTCGAAAATTTTTACAAAATTGGATACAGCTTGCGTTTTTCAGATTCAAGCGGCGGAATACTCATTCCTTACAGACTTTTTGGCAGTGCATTGGAATATGTAGAAATATTCTATCACATTTTTTTAAGAAAGTTTTGTTTATTTATTAATTTTATATATAAAAAATAACATTTACTCAATTAACAATAAAATGTAGTGTTTAACCTGAATATACATGAATTTATGTTTTACACCTTATACTATTATTTTTGTTTGAGTCTAATACTTGCGATTTCAAGTTAAAAAAAACGTAAAAGTTTACTGCAAGCTTTCTTAAATTCACACATAGCAATGCCACAAACCATATCGAAAGTGCACTTACTGCTCAATACTAGCCAAGGTCAAAACCATACCATATTTATATTGAGCTTTCTGAGGTACAGTACGAAATAATATTGATATTTGTTGTTTAGCAAAAAAGTTTGACTGTCAATTTTTTCTCATACTTTAAAAAAATCTTCTAACTTCTCGATAATTTAATCATTTCAGATATCGAACATTACATTATTCAAAAATTCTCAAAATGTCGAGACGGCAGTGCTAATTTTCTATTATATCTTAACTTCAGTCAATTCTTCGAGCATTTTTTCTTCTTGATGGCGGATGGATATATTTAAAAAAAAAAAAAAAACTGCAGCATTTGTAAATTAGTTCAAACTGAAATACAGAAAGATTTATTATGGTAAGTGAAAGTATTAAATAGTAGAGTTATTTTAAACATAAGAGACAACTGTAGGTGAAAAAAAAATTACTCTTAGTAAAGTGCCAAAAAAGATCTTGATGTTTAGATTTAGAATATTTTGTATGCCGTTCATCACTTTTAGCTCCATTCTCTAGCGTGTTCAGTATTTGGGGGCTGAGTAGTTTGGCGATAAAACACCCCACACCTCGCCTCCTAAAAACTTTGCCAGGCATTACGATACTTTCTTGTGAGAAATCAAGGAAAATTTAAAATTTGAAGAAATGAAAAAGGATTTATATTGTGTGACATATTTTAAAAAATGATTGAGTAATAAAATTAAACTGTGTATAAGGGGTTCTGAAGCAGGGGCGGAACACTGGGGGGGATGGGGGGGAGAACGAGGAGAAATTTCGTTTCTCCCCCCCAAAGATTTTCAAACACTTAAAAATTTAATAACTTAAACAGGCAAAAAGGTGACCATAATTAGTTATTGTTGTTTTTTTTATTATTACGATTTACTTTCAATTATAAGAGTAATGAATAATCTTGCTCATTAAACCAATTTCCTTCTCTGTGGAAATGTGCTGAAATAATAATGATACCTAAACCAAAGAAACCTGAAAACTCAGTGCCCTCATATAGACCTATAAGTTTGCTGGCAATATTCTCGAAAATATTCGAAGTAGTAGATTGCTAATAATACAAGGAAATAAGAATATAGTTCCGAATCACCAATCGTCATAAGCACGGTACTCTTGAGCATAGTGAATATTGTCACTGACTTTCTGGAACGGAAAACATATTGCTCTGCCATATTTTTAGACATTCAAGAAGAGTTCGAAAAAGTTTGGCATCAAGGGCTGTTATACAAAATGAAAAATTTACTTCCAGCTCCATTTTATATATATATATAGCTACTTATCCAGACGATACTGCCATTTTAGCGTCAAATTAATCTCCTACAAAAGCTGCTAATCTAGTTCAGAAACAGCTCGACGACGTTCAACAATGGTTACTTCGTGAATGAGTGCTTGACTGGAGTTCCATCTGCCTCATGTTCAATTCCCAGATGGGGTTAAATTCTTAAAAAATGTCCAAATGGATGGTTCTAATAAAATGGATCATTTCGGTGATTTAGTTGTTAAATACGTGACTCAAGTACCAGTTCAACGGGTTCTATTCTCAAGTAGAGAATTGAATCCACCAAAAAAAAAACAAAATTATAGGTTTCGGGTCGATATAAAGAATATCCTAGATAGGAAAGAGAAAATTTGAATACAGGGTAGGAATCAGCGACCTTAAATTATTCTTAAAAATCTACTAATTCTCTAGACCCATTATAAACCAATCTAAAACCGAAAACAAATGCGTAACGTACCAGTATGGCCAGTTTTCACATGTCCATACCTTTGAAATTGTTAGTCATCGAAATAAAAAAGTTTATAAATAAGCAAAAAAAAAAAAAAAAACGATACGATTTTATTCCCACACCACCCCGCCCCCCCAAAAATGTTTCCTGTATCCGCCACATTCTAAAGGCAAGAAATAAAGTGTACAGGCTCGAATCTAAACATTGATTGAACGCTTTTGTGCCTCTCCAAGGCGAATAATATTAGTATTAGAAATATCAGAAAAAAAAATAACTTATGAAAGATCCTAAAAAAATTTACGAGAATGCCATTAGAATCTTCAAACTCAATGCAGAGTCAAAACAATGTTCCTTTAACTGCGAAATAAAGAACGAAACTATACCGGAGCTTCAGGACCTGTAACATCTCTTAACCCCAATAAACCGGGCGTTACCTACCCAGAATATTACGAATTTTTTAGGCGGACATAATAACGCATAGCAATGAAAAATCTTGTAGATCTTTAGACACTATGAAAGCGGTGGGGTTGGATTGACCACGATTTACGTAGACAACACGTTGGCATTTCAAGGATTATTGAAATCTTCAAAGAATTTGAAGAAGAGAAAGACAAGCAAATACCTGGAAACGATTCACGACTCTTATAAATCCAAATTTGATTGAAGTTAAGGGATTTTCAGAAAATAGATTAGCGTGGAGACGATTCGTTGTAACACTCTTTATGAAGAAATTTATATATGTAGGGGAAAGGGATGCAGGTTGAGACAGTCCAATATTTTTGTTTTTTTTTTCTACTTACGGTACAAATGTTTCTGCTGTCATATTTATATAACATCAGAAATGAATTTTTCATTGCCATTTCTTATATTTCAAACAGAGTAATCAAACGAAAAAAGTGAATTTAAGAATTTTCTAAACGTAAAAAAAGTGTAGTTATTGAAGCCGTACAAAAAGGTTAATATAACATTCGTACCACCCATAGTTTTTGCTCTATTTTAATGTTCCGAAGGAATTTTGAACATATCTTGCATTGTGGAAAAAATATTGCATCATTTCAAAATATCGGTGATGCTTGCAGGTTAAGACACTATGTGCAATTATATATTTTGTAGGGAAAACGTCAGAGACCTCATTTTAATGCTTGTTTATGTTCGGAATTGCTATTGAACTTTTATAATAAGCGAACACGAGCAGTCGAAAAAAATAAAACGTCTTCAGATGAAGATGTTGATTTCTGAAGTTGATGTATTAAGAATTTACTAGCCAAATTAACTAGCACAAGTTCCGTGGATTGCAGCAAGTGTCAGCAACCATTCTATTTTAAGTGTGCAAACATAACGCGAAGTTATTTCACGTGCCGAAATTGCGACTCTGATGCCGATCTTTCTGACAAAAATTAATGAAATTTCCTATCTTTTTTTCTCTTCTTCATGGCTGGAGGCCTTTATGATAAATAAATAAACAATAATACTTAAGAATTCATCGTCATATTTATTTTTTTTTGTTCCAACATTTTCTCAATTTCTATGACTGTCTCAACCTGCATGTCAATAATTTTTTTTGCCAAAAAACAAATGTTAGGAAAATTGCCCATAGCTTTTTAATTTTTCAAGCAATGCAACTATTTTCTGCAGCAAAGATGTAGCCCAAGATATTACGTTTGCAATGGTATATAGCTTTCTGTGATATTTTTTTTAGTACAAAATTTTGAACATAAAAACAAAACCCGTCTCAACCTGCATGCTCATAATTTAAAGAAAAAAAAAAAACCAAATGTAATAATTAATTCAAATATTTTTTTTTTTTTTTAATTTGAAATCTTGTCTCTTTTTATAATATGGTCCAGTTTACTTTTTGAATTCCACTCATTTTTTGAATTTTGTTAATTTTTCGAGTTTCGCTTACTTAACGAATTTTTTACTCTTAAGAATTGGGTCTATATTAAGAGTTTCGTAAAGCCTTTGGGTTTTGTCAACTTTTACACTTTAGGCACTTTTCAAATTTTGTCCATTTTTAAAATTTTGTTCAATTTTCGAACGTTTAGAAATATGCCTATTTTTAGAGTTTTCCAATTTTTAGAGTTTTCCAATTTTTAGAGTTTTTTCCTTTTTAGAATTTTGTTTTTTTTTTATAATTTCGTCATTTTTTAGATATCTGTCAAGTTTCACAGTTCCGATCACTGCGAATTTTGCCCATTTTTAGAGTTTTGTCTTTTTTAGATTTTTTTTTTAATTTTAAAATTTTATTTATTTTAGAATTTTGCAAATTTTTAAAATTTGTTTTGTCTATTTTAAAAGTTTTGCTCATTTTTAGAGTTTTGCCCTTTTTAGATTTTTGTCAATTTTTAAAATTTTATTTATTTTAGAATTTTACAAATTTTTTAAAAAAAATTTAAACACTGCAAGTTTTGCCCATTTTTTGAGTTTTGCCCTTTTGAGATTTTTGTCAATTTTTAAAATTTTATTTATTTAAGAATTTTGCAAATTTAAAAAAAAAATTTAAACACTGCAAGTTTTGCCCATTTTTAGAGTTTGCCCTTTTTAGATTTTTGTCAATTTTTAAAATTTTATTTATTTTTAGAATTTTGCAAATTTTTAAATTTTTTTGTCTATTTTAAGAGTTTTGTCAATTTTAAGAGTTTGGTCAATTTTTAGAATTTTATTTATTTTTAGAATTTTGTCCATTTTTTAAATTTTGTCCATTCTTATAATTTTGACCATTTTTAAAATTTTGACCATTTTTTAAATTTTGACCATTTTTAAAATTTTGTCCATTTTTTTGAGTTTTGACAATTTTTAGAATTTAATTTTTTAGAAAATCGTACATTTTTCGAATTTTGTAAATTTTTTCCCCAATTTCACAATTCTGAACATTTTTTGAATTTTGTCCATTTTTGAAATTTTGTCCATTTTTAAATTTTGCCCATTTGTAGATATTGCCAACTTGTGAAATTGTGTTTATTTTTAGAGTATTATTCAATTTTAAAATGTTGTTCATTTCTAGAATGTTGTTAATTTTTCTGTGCGCTAGACGTGATAGAAATATTCTGCTGTCCGATGCATCAAAAACCCCATAGAAAACGCAGAAAATATTTGTTGGTTGTTGAGTCTGAAAGTCGCAGACCTGTGTAATTTTTCAACCTATTTTAAGCTCTTGCATAAAAGACTAAGGTATAAGCTATACTTGATGGAAAAAATTTGTAAATTAGTTTATTCGCTGTGACAAGGCGGAAAGGAAGGCATTCAGACAATACTTGATCTAGTATATTGAAAGCAGAAATGCCAAATAGAGTTTTGAAGTTCAAATTGATAGCTTTAAAGACGTTCACTTTCGAACATTGGCAATGAGTAAAATTGATAGTGATTGCCATTTTATAACATGAATTGACAGGTTGAGAGGAAAAGCGGGCTAAAACAGAAATAAATTAGAGTGTCAGTGCAAGAATGGCATAAGTAATACGGTTAAGAGTAAAAATGAAACGCCTTAAAAGTAAGAGCAAAAATGGTATAAAAATTCTTTCAGAGCAAGAACGGCATAGTTTTTTATTCCGTTTTCGCTCTGAACATATTTCGTTTCACTTTTGCTCTGAACATATTTCGTTTTGCTTTTGCTCTTAAGTAAAATTATTCCACTTTTTTCTGAACGTAGAAGTTATACCACTTTTCCTCTCAGCCTTTCAATTACTCTTCGAAAAGATTTTGAAATAACTTGTGTGCGAAAATAAGAGACAGCGATAATTGAGCAGCTTTTTGCCTGCAATTCATCTACGTCCTAAAGAGCCTTAAGTTGTATTTCAAACTAAAGTGCACGTTTGGCGGTCACTGTTTTAAAGACTAGTGCTGCTGGATTAATTTGTGAATGTAAAACAAATTAGAAGAAAAACTTCATAAATTTTAGCATTTTTTTTGGATTTCTTTATTTTTTGGCATATGGAATGTGTCAATTACATGAATTTAGTTTATTAATATTTTCCTCTTTAAAAATTTCGTTAGTTTATAATAAAAATTACAATTAAAAACAATTAAACTTATGTATTAATAAAAATTAATAATTTACACATAAGAAATACAATTTAAAAAATAATTAAAATTTAACATAATTGTTTTTGTTTTTGGTTTTGATACAATGGCGGAAATCGGCAGGCAGCAAATTTTAAGCATTCGCAGCATTTTCTATTCTCTTTTTTAATGAACTCACTACAGCAAATGGTTTTTGTTTTTAAGGGGGGGAGGGGAAGGTGGCAATAAAAGTAATTCATCAAATTCATGTCACCATCATCATGTTGTTGAAGGTGATGACGATGACGATGATGACGACGACGACGGTGGTTCACACTTCTGAAACTGCCAAGTAATCATCTCTAAAATTCATGTATTATTAATTTTATCACTATCTTTGGCATCATCGTCCCCGCCGACTACCCCGCTGCCAACAACGCCACCGGTATCAAATAAATGTCGCAAACAGCTACGCTTAACATACAAAAAAACAACCAAAGCACAAAGCAAAAATATAATACCCACAGTGCTGCCAATGAGTAAAGCGCGCATTTTTCGATGTGATGGCACCTCAAGGATTAACACATCACTGGGTATTTGTTCACCATCCTTGGAAGTGGCAATCACTTGAATTTCAAAGGTAGCATCCTCTTTGAGATGACGCAGCTGATAGAAATTATCAAAAGTTTCAACGGTACCGATGAGAAAATGTTCAGGTTCCTTCCACCAGCGCACCGTATACAAACGCAACGCTTCAAAACCACGCGTTGGCTGCTCCCAGTGGAGAAGCCAACCTTGTTGATTGGCATTGGCGCTTAAATTCCATGGTGCACTCATGCTGGCACCGAGCGGATTGGATTCATGCAATTTATTTGCTTCAATTTCATCATAATCTTTGAATGCTAAGAAGTAAAGTGAGAAGTAAAAAAAAAAAAGCATTTCATAAATTTCTTCTTTTTTTTTGGTTTTCTCGATGAAAAACTTAATTTTTAAATATGTGTACATATGAGTTATGAGTAAATATATATGTGTTTGTGTGTGTGTGCATGGGCATATGTGTTTGTGTGTGTAAAGCACATATGCATTCATGCTCTTTCTGTTGTATTCTTCTTCTTCTTTTTCATCATCTTTTGTACTTACGCTGTGTTGAAAATCGAAATTGTTTACTGAACATGCCGTCACCATATTTATCCTGGCTCAGCACCATAAATTCATATTCACGCCCTGCCAGCAGTTGGTGTATTTGCGCCTCCATGACATTTTTCTGCAGGATACGCATTGTACGCCATTCGGGCGCATCCGTTAGACGATACCAGACCGTATACTCGAGATTGGGGCGCAAGTATCCTGTCAAGTGGCAGGCAACAAACAGGCAGCGGCAGCGACAGCAGCAAACAGGCATCAACATTGGAGAACAACAGCAACAAAAGGCGGTACAGTCACGAGCATAGGCAGAGGCACAGTTGCAGTCACAGTTGATTTTCGTTGTTTTTGTTAATATTGTTGAAGGCGGTGATGGTGGTAGGTGCCAGTGTTGGTGATAATGTTGGCAGTGGTATCGGTGTTTGGTGGGGTTCATATTGATGTTGACGATGTTGTTATTGTTATTGTTGTTGGTGTTGGTGTTGAAGTTGGTACATGAAACAGTAAAGCATAAATTTATTAGTATTTGCAATTCGGTTGCATGTTGTATATGTATATGAATATGTGCTTGTATAACAATATATGTATGTACAATGTGAGTATGTGAATATGTTGCTGTGTTGCTGGTTCATTCTTCATGTTGTTACTGTTGATGTTTTAATTTTTATAATTTTTGTATTTGCGTTTCCTGTCGTTGCCAACGCATATTTTTCTTATTTTTTTCTGCTCATATTTCTTAACCATTTTTAATAAATTTTTTGTTTGAATTTAATCCATGATGATCTGATAAAAAACTTACCAACTTTTCTGCTTTTAGGACTCAAGTATAAATTATCTGAAATTGTATGTATTGGTTGAGAATTTATTTCATAAGGATTTTGCTTTTTATTTTTAAATTTCATATTCGTAAAGTTTTGAAGCGAGCGTAACTTAGATTCAAGCTCCCGATAGCATTAAGCAGAAAGTATTAAAGAAACCAGCGTCCTTTCGAGAGTCCATGAAAATAATTACATTGTAGTATAAATATTAATTAATAGTTTTTGTGAATTAGTATTTCTTCTTTGGAGGACAGAAATTATTTTCATCCTGTTGTATTTTTTTTTATGTATACCAGTGTCTGGTAAACTTGACCCATCCAGAAACTTTATGTCCGCTTCATATCAATTTGTCATAATAAATTTTTTAATATTCGTTCTCGCCTTCGTCATTACCCTCACTTTCACCCTTACCCTCGGCCAAGGCGGATATTACATGGTGGTAGCAGCATTACAACAAGTACAACGTAACAATAACAACACGCTACTTTGTTGTTTCTAAAAATCGTAATTGTCAAAAGCAAATGCTCGGAAAACAAAAAAAAAAACAAAGATTTTGACAGTTAAGATTATCTTCATATAAAAAAAATTAGAGAAGAAGAAGACAGAGCTGACGCTGCTATCACTTGTTATAATTTCGCCATGCCTTCGGCCTTCCCGTCCTTACCCTCGTTCTGTTCTCGTCCTCGCCCCTTGCTTTCACCCTCATTCTAATCATCGCCCTCGCTCTCACTCTCGCACCTGCTCTTGCCCTCACTCTCACCCTCATTCTCACTCTCATCCAGTGTTGCCAGAACGACGATTTTATCATTTTGTCATTTTGACGATTTTTTGGCCCAATGACGATTTGACGATTATTGTTGAAAAACCCACTCCAAAAAACTTTTTTGTTTTAAAATCTCTGCTGTTATTTTTATACATATAGTATATATATCACAAAAAAAAAAGTTTCCACACACAAAAAAAAAACTTTAACCCCAAAAATCTTCTCAATAATAAATCTACGCTACTAAAAAACCACATAGAAAGTTGTTGAAATAGCAACTATATTATGAAGAAAAAAACGTGATTCTGATTTTTTTGAACTCAATTATCACTAAGTGATATTGAAAAAAGTAAGTTTTCAAAAACTTTAATATTCAAAATGGCGCCATTTTACTCGAGCAATTTTAGTGAATTGGTCTTCAATAGTGAAAAAAAGATTTCTAAACCGACCTTCCCCAAAATATTCTTTACCAATTTTCTTCATCTTCGACACTGTGAGAAGTACGCCCTAAAACAATAAATCTCAATCTGCTCTTGCATTGCCATTTAATGACAAGTCAGAGCTTAGAGATTAAAGTTGAAAGTGATCTGGACTAAACCATAGCTCTCAGTCTTAAAAACCATTGTACTATCTCCAAGATAGAACCAGTGGAAGAAAGTAAAAAGACAGGAAAGATATGTGAGGGGATAAATGGGAAGAAGAAAGGTCTAGGGTCTCTCAACCTCGAACTTCTTTGTTTCACGGATGAACCTTAGAAGCTCAGGAAGAGGGAGAACGTAGACATAATTCATACTCAAGACATCACTACCCAACAGCCATAATCTGATTCTCGCGAACGCCGGACAACTACTGCCAGCCTTTCTCTTCAGGAACTGGAACGCCTCTAAAAGGAATAAACACTAGGTATATCTGTGTTGAACTTGATTTTCAGAGATACAATTTTATTATGCTTTCCATGCATAAATATTTTAAGACCAGAGTATTTAATTCTTGGTGTTAATAACATTGATTACAAAGAAAAACAATATTTTTGGAAAGTAATGAAATTTTTTACTTTGGCATTAACGCCAAAGAAAAATTAAAATTAAAAATCCTTGTAAGCATCATAAACCGCATAACATGTGTAAACTTGTTAAAATTTATATGAAATTTGACAGTGTGTTTCCACAGTTTACAAGGCTTTTGCACGTTTTGATGAAGACTCTTAAAGTGTTACAAAATATCGGAAAGTCTATTTTTAGATTTTTTAAATAATTGCGCTTCTTCTTATTATGATGAGTTATGTAATCGAATAAAAAAGCGATTTGATTTTAATATTGCTGCATTGAATGAATTAAGTTTTCTTTAGCCAGTAAAACTAATTTCAAAAAAAGTCAAATCAATGTTTAATGTTACATTTTAAAAATAATTTAGGGGACGAAAACTACTTTCAGCAAACTAAATATTGACTTTAAGGATCTACGATATGTAGATTTTGAGACAATTTTTGATAAAGTAAATGAAATGGCAGCTGAAGAAAGCTATTACCAACATAAAACGTGGTGCTTCATCAAAAGCATTTCCATTGTCAAATTTTGCTTTAAAATTGATGTATTTACCCAACTCATCCACAAATGTTGAAAGAATATTTATACAATAAGACTCTTGAAGGGATATTATAATATAAATGAACGCAAACATATTTAAAGTAAATAAATTTGAGTTTTTCTCTCATGACGATTTTTTTGTGAAAATAACGATTTTGTTTTACAATTTTGACGGTTATTGAAGTGAAGTTTCTGGCGACACTGCTCTCATCCTTGCCCTCGCCCTCATTCTCGCCTTCGCTCTCGTTCTCGCTCTTGCTCTTGCTCTCGCTCTTGCTCTCGTTCTAGCTTTCGTTGTCGCTCTCGTCTTCATCTTCGTCTTCGTCCTCTTCTTCGTCTTAGTCTTAGTCTTAGTCTTAGTCTTAGTCTTAGTCTTAGTCTTAGTCTTAGTCTTAGTCTTAGTCTTAGTCTTAGTCTTAGTCTTAGTCTTAGTCTTAGTCTTAGTCTTAGTCTTAGTCTTAGTCTTAGTCTTAGTCTTAGTCTTAGTCTTAGTCTTAGTCTTAGTCTTAGTCTTAGTCTAAGTCTTCGTCTTAGTATTAACTTAGTCTTAGTCTTAGTCTTAGTCTAAGTCTTAGTCTTAGTCTTAGTCTTAGTCTTAGTCTTAGTCTTAGTCTTAGTCTTAGTCTTAGTCTTAGTCTTAGTCTTAGTCTTAGTCTTAGTCTTAGTCTTAGTCTAAGTCTTAGTCTTAGTCTTAGTCTTAGTCTTAGTCTTAGTCTTACTTTTAGTCTTAGTCTTAGTCTTAGTCTTAGTCTTAGTCTTAGTCTTAGTCTTAGTCTTAGTCTTAGTCTTAGTCTTAGTCTTAGTCTTAGTCTTAGTCTTCTTAGTCTTAGTCTTAGTCTTAGCCTTAGCCTTAGCCTTAGTCTTAGTCTTAGTCTTAGTCTTAGTCTTAGTCTTAGTCTTAGCCTTAGTCTTAGTCTTAGTCTTAGTCTTAGTCTTAGTCTTAGTCTTAGTCTTAGTCTTAGTCTTAGTCTTAGTCTTAGTCTTAGTCTTAGTCTTAGTCTTAGTCTTAGTCTTAGTCTTAGTCTTAGTCTTAGTCTTAGTCTTAGTCTTAGTCTTAGTCTTAGTCTTAGTCTTAGTCTTAGTCTTAGTCTTAGTCTTAGTCTTAGTCTTAGTCTTAGTCTTAGTCTTAGTCTTAGTCTTAGTCTTAGTCTTAGTCTTAGTCTTAGTCTTAGTCTTAGTCTTAGTCTTAGTCTTAGTCTTAGTCTTAGTCTTAGTCTTAGTCTTAGTCTTAGTCTTAGTCTTCGACTTCGACTTTGTCTTCGTCCTCGTCTTCGACTTCGTCCGCGTCCTCTTCTTCGTCTTCGTCCTCACCCTCACTCTCAACCTTTCTCCTCGGATGATTTAAAAACTAAAAAAAACAAATGTAAGAGGAAGAAGCTGCCAATTAGGGCCCGGACTCCTTGCAAAATCACTTTGAGTTCTTTGTCGAATTGATTTAATTTATGGTTTCATAATCTTGATGAACGTAGAAATCAATCCAATGAACTATATTATTCATATTGTCAACGAAGTTAAAAAAAAAATGTTTGTCTGTCTGTCAGTTATAGATTCATTACAGCAATAATAAATATTCTTGTTTTAGCTATTCGACTGGAAAAAATGATTGCACATTTATTTTAATAAATTAAATTAATTTAAGCAATTTTCAATTTCTTTGGCATAATCTTGTATCTTGGTTTTGGTTATTTCAATGATATTTAAACATATGTATTCCTCTCTTTTGTAATGAAAATTAATAATTATTATGTTGTATTTCAACTAAAACTGCATAAATTACATACATATATATGTATGCATGTAATAAATATGTGTGTATGTATATGTAGTTGTAAATCTATTAAAAGTATTTAAGCAAAACAACAATTGAAAATAGGAAATAGAAATTCCAGAAAATAATTGAAAGACAAAGATTTTATGACTGAAAATGAACAAAAACAATAGCAAAAAGCATAAAATATATAGATTTATCTTTAGCTAATATATATAAATATATGCATACAATAAAATTAGGACCAAAAACAATAACCAAACATAGCAAGTCAAAAAATATTTGTATGTAGTAAGTGGAAAAATACCATAATTGAGAAGCATTTTCAATAGAAAATTATAATTTTGCAAATGACGCAAGTTTAATTGAAATTTTAAAATTGTTCATCTTAAAAGCATAAAAATAAAACCAACAATAAAAAACACAATAGGAAATTTTGAAATGTTTGCATGTGTGTGTGTGCATATAAAGGTTGATCCCAACGGGACAAAGTAGTGAATTACAAGCTATAAAAGATTATACAATCCAAAACAGATGAATTTTTACTTAGCTATGAAGTAAAGCCTTATTTTTTGCCTTACCTATTCCTTGAAGATGAAATTAACTATATTTTTTTTTATTAAAAGAAATGATAGAGAATTCGTTACTTTTCATCAAATTTTTATAAATCCATCTCATTTTTAAGGAACTATTTATTTTCCCCTTAGATAATGTATACATGCATGTGCGGGTCTGTAATGGCATGTTTTAGGCAAGATTTAAACAATTTTAAACGATACGATTTAAACATACCTCTAAAACTTATACTCTCTACTCTGTTTCTTCATAAGATGCGTGCATGTATTAGCAACAAATTTTAAATGTAAAAAAACATAAGCAGCTTATTTGAAAAAAAAGACCACCACCACCAGCAACAGCGACAGCACCAGCAATACCAAAAACAATATCAATATAACAATAGCAATATAGAGCGAGAAATAGCTCTCTACTACATACTTAGTATCAACCAGCACCAACAACATAAAAATATTAGCATATTCACATACAACCATTCATGAATATATATGTATGTATGCATGTATGTATGTTTGTATGATTGTATTCTATGCATTTATAACTCACCTGGCTGCCAACGTATTGTTATCGATGTTTCCGTACTATTTGCTGTTAAATTGTATGGCGGGCGTGGTGCAATATTCTCAATCATTAATTCGGTTTCAGATGTTATGGTTGCCGCTTCATTAGTTGCCGAACATTCATACATACCGCGATCGGTTTCAATGAGATTAGTAATTGTTAGATTGCCACCATGTTGATGGTTTCGTTCAGGTGGCAGTTGGTTGCCATCTTTCTATGATGTTTAGATACAAAAAAAAAATATAGGTTTAAAAAATATAGATGCATAAGTATTTTAATATGTTTACTTACTACTAGACAGAGTTGGGTAGTAATGATTACATTAAGAGTTAAATTCCATCTCCATTCCAATTACAAGGAATTGTAATTGGTACTTTAATGTTTTCAATTCCTTAATAAAGGAATTGGTAAAAGTTTCAATACCATTACAAGAAATTGTAATCGGTAATTAAAATGTTTAAATTCTTGGGTAATGGGATTGAAAAAATTTTCGGTTCCATTACAGGGAATAGTATTTTGTAATTGAAAATATATCAATTCCTTAAAGGAATTTCAAATGTAATTGAATAGAAAGGAATTTTATATTTAAGTGTAATCAATTACTTTCTTGGAATTAAATGCCAATTTAATTCCAATCGAAAGTTCAACTCCAAAAAAGCCAAAAAAAAAAAAAATTTTCGGAAAATATTTTAAAATGTTTCTGATAAGGAGTGAGATTGAAAAAATCTTAACACACGTTTTACCTAATAATTTTTTTTGGTTGTAAAATTTAAATTTATTTTTAATGACAAACATGTTGATTTGTTGTGAGTTCGATCAAATTAGTGAAGAAAAAGAAGTACGTCTCAAAATCATATTGAAAAGATCTCCAAACCCATCTGGAAGAAAAGCCCAGTGCTCTGACTATTTGGTGCGAAAAGTTAAAGCTAATACAGGTTTGAAAACATACAAAGTCCAAAAAATTCCAGACAGGAATGCTGCAAAAAATGTAGACGCCTAAAGTAGGGCTCGGAAATTAAAATCGAATTTCATACAAAAATATTCATGTTGTATAATGGACGACGAAACGTATGTACTGGCAGATTTCACGCAGCTTCCGGTCAACATTTTTATATTGCTGATGCTCGAGGAAATGTCGAAGAACAATTTAGAATCCAAAAAGAGACAAAATTTCCTAAAAAATTCCTGGTATGGCAAGCTATATGCAGTTGCGGCAACGGCAAAAGAAGCAAGTCATTTGTTACAGTGGGCTCTATAAATACCAAAATATACATCAAAGAATGTTTGAAAAAAGACTTCTTCCTTTCATAAGAGAAATTCCGATTGGTATTGTAATGTAATTTAATTTACCCAGCTCTGCTACTAGAATATATACTAGAAAATTTTTATATGCAGATTCAATTCTCTTCATTCAAATTTCTTAAACAAATATTTAAAACTTGCTTCAACAATTATAAGCAATAACTTCTTAAAAACTTTTAAAACATATTAACTATGAGTTACTACAGTTTTTTTTTTTTTTTTTTTTTGGGTTGTTAGAGTCTTCTATGTCACAGTCTCACAGTTGATGAGCACATATTAAGAACTGCCAATGTATGCACATATATATCACTTCAAGAAGTCAACTGTTATGATCTTTGCGTTGAGAGATAGTACTATAGGCTGCTACGAAGTTTTTCTCATATCTATTCATCCTAGCAAAAGGCTCTTGCCACACTCTCTTGAGCGAGAGATGAGAGCGAGAGTTTAAGTCTTTTTTTTCCTGTATAAACGAATTAGTCATCACCATTAGAACTTCGTGGATCAATCCTTCGGCAGAGGTAACGATGAGTTGTTTTGCATTTCTCGTAGATCTTCTAAGCCAGACTTGCTGTTGCTGAGTAGGGGTCAGTCGACCCATGCTTAAGTGATAGTACTGGCTGATACAAAACCTCTCCTATACCTGTGCACCTTAATAAGTAGTTATGGACTTACCGTGCCAAAGAGATGCAAAATTATCACTTTTGGCAAAGATTCGTCATGCAGTGACATGAAACTTCATGTATAAAATACGAGCTCTTCCTTACAAAATCAACCAGGAATTATAATTATTAAAACTTTACTTCAATGAGGAGTAGAAATTAGTCAGGGGAAAAACAGAGGAATAGGAGTCCAGTACTCTTGTTTTCAAACCGAGTCGGCCCCGATTCTTTTTACTCTTGTCATATAATTACTTGGGTCTACCGTCAACGAAAGTTCGCATACTATATTGTCAAGAAACTGAGTGTATTCCTAACAGATTACCTATAGAAAAGAGAGTTAGGTTTTCGCAATTGCACTGAAAGCTGAAGGTTGAACGTGAGAGCCTTCTCACCGTTGATTTTCCATCCTGGTCGAAAGAACTGAAACTAGGTTTTTCCTTAAAAAACTTATACTGGGTGGCGTAAAGTGGTTCCAACTCAAAAAAGCTGAAAAATATATAAAAGCAGCGGTCTGATGATTGACCTATAAGAGGTACCGAAGTATTCTAAATCCCTGCTAAAGAAGAAAGTATATTAAACCCTTAAATTATTTTTAAATCGTTCTAAACTGGTAAACCCATTTCTTAAAAAAAAAAATACCAGGACGGACTGCAATGGTTCGGTCTTAAACGCACTATAAAAAGTTAAAAACTGAAAACGAGGAGGCTCCGCATACAAGATAGCTTTGTTAGAAACAGTAATGAGTCCCAATCCCGGTCACAAATCCAGGGGTGGCTTACAGTTGTTCGTTTTCAAATTAAGAGTAAAACAACAATATCAGTAAATGGATATGCCTAACGCTTAACTGACACACCTTCCTGAAAAAGTATAGTATGCTGTGAAAGTCGAGTTGGATCATAGATATAAGAATAGACGGCCGCAAGGCCCGTGAGCTCTCTATGCTATGCTAACATTTTACTAGTATACACAAGTAATCGGAAGAAATGACTCAATCAACTGAACCTACCCTTCTTACTGAGACCTTGTGTAAATTTCTTCCATTCGTGGTGCAAAAAATTTATCCCGCACAACATAAATGTATGCGAAAATCTCGACTCTAGGCAGTTGTGCCATAATTTTATCAGTAGGTGTAACAAGCTAAAAAAAAAATTGGTCAAAATTTACTTTTGTACGCTCTATCACGTCTTTTTGTATTGACTACCCAAATCGAATCACTCTGTACAGTTACATTTCTGTTCTCCAAAAATATGTAAATATTTCTTTCAGTGTATTCATTGTTGCATGCACATAAACCTTTTTATCGACTCCATCACACACATCCCTGCTTTTTTTCATTTACTTTCTGGCTGAGCTGTATTATCATTAAATTTTAACCAAGTAATCAATCACGTTTCAAACCGACAGCTTTGTTGTTAGCCTCACTGTCTTCACATCATATTGCTCCATATGAAGAGCTTTATTGCTATTGCTGAAAATATTTGCTATTGCAACGTACGCATTTTACGACACTTTACAATTTATTACCATGACAACACAACGGTACAACGGTACAGGTATATCTACACTATGCAATGCGTTGATTTTAACCTGCTACCCATTACCAAAATATTTTTACTATCTATAGACTAACACACTACCCCATTCATTCACACATAAGCCCATCGATATACTAAGTATATGTGTATATGTATGTATGTATACAATAAACTCACACGAGTCCAAACAATTGTCGGTCGATTGTTTCCGTCTCGGTCAATGGCTTCGCATGGCATTTCAGCAGTTTCGCCCAATTTTTGTATGTAAATTGCTTTTGGGGTAATTGTGAATATTGGCGGTCGCAACACAATTACACTAATGACGGGCGATGGACCGTCCGTGCCGAGATCATTGTATGGTGTACATGTATAGCTGCCTGCATGATTCTCATCCACTTTGGCAAAGAATAAACTACCGTTCATTTTATAGAAAACTCCCTGCAATGGAAAAAAATACAATTTAAAAGAGAAGAATCCAGAATTGAGTTTACGGATTTTCAAAAATTAACATCTTTTCATATTTCCTTTCAATTTCTTTTATGAGCGTGTATGTGTGTAAAGAGATACGTACTGGCACATTGTATGAATCAAATAATAAACCATCCTTTTCCCATCTTAAATTCTTTAATGGCGGATTGGCGCGAAAATGACAATCGAGCACTGCAGGTTGTCCATATGGAAGATATACCTCTGGCGGAGCATAAATCACTTTGGCCTTATCTGGTAAAAACAAAAAAAAAAAAAAAACAAAAGCAAATGACAATGTACCTATATAAGTGAATAACAGGAAGGGAATGGTGGTCAATTGCATAGCGTGCACAATTGCAGAATGAGGAGGAAGGAGAGAGAAAGAGAAACTGCAATACACGTTATCAGTGTTGCCAGATGAAGTTACTAATTTGCGATTATTTCAGGTCAAAAATTTTTAGAAATAAAAATTTTAGAAATAAGAATTTTCTGAAAATTTTGAAATTTGGTATATTCTTGAGTTAATTTCAAATACTTTGAAACCGATTTAGAATAATCTAAAATCAATTTTGGTTGATCTGATATAAATTTTGAATATTCTGAAATCAGTTTTGAAATATTTTCAAATCAATTTAAAATAATCTGAATTTAATTTGGAATACTCTAACATCAATTTACGAAATCTTCTGAATGCAATTTGGAATATTGTAAAATCAATTTAGAATGTTTTGAAACTTATTTGAAATATTTTGCAACCAGTTTCAGAATTTCGTTGATATCGATTTAAAATATTTTGCAACCAGTTTCAGAATTTCGTTGATATCGACTTAAAATATTTTGCAACCAGTTTCAGAATTTCGTTGATATCGATTTAGAATATTTTGAAATCATTTTAAAATATTTTGAAATTAATTTGTAGTATTTTTAAATCAAATTTCGACATAAATTCAAAAACGATTTGAAGTATTTTGAAATTCATTTTGAATATTTTGAAAACAATTTAGAAACGTATTCGGAATTTTTTAGTGAAATCTTTTGAAATTATGGATTTTCAATATTCTGAAATCAATTATCAGTCAAACTGGAATCCATTTGAAATATACTGATATAAATTTGGAATTTAATTGAAATCGATTTAAATTATTCGAAAAACTATTGGAAATATTTCGCAATTATTTTCAAATATTCTGAAATCAATTTTGAATATTCGAAAAACTAATTAGAACATTTTGAAATTAATTTAGGATAATCAATTTAAAATTTAATTAAAATAAATTTGGCACATTTGGAAACTAAAATCGGTTTGGAATACTCTGTAATTAGTTTCGAATTAAGCTGTAATCGATGTGGAAACATTTTTTGGAATGGAATCGGAATTAAAATGTAGGTTAGATTAGATTGGAGTGGCTGTCGAGAGACACACTTAGGTCTGAATCGGGCCCATTGTGATACCACATAATTGGACCTAGAGTTTAATGCCGATTCCGAATGGCAATTGAAATGTAACCAAATTGAAATATTCTGAAAAAATTTAGAATTTAGCTGAAATCCATTTGGAGTAATCTGAAATAGCTATAGAATTAAAATGAAATGAGCTTTGAATATTCTTGAATCAGTTTTGAAATTAAGCTTAAATCTTTTTAAAGCATTTTAAAAAGGATTTCAAATTAAACTAAAATCAATTTTGGATGTTCTGAATTGATTTTGGCATATTCTGTAATCGATCTGTAATATTTGAAAATTAATTTCAAATTTAATGAGATCAATTTGAAATAATCAGAAATTAATATATAATTTAAATTGATTTAGATGATTTGAAATATTCTGAAAATAATTTCAAATATTCTGAAGACAATTAGGAAAAATCTGAAAATCTTTTGACCAATTTTGAAATTGGGAAATATTTGAATAAGTTTTTACATTCTGATAATTTTTAATCAAAATTAAGAACCCAATAAAATGACATCAAATAAAATCATCTGGCATCTCTGCTTAAATATCGCTCATTTGCTTAAAGACTGTTATAACTCAAAAAACGCGATTTTGCAGAAAACGCGTTTAAAGTTTTCAATTGACTCCCACTTTGCAGAAAAAAGAAGAAATCTTATAATTCTCACGCGCAAAGTAAACAAGATATTAATATGAAATTTTTACACAATATGAAGCGTGACATAATGCATAATTCTGCATCATTAACTCAAAAATCGTGTTTTTTTGACTTATGATAGTATTTTAGTAAATGAGCGATATGTATGTGTATGTGTATGTCCACATATACCTAACTACTACTACCACAACTACTATACTTACATTGTATATTAAGAAATGCTTTAGCAGATTGAAATTCATCCTCTGTATTGCGAACTTTGCACTCATATTCACCTAAATCGCTCATCATTGTCGGATCAATACTTAGACTACCATCGGGACCCATATAATAGCGTCGCATTAAATCTTGCACCTCTTGCAATAGTACGCCATCCTTGAACCATGATATATTCGATGTATCTGGATATTTCATGACACAATGGAAAAATGCTGTTTGACCCTCCATAATCGTTTGATTTACGGGCGGAATTTTTATGAGTGAACCACCTGCATACAAATACAAAAACAAACGCACACATATTCAAACATACGAGTAGATGATATTCATGTGCATGTGTGGTTTTTTTTTTTTCGGTTGTTTTGTTGTTGAGAACGTAAAAGGAAAATTGTTATTAACGATACCCAGCTAGTTGTTTATTTTGATTTAGTTTAACATTGAATGTTACTCACCTTGGACTGCTAAATGATACAATGTACCATTATTACGTACACTTGGCGTTCGATTTGGAAATATAATTTGACAACGATACCATCCTTGATCTGATTCACGTATTGCTGTTAAATTAACTGATGCTTTACCGAAGTCATGATGATTTGCTACAACATTTAAGCGTCCATTGAAGAGTTCATTTGTGATTGTTTCACCTTCGTACCATGTAAATATTTTTTTATTCTGCAAGAAAGAATTATAAATTAGAAGGGTAGATTAAGTAATTGGAATAATATTGTGAAAGTAACTTTATATACGAATCTTAAACTAAATAAAGTTTTGAAATCAGACTTTTGACAGAATTTTGTGGTAATGCTACAGAGTTATTCTCGGTTTTAAACTCTATCTAATCAGGGTAATGGCAATCTGGTAGATCTACAGATAATCCACTATATGAGAGCAACCATATACCGACAAAAGATGTTTGTATAGTATACCCCCAAACCATTAGAAACACCACAAATTTCCTCTGATTTTATTCGTAAATGCAGTGAGTTGTAACAGTTTTAAAAAGATGTTGCCAAACTTTTTTTTCGGGAACTGAATTCTGGTGGCAATTTGCGACCGTCTTGACATTATTTATTTACTATTATTAGTTCGGGGATTAGCCGAATCAGACCCAGGCGACCCACCTCTCGTCCCCTACC